>CM068367.1:379368248-380568248 GCA_034769895.1 Magicicada septendecula
GATGGACTTGTCCGTTTTTCTTAGGAATAGCCACGATAAGACTGGTGTATGGGGATTGGCTACTCTCTATAATGTCACGGTTAATCATTTTATTTCTTTCAGCTCTTACTGCTTCCTTTCGTGAATGCGCGATGGGATACGTCTTCCGGTTAAAATCCACTGTATCTCTAAATTGCAGAGTACATTGGCAATTTTTTACCTTACCGGGTTCGTCGGAAAATACTGAGCGATATTGTTCATAGATGTTTATTAATTGATTTGCTTGGTGTATTGGCAACCTTTCCTTAGTGATTCCGCCCTGGAAATCCCTGATTTCCTGGATCTTTTGGGACCATAAATCCTCGTCAGAGTTATCGTATATGATTGGTTCCAATAAAGAAGTATTGTTGATATAATTTATTTTTCGGATTTCTTGGTGGATATCGCTGGGAATTACTGTTTCGCTACCTACCAAGTCAGCCGTCCTGGTGAGTCCGTCTGCACACATTGATATTTTTTCTGTGCGTAAATCGATTATCGCGGAGTTCCGTCTGAGCACATCGCAACCCACTAGTATGTTAAAAGGCAATCCGATCGCAACTAAGAATATCATGTCAATTGCTATACCACAGCTAATCACGTTCATGGAAACTTGTCTTCTGATTGTTTTGTTTTGGCGGCCGGTAGCACCTATTAAAACAATATTATTTATCGGCAATGTCGGCAATATCTTACCACATTCCCTTTGGATTCTCTCCAACTCTGTTATACTAATTATAGACACATTTGAACCAGTATCGATCATTAATTGTGCGGGGATTCCTTCTACTTCCGCATTGATATATATGATCTTGTTGCTTACACTATTGAGGCTAGTGTCATCCCCCTCCAATAGTTCGTGTCGAATATTTTTCAAATAATTGCAACCTATTATTGTTATTTTATTTGTGTTAGTTGTTCTTTGCAACTCGTTTTGATACCCAGGAGATAGGAGCAGTAAAGGGGCATGATCATTTATTACTGCCTCCTCCCGTTTAAATTCTCGTTATCATTATGTATATTATTCGCACTGATTGATGCATCAGTTGGGATACCTTGAGTGGGTCCCTGCCGCTCTGTGCGATGATCCAACTGTTGTTCTCGGTTTATTTGCCGTTTTGTTTTGTCTAGACTGGTACTTCGTCTAGGCCGACTATCCCTCGGATCGTCACGTTCTCGGCTCCTCCACCGATCCTCGTATTCATGATAGCTGTTCCGCCGCTGATGGTAGTATCTTCGTTGGCGACCGTCTTTAGCTCGTATGAAGTTTACTCTTGGTCGGGAAAACCTATTATTACCATTGTTTTGGTTTGATGGATACCCGCGATTATTATTATAATACCTTTCTGTATTATTGGGGTTTGGGTTTCTCTGACTATTAACGTGGGAATTTTGGTAATATTGATTCCTATTACCTTGGTAACCGTTATTAGTTCTAAAGTTATTTTGGTTACCCGGAACGTTGTTATATTATTATTATGATTGTTGTTGTTGGTGTTATTTTGGGGATTGGCGCGGTTTCCTTGATAGCCATTGTTGTTATTATTATTGCCGTTATTGGTGTACTGAAGGTTCCTTGGTTCCGGCCGATCATTCCTCCTTCGGCTTTGTCTGTAATATTCTTCATTTTCGTAGTTTTCCAGAAGTTCCGTCATAGCCTGTATTGTTTTGATCTGGCTGCCTCTCCTTGCTCGGATTACTTCCTCATCATAATGGTATGACAATTTATTGATGAGGCATTCTTCGGGTATGGCTGGTTCTAAATGCTTTGCCATACATACTTTTCCGAGGAAGTATGCAGTCATCGAGTTACCTATGTGCGGTTTATATCGGCCGTGACATATGTTGTCACGTATTAAATTCTGGATAGTCTCCGACCAGTATTTGGCCTTAAATAAGTTTTTGAACTGTTGGTAATCATTTATCTCGCTCTGGTTAGCCATCCACCAATTGTCTGTCATTTCACGGAATGATTCGTCCAATAGCTCCCTGTTGTTGACCCATCTGTTGCCTCTATGTTTGGCAATGTACTCTTCTATTCGGGCCAAAAACTCCATTGGCTTCCTTTTGTATTGGCGAAAGTTTAGCCATTCCCTACTCTCATTTATGGGAATATTCGTGAAGTTAGTTGGTCGATTTCGGATTACCTCCATCTCTTCCTGGCTCTGCCGCACTTGACCGGTGATATTCGTCATTGCTACTTCCATTCCATCGCACCTTTCAGTAACTTGGTTACGTACCTTACTCAACTCATCCTGTGCTTCCTTTCGGTTTTCTTCCCATTTTTTCTTATGGCGTTCTTCGATCTTTGTTATTTTGGTATTTACGACTTCCTGTACTTCCCACTCAGTCTGGCGACATCTTACGTCAACTTCCCTGTTTTGTTGGGCTATTATTATGGTTTCTTCCTCCAATTCTTTATTTATAGATTTCTTATTGTCGTTTATTTTCCTACTCAACTCTTCCTTCGCAAACTCTATTCTCTCGTCTACCTTGTTCATGTTTTCCTGGTTGACTTCCCTTAATTCTTCTCTTAGTAGTTGGTTATCCTCTCTCAATTCTTCCAATTTCTCCCCCATCTTCTCTTCCATTTTCTTGTCATTTTCCCTTAACTCTTTCTTCAATTGCTGGTTGTCGCTTTCCACCTTCTTACTATTTTCCTCCATCTTCTCTTCTATCTTCTTACTGGTTTCCTCAATTCTCTTATTGGTGTTTTCAATTTTGTCAATCAATTCTTCCTTGGTTGATTTGAATTCTTCCTTGGTTGATTTGAATTCTTCTTTCAAAGACTGGTTGTCCTCCTTCAAATCTTCCAATTTTTTATTTAAGGATTGGTTGTCTTCCTTCTTTCTTTATTCGATTCTTCTTGTGTAGAATCCATTTTTTCCTCCATCTTCTTACTATTTTCTTCCATCTTCTTACTAGTTTCTCCTATGTCCTTTCTTAATTCTTCTTTTGTTGCATTCATCTTCTTACTAGTTTCATTAATTTTCTCCATCATCTGCCTGAACATTTCTTGTACTGCCACGTTCTCTGTTTGCGTGGGTTTTTCAGGTTGTTCCTTTGGTGGTGTGGTCTGTTTAGGCTCCATTGGGGGTAATAACATTTCTACATCTTCCACGGGTGTTGCCTCCTTGTCCTCCATGTTAATTTCTTTTTCGGCCTCTGCCGCCCTTTTCTTTGAAGTCGCAGACGTTGCATTTTGTCTCTTTCTCCGACTGTATAACCGCTGCCAAGTAATTGGGCAAGTTATATTAGCCTTTCAATCCCTAATTGAAGCCCTTTAGTTGGACGCCAATTTGTAACGATTCGCGCGTTTACAAATGAAAATTATATTTAATTTTTTAAGAAAATTAAATATTTGTTTTGAAATAAAAAAAATGTTGTTTTATAATTTAGTAAATAATTTTTGTAAGGGTGTAGTGTTGAAATTTTATGTTTGTTTAAGTTAATTGTGTCAATAATCTTTCTTGTGGTTAACTGTAATTAAATCCAGAGTTAACAGGATTATCTCAATTCACTAATCTATTCGAGATTTCTTCTTTATTCTCGTAGGATCACTTCCACTTGAGTAATGTCCGCTTTTCTTTAATACTGTTGTTAAATAAACTCTATTTTTTAAATTTATAAAATAAATTTAAAACCAAATAATTGAATTACAATATTTTATTGACAATTTTATAAAAGATCGATTATCAAATTATTGCTCGATTCTTTCACAGGGCGATCGATTGTTAATACATGTTAATGAATATAAATATTTTCTTAGGTTCTTTTAACAATTAATAGTCAGAGAAGGGGCAAGGCTAGAAAGTTAGCATTCACAATAAAATACTTAATAGTTAACAAATACAAAATTATTTGATAATATATATAATGTTTATAAATGAAACGTTTATACCAAATGACGAACGCTGAATTCTAATAGTAGAGTTCGCTTTGCATGACGGGAGCCAACATGGCCGTCCTCCGTGCTGCTGGAGTTAATGTGGCTTCGATCAGACAAAATTTCTTTCCATAAAATCTGCCTAGTTCACGTTCCCTCGTCTCTGCAGTATGGAGAATTCCTTTTCGGGTTATTAGAGTTGTCCTGTTTAAGTGTTCTGTGTTCACTGCGATTAAATGTGTTGGATTATGTATGTTCACTTCTGTCCATGTGTGTGTTGAAAATTGTAAGGTTCGTTTGGTTATGAATAATTCTTGTTTTATAGTTTTATTAGTTTATATCACTTGTATTCAGTTCAGTATTAATTGATTTCAATGTTTGTGGTGGTTGTGTTCACTGAATTTAGGTTTAAAGTAAAAATTTCCGTAACTCGTTTTTTATACTGTAGGCTATGCTCTACTTTTATACGCCATTAACAATTCTGATATAGGTTTTATTAGCGAGAGCTTCATCAACCGTACTCGACGAATGTTAAGTTAGAACTGTTTTACTTCCTTTGTCTTCTGAAATATCTTGCCAAGTTAATATTAGAAAAGTATTGTTTCAATTTTTATTCGTTTCCTATACATGTAAAAAAGGTACATTATACTCAGAATATATTTTGGTTATTATTTACTTTCATGAAATAGTAAATACATAATCAGTTTCTTTAATTCCATCCTTTTGATACCCATTAACCTAATTTTACAAAGTTTTTTTATTAAAATTCCCATATTTCTTTCATTTTGTAAAAGTAGGCTCAGTTTTTTGTTTCCTGTCCTTCTCCAAACATTAGCCATTTTAATATGTCATAATTAGGGCTATAATAAATTTCAGATTTACCTAAAGGTTTATCTTTCCTTAATTTCTTGCAATTTTATTAATTGATTATCCTTTTAAATATAATTCATGAATTTATGACTTCCCCCTCTGAAATTTTTAGTTAATACATTTACAAAATTTTCAATAATTATATATATCCTTTAATATTATCCTTTTAAAGTACAGCATTAGTCATAGTATTTGGTGACTGATTCACCTTATATAAATTCCATCTGTTTACTTGGTTTGTTTAACTTAATTAATCAATTATGATGTTGTTGGAATTTCCTATTTGGCCTAGATTTTCTGGTTTTACATATAATGTTTTTGCCTAATACTGTTTCTATACCCCTTCTGACTTTCTTATTTTAATACAACATTATTTAAAATCTCCTTATTTAACAAATAAAACATGTAGTATTGTATTCCTACTAATAATCTAAACAATATTTAAAATTAATAATATGGTCTTCAAAGTCAGACATTTTAGTTTTTTAACTACTATTAATAACACATTTATAAACATTTTAAAAAGAGTATAGTAGTCATACTTAAACATTTTAGTATGGATTAACTCTGTTAAACATATTAAACATTTTTCTAATAATAATAAAATCTTATTCTATTCACCACTGAATTATGGAGTTCATAGGCTTAAATATATACATGACAAGCCATTTATTTTTATTTATTATGGTTGCAGTCTTATTTGTTTCTATTTTGGGTACTACATTTTTATTCCCTGTCACTTTATTTAATCACCACCTGCTTAGAAACATTAGTAATGTTTTCATAATAATATTTTATAAAATTTTATTCCTGTATAATAGAAAACACTAAAGTTGTTTTATGGTATACATATACTTAGTTGAAGTATTAGTTGCACTTATACTTGAAGTTTATTTAATATATTGAAATAACTTGCACTGGTTCACTTATATTTTGGTTCTTATCTCTAATTGAGTTTTACAGTGTTTCAAGACCAAAATCTTAGTTATAAGGGATTATGAAGATTTGTTTATTTCATTACACAATAACTTTAGTGGGTGCACTTCTACTCACAACACTAAACACTTTGTTTATAACTATTTTACATTTAATATCAGGTTTTGGGGTGTTATACTTTCTTTGTGACTTTTTACGCTTTTTCGGGGTTGGTTATATTCTTTTGTAATAGGTTTCCCTTGGGTACATCTTGTAGTCCTTCCATCCTTACTATTTTGTCTCTTGAAGATTCTTTCTTCTTGGTTTCTTCAAGTTCATATGATTTTACCATGTCCGTTGGTCTGTTCGGGGTATCTTCTTTACTATATGGTTATCTTGGTACGTTTATTTATTCTGGGTATCTTCTTTACCTACTCCTATGTTACCTGGGTATTATTCTTATTTTATTTTAGTTTTTTAGGGTTTATATATCTTTATACAATTTTCTTGCATGTTGGTTCTTTATTATTATTTTTTCCATTCATGGTGGTATTTTATTTCGATATTTATTGTTTTCATTTGAATATTTCATTTACATTTATTGTAATTGATATTTCATCATGATCATATCTGGATCTTTATTTAGTGGATTATCCGTCATGCTACAGATTGCTCTCCTCCAGAAGTGATTAGTTCATTTCTATTTTTTTTTCTTGATATTCGAGCTTACATATATTTTATTTTTATATTGTTCTTCCTTGATAGTAATAGTCACCTGAGGTTTATTATTTTATTTTCATATTCTTACAACTTGGTGTTTTATCCCTGGGATATTTATTCCCTAACACGTGAGCTGGGGCAGTTCAGAGAGGCACTGTAGGCTACATACTCTGTGCTGGCCATACGTCACTTCTAATTGAGTACAGAGGCAAATCATCTCTGCTCAAAAACATAACAATACTGCTGGACTTATCTACAGACAGTTATTAATAAAAATTATATAAGAATAGTCCTTTTTTATGACTATTAAAAAATATCTTTGGATACTTCACTTTGTAATTGCTCAGATCTGTTAATACTTCTAAGTGATTTTCCTTCTCAGTTATTCTTCTGACTGGTTAGCTCTACTGTTATTTTATTTCTTATTGTGGTGGGAAGCTCGTTTATTCATATAATTATCATTATTTATTAAGTATAAAATTTTTTTTGTTACTTCTCTATTCTTCTTTTGTTGTTATTGCAATCTGCTTCTTGTCATTGGTAGCATATATTTTCTGATATTTTTGTTTGTTTCTTAGTTCTCATGAATTGTTCCACTAGTTCTATGTTCTACCATTTTCTTTTACTTGTCTTTATTACAATCGACATTTATTTTATGATCATATTCATTTTTGATTTATTTACATATAAATATTTTTTTTTTCTCTTTCACAAATTACTTCGCTCTTGTTTTCTATTCAAATGAATTCCTTAATTATCATTTTTATGTGGTCATTGTTTCTCTTTGCATTGTGTCAAATTTTTATTATCCTTATTTTAACATAAGTTAATTCCTTTAATGTTATTAGTGTTTTTTATTTCCTTTTCTTTCTCCTTTAAAATTATTTCATCCATTGTTTGTGGTAAGATGATCTTGTTATATATTATCATTTGTTGAAATTTTATTCAACTTCCATTTCTTTTCTTTAATTTCATAATTAGTTCATAAATATTTTGGTTGTAAGGTGTGTTTACTATATTAGTAAATTTCGTGAATATATTTCACAATTCTTTTTCTTTCTACTTTCCATAATGTTTTTTCATGGAAGCCTGGTTATATACACCCTTTATTCTCCCAGAACCCATCTCCTTTATTTCATAAGTATTATTGTTTTTGGTTTTGGAGACTATATAGTGTCCCGTGTATAGTAATAACAACTTCTTTGTTATTCCTTCCAGTGTGCTGGGTAATTCCCGATTCTTCAATAATATTTTTTCTCCACTTGTATATGTTATGATTTTACCACTATTCCTTTCATACTTGTTTCGCCGTTTCTCCTGGTCTTCGGCCACCTTGTTGTAAAATTTTATCTTATCAAATGTATAAGCATTATTTCTTGGGAATTCTAGTATTTCTTCGATCTCTCGTGGGGGTGGTTTCTCATACATGGCGGAATATGGGGTAACTCCTATGGCTGGGTGATATGCCAAGTTGAGGAATTCTTCTGTGGCTTCTAGATAGTCTTGCCACCTTCTCTGCTGATGGTGACAATAGGTTCTTAATATCCTCCCCACTTCTCGTAACACCCTCTCTGCCGGATTACTGCTCGGATGGTAGACCGAGGTTTTGTATGTACGAACACCCATAGATAGTAGGGTATCCCGCCATTTTTTCCCCTTAAACTGGGTTCCATGATCAGTGATGATCAAAACTGGTTTCCCGATGTTTGGGAAATACTGGTCTATTAATATTTCCAGAATTTTCCTTGTAGTTGCCCGATTAGCTGGGTATAGTTTAACGAACTTAGTGAAATGGTCCATGACAATTATCAGGTACTTATATCGGTGATGACCGCCACTACGGGGAAATGGTCCGCAAATGTCCAAGAATACCTTCTCCAATTTTTTCTGGGATGTGATAGGAATCATCATGCCTTCCTTCTTCTCATTATTTGATTTGACGAGTTGGCAGATACGGCAAAATCTGATATACATCCGGACCTTCCGGTTTACGTTTTTTATGTGGCAGCTCTCCTCCAAAGCCTTAATCACCTTTAAGGCACCCATATGCCCATATCGTATATGGTAATTAATTATTATCTCCTTTTCAATATGGGTTGGAATAATTACCTTCCAGGTCTCCTGCCTTAAGGATGGTTTAATGAATAATATTTCGTTTTTCAACTGATAATATTGAGCGATAGTTTCGTCCCCTTCTTCTAATCTAGTTTTTATATTTCTCAACTTTGGGTCCGCTTGTTGGTGGGTGCTCAGGTTTGTTAATAAGGTGGCTAGATTGGCTCTGGTGCTAATAATGTGGTAGATTTTTAGTACACTTTCTTTCTCTCCCTCGAATGTTTGCTTTTCCACATCAACCCGTGATAATACATCTGCAACGACATTCTTTTTTCTGGGATGTACTCCCATTTTATATTGTATTCTTGAAGGGCAAGTATCCACCTGGTCAGCCTTCCGTGACTCAATTTGCACCTCCTCAGGAACGATATGGATTTATGATCTGTCCAGACGGTAACGGGGTAACCTAAGATGTATGTGCGGAATTTGCCACACGCGAATACTACGCTCAACAGCTCCTTCTCAGTGACATTGTAGTTATTTTCGCACTGGTTTAATGATCTACTTGCGAAGCTAATCACTAGATGTTCGCCCTCCTCATCTTCTTGATATAGCGTTGTTCCGAGGCTAATGTCGCTGGCATCACAATTTAGGAAAAAAGGTCTTTTAAAATCAGGGTGGCGAAGTCTTATGGTTTCCAAAAATTTGTCCTTAATGAGTTGTAAGGTCTCATTCTGCTCTTGACCCCAGATCCATTTATTCTTAGATGACAGTTGGGGTTGAAATCTTGCAGTCAATTCAGAATATTGTTCCTGGAACTTGCGGTAATAATTACAGAGTCCCAGGAATGACTATAATTGCCTTCTATTCTTTGGTGCTGGAAATTTCTGGATCGCTTCTACCTTTTCTGCCGACGGTGAGATACCTTGGTCATTCAACTTAAAACCCAAGAATTGAACTTCCTTAGCAATGAATTGAGATTTTTCCAGTTTAAGCGTGATGTTATTCGCAGCCAATTTCTTCAGTACATCTTCCACATGGTAGCAATGTTCCTCCCATGTTTCTGAGGTTATAAGCAAATCATCTACATACACGGTGGTAAATTGTAGTGCTTCCTGGCCAAGTATCTTGTCCATGCAGGCCACAAAGATGGCGACCGAATTTACGAGTCCGAAGGGCAGTCTCTTAAATTGATAATTACGCCCCTCGAATATGAATGCCAGATACTGGCGACTTTGTGGGTGTAATTCCACCTGCCAGTAGCCGCACACCGTGTCCTAGGTACTAAAGTACTTGGTACCGTGGAAACGTTTTAAGATATCTTCTATCTCACCGGGCGAGGTCCTGTCATTGACGATCACCTTATTTATTTCTCGCGCATCTAGGCAAAGATGGACTTGTCCGTTTTTCTTAGGAATAGCCACGATAAGACTGGTGTATGGGGATTGGCTACTCTCTATAATGTCACGGTTAATCATTTTATTTCTTTCAGCTCTTACTGCTTCCTTTCGTGAATGCGCGATGGGATACGTCTTCCGGTTAAAATCCACTGTATCTCTAAATTGCAGAGTACATTGGCAATTTTTTACCTTACCGGGTTCGTCGGAAAATACTGAGCGATATTGTTCATAGATGTTTATTAATTGATTTGCTTGGTGTATTGGCAACCTTTCCTTAGTGATTCCGCCCTGGAAATCCCTGATTTCCTGGATCTTTTGGGACCATAAATCCTCGTCAGAGTTATCGTATATGATTGGTTCCAATAAAGAAGTATTGTTGATATAATTTATTTTTCGGATTTCTTGGTGGATATCGCTGGGAATTACTGTTTCGCTACCTACCAAGTCAGCCGTCCTGGTGAGTCCGTCTGCACACATTGATATTTTTTCTGTGCGTAAATCGATTATCGTGGAGTTCCGTCTGAGCACATCGCAACCCACTAGTATGTTAAAAGGCAATCCGATCGCAACTAAGAATATCATGTCAATTGCTATACCACAGCTAATCACGTTCATGGAAACTTGTCTTCTGATTGTTTTGTTTTGGCGGCCGGTAGCACCTATTAAAACAATATTATTTATCGGCAATGTCGGCAATATCTTACCACATTCCCTTTGGATTCTCTCCAACTCTGTTATACTAATTATAGACACATTTGAACCAGTATCGATCATTAATTGTGCGGGGATTCCTTCTACTTCCGCATTGATATATATGATCTTGTTGCTTACACTATTGAGGCTAGTGTCATCCCCCTCCAATAGTTCGTGTCGAATATTTTTCAAATAATTGCAACCTATTATTGTTATTTTATTTGTGTTAGTTGTTCTTTGCAACTCGTTTTGATACCCAGGAGATAGGAGCAGTAAAGGGGCATGATCATTTATTACTGCCTCCTCCCGTTTAAATTCTCGTTATCATTATGTATATTATTCGCACTGATTGATGCATCAGTTGGGATACCTTGAGTGGGTCCCTGCCGCTCTGTGCGATGATCCAACTGTTGTTCTCGGTTTATTTGCCGTTTTGTTTTGTCTAGACTGGTACTTCGTCTAGGCCGACTATCCCTCGGATCGTCACGTTCTCGGCTCCTCCACCGATCCTCGTATTCATGATAGCTGTTCCGCCGCTGATGGTAGTATCTTCGTTGGCGACCGTCTTTAGCTCGTATGAAGTTTACTCTTGGTCGGGAAAACCTATTATTACCATTGTTTTGGTTTGATGGATACCCGCGATTATTATTATAATACCTTTCTGTATTATTGGGGTTTGGGTTTCTCTGACTATTAACGTGGGAATTTTGGTAATATTGATTCCTATTACCTTGGTAACCGTTATTAGTTCTAAAGTTATTTTGGTTACCCGGAACGTTGTTATATTATTATTATGATTGTTGTTGTTGGTGTTATTTTGGGGATTGGCGCGGTTTCCTTGATAGCCATTGTTGTTATTATTATTGCCGTTATTGGTGTACTGAAGGTTCCTTGGTTCCGGCCGATCATTCCTCCTTCGGCTTTGTCTGTAATATTCTTCATTTTCGTAGTTTTCCAGAAGTTCCGTCATAGCCTGTATTGTTTTGATCTGGCTGCCTCTCCTTGCTCGGATTACTTCCTCATCATAATGGTATGACAATTTATTGATGAGGCATTCTTCGGGTATGGCTGGTTCTAAATGCTTTGCCATACATACTTTTCCGAGGAAGTATGCAGTCATCGAGTTACCTATGTGCGGTTTATATCGGCCGTGACATATGTTGTCACGTATTAAATTCTGGATAGTCTCCGACCAGTATTTGGCCTTAAATAAGTTTTTGAACTGTTGGTAATCATTTATCTCGCTCTGGTTAGCCATCCACCAATTGTCTGTCATTTCACGGAATGATTCGTCCAATAGCTCCCTGTTGTTGACCCATCTGTTGCCTCTATGTTTGGCAATGTACTCTTCTATTCGGGCCAAAAACTCCATTGGCTTCCTTTTGTATTGGCGAAAGTTTAGCCATTCCCTACTCTCATTTATGGGAATATTCGTGAAGTTAGTTGGTCGATTTCGGATTACCTCCATCTCTTCCTGGCTCTGCCGCACTTGACCGGTGATATTCGTCATTGCTACTTCCATTCCATCGCACCTTTCAGTAACTTGGTTACGTACCTTACTCAACTCATCCTGTGCTTCCTTTCGGTTTTCTTCCCATTTTTTCTTATGGCGTTCTTCGATCTTTGTTATTTTGGTATTTACGACTTCCTGTACTTCCCACTCAGTCTGGCGACATCTTACGTCAACTTCCCTGTTTTGTTGGGTTATTATTATGGTTTCTTCCTCCAATTCTTTATTTATAGATTTCTTATTGTCGTTTATTTTCCTACTCAACTCTTCCTTCGCAAACTCTATTCTCTCGTCTACCTTGTTCATGTTTTCCTGGTTGACTTCCCTTAATTCTTCTCTTAGTAGTTGGTTATCCTCTCTCAATTCTTCCAATTTCTCCCCCATCTTCTCTTCCATTTTCTTGTTATTTTCCCTTAACTCTTTCTTCAATTGCTGGTTGTCGCTTTCCACCTTCTTACTATTTTCCTCCATCTTCTCTTCCATCTTCTTACTGGTTTCCTCAATTCTCTTATTGGTGTTTTCAATTTTGTCAATCAATTCTTCCTTGGTTGATTTGAATTCTTCCTTGGTTGATTTGAATTCTTCTTTCAAAGACTGGTTGTCCTCCTTCAAATCTTCCAATTTTTTATTTAAGGATTGGTTGTCTTCCTTCTTTCTTTATTCGATTCTTCTTGTGTAGAATCCATTTTTTCCTCCATCTTCTTACTATTTTCTTCCATCTTCTTACTAGTTTCTCCTATGTCCTTTCTTAATTCTTCTTTTGTTGCATTCATCTTCTTACTAGTTTCATTAATTTTCTCCATCATCTGCCTGAACATTTCTTGTACTGCCACGTTCTCTGTTTGCGTGGGTTTTTCAGGTTGTTCCTTTGGTGGTGTGGTCTGTTTAGGCTCCATTGGGGGTAATAACATTTCTACATCTTCCACGGGTGTTGCCTCCTTGTCCTCCATGTTAATTTCTTTTTCGGCCTCTGCCGCCCTTTTCTTTGAAGTCGCAGACGTTGCATTTTGTCTCTTTCTCCGACTGTATAACCGCTGCCAAGTAATTGGGCAAGTTATATTAGCCTTTCAATCCCTAATTGAAGCCCTTTAGTTGGACGCCAATTTGTAACGATTCGCGCGTTTACAAATGAAAATTATGATATTTAATTTTTTAAGAAAATTAAATATTTGTTTTGAAATAAAAAAAATGTTGTTTTATAATTTAGTAAATAATTTTTGTAAGGGTGTAGTGTTGAAATTTTATGTTTGTTTAAGTTAATTGTGTCAATAATCTTTCTTGTGGTTAACTGTAATTAAATCCAGAGTTAACAGGATTATCTCAATTCACTAATCTATTCGAGATTTCTTCTTTATTCTCGTAGGATCACTTCCACTTGAGTAATGTCCGCTTTTCTTTAATACTGTTGTTAAATAAACTCTATTTTTTAAATTTATAAAATAAATTTAAAACCAAATAATTGAATTACAATATTTTATTGACAATTTTATAAAAGATCGATTATCAAATTATTGCTCGATTCTTTCACAGGGCGATCGATTGTTAATACATGTTATTGAATATAAATATTTTCTTAGGTTCTTTTAACAATTAATAGTCAGAGAAGGGGCAAGGCTAGAAAGTTAGCATTCACAATAAAATACTTAATAGTTAACAAATACAAAATTATTTGATAATATATATAATGTTTATAAATGAAACGTTTATACCAAATGACGAACGCTGAATTCTAATAGTAGAGTTCGCTTTGCATGACGGGAGCCAACATGGCCGTCCTCCGTGCTGCTGGAGTTAATGTGGCTTCGATCAGACAAAATTTCTTTCCATAAAATCTGCCTAGTTCACGTTCCCTCGTCTCTGCAGTATGGAGAATTCCTTTTCGGGTTATTAGAGTTGTCCTGTTTAAGTGTTCTGTGTTCACTGCGATTAAATGTGTTGGATTATGTATGTTCACTTCTGTCCATGTGTGTGTTGAAAATTGTAAGGTTCGTTTGGTTATGAATAATTCTTGTTTTATAGTTTTATTAGTTTATATCACTTGTATTCAGTTCAGTATTAATTGATTTCAATGTTTGTGGTGGTTGTGTTCACTGAATTTAGGTTTAAAGTAAAAATTTCCGTAACTCGTTTTTTATACTGTAGGCTATGCTCTACTTTTATACGCCATTAACAATTCTGATATAGGTTTTATTAGCGAGAGCTTCATCAACCGTACTCGACGAATGTTAAGTTAGAACTGTTTTACTTCCTTTGTCTTCTGAAATATCTTGCCAAGTTAATATTAGAAAAGTATTGTTTCAATTTTTATTCGTTTCCTATACATGTAAAAAAGGTACATTATAGTCAGAATATATTTTGGTTATTATTTACTTTCATGAAATAGTAAATACATAATCAGTTTCTTTAATTCCATCCTTTTGATACCCATTAACCTAATTTTACAAAGTTTTTTTATTAAAATTCCCATATTTCTTTCATTTTGTAAAAGTAGGCTCAGTTTTTTGTTTCCTGTCCTTCTCCAAACATTAGCCATTTTAATATGTCATAATTAGGGCTATAATAAATTTCAGATTTACCTAAAGGTTTATCTTTCCTTAATTTCTTGCAATTTTATTAATTGATTATCCTTTTAAATATAATTCATGAATTTATGACTTCCCCCTCTGAAATTTTTAGTTAATACATTTACAAAATTTTCAATAATTATATATATCCTTTAATATTATCCTTTTAAAGTACAGTATTAGTCATAGTATTTGGTGACTGATTCACCTTATATAAATTCCATCTGTTTACTTGGTTTGTTTAACTTAATTAATCAATTATGATGTTGTTGGAATTTCCTATTTGGCCTAGATTTTCTGGTTTTACATATAATGTTTTTGCCTAATACTGTTTCTATACCCCTTCTGACTTTCTTATTTTAATACAACATTATTTAAAATCTCCTTATTTAACAAATAAAACATGTAGTATTGTATTCCTACTAATAATCTAAACAATATTTAAAATTAATAATATGGTCTTCAAAGTCAGACATTTTAGTTTTTTAACTACTATTAATAACACATTTATAAACATTTTAAAAAGAGTATAGTAGTCATACTTAAACATTTTAGTATGGATTAACTCTGTTAAACATATTAAACATTTTTCTAATAATAATAAAATCTTATTCTATTCACCACTGAATTATGGAGTTCATAGGCTTAAATATATACATGACAAGCCATTTATTTTTATTTATTATGGTTGCAGTCTTATCTGTTTCTATTTTGGGTACTACATTTTTATTCCCTGTCACTTTATTTAATCACCACCTGCTTAGAAACATTAGTAATGTTTTCATAATAATATTTTATAAAATTTTATTCCTGTATAATAGAAAACACTAAAGTTGTTTTATGGTATACATATACTTAGTTGAAGTATTAGTTGCACTTATACTTGAAGTTTATTTAATATATTGAAATAACTTGCACTGGTTCACTTATATTTTGGTTCTTATCTCTAATTGAGTTTTACAGTGTTTCAAGACCAAAATCTTAGTTATAAGGGATTATGAAGATTTGTTTATTTCATTACACAATAACTTTAGTGGGTGCACTTCTACTCACAACACTAAACACTTTGTTTATAACTATTTTACATTTAATATCAGGTTTTGGGGTGTTATACTTTCTTTGTGACTTTTTACGCTTTTTCGGGGTTGGTTATATTCTTTTGTAATAGGTTTCCCTTGGGTACATCTTGTAGTCCTTCCATCCTTACTATTTTGTCTCTTGAAGATTCTTTCTTCTTGGTTCTTCAAGTTCATATGATTTTACCATGTCCGTTGGTCTGTTCGGGGTATCTTCTTTACTATATGGTTATCTTGGTACGTTTATTTATTCTGGGTATCTTCTTTACCTACTCCTATGTTACCTGGGTATTATTCTTATTTTATTTTAGTTTTTTAGGGTTTATATATCTTTATACAATTTTCTTGCATGTTGGTTCTTTATTATTATTTTTTCCATTCATGGTGGTATTTTATTTCGATATTTATTGTTTTCATTTGAATATTTCATTTACATTTATTGTAATTGATATTTCATCATGATCATATCTGGATCTTTATTTAGTGGATTATCCGTCATGCTACAGATTGCTCTCCTCCAGAAGTGATTAGTTCATTTCTATTTTTTTTTCTTGATATTCGAGCTTACATATATTTTATTTTTATATTGTTCTTCCTTGATAGTAATAGTCACCTGAGGTTTATTATTTTATTTTCATATTCTTACAACTTGGTGTTTTATCCCTGGGATATTTATTCCCTAACACGTGAGCTGGGGCAGTTCAGAGAGGCACTGTAGGCTACATACTCTGTGCTGGCCATACGTCACTTCTAATTGAGTACAGAGGCAAATCATCTCTGCTCAAAAACATAACAATACTGCTGGACTTATCTACAGACAGTTATTAATAAAAATTATATAAGAATAGTCCTTTTTTATGACTATTAAAAAATATCTTTGGATACTTCACTTTGTAATTGCTCAGATCTGTTAATACTTCTAAGTGATTTTCCTTCTCAGTTATTCTTCTGACTGGTTAGCTCTACTGTTATTTTATTTCTTATTGTGGTGGGAAGCTCGTTTATTCATATAATTATCATTATTTATTAAGTATAAAATTTTTTTTGTTACTTCTCTATTCTTCTTTTGTTGTTATTGCAATCTGCTTCTTGTCATTGGTAGCATATATTTTCTGATATTTTTGTTTGTTTCTTAGTTCTCATGAATTGTTCCACTAGTTCTATGTTCTACCATTTTCTTTTACTTGTCTTTATTACAATCGACATTTATTTTATGATCATATTCATTTTTGATTTATTTACATATAAATATTTTTTTTTCTCTTTCACAAATTACTTCGCTCTTGTTTTCTATTCAAATGAATTCCTTAATTATCATTTTTATGTGGTCATTGTTTCTCTTTGCATTGTGTCAAATTTTTATTATCCTTATTTTAACATAAGTTAATTCCTTTAATGTTATTAGTGTTTTTTATTTCCTTTTCTTTCTCCTTTAAAATTATTTCATCCATTGTTTGTGGTAAGATGATCTTGTTATATATTATCATTTGTTGGAATTTTATTCAACTTCCATTTCTTTTCTTTAATTTCATAATTAGTTCATAAATATTTTGGTTGTAAGGTGTGTTTACTATATTAGTAAATTTCGTGAATATATTTCACAATTCTTTTTCTTTCTACTTTCCATAATGTTTTTTCATGGAAGCCTGGTTATATACACCCTTTATTCTCCCAGAACCCATCTCCTTTATTTCATAAGTATTATTGTTTTTGGTTTTGGAGACTATATAGTGTCCCGTGTATAGTAATAACAACTTCTTTGTTATTCCTTCCAGTGTGCTGGGTAATTCCCGATTCTTCAATAATATTTTTTCTCCACTTGTATATGTTATGATTTTACCACTATTCCTTTCATACTTGTTTCGCCGTTTCTCCTGGTCTTCGGCCACCTTGTTGTAAAATTTTATCTTATCAAATGTATAAGCATTATTTCTTGGGAATTCTAGTATTTCTTCGATCTCTCGTGGGGGTGGTTTCTCATACATGGCGGAATATGGGGTAACTCCTATGGCTGGGTGATATGCCAAGTTGAGGAATTCTTCTGTGGCTTCTAGATAGTCTTGCCACCTTCTCTGCTGATGGTGACAATAGGTTCTTAATATCCTCCCCACTTCTCGTAACACCCTCTCTGCCGGATTACTGCTCGGATGGTAGACCGAGGTTTTGTATGTACGAACACCCATAGATAGTAGGGTATCCCGCCATTTTTTCCCCTTAAACTGGGTTCCATGATCAGTGATGATCAAAACTGGTTTCCCGATGTTTGGGAAATACTGGTCTATTAATATTTCCAGAATTTTCCTTGTAGTTGCCCGATTAGCTGGGTATAGTTTAACGAACTTAGTGAAATGGTCCATGACAATTATCAGGTACTTATATCGGTGATGACCGCCACTACGGGGAAATGGTCCGCAAATGTCCAAGAATACCTTCTCCAATTTTTTCTGGGATGTGATAGGAATCATCATGCCTTCCTTCTTCTCATTATTTGATTTGACGAGTTGGCAGATACGGCAAAATCTGATATACATCCGGACCTTCCGGTTTACGTTTTTTATGTGGCAGCTCTCCTCCAAAGCCTTAATCACCTTTAAGGCACCCATATGCCCATATCGTATATGGTAATTAATTATTATCTCCTTTTCAATATGGGTTGGAATAATTACCTTCCAGGTCTCCTGCCTTAAGGATGGTTTAATGAATAATATTTCGTTTTTCAACTGATAATATTGAGCGATAGTTTCGTCCCCTTCTTCTAATCTAGTTTTTATATTTCTCAACTTTGGGTCCGCTTGTTGGTGGGTGCTCAGGTTTGTTAATAAGGTGGCTAGATTGGCTCTGGTGCTAATAATGTGGTAGATTTTTAGTACACTTTCTTTCTCTCCCTCGAATGTTTGCTTTTCCACATCAACCCGTGATAATACATCTGCAACAACATTCTTTTTTCTGGGATGTACTCCCATTTTATATTGTATTCTTGAAGGGCAAGTATCCACCTGGTCAGCCTTCCGTGACTCAATTTGCACCTCCTCAGGAACGATATGGATTTATGATCTGTCCAGACGGTAACGGGGTAACCTAAGATGTATGTGCGGAATTTGCCACACGCGAATACTACGCTCAACAGCTCCTTCTCAGTGACATTGTAGTTATTTTCGCACTGGTTTAATGATCTACTTGCGAAGCTAATCACTAGATGTTCGCCCTCCTCATCTTCTTGATATAGCGTTGTTCCGAGGCTAATGTCGCTGGCATCACAATTTAGGAAAAAAGGTCTTTTAAAATCAGGGTGGCGAAGTCTTATGGTTTCCAAAAATTTGTCCTTAATGAGTTGTAAGGTCTCATTCTGCTCTTGACCCCAGATCCATTTATTCTTAGATGACAGTTGGGGTTGAAATCTTGCAGTCAATTCAGAATATTGTTCCTGGAACTTGCGGTAATAATTACAGAGTCCCAGGAATGACTATAATTGCCTTCTATTCTTTGGTGCTGGAAATTTCTGGATCGCTTCTACCTTTTCTGCCGACGGTGAGATACCTTGGTCATTCAACTTAAAACCCAAGAATTGAACTTCCTTAGCAATGAATTGAGATTTTTCCAGTTTAAGCGTGATGTTATTCGCAGCCAATTTCTTCAGTACATCTTCCACATGGTAGCAATGTTCCTCCCATGTTTCTGAGGTTATAAGCAAATCATCTACATACACGGTGGTAAATTGTAGTGCTTCCTGGCCAAGTATCTTGTCCATGCAGGCCACAAAGATGGCGACCGAATTTACGAGTCCGAAGGGCAGTCTCTTAAATTGATAATTACGCCCCTCGAATATGAATGCCAGATACTGGCGACTTTGTGGGTGTAATTCCACCTGCCAGTAGCCGCACACCGTGTCCTAGGTACTAAAGTACTTGGTACCGTGGAAACGTTTTAAGATATCTTCTATCTCACCGGGCGAGGTCCTGTCATTGACGATCACCTTATTTATTTCTCGCGCATCTAGGCAAAGATGGACTTGTCCGTTTTTCTTAGGAATAGCCACGATAAGACTGGTGTATGGGGATTGGCTACTCTCTATAATGTCACGGTTAATCATTTTATTTCTTTCAGCTCTTACTGCTTCCTTTCGTGAATGCGCGATGGGATACGTCTTCCGGTTAAAATCCACTGTATCTCTAAATTGCAGAGTACATTGGCAATTTTTTACCTTACCGGGTTCGTCGGAAAATACTGAGCGATATTGTTCATAGATGTTTATTAATTGATTTGCTTGGTGTATTGGCAACCTTTCCTTAGTGATTCCGCCCTGGAAATCCCTGATTTCCTGGATCTTTTGGGACCATAAATCCTCGTCAGAGTTATCGTATATGATTGGTTCCAATAAAGAAGTATTGTTGATATAATTTATTTTTCGGATTTCTTGGTGGATATCGCTGGGAATTACTGTTTCGCTACCTACCAAGTCAGCCGTCCTGGTGAGTCCGTCTGCACACATTGATATTTTTTCTGTGCGTAAATCGATTATCGCGGAGTTCCGTCTGAGCACATCGCAACCCACTAGTATGTTAAAAGGCAATCCGATCGCAACTAAGAATATCATGTCAATTGCTATACCACAGCTAATCACGTTCATGGAAACTTGTCTTCTGATTGTTTTGTTTTGGCGGCCGGTAGCACCTATTAAAACAATATTATTTATCGGCAATGTCGGCAATATCTTACCACATTCCCTTTGGATTCTCTCCAACTCTGTTATACTAATTATAGACACATTTGAACCAGTATCGATCATTAATTGTGCGGGGATTCCTTCTACTTCCGCATTGATATATATGATCTTGTTGCTTACACTATTGAGGCTAGTGTCATCCCCCTCCAATAGTTCGTGTCGAATATTTTTCAAATAATTGCAACCTATTATTGTTATTTTATTTGTGTTAGTTGTTCTTTGCAACTCGTTTTGATACCCAGGAGATAGGAGCAGTAAAGGGGCATGATCATTTATTACTGCCTCCTCCCGTTTAAATTCTCGTTATCATTATGTATATTATTCGCACTGATTGATGCATCAGTTGGGATACCTTGAGTGGGTCCCTGCCGCTCTGTGCGATGATCCAACTGTTGTTCTCGGTTTATTTGCCGTTTTGTTTTGTCTAGACTGGTACTTCGTCTAGGCCGACTATCCCTCGGATCGTCACGTTCTCGGCTCCTCCACCGATCCTCGTATTCATGATAGCTGTTCCGCCGCTGATGGTAGTATCTTCGTTGGCGACCGTCTTTAGCTCGTATGAAGTTTACTCTTGGTCGGGAAAACCTATTATTACCATTGTTTTGGTTTGATGGATACCCGCGATTATTATTATAATACCTTTCTGTATTATTGGGGTTTGGGTTTCTCTGACTATTAACGTGGGAATTTTGGTAATATTGATTCCTATTACCTTGGTAACCGTTATTAGTTCTAAAGTTATTTTGGTTACCCGGAACGTTGTTATATTATTATTATGATTGTTGTTGTTGGTGTTATTTTGGGGATTGGCGCGGTTTCCTTGATAGCCATTGTTGTTATTATTATTGCCGTTATTGGTGTACTGAAGGTTCCTTGGTTCCGGCCGATCATTCCTCCTTCGGCTTTGTCTGTAATATTCTTCATTTTCGTAGTTTTCCAGAAGTTCCGTCATAGCCTGTATTGTTTTGATCTGGCTGCCTCTCCTTGCTCGGATTACTTCCTCATCATAATGGTATGACAATTTATTGATGAGGCATTCTTCGGGTATGGCTGGTTCTAAATGCTTTGCCATACATACTTTTCCGAGGAAGTATGCAGTCATCGAGTTACCTATGTGCGGTTTATATCGGCCGTGACATATGTTGTCACGTATTAAATTCTGGATAGTCTCCGACCAGTATTTGGCCTTAAATAAGTTTTTGAACTGTTGGTAATCATTTATCTCGCTCTGGTTAGCCATCCACCAATTGTCTGTCATTTCACGGAATGATTCGTCCAATAGCTCCCTGTTGTTGACCCATCTGTTGCCTCTATGTTTGGCAATGTACTCTTCTATTCGGGCCAAAAACTCCATTGGCTTCCTTTTGTATTGGCGAAAGTTTAGCCATTCCCTACTCTCATTTATGGGAATATTCGTGAAGTTAGTTGGTCGATTTCGGATTACCTCCATCTCTTCCTGGCTCTGCCGCACTTGACCGGTGATATTCGTCATTGCTACTTCCATTCCATCGCACCTTTCAGTAACTTGGTTACGTACCTTACTCAACTCATCCTGTGCTTCCTTT
Source organism: Magicicada septendecula (assembly GCA_034769895.1). NCBI lineage: Eukaryota > Metazoa > Arthropoda > Insecta > Hemiptera > Cicadidae > Magicicada > Magicicada septendecula. The sequence goes on from CM068367.1 coordinate 379,390,244, forward strand.
CGGTTTTCTTCCCATTTTTTCTTATGGCGTTCTTCGATCTTTGTTATTTTGGTATTTACGACTTCCTGTACTTCCCACTCAGTCTGGCGACATCTTACGTCAACTTCCCTGTTTTGTTGGGTTATTATTATGGTTTCTTCCTCCAATTCTTTATTTATAGATTTCTTATTGTCGTTTATTTTCCTACTCAACTCTTCCTTCGCAAACTCTATTCTCTCGTCTACCTTGTTCATGTTTTCCTGGTTGACTTCCCTTAATTCTTCTCTTAGTAGTTGGTTATCCTCTCTCAATTCTTCCAATTTCTCCCCCATCTTCTCTTCCATTTTCTTGTTATTTTCCCTTAACTCTTTCTTCAATTGCTGGTTGTCGCTTTCCACCTTCTTACTATTTTCCTCCATCTTCTCTTCCATCTTCTTACTGGTTTCCTCAATTCTCTTATTGGTGTTTTCAATTTTGTCAATCAATTCTTCCTTGGTTGATTTGAATTCTTCCTTGGTTGATTTGAATTCTTCTTTCAAAGACTGGTTGTCCTCCTTCAAATCTTCCAATTTTTTATTTAAGGATTGGTTGTCTTCCTTCTTTCTTTATTCGATTCTTCTTGTGTAGAATCCATTTTTTCCTCCATCTTCTTACTATTTTCTTCCATCTTCTTACTAGTTTCTCCTATGTCCTTTCTTAATTCTTCTTTTGTTGCATTCATCTTCTTACTAGTTTCATTAATTTTCTCCATCATCTGCCTGAACATTTCTTGTACTGCCACGTTCTCTGTTTGCGTGGGTTTTTCAGGTTGTTCCTTTGGTGGTGTGGTCTGTTTAGGCTCCATTGGGGGTAATAACATTTCTACATCTTCCACGGGTGTTGCCTCCTTGTCCTCCATGTTAATTTCTTTTTCGGCCTCTGCCGCCCTTTTCTTTGAAGTCGCAGACGTTGCATTTTGTCTCTTTCTCCGACTGTATAACCGCTGCCAAGTAATTGGGCAAGTTATATTAGCCTTTCAATCCCTAATTGAAGCCCTTTAGTTGGACGCCAATTTGTAACGATTCGCGCGTTTACAAATGAAAATTATGATATTTAATTTTTTAAGAAAATTAAATATTTGTTTTGAAATAAAAAAAATGTTGTTTTATAATTTAGTAAATAATTTTTGTAAGGGTGTAGTGTTGAAATTTTATGTTTGTTTAAGTTAATTGTGTCAATAATCTTTCTTGTGGTTAACTGTAATTAAATCCAGAGTTAACAGGATTATCTCAATTCACTAATCTATTCGAGATTTCTTCTTTATTCTCGCAGGATCACTTCCACTTGAGTAATGTCCGCTTTTCTTTAATACTGTTGTTAAATAAACTCTATTTTTTAAATTTATAAAATAAATTTAAAACCAAATAATTGAATTACAATATTTTATTGACAATTTTATAAAAGATCGATTATCAAATTATTGCTCGATTCTTTCACAGGGCGATCGATTGTTAATACATGTTATTGAATATAAATATTTTCTTAGGTTCTTTTAACAATTAATAGTCAGAGAAGGGGCAAGGCTAGAAAGTTAGCATTCACAATAAAATAATTAATAGTTAACAAATACAAAATTATTTGATAATATATATAATGTTTATAAATGAAACATTTATATCAAATGACGAACGCTGAATTCTAATAGTAGAGTTCGCTTTGCATGACGGGAGCCAACATGGCCGTCCTCCGTGCTGCTGGAGTTAATGTGGCTTCGATCAGACAAAATTTCTTTCAATAAAATCTGCCTAGTTCACGTTCCCTCGTCTCTGCAGTATGGAGAATTCCTTTTCGGGTTATTAGAGTTGTCCTGTTTAAGTGTTCTGTGTTCACTGCGATTAAATGTGTTGGATTATGTGTGTTCACTTCTGTCCATGTGTGTGTTGAAAATTGTAAGGTTCGTTTGGTTATGAATAATTCTTGTTTTATAGTTTTATTAGTTTATATCACTTGTATTCAGTTCAGTATTAATTGATTTCAATGTTTGTGGTGGTTGTGTTCACTGAATTTAGGTTTAAAGTAAAAATTTCCGTAACTCGTTTTTTATACTGTAGGCTATGCTCTACTTTTATACACCATTAACGATTCTGATATAGGTTTTATTAGCGAGAGCTTCATCAACCGTACTCGACGAATGTTAATTTAGAACTGTTTTACTTCCTTTGTCTTCTGAAATATCTTGCTAAGTTAATATTAGAAAAGTATTGTTTCAATTTTTATTCGTTACCTATACATGTAAAAAAGGTACTATACTCAGAATATATTTTGGTTATTATTTACTTTCATGAAATAGTAAATACATAATCGGTTTCTTTAATTCCATCCTTTTGATACCCATTAACCTAATTTTACAAAGTTTTTTTATTAAAATTCCCATATTTCTTTCATTTTGGAAAAGTAGGCTCAGTTTTTTGTTTCCTGTCCTTCTCCAAATATTAGCCATTTCAATATGTCATAATTAGGACTATAATAAATTTCAGATTTACCTAAAGGTTTATCTTTCCTTACTTTCTTGCAATTTTATTAATTGATTATCCTTTTAAATATAATTCATGAATTTATGACTGCCCCCTCAAAAATTTTTAGTTAATACATTTACAAAATTTTCAATAATTATATATATCCTTTAATATTATCCTTTTAAAGTACAGTATTAGTCATAGTATTTGGTGACTGATTCACCTTATATAAATTCCATCTGCTTACTTGGTTTGTTTAACTTAATTAATCAATTATGATGTTGTTGGAATTTCCTATTTGGCCTAGATTTTCTGGTTTTACATATAATGTTTTTGCCTAATACTGTTTCTATACCCCTTCTGACTTTCTTATTTTAATACAACATTATTTAAAATCTCCTTATTTAACAAATAAAACATGTAGTATTGTATTCCTACTAATAATCTAAACAATATTTAAAATTAATAATATGGTCTTCAAAGTCAGACATTTTAGTTTTTTAACTACTATTAATAACACATTTATAAACATTTTAAAAAGAGTATAGTAGTCATACTTAAACATTTTAGTATGGATTAACTCTGTTAAACATATTAAACATTTTTCTAATAATAATAAAATCTTATTCTATTCACCACTGAATTATGGAGTTCATAGGCTTAAATATATACATGACAAGCCATTTAATTTTATTTATTATGGTTGCAGTCTTATCTGTTTCTATTTTGGGTACTACATTTTTATTCCCTGTCACTTTATTTAATCACCACCTGCTTAGAAACATTAGTAATGTTTTCATAATAATATTTTATAAAATTTTATTCCTGTATAATAGAAAAAACTAAAGTTGTTTTATGGTATACATATACTTAGTTGAAGTATTAGTTACACTTATACTTGAAGTTTATTTAATATATTGAAATAACTTGCACTGGTTCACTTATATTTTGGTTCTTATCTCTAATTGAGTTTTACAATGTTTCAAGACCAAAATCTTAGTTATAAGGGATTATGAAGATTTGTTTATTTCATTACACAATAACTTTAGTGGGTGCACTTCTACTCACAACACTAAACACTTTGTTTATAACTATTTTACATTTAATATCAGGTTTTGGGGTGTTATACTTTCTTTGTGACTTTTTACTCTTTTTCGGGGTTGGTTATATTCTTTGGTAATAGGTTTCCCTTGGGTACATCTTGTAGTCCTTCCATCCTTACTATTTTGTCTCTTGAAGATTCTTTCTTCTTGGTTTCTTCAAGTTCATATGATTTTACCATGTCCGTTGGTCTGTTCGGGGTATCTTCTTTACTATATGGTTATCTTGGTACGTTTATTTATTCTGGGTATCTTCTTTACCTACTCCTATGTTACCTGGGTATTATTCTTATTTTATTTTAGTTTTTTAGGGTTTATATATCTTTATACAATTTTCTTGCATGTTGGTTCTTTATTATTATTTTTTCCATTCATGGTGGTATTTTATTTCGATATTTATTGTTTTCATTTGAATATTTCATTTATATTTATTGTAATTGATATTTCATCATGATCATATCTGGATCTTTATTTAGTGGATTATCCGTCATGCTACAGATTGCTCTCCTCCAGAAGTGATTAGTTCAGACCATACTTGGTTTGTCTGAAATAATTGCTTATGATGCTTATTATATTTTTATCATTCTGGACTTCCTTTTCATTTCTATTTTTTTTTCTTGATATTCAAGCTTACATATATTTTATTTTTATATTGATCTTCCTTGATAGTAATAGTCACCTGAGGTTTATTATTTTATTTTCATATTCTTACAACTTGGTGTTTTATCCCTGGGATATTTATTCCCTAACACGTGAGCTGGGGCAGTTCAGAGAGGCACTGTAGGCTACATACTCTGTGCTGGCCATACGTCACTTCTAATTGAGTACAGAGGCAAATCATCTCTGCTCAAAAACATAACAATACTGCTGGACTTATCTACAGACAGTTATTAATAAAAATTATATAAGAATAGTCCTTTTTTATGACTATTAAAAAATATCTTTGGATACTTCACTTTGTAATTGCTCAGATCTGTTAATACTTCTAAGTGATTTTCCTTCTCAGTTATTCTTCTGACTGGTTAGCTCTACTGTTATTTTATTTCTTATTGTGGTGGGAAGCTCGTTTATTCATATAATTATCATTATTTATTAAGTATAAAATTTTTTTTGTTACTTCTCTATTCTTCTTTTGTTGTTATTGCAATCTGCTTCTTGTCATTGGTAGCATATATTTTCTGATATTTTTGTTTGTTTCTTAGTTCTCATGAATTGTTCCACTAGTTCTATGTTCTAGCATTTTCTTTTACTTGTCTTTATTTCAATCGACATTTATTTTATGATCATATTCATTTTTGATTTATTTACATATAAATATATTTTTTTTTTTCACAAATTACTTCGCTCTTGTTTTCTATTCAAATGAATTCCTTAATTATCATTTTTATGTGGTCATTGTTTCTCTTTGTATTGTGTCAAATTTTTATTATCCTTATTTTAACATAAGTTTATTCCTTTAATTGTATTAGTGTTTTTTATTTCCTTTTCTTTCTCCTTTAAAATTATTTCATCCATTGTTTGTGGTAAGATGATCTTGTTATATATTATCATTTGTTGGAATTTTATTCAACTTCCATTTCTTTTCTTTAATTTCATAATTAGTTCATAAATATTTTGGTTGTAAGGTGTGTTTACTATATTAGTAAATTTCGTGAATATATTTCACAATTATTTTTCTTTCTACTTTCCATAATGTTTTTTCATGGAAGCCTGGTTATACACACCCTTTATTCTCCCAGAACCCATCTCCTTTATTTCATAAGTATTATTGTTTTTGGTTTTGGAGACTATATAGTGTCCCGTGTATAGTAATAACAACTTCTTTGTTATTCCTTCCAGTGTGCTGGGTAATTCCCGATTCTTCAATAATATTTTTTCTCCACTTGTATATGTTATGATTTTACCACTATTCCTTTCATACTTGTTTCGCCGTTTCTCCTGGTCTTCGGCCACCTTGTTGTAAAATTTTATCTTATCAAATGTATAAGCATTATTTCTTGGGAATGCTAGTATTTCTTCGATCTCTCGTGGGGGTGGTTTCTCATACATGGCGGAATATGGGGTAACTCCTATGGCTGGGTGATATGCCAAGTTGAGGAATTCTTCTGTGGCTTCTAGATAGTCTTGCCACCTTCTCTGTTGATGGTGACAATAGGTTCTTAATATCCTCCCCACTTCTCGTAACACCCTCTCTGCCGGATTACTGCTCGGATGGTAGACCGAGGTTTTGTATGTACGAACACCCATAGATAGTAGGGTATCCCGCCATTTTTTCCCCTTAAACTGGGTTCCATGATCAGTGATGATCAAAACTGGTTTCCCGATGTTTGGGAAATACTGGTCTATTAATATTTCCAGAATTTTCCTTGTAGTTGCCCGATTAGCTGGGTATAGTTTAACGAACTTAGTGAAATGGTCCATGACAATTATCAGGTACTTATATCGGTGATGACCGCCACTACGGGGAAATGGTCCGCAAATGTCCAAGAATACCTTCTCCAATTTTTTCTGGGATGTGATAGGAATCATCATGCCTTCCTTCTTCTCATTATTTGATTTGACGAGTTGGCAGATACGGCAAAATCTGATATACATCCGGACCTTCCGGTTTACGTTTTTTATGTGGCAGCTCTCCTCCAAAGCCTTAATCACCTTTAAGGCACCCATATGCCCATATCGTATATGGTAATTAATTATTATCTCCTTTTCAATATGGGTTGGAATAATTACCTTCCAGGTCTCCTGCCTTAAGGATGGTTTAATGAATAATATTTCGTTTTTCAACTGATAATATTGAGCGATAGTTTCGTCCCCTTCTTCTAATCTAGTTTTTATATTTCTCAACTTTGGGTCCGCTTGTTGGTGGGTGCTCAGGTTTGTTAATAAGGTGGCTAGATTGGCTCTGGTGCTAATAATGTGGTAGATTTTTAGTACACTTTCTTTCTCTCCCTCGAATGTTTGCTTTTCCACATCAACCCGTGATAATACATCTGCAACGACATTCTTTTTTCTGGGATGTACTCCCATTTTATATTGTATTCTTGAAGGGCAAGTATCCACCTGGTCAGCCTTCCGTGACTCAATTTGCACCTCCTCAGGAACGATATGGATTTATGATCTGTCCAGACGGTAACGGGGTAACCTAAGATGTATGTGCGGAATTTGCCACACGCGAATACTACGCTCAACAGCTCCTTCTCAGTGACATTGTAGTTATTTTCGCACTGGTTTAATGATCTACTTGCGAAGCTAATCACTAGATGTTCGCCCTCCTCATCTTCTTGATATAGCGTTGTTCCGAGGCTAATGTCGCTGGCATCACAATTTAGGAAAAAAGGTCTTTTAAAATCAGGGTGGCGAAGTCTTATGGTTTCCAAAAATTTGTCCTTAATGAGTTGTAAGGTCTCATTCTGCTCTTGACCCCAGATCCATTTATTCTTAGATGACAGTTGGGGTTGAAATCTTGCAGTCAATTCAGAATATTGTTCCTGGAACTTGCGGTAATAATTACAGAGTCCCAGGAATGACTGTAATTGCCTTCTATTCTTTGGTGCTGGAAATTTCTGGATCGCTTCTACCTTTTCTGCCGACGGTGAGATACCTTGGTCATTCAACTTAAAACCCAAGAATTGAACTTCCTTAGCAATGAATTGAGATTTTTCCAGTTTAAGCGTGATGTTATTCGCAGCCAATTTCTTCAGTACATCTTCCACATGGTAGCAATGTTCCTCCCATGTTTCTGAGGTTATAAGCAAATCATCTACATACACGGTGGTAAATTGTAGTGCTTCCTGGCCAAGTATCTTGTCCATGCAGGCCACAAAGATGGCGACCGAATTTACGAGTCCGAAGGGCAGTCTCTTAAATTGATAATTACGCCCCTCGAATATGAATGCCAGATACTGGCGACTTTGTGGGTGTAATTCCACCTGCCAGTAGCCGCACACCGTGTCCTAGGTACTAAAGTACTTGGTACCGTGGAAACGTTTTAAGATATCTTCTATCTCACCGGGCGAGGTCCTGTCATTGACGATCACCTTATTTATTTCTCGCGCATCTAGGCAAAGATGGACTTGTCCGTTTTTCTTAGGAATAGCCACGATAAGACTGGTGTATGGGGATTGGCTACTCTCTATAATGTCACGGTTAATCATTTTATTTCTTACAGCTCTTACTGCTTCCTTTCGTGAATGCGCGATGGGATACGTCTTCCGGTTAAAATCCACTGTATCTCTAAATTGCAGAGTACATTGGCAATTTTTTACCTTACCGGGTTCGTCGGAAAATACTGAGCGATATTGTTCATAGATGTTTATTAATTGATTTGCTTGGTGTATTGGCAACCTTTCCTTAGTGATTCCGCCCTGGAAATCCCTGATTTCCTGGATCTTTTGGGACCATAAATCCTCGTCAGAGTTATCGTATATGATTGGTTCCAATAAAGAAGTATTGTTGATATAATTTATTTTTCGGATTTGTTGGTGGATATCGCTGGGAATTACTGTTTCACTACCTACCAAGTCAGCCGTCCTGGTGAGTCCGTCTGCACGCATTGATATTTTTTCTCTGTGTAAATCGATTATCGCGGAGTTCCGTCTGAGCACATCGCAACCCACTAGTATGTTAAAAGGCAATCCGATCGCAACTAAGAATATCATGTCAATTGCTATACCACAGCTAATCACGTTCATGGAAACTTGTCTTCTGATTGTTTTGTTTTGGTGGCCGGTAGCACCTATTAAAACAATATTATTTATCGGCAATGTCGGCAATATCTTACCACATTCCCTTTGGATTCTCTCCAACTCTGTTATACTAATTATAGACACATTTGAACCAGTATCGATCATTAATTGTGCGGGGATTCCTTCTACTTCCGCATTGATATATATGATCTTGTTGCTTACACTATTGAGGCTAGTGTCATCCCCCTCCAATAGTTCGTGTCGAATATTTTTCAAATAATTGCAACCTATTATTGTTATTTTATTTGTGTTAGTTGTTCTTTGCAACTCGTTTTGATACCCAGGAGATAGGAGCAGTAAAGGGGCATGATCATTTATTACTGCCTCCTCCCGTTTAAATTCTCGTTATCATTATGTATATTATTCGCACTGATTGATGCATCAGTTGGGATACCTTGAGTGGGTCCCTTCCGCTCTGTGCGATGATCCAACTGTTGTTCTCGGTTTATTTGCCGTTCTGTTTTGTCTAGACTGGTACTTCGTCTAGGCCGACTATCCCTCGGATAGTCACGTTCTCGGCTCCTCCACCGATCCTCGTATTCATGATAGCTGTTCCGCCGCTGATGGTAGTATCTTCGTTGGCGACCGTCTTTAGCTCGTATGAAGTTTACTCTTGGTCGGGAAAACCTATTATTACCATTGTTTTGGTTTGATGGATACCCGCGATTATTATTATAATACCTTTCTGTATTATTGGGGTTTGGGTTTCTCTGACTATTAACGTGGGAATTTTGGTAATATTGATTCCTATTACCTTGGTAACCGTTATTAGTTCTAAAGTTATTTTGGTTACCCGGAACGTTGTTATATTATTATTATGATTGTTGTTGTTGGTGTTATTTTGGGGATTGGCGCGGTTTCCTTGATAGCCATTGTTGTTATTATTATTGCCGTTATTGGTGTACTGAAGGTTCCTTGGTTCCGGCCGATCATTCCTCCTTCGGCTTTGTCTGTAATATTCTTCATTTTCGTAGTTTTCCAGAAGTTCCGTCATAGCCTGTATTGTTTTGATCTGGCTGCCTCTCCTTGCTCGGATTACTTCCTCATCATAATGGTATGACAATTTATTGATGAGGCATTCTTCGGGTATGGCTGGTTCTAAATGCTTTGCCATACATACTTTTCCGAGGAAGTATGCAGTCATCGAGTTACCTATGTGCGGTTTATATCGGCCGTGACATATGTTGTCACGTATTAAATTCTGGATAGTCTCCGACCAGTATTTGGCCTTAAATAAGTTTTTGAACTGTTGGTAATCATTTATCTCGCTCTGGTTAGCCATCCACCAATTGTCTGTCATTTCACGGAATGATTCGTCCAATAGCTCCCTGTTGTTGACCCATCTGTTGCCTCTATGTTTGGCAATGTACTCTTCTATTCGGGCCAAAAACTCCATTGGCTTCCTTTTGTATTGGCGAAAGTTTAGCCATTCCCTATTCTCATTTATGGGAATATTCGTGAAGTTAGTTGGTCGATTTCGGATTACCTCCATCTTTTCCTGGCTCTCCCGCACTTGACCGGTGATATTCGTCATTGCTACTTCCATTCCATCGCACCTTTCAGTAACTTGGTTACGTACCTTACTCAACTCATCCTGTGCTTCCTTTCGGTTTTCTTCCCATTTTTTCTTATGGCGTTCTTCGATCTTTGTTATTTTGGTATTTACGACTTCCTGTACTTCCCACTCAGTCTGGCGACATCTTACGTCAACTTCCCTGTTTTGTTGGGTTATTATTATGGTTTCTTCCTCCAATTCTTTATTTATAGATTTCTTATTGTCGTTTATTTTCCTACTCAACTCTTCCTTCGCAAACTCTATTCACTCGTCTACCTTGTTCATGTTTTCCTGGTTGACTTCCCTTAATTCTTCTCTTAGTAGTTGGTTATCCTCTCTCAATTCTTCCAATTTCTCCCCCATCTTCTCTTCCATTTTCTTGTTATTTTCCCTTAACTCTTTCTTCAATTGCTGGTTGTCGCTTTCCACCTTCTTACTATTTTCCTCCATCTTCTCTTCCATCTTCTTACTGGTTTCCTCAATTCTCTTATTGGTGTTTTCAATTTTGTCAATCAATTCTTCCTTGGTTGATTTGAATTCTTCTTTCAAAGACTGGTTGTCCTCCTTCAAATCTTCCAATTTTTTATTTAAGGATTGGTTGTCTTCCTTCCTTTCTTTATTCGATTCTTCTTTTGTAGAATCCATTTTTTCCTCCATCTTCTTACTATTTTCTTCCATCTTCTTACTAGTTTCTCCTATGTCCTTTCTTAATTCTTCTTTTGTTGCATTCATCTTCTTACTAGTTTCATTAATTTTCTCCATCATCTGCCTGAACATTTCTTGTACTGCCACGTTCTCTGTTTGCGTGGGTTTTTCAGGTTGTTCCTTTGGTGGTGTGGTCTGTTTAGGCTCCATTGGGGGTAATAACGTTTCTACATCTTCCACGGGTGTTGCCTCCTTGTCCTCCATGTTAATTTCTTTTTCGGCCTCTGCCGCCCTTTTCTTTGAAGTCGCAGACGTTGCATTTTGTCTCTTTCTCCGACTGTATAACCGCTGCCAAGTAATTGGGCAAGTTATATTAGCCTTTCAATCCCTAATTGAAGCCCTTTAGTTGGACGCCAATTTGTAACGATTCGCGCGTTTACAAATGAAAATTATGATATTTAATTTTTTAAGAAAATTAAATATTTGTTTTGAAATAAAAAAATTTTGTTTTATAATTTAGTAAATAATTTTTGTAAGGGTGTAGTGTTGAAATTTTATGTTTGTTTAAGTTAATTGTGTCAATAATCTTTCTTGTGGTTAACTGTAATTAAATCCAGAGTTAACAGGATTATCTCAATTCACTAATCTATTCGAGATTTCTTCTTTATTCTCGTAGGATCACTTCCACTTGAGTAATGTCCGCTTTTCTTTAATACTGTTGTTAAATAAACTCTATTTTTTAAATTTATAAAATAAATTTAAAACCAAATAATTGAATTACAATATTTTATTGACAATTTTATAAAAGATCGATTATCAAATTATTGCTCGATTCTTTCACAGGGCGATCGATTGTTAATACATGTTATTGAATATAAATATTTTCTTAGGTTCTTTTAACAATTAATAGACAGAGAAGGGGCAAGGCTAGAAAGTTAGCATTCACAATAAAATACTTAATAGTTAACAAATACAAAATTATTTGATAATATATATAATGTTTATAAATGAAACGTTTATACCAAATGACGAACGCTGAATTCTAATAGTAGAGTTCGCTTTGCATGACGGGAGCCAACATGGCCGTCCTCCGTGCTGCTGGAGTTAATGTGGCTTCGATCAGACAAAATTTCTTTCAATAAAATCTGCCTAGTTCACGTTCCCTCGTCTCTGCAGTATGGAGAATTCCTTTTCGGGTTATTAGAGTTGTCCTGTTTAAGTGTTCTGTGTTCACTGCGATTAAATGTGTTGGATTATGTGTGTTCACTTCTGTCCATGTGTGTGTTGAAAATTGTAAGGTTCGTTTGGTTATGAATAATTCTTGTTTTATAGTTTTATTAGTTTATATCACTTGTATTCAGTTCAGTATTAATTGATTTCAATGTTTGTGGTGGTTGTGTTCACTGAATTTAGGTTTAAAGTAAAAATTTCCGTAACTCGTTTTTTATACTGTAGGCTATGCTCTACTTTTATACGCCATTAACGATTCTGATATAGGTTTTATTAGCGAGAGCTTCATCAACCGTACTCGACGAATGTTAATTTAGAAATGTTTTACTTCCTTTGTCTTCTGAAATATCTTGCTAAGTAAATATTAGAAAAGTATTGTTTCAATTTTTATTCGTTTCCTATACATGTAAAAAAGGTACTATACTCAGAATATATTTTGGTTATTATTTACTTTCATGAAATAGTAAATACATAATCGGTTTCTTTAATTCCATCCTTTTGATACCCATTAACCTAATTTTACAAAGTTTTTTTATTAAAATTCCCATATTTCTTTCATTTTGGAAAAGTAGGCTCAGTTTTTTGTTTCCTGTCCTTCTCCAAATATTAGCCATTTTAATATGTCATAATTAGGACTATAATAAATTTCAGATTTACCTAAAGGTTTATCTTTCCTTAATTTCTTGCAATTTTATTAATTGATTATCCTTTTAAATATAATTCATGAATTTATGACTGCCCCCTCAAAAATTTTTAGTTAATACATTTACAAAATTTTCAATAATTATATATATCCTTTAATATTATCCTTTTAAAGTACAGTATTAGTCATAGTATTTGGTGACTGATTCACCTTATATAAATTCCATCTGCTTACTTGGTTTGTTTAACTTAATTAATCAATTATGATGTTGTTGGAATTTCCTATTTGGCCTAGATTTTCTGGTTTTACATATAATGTTTTTGCCTAATACTGTTTCTATACCCCTTCTGACTTTCTTATTTTAATACAACATTATTTAAAATCTCCTTATTTAACAAATAAAACATGTAGTATTGTATTCCTACTAATAATCTAAACAATATTTAAAATTAATAATATGGTCTTCAAAGTCAGACATTTTAGTTTTTTAACTACTATTAATAACACATTTATAAACATTTTAAAAAGAGTATAGTAGTCATACTTAAACATTTTAGTATGGATTAACTCTGTTAAACATATTAAACATTTTTCTAATAATAATAAAATCTTATTCTATTCACCACTGAATTATGGAGTTCATAGGCTTAAATATATACATGACAAGCCATTTATTTTTATTTATTATGGTTGCAGTCTTATTTGTTTCTATTTTGGGTACTACATTTTTATTCCCTGTCACTTTATTTAATCACCACCTGCTTAGAAACATTAGTAATGTTTTCATAATAATATTTTATAAAATTTTATTCCTGTATAATAGAAAACACTAAAGTTGTTTTATGGTATACATATACTTAGTTGAAGTATTAGTTACACTTATACTTGAAGTTTATTTAATATATTGAAATAACTTGCACTGGTTCACTTATATTTTGGTTCTTATCTCTAATTGAGTTTTACAATGTTTCAAGACCAAAATCTTAGTTATAAGGGATTATGAAGATTTGTTTATTTCATTACACAATAACTTTAGTGGGTGCACTTCTACTCACAACACTAAACACTTTGTTTATAACTATTTTACATTTAATATCAGGTTTTGGGGTGTTATACTTTCTTTGTGACTTTTTACGCTTTTTCGGGGTTGGTTATATTCTTTTGTAATAGGTTTCCCTTGGGTACATCTTGTAGTCCTTCCATCCTTACTATTTTGTCTCTTGAAGATTCTTTCTTCTTGGTTTCTTCAAGTTCATATGATTTTACCATGTCCGTTGGTCTGTTCGGGGTATCTTCTTTACTATATGGTTATCTTGGTACATTTATTTATTCTGGGTATCTTCTTTACCTACTCCTATGTTACCTGGGTATTATTCTTATTTTATTTTAGTTTTTTAGGGTTTATATATCTTTATACAATTTTCTTGCATGTTGGTTCTTTATTATTATTTTTTCCATTCATGGTGGTATTTTATTTCGATATTTATTGTTTTCATTTGAATATTTCATTTACATTTATTGTAATTGATATTTCATCATGATCATATCTGGATCTTTATTTAGTGGATTATCCATCATGCTACAGATTGCTCTCCTCCAGAAGTGATTAGTTCATTTCTATTTTTTTTTCTTGATATTCGAGCTTACATATATTTTATTTTTATATTGATCTTCCTTGATAGTAATAGTCACCTGAGGTTTATTATTTTATTTTCATATTCTTACAACTTGGTGTTTTATCCCTGGGATATTTATTCCCTAACACGTGAGCTGGGGCAGTTCAGAGAGGCACTGTAGGCTACATACTCTGTGCTGGCCATACGTCACTTCTAATTGAGTACAGAGGCAAATCATCTCTGCTCAAAAACATAACAATACTGCTGGACTTATCTACAGACAGTTATTAATAAAAATTATATAAGAATAGTCCTTTTTTATGACTATTAAAAAATATCTTTTGATACTTCACTTTGTAATTGCTCAGATCTGTTAATACTTCTAAGTGATTTTCCTTCTCAGTTATTCTTCTGACTGGTTAGCTCTACTGTTATTTTATTTCTTATTGTGGTGGGAAGCTCGTTTATTCATATAATTATCATTATTTATTAAGTATAAAATTTTTTTTGTTACTTCTCTATTCTTCTTTTGTTGTTATTGCAATCTGCTTCTTGTCATTGGTAGCATATATTTTCTGATATTTTTGTTTGTTTCTTAGTTCTCATGAATTGTTCCACTAGTTCTATGTTCTAGCATTTTCTTTTACTTGTCTTTATTACAATCGACATTTATTTTATGATCATATTCATTTTTGATTTATTTACATATAAATATATTTTTTTTCTTTTTCACAAATTACTTCGCTCTTGTTTTCTATTCAAATGAATTCCTTAATTATCATTTTTATGTGGTCATTGTTTCTCTTTGTATTGTGTCAAATTTTTATTATCCTTATTTTAACATAAGTTTATTCCTTTAATTGTATTAGTGTTTTTTATTTCCTTTTCTTTCTCCTTTAAAATTATTTCATCCATTGTTTGTGGTAAGATGATCTTGTTATATATTATCATTTGTTGGAATTTTATTCAACTTCCATTTCTTTTCTCTAATTTCATAATTAGTTCATAAATATTTTGGTTGTAAGGTGTGTTTACTATATTAGTAAATTTCGTGAATATATTTCACAATTATTTTTCTTTCTACTTTCCATAATGTTTTTCATGGAAGCCTGGTTATATACACCCTTTATTCTCCCAGAACCCATCTCCTTTATTTCATAAGTATTATTGTTTTTGGTTTTGGAGACTATATAGTGTCCCGTGTATAGTAATAACAACTTCTTTGTTATTCCTTCCAGTGTGCTGGGTAATTCCCGATTCTTCAATAATATTTTTTCTCCACTTGTATATGTTATGATTTTACCACTATTCCTTTCATACTTGTTTCGCCGTTTCTCCTGGTCTTCGGCCACCTTGTTGTAAAATTTTATCTTATCAAATGTATAAGCATTATTTCTTGGTTATTCTAGTATTTCTTCGATCTCTCGTGGGGGTGGTTTCTCGTACATGGCGGAATATGGGGTAACTCCTATGGCTGGGTGATATGCCAAGTTGAGGATTCTTCTGTGGCTTCTAGATAGTCTTGCCACCTTCTCTGTTGATGGTGACAATAGGTTCTTAATATCCTCCCCACTTCTCGTAACACCCTCTCTGCCGGATTACTGCTTGGATGGTAGACCGAGGTTTTGTATGTACGAACACCCATAGATAGTAGGGTATCCCGCCATTTTTTCCCCTTAAACTGGGTTCCATGATCAGTGATGATCAAAACTGGTTTCCCGATGTTTGGGAAATACTGGTCTATTAATATTTCCAGAATTTTCCTTGTAGTTGCCCGATTAGCTGGGTATAGTTTAACGAACTTAGTGAAATGGTCCATGACAATTATCAGGTACTTATATCGGTGATGACCGCCACTACGGGGAAATGGTCCGCAAATGTCCAAGAATACCTTCTCCAATTTTTTCTGGGATGTGATAGGAATCATCATGCCTTCCTTCTTCTCATTATTTGATTTGACGAGTTGGCAGATACGGCAACATCTGATATACATCCGGACCTTCCGGTTTACATTTTTTATGTGGCAGCTCTCCTCCAAAGCCTTAATCACCTTTAAGGCGCCCATATGCCCATATCGTATATGGTAATTAATTATTATCTCCTTTTCAATATGGGTTGGAATAATTACCTTCCAGGTCTCCTGCCTTAAGGATGGCTTAATGAATAATATTTCGTTTTTCAACTGATAATATTGAGCGATAGTTTCGTCCCCTTCTTCTAATCTAGTTTTTATATTTC
This sequence comes from Magicicada septendecula, assembly GCA_034769895.1. NCBI lineage: Eukaryota > Metazoa > Arthropoda > Insecta > Hemiptera > Cicadidae > Magicicada > Magicicada septendecula. The sequence goes on from CM068367.1 coordinate 379,406,490, forward strand.
TCAACTTTGGGTCCGCTTGTTGGTGGGTGCTCAGGTTTGTTAATAAGGTGGCTAGATTGGCTCTGGTGCTAATAATGTGGTAGATTTTTAGTACACTTTCTTCCTCTCCCTCGAATGTTTGCTTTTCCACATCAACCCGTGATAATACATCTGCAACGACATTCTTTTTTCCTAGGATGTACTCCCATTTTATATTGTATTCTTGAAGGGCAAGTATCCACCTGGTCAGCCTTCTGTGACTCAATTTGCACCTCCTCAGGAACGATATGGATTTATGATCTGTCTGGACGGTAACGGGGTAACCTAAGATGTATGTGCGGAATTTGCCACACGCGAATACTACGCTCAACAGCTCCTTCTCAGTGACATTGTAGTTATTTTCGCACTGGTTTAATGATCTACTTGCGAAGCTAATCACTAGATGTTCGCCCTCCTCATCTTCTTGATATAGCGTTGTTCCGAGGCTAATGTCGCTGGCATCACAATTTAGGAAAAAAGGTCTTTTAAAATCAGGGTGGCGAAGTCTTATGGTTTCCAAAAATTTGTCCTTAATGAGTTGTAAGGTCTCATTCTGCTCTTGACCCCAGATCCATTTATTCTTAGATGACAGTTGGGGTTGAAATCTTGCAGTCAATTCAGAATATTGTTCCTGGAACTTGCGGTAATAATTACAGAGTCCCAGGAATGACTGTAATTGCCTTCTATTCTTTGGTGCTGGAAATTTCTGGATCGCTTCTACCTTTTCTGCCGACGGTGAGATACCTTGGTCATTCAAGTTAAAACCCAAGAATTGAACTTCCTTAGCAATGAATTGAGATTTTTCCAGTTTAAGCGTGATGTTATTCGCAGCCAATTTCTTCAGTACATGTTCCACATGGTAGCAGTGTTCCTCCCATGTTTCTGAGGTTATAAGCAAATCATCTACATACACGGTGGTAAATTGTAGTGCTTCCTGGCCAAGTATCTTGTCCATGCAGGCCACAAAGATGGCGACCGAATTTACGAGTCCGAAGGGCAGTCTCTTAAATTGATAATTACGCCACTCGAATATGAATGCCAGATACTGGCGACTTTGTGGGTGTAATTCCACCTGCCAGTAGCCGCACACCGTGTCCCAGGTACTAAAGTACTTGGTACCATGGAAACATTTTAAGATATCTTCTATCTCACCGGGCGAGGTCCTGTCATTGACGATCATCTTATTTATTTCTCGTGCATCTAGGCAAAGATGGACTTGTCCGTTTTTCTTAGGAATAGCCACGATAAGACTGGTGTATGGGGATTGGCTACTCTCTATAATGTCACGGTCAATCATTTTATTTATTTCAGCTCTTACTGCTTCCTTTCGTGAATGCGCGATGGGATACATCTTCCGGTTAAAATCCACTGTATCTCTAAATTGCAGAGTACATTGGCAATTTTTTACCTTACCGGGTTCGTCGGAAAATACTGAGCGATATTGTTCATAGATGTTTATTAATTGATTTGCTTGGTGTATTGGCAACCTTTCCTTAGTGATTCCGCCCTCGAAATCCCTGATTTCCTGGATCTTTTGGGACCATAAATCCTCGTCAGAGTTATCGTATATGATTGGTTCCAATAAAGAAGTATTGTTGATATAATTTATTTTTCGGATTTGTTGGTGGATATCGCTGGGAATTACTGTTTCGCTACCTACCAAGTCAGCCGTCCTGGTGAGTCCGTCTGCACACATTGATATTTTTTCTCTGTGTAAATCGATTATTGCAGAGTTCCGTCTGAGCACATCGCAACCCACTAGTATGTTAAAAGGCAATCCGATCGCAACTAAGAATATCATGTCAATTGCTATACCACAGCTAATCACGTTCATGGAAACTTGTCTTCTGATTGTTTTGTTTTGGTGGCCGGTAGCACCTATTAAAACAATATTATTTATCGGCAATGTCGGCAATATCTTACCACATTCCCTTTGGATTCTCTCCAACTCTGTTATACTAATTATAGACACATTTGAACCAGTATCGATCATTAATTGTGCGGGGATTCCTTCTACTTCCGCATTGATATATATAATCTTGTTGCTTACACTATTGAGGCTAGTGTCATCCCCCTCCAATAGTTCGTGTCGAATATTTTTCAAATAATTGCAACCTATTATTGTTATTTTATTTGTGTTAGTTGTTCTTTGCAACTCGTTTTGATACCCAGGAGATAGGAGCAGTAAAGGGGCATGATCATTTATTACTGCCTCCTCCCGTTTAAATTCTCGTTATCATTATGTATATTATTCGCACTGATTGATGCATCAGTCGGGATACCTTGAGTGGGTCCCTGCCGCTCTGTGCGATGATCCAACTGTTGTTCTCGGTTTATTTGCCGTTCTGTATTGTCTAGACTGGTACTTCGTCTAGGCCGACTATCCCTCGGATCGTCACGTTCTCGGCTCCTCCACCGATCCTCGTATTCATGATAGCTGTTCCGCCGCTGATGGTAGTATCTTCGTTGGCGACCGTCTTTAGCTCGTATGAAGTTTACTCTTGGTCGGCAAAACCTATTATTACCTTTGTTTTGGTTTGATGGATACCCACGATTATTATTATAATACCTTTCTGTATTATTGGGGTTTGGGTTTCTCTGACTATTAACGTGGGAATTTTGGTAATATTGATTCCTATTACCTTGGTAACCGTTATTAGTTCTAAAGTTATTTTGGTTACCCGGAACATTGTTATATTATTATTATGATTGTTGTTGTTGGTGTTATTTTGGGGATTGGCGCGGTTTCCTTGATAGCCATTGTTGTTATTATTATTGCCGTTATTGGTGTACTGAAGGTTCCTTGGTTCCGGCTGATCATTCCTCCTTCGGCTTTGTCTGTAATATTCTTCATTTTCGTAGTTTTCCAGAAGTTCCGTCATAGCCTGTATTGTTTTGATCTGGCTGCCTCTCCTTGCTCGGATTACTTCCTCATCATAATGGTATGACAATTTATTGATGAGGCATTCTTCGGGTATGGCTGGTTCTAAATGCTTTGCCATACATACTTTTCCGAGGAAGTATGAAGTCATCGAGTTACCTATGTGCGGTTTATATCGGCCGTGACATATGTTGTCACGTATTAAATTCTGGATAGTCTCCGACCAGTATTTGGCCTTAAATAAGTTTTTGAACTGTTGGTAATCATTTATCTCGCTCTGGTTAGCCATCCACCAATTGTCCGTCATTTCACGAAATGATTCGTCCAATAGCTCCCTGTTGTTGACCCATCTGTTGCCTCTATGTTTGGCAATGTACTCTTCTATTCGGGCCAAAAACTCCATTGGCTTCCTTTTGTATTGGCGAAAGTTTAGCCATTCCCTATTCTCATTTATGGGAATATTCGTGAAGTTAGTTGGTCTATTTCGGATTACCTCCATCTCTTCCTGGCTCTGCCGCACTTGACCGGTGATATTCGTCATTACTACTTCCATTCCATCGCACCTTTCAGTAACTTGGTTACGTACCTTACTCAACTCATCCTGTGCTTCCTTTCGGTTTTCTTCCCATTTTTTCTTATGGTGTTCTTCGATCTTTGTTATTTTGGTATTTACGACTTCCTGTACTTCCCACTCAGTCTGGCGACATCTTTCGTCAACTTCCCTGATTTGTTGGTTTATTATTATGGTTTCTTCTTCCAATTTTTTATTTATAGATTTCTTATTGTCGTTTATTTTCCTACTCAACTCTTCCTTCGCAAACTCTATTCTCTCGTCTACCTTGTTCATATTTTCCTGGTTGACTTCCCTTAATTCTTCTCTTAGTAGTTGGTTATCCTCTCTCAATTCTTCCAATTTCTCCCCCATCTTCTCTTCCATTTTCTTGTTATTTTCCCTTAACTCTGTCTTCAATTGCTGGTTGTCGCTTTCCACCTTCTTACTATTTTCCTCCAGCTTCTCTTCCATCTTCTTACTGGTTTCCTCAATTCTCTTATTGGTGTTTTCAATTTTGTCAATCAATTCTTCCTTGGTTGATTTGAATTCTTCCTTGGTTGATTTGAATTCTTCTTTCAAAGACTGGTTGTCCTCCTTCAAATCTTCCAATTTTTTATTTAAGGATTGGTTGTCTTCCTTCCTTTCTTTATTCGATTCTTCTTTTGTAGAATCCATTTTTTCCTCCATCTTCTTACTATTTTCTTCCATCTTCTTACTAGTTTCTCCTATGTCCTTTCTTAATTCCTCTTTTGTTGCATCCATCTTCTTACTAGTTTCATTAATTTTCTCCATCATCTGCCTGAACATTTCTTGTATTGCCATGTTCTCTGTTTGCGTGGGTTTTTCAGGTTGTTCCTTTGGTGGTGTGGTCTGTTTAGGCTCCATTGGGGGTAATAACGTTTCTACATCTTCCACGGGTGTTGCCTCCTTGTCCTCCATGTTAATTTCTTTTTCGGCCTCTGCCGCCCTTTTCTTTGAATTCGCACGACGTTGCATTTTGTCTCTTTCTCCGACTGTATATCCGCTGCCAAGTAATTGGGCAAGTTATATTAGCCTTTCAATCCCTAATTGAAGCCCTTTAGTTGGACGCCAATTTGTAATGATTCGCGCGTTTACAAATGAAAATTGTTATTTAATTTTTTAAGAAAATTAAATATTTGTTTTGAAATTAAAAAAAATTTTGTTTTATAATTTAGTAAATAATTTTTGTAAGGGTGTAGTGTTGAAATTTTATGTTTGTTTAAGTTAATTGTGTCAATAATCTTTCTTGTGGTTAACTGTAATTAAATCCAGAGTTAACAGGATTATCTCAATTCACTAATCTATTCGAGATTTCTTCTTTATTCTCGTAGGATCACTTCCACTTGAGTAATGTCCGCTTTTCTTTAATACTGTTGTTAAATAAACTCTATTTTTTAAATTTATAAAATAAATTTAAAACCAAATAATTGAATTACAATATTTTATTGACAATTTTATAAAAGATCGCTTCTCAAATTATTGCTCGATTCTTTCACAGGGCGATCGATTGTTAATACATGTTATTGAATATAAATATTTTCTTAGGTTCTTTTAACAATTAATAGTCAGAGAAGGGGCAAGGCTAGAAAGTATAGCATTCACAATAAAATACTTAATAGTTAACAAATACAAAATTATTTGATAATATATATAATGTTTATAAATGAAACGTTTATACCAAATGACGAACGCTGAATTCTAATAGTAGAGTTCGCTTTGCATGACGGGAGCCAACATGGCCGTCCTCCATGCTGCTGGAGTTAATGTGGCTTCGATCAGACAAAATTTCTTTCCATAAAATCTGCCTAGTTCACGTTCCCTCGTCTCTGCAGTATGGAGAATTCCTTTTCGGGTTATTAGAGTTGTCCTGTTTAAGTGTTCTGTGTTCACTGCGATTAAATGTGTTGGATTATGTGTGTTGAAAATTGTAAGGTTCGTTTGGTTATGAATAATTCTTGTTTTATAGTTTTATTAGTTTATATCACTTGTATTCAGTTCAGTATTAATTGATTTCAATGTTTGTGGTGGTTGTGTTCACTGAATTTAGGTTTAAAGTAAAAATTTCCGTAACTCGTTTTTTATACTGTAGGCTATGCTCTACTTTTATATGCCATTAACGATTCTGATATAGGTTTTATTAGCGAGAGCTTCATCAACCGTACTCGACGAATGTTAATTTAGAACTGTTTTACTTCCTTCGTCTTCTGAAATATCTTGCCAAGTTAATATTAGAAAAGTATTGTTTCAATTTTTATTCGTTTCCTATACATTTAAAAAATGTACATTATACTCAGAATATATTTTGGTTATTATTTACTTTCATGAAATAGTAAATACATAATTGGTTTCTTTAATTCCTTCTGCTTAATTTGATACCCATTAATCTAATTTTACAAAGTTTTTTATTAAAATTGCCATATTTCTTTCATTTTGGAAAAGTAGGCTCAATTTTTTGTTTCCTGTCCTTCTCCAAACATTAGCCATTTTAATATGTCATAATTAGGACTATAATAAATTTCAGATTTACCTAAAGGTTTATCTTTCCTTACTTTCTTGCAATTTTATTAATTGATTATCCTTTTAAATATAATTCATGAATTTATGACTTCCCCCTCTGAAATTTTTAGTTAATACATTTACAAAATTTTCAATAATTATATATATCCTTTAATATTATCCTTTTAAAGTATAGTATTAGTCATAGTATTTGGTGACTGATTCACCCTATATAAATTCCATCTGTTTACTTGGTTTGTTTAACTTAATTAATCAATTATGATGTTGTTGGGATTTCCTATTTGGCCTAGATTTTCTGGTTTTACATATAATGTTTTTGCCTAATACTGTTTCTATACCCCTTCTGACTTTCTTATTTTAATACAACATTATTTAAAATCTCCTTATTTAACAAATAAACATGTAGTATTGTATTCCTACTAATAATCTAAACAATATTTAAAATTAATAATATGGTCTTCAAAGTCAGACATTTTAGTTTTTTAACTACTATTAATAACACATTTATAAACATTTTAAAAAGAGTATAGTAGTCATACTTACACATTTTAGTATGGATTAACTCTGTTAAACATATTAAACATTTTTCTAATAATAATAAAATCTTATTCTATTCACCACTGAATTATGGAGTTCACAGGCTTAAATATATACATGACAAGCCATTTATTTTTATTTATTACGGTTGCAGTCTTATCTGTTTCTATTTTGGGTACTACATTTTTATTCCCTGTCACTTTATTTAATCACCACCTGCTTAGAAACATTAGTAATGTTTTCATAATAATATTTTATAAAATTTTATTCCTGTATAATAGAAAACACTAAAGTTGTTTTATGGTATACATATACTTAGTTGAAGTATTAGTTACACTTATACTTGAAGTTTATTTAATATATTGAAATAACTTGCACTGGTTCACTTATATTTTGGTTCTTATCTCTAATTGAGTTTTACAATGTTTAAGACCAAAATCTTAGTTATAAGGGATTATGAAGATTTGTTTATTTCATTACACAATAACTTTAGTGGGTGCACTTCTACTCACAACACTAAACACTTTGTTTATAACTATTTTACATTTAATATCAGGTTTTGGGGTGTTACACTTTCTTTGTGACTTTTTACTGTTTTCCGGGGTTGGTTATATTCTTTTGTAATAGGTTTCCCTTGGGTACATCTTGTAGTCCTTCCATCCTTACGATTTTGTCTCTTGAAGATTCTTTCTTCTTGGTTTCTTCAAGTTCATATGATTTTATCATGTCCGTTGGTCTGTTCGGGGTATCTTCTTTACTATATGGTTACCTTGGTACGTTTATTTATTCTGGGTATCTTCTTTACCTACTCCTATCTTACCTGGGTATTATTCTTATTTTATTTTAGTTTTTTAGGGTTTATATGTCTTTATACAATTTTGTTGCATTTTGGTTCTTTATTATTATTTTTTCCATTCATGGTGGTATTTTATTTTGATATTTATATGTTCTCATTTGAATTTTCTTTTATATTTATTGTAATTGATATTTCATCATGATCATATCTGGATCTTTATTTAGTGGATTATCTGTCATGCTACAATATCAATTAAAAAGAAAAGTAAAATAATAATGTCCAAAACCAAGGGTAAGATTCTTGCATGTTCCGTCACACATGTTGGTTATCAAAGAGCGGTTGCCTAGATTAGGTTTAAAATTATTAGTAGGACATAAAAGCTATCAATAACCTAGTACTTCTGCTTATAATTTTAAGGTATCTGATTGCATGAAAATGAATGCCCACTGTACATTTCTAAATGTGGTCCACACTATGAATTTTTTTTCACAGTATGGACATGTACAATTTTTTGTCATGTTAATATGTGAGATGCTATCCAAAAGGTCCTGAAAATTAAATGTTCTATTTAAAAGGTGTGTAGTACAGAACTGTGACAATAGGTGCCTATAGCAGCATCACTAAGGAACCAATCCACTGTTTATTGTTGTTATGTGTTTACATTGTACGATTAAGTTAGTGGTACTTCACAATTGCCTACATGACTGATTTAAGTGGGCAAAGATCTTATGTTACATTCCATTTTAAACTTGGGAAGAAAGGAACAGAAACACACCAAATGTTGAAACAAGCTTTTGGCAGTGAAGTTATGTGCCAGGCTGAAACCTACAAGTGGTTTAACCATTTCAAAAGTCACAAAACATCTGATGAAAATAAACATTCTGAATGCCTTTCAATATCATCACCAACACTAATGCTGCCAAAGTTCATGAAACAGTTCATGAAGATAGTTGTAGTTGTTCATGATAGCATTTGTCAAGCTGTCATATGGAATTTGCCAACATAATTTTTTTAGAAAAACTTGTAGCAAAATTTGAGCCAGTGTATGTATAGTTCATGTGTACAGGGAACTCCAAAAAATGTAAAAATTACCCAAACTTCATTTCCTGTTGAAGAAAAATGACTGAATGGGCATGACCCAGAAACAAACTGTGATGTTTTGAAACAGCTTCGAGGACAAGTCTAAAAGAAACGTTACTATATATAGGCCAACCAAACATGGGTGTTATACCATGACAAGGTGCCAGCTCATTCATCAGTTGCTGTGCATCAGTCTCTAAATTCTATGAAGAACATTCCCTATCCCACTTATTCGCCTAACTAAGCCTCCTGCGACTTCTTTTTGTTCCTAATAAAGAAATGTAGCTCAAAGGGAAATGGTATTTTGAAATGGTAGAGGAGATTCAAAACGCATTGCTGAAGAGGCTAATGGAAAATGACTTCTAGCAACATTTCCAAGCATTAAAATCATGCTGGGAACTGTATTCCAACAAGAATCTTTCACGAAACAGTGCTGACTTATGTTCACAAGGTTTGATTAAAAATCTAAAAAGTGAGAGACAGTCAGTCAGTCTGAGAAAATAGCATGCATCAATTAAAAAATAAATAAACTGGTGTCATATTAATTTAAACAGATTTATAACTAATGCACATAGTAGCCTAGTGTTAGTAATCTACCTAAAAGAACACAGCACAGTATTTAAAAAGAATACTTTATTTTTATCTATTATTACTAGAAGCTAAAAGGATTTAAAAATTATTTTTGTGTTTAAAAAGGTGTTCTGCAATAAATACTGCAAGTACTGTACTTATTAATGCACGTTTATTGTTATTTCAAACCCTACAACCTAAAATTTATCATACATATTACAACTGTTAAGAAGAAGACCGCAGATTATCTGTGGTTTTGGATTACTCAAGAGAACTCATCCCCCCCATTACCCTGGATAAATGGGAGTTTGAACCACACTAACAGACCCATGAACGCATCTGTTAAGTCAATCGGTAAACTCTTTTTCATCTGTTTATACAACAATATGTTTACAGCCATGTGCTGCAGAAAATTCAAATGAAAGTTCAATTGGTGATTGAATATGGGTCTATTGCCTCCATTGCTGTTTTTATTTAAGGCTCTGTATATTTCAAACTCTTAAAAAAAAGTTCATGTACACCCTTCCTCCAAGCATGTACAGCTTTAAAATTAGTTTTAAAATCTGTGTAAATAGAGAATTGTGTTTTTCTACGTCTCATTTAAGTAAATGTTTTCTAAGTGTTTTCTAAGTCACCAGCACATAATGCACAGCTTGTAACAGTAGTAGATAATCTGGTTGTACTGCTGATTGATATGTGTATTGTTATAGGCTTTGCTGGTTTTTACAAAGAATTATACATGTATGTGACCACTTATAATTGATTACCGAGACATTTGTCATTTACACATCACAAGTAATCCACACCCTACTGAAATGATGTATGAAAGTGTTAATAATTTTCAGTGTTTCATTGAGAAGAAAGTTTAGAGTGCGTTCTCTAGTGAGAAAGTAGAAGATTAAAGCATTCTTCCAGATTCATTACCATGTGTAAAGTGATTAATGTGAAAGGCAGTGGCGGCTGGTAATGTTTTTGACTGGGGGGGGCAAAATTTAGTTGTACCCATATATTATATAAAAAAAGTCACCAGTAGAAACTAAATTATTGCTATTATCATCAAATAATTGTAAAATTGAATCTTTTGCTTCACTACTAAAATTATTGTTAATATCAAAAACCTACCTTGCAAACTACCAATATTTAAACAGTGTTTGAAACAAATTATTTATATACCTAAGCAGTTCACGTTCCTAAACTTAAATATTTAAGAAATTATATTATTAAATTTACTAAATTACTAAATAAAATATATTTGTTCCCTACCTTGGATTAGTTTATTTGCTTGAACATGAAATCCATTCTCCTCTCCTTTTGTTTGGCAAAATGGTCAATAACTAATTCATTGAAATTAGGAGTTATTTCTAACATTTTTTTTCTATTGAACACATTCCCAGAGCACTTAGTCTGTCCTTTTTCATTGTATTACGTGTAAATGTTTTAATGCGTTTGAGAGTTGAAAAACATCATTCATTTTCTGCTGTAGTCATAGGGATTGTACAAATAATTTTTAATAGTTTTACCAGTTCGGGAAAAACAGTAACTAGATTGTTTTCATATACAAAATTGAGTAGAACCAATGCGCCAGTTGCCTTTGTGAAGTCAGGCCTGCGGTATAGAACTACCAGTTCATGTCTTAATGCAGTTTCATTTAAATTAAATTCTTTAGCAGCAATTTGTAACTGTGTTTCTGGAAAGATAAGCTGATGTTTAGAAAACAGGGTTGGTTGCAACAAACCTGCTATTGCTAAATGGTCTGAAAATAAAAATCTGTCGTCTATGTTGGTAACTATTATGTCACAAACTTCTTTAGCTACAGTCCTCTTGCTTTCATCAAAACGTGACCTTTTTGGATTTTGTGATGATTCTCCAAAATCATTTGTTGCAGACAGACTGGCATCAAAATCAATATAATCTCTAACGTTTTGAATGTGTGACTTGAATGAGGCAACATACTGGTGTGTTTTAATACTGTCAATTTCTACTTGCTGTAATTGATTAAACAAAATGTCACAGGCTGGCATAATTTTGTTAAAAAATGTTAACCAAAAATTAAAATCATCATTATTTAATGTGTTTTTCAGTCCTAGTGCTTTCTGAACAGTGGACTTGTCACTCTCGTCATCTATGATTTTTTCAAGAACAGCGGAAATGTCATTTTTATGAATAAATACTGTTGTCACACAACGGGATTTAAAATTCCACCTGGTATTAGAACATTTTGGGAGACGTTCTTTACTATTTCATCAAGTATCGCAGGTCGCTTGGAAGATCTTGAAAAAAATGTTGTAAAGCCATCTAAATTACAGAAAAATATTTTTACTTGCTTGTTTTGTGATGCAGCGCGCTCAATAATTAAAATTAGTTGATGGGCATAGCAGTGTATATACTGGGCATTCTTGTACACAGCTTTAACTTTTGCTTGAACACCGTTATGTTTTCCACTCATTACTGCTGCCCCATCATAACTTTGTGCAATAATTTTATTAGGCATCTTATCAAGTTCTAATTTTGCTAATTCTTCAAAAATAGTATTACTAATACCTTCAGCGGAGTGATCTTGTGGACTGACAAAACTGATAAATCTCTCATATAATTTTCCGTTCAATTCATACCTCACAACTAACACAATTTGTGACAGAGTGGCACAATCCGTGGTTTCATCTGCTTCAATTGAAATGTAGTCAGTTTCATTTATTTTTTTTTTATTAGTCCAATGCACACTGCATAAATAGAATCCAAAATTTCATTTTGAATTGTTTTAGAAAGACCAACGAAAACCCTATTGTTTGTTTTTTCAATATGCTCTCTTAAGGTGCTATCTAGGCCTGCCATTAAATTTACTAAGCCCCTAAAAATACCTGGATTCTCAGATGTGTTTGTTTCATCATGTCCCCTTAAAGCTAGTTCAAATATTCCACAAAACTTTATACAGTCAATTAACTTACTTAGGATGTATCTGTTCTTAGAGACTTCTTCATTATGCTGTTTAATTTTTAATCTATATGCACTGTCTAACTGGCAACTAATATTGACTTTTCCTAACAATGAATATTCAATACAATTGTTCATATGAGTTTCACTAATTTTGTTTTTTTATTTTTTCTCCCAAATGTTTCAAGTCCTTAATTCCATTTTCAGTCCAGACTGAATCACTATTTAGGTTCATCACCAAACACACATAACAAAAAAAGGAATTGATCACCTCACATCCACATATCCAATCAGCATGTAACAGTTTCTATTAAATTTTCTTGTGTAGTTTTTTTTACTTGATGCTGGTCTGTCCGTTTTATAATTTTGTTGTGTAATATCTAAATTCGGTTTTGGTGGCCCTAATTTTTTTAGTTCCATTTTCTTTTCGTAAGTAAGTGAATTTGAAATAATCAAAAGTATAATATTACTTACCGAATTCATAGCCATTTTAATCGTTTCTAACAAATACGCACAGAACACACAGAATAAGTTACACGTTTATGTACACAAGGTTCGACAAAAACACTATCGTACACAGAATACACTGCCTAATAAAGAATAAATTATTAGAACATTACGTTTACAAAAAAAAGTACAACAAGAACACAATCAAAACTATATAAAACACAAGAGAAAATATATGCACTATGAGAAGTTTTGAACAACGCTCTGTTTCTCTATGAATTTAGCTGCAAAACAGAAAGCGGCCACAGTCCCACCTGTGATGGCGGATGCTCATTTAAATGCATAGAGATGTGTATACGTCTCTTGCCCCGCTCCCCGAAAGAACGGCCTATTCAGGGAGGGCTACAGCGAAACCGTCCCAGCTGCGGGGCCATGCTGAAAACATCGGGTGATCGCTATTAGTCGCCCCAAAAATATCTTTCAATAAGCATACTACACATTATAGTTATATTATTGACAAGTTTAATTTGCCAATTTAGTGGGAGGGCTGCGCCCTTTTGCCCTCCCTGTACAACCCGCTACTGGTGAAAGGAGAGAAAAGCTGTGATACACAGAATTGCAAAATTACAAAAAAACATATGTGATAACTGTTTTCAACAGCACATATTCCCCCAGCACCACAATTGGGATTGCTGTCATTTAGTTTTGATATACCCCATTTCAATAATTTCAAAAGTGAACACCATAAACAAGAAAACTGCAAAAATTAATTACCAACTTCAGGGTGAGTTTACTGTCTAGCTGATGGAGACAGGTCAGGGATTGGCAGCCAGGAGATATTATTAAAGATGAAAAATGTGCTAAATATGCGTTCATTGTAAGTACAAGTATCGAATAACCATAACAATGGGTACTTAGGGGAATTTGCAGAATAAAAAAATGCTTCCTGAAGGTGGTACACAATCCCAAACAAATAAACTAAATTGTGTAATTTTACATATGCAGAACTAGGAAGTAAAATGGTTGGTTACAGATACATGGTTTGGGTACTACTTGCTCGAACAATATGGATACATACATTTGACTGTAAACTATTGTATGTCCTAGCAAAACTTAATAGTTTTGGATTGTTATATTTATTGTTAAGTCATTGTTTAAATAAGTTACCTGATCAACAAATATGTTAGGACTAAATTTTTTTTAAATCTGGCTCCATCAAAACATCTCTCCATCTACACACATTTATAACACTTGGAAAATTCATCAAGACTATAACTACGTCAACATGTCAACTGTATAACACAATTACCGTTAATTGGTTGTATAACTGGTGCATATATGGAAATACTGTAACTTCTATAATCCTGAAGCTAGTACAAACTACCACACTCATATTTTATACACACAGATTTTTTTCCTCCAAAGATTTTGGATGTTTTCTTTGTAGTATGCTGAAAAGATTATTATCTGTTTTAAAAGTGATTCTGATGTTAAATTTGTTAGAAAGTATTTGTGATATGAACTTATCATATATAGCTGTTATATACTTTCACTGTATTTCACTCTCTATTTTTTGGAGGGTAGTTCTGTTTTTGTTAAAATGGTTTACAAGATGCTATTGTTACAATGTTTTTACATTTATATAAAGAATAGATACAAAATTTTAATTGAGAACACGTACACTCAGGATTCTCAGTTTTAAAATAATATTTTAAGGTTTCTCTTTCATAAGATTAGGTTTTGTTTGTAGTACATAAAAAATTACAGTTTGCTTTAAAAGCAATATTGATATTAAATTTGTAAAATTTATTATAAAATACTTTTGCCCTGTCAAATTTCTTTGACTTGTAATCACAACACATAATAACAGTTTTAGTACAAAATATATTGATTACCCATTGATATTGGCATCTATATACATATACATATATATATATATATATATATATATATATATCATCACTTTCTGCTACAGTCCATTTCTTGATGTATTAATACTATAATATTTATGACTAAATTTACCTCAAGATATACTTTTTTCCTTTAGGAATAATACCCCTAAACAAACAAGAAACTGACAAAGAAAGAAATATAATATACCAAATTGGTTATGCAGATGGATACAATAAAAATACTATGATCAAAATAGAAAATAAAATCAAATACAAAATAAAAACTGAACAATTAAGAATTAATCAAACTGAACAACACATAAATAATAACAACAACAAAAAATGGGCCACATTCACATATATAAATAATAAAATGACAAAACTAACCAAACTATTTAAAAACACAGATATAAAAACAGCATACAAAACTAATAAAAATAAATTACAAAATCTAAATAGCTCACACAACAAAGATAATACAACAACCAACGGTATATACAAAATTGAATGCCAAGATTGCAATAAATGTTATATAGGACAAACAAAAAAACAGCTGAAAAAACGCTATTTTGAACACCTAAATGCATACAAAAAACCAAATATATATAAATTCAATTTAGCCACACATGCAATAAACACAGGACATGAATTCCCAGACATAACCAATGTAACACTAATAAAACATATACCACACAAAGGCACCATAATGAACATTTGGGAAAATTTACAGATTTACAAACATAAAACAAATTAATACCAGAACAAATACAAATCAATACAAAACATGACACAATATTCAAAGCACTCAACATCGAAAATACACAAAATACAAAAACAGATACCACAACCACACACAATAATGCAACTTTAAAGGACCAAAGACCAACAAAACTACCTCAATAACATCCAGAAGCCAACACACAAATACCACACCAGAAACAAGATGGCGAAAGCTGAAGATGGGAGAACAAGATCTCCCGAAACATGTTCCTAAAGGAAAAAAGTATATCTTGAGGTAAATTTAGTCATAAATATTATAATATATATATATATATATTATTATATAACTCGTGTCTCGTGTCCGCTTGTATACCTCTGTAAAATATAACAGTGTGTCTGAGTGTGAAAATGTGTCTGTGTTTCTTAACACTGCGTCCTCGCACGGCGATGTACCTCACGATATTTTGGCCCGTAACGAACGTACTGGGGACCAGGTATCGTGATTCCCGATTTGATGTTCAAACGTAGTGGATAATCTCCGGGAGGCGCCAAATTGTTTATAGAAAACAATTAAAATGTTTTGCTTATCAATGTTTTATTTGAACGAGGCGACGAATTCAATCTGTCCCGCCTTTTCTCAATTTCTTGTCAATCGAGATAGCGGTTGCTGGATTCGCTACTTGAGCGCTAGCCATCGCATTGGAAACCTTCACTAGACATTATATTTTTAAACATACACTTTGCTAATAGAAATAAAACACGATTTAACACACACAGTATAAATTTATTATTAATAGGAAGTTAATATTTTATAGACACAAGTTGTAATTAGTTTGTTCATATATAATTCTGCACCGGATAATTCTTTATAAGACTCTTACTCAAGGTTAAACGATCGACTTTTGAATACAAATAAACAGTAATGGCGTTCTATCTTGCCAATCAACAAATATTTCTGTCGATGTTTGTGAGTTGTTTGGATCACGTTAAAAGGTTCAGATGCAGTTACAACATTAAAAATACACAACCTTACAATGTTTTTTCCTTATGTAGGATAATGTGTAGTGGTAATTGTTTTGTTTAAGTGTCATACAAGATGTTTATAAGTCGTACATAAATATGAGGTTAGTTCTATAATTAACAAAATTTTCAGTGATATAATTTTATGGATCAATCCTTGTAAGAGAATAAAAATGATTTAGTGGTATTCAACATACATTGAGAAATGGTCAAAGTGCGTTTATTTTTTGGAAGTTGAAATAAATTAACTGATACTCAACAGCCTTGCAGTACGGTATTATTCGGGATGTCAAGAAGGAAGGATTATGGCATCAATATTGTTCGGCGTTCTTTATTCAGTCTTCGACATCGTTTTCAAAGTTGGTTTGTACTTATTTTGATCTTTCATATTGATTTAAATATCTTCTCCCTCTGGAAATGGCATTCTGCATACATCAGTCTTCTATACTCTCAATTTCTACACTTTGTTTTACTTCCAATATGTTTTAAACATTAAAAGGTGTTGTACAGACAATTCACGTCTGGCTTGCGATAGCGTCACTTTTTCAGTCATAATATTTAACGGTAATTACCTCGTTAAACGACTGTTTCCATGGTAACGTAATTATTCTCATTGGTTGAGCTCAAAATAAACACATTGTTTTCAATTTTCGAATTTCTTTCAAATCTTCCCATATCTTCGGACTTTCTTCCTCCTCTTATCTTCCTTCGGGGTTCTTATCTAAATGCACTGTCATTTATATTTTCTCACAAAGATTATTTTGGTACCCCACAATATTGGGTTTTATCAATTTTTCTAAGTTCAAAATTAATTCCATACTTACTAATTACATTTCTTTATTTATATAATTCCTTAATTTAATATCTGGTTTTTAATAATAACTACTATTCATCCTTGGTGAATTATTCACTTGGGATTTGTCCATTACATGGTGATTTTTGTACAATCAGTAATTGTTTATGTTTGACAGTTAGGCCTGTTTCACATTTAAGTAGCCATTACTGGATTTTTGTGGCTTCATACACAACATATTTCATTTAGTCCCAAATTGTTATTTTGCATTTGTAATTAAGTTTAATGTATCTGGATGTGTTTTAAATGGTAACGACTGTGTTATTCAACCTTACTTGCTAATTATTTGCTATTCATTTCCAATATAAAATAAAACATCTAGGCCTATGGTCTGTATGACTCTTACAGCCATATCCATTTCATAACTAGCAGTTTATATAATTCATTATTTCTTATTTGTTGTTCTGGTGCTAAACAATTCCACCTCTATTGAACTTTTTCCATTAAACTCCCCTTATAACATGGGTATTGAATTAATGTTGATACAAACTTATTTTCTAATGCTTTTACTCTCCCTTCCATATTAACACCATCTAATTACTTTTCCCTGTGAAACACACCTTTAAACTTTTACAATACATTTTTAAGTTAAAACAATATTATTTACTAGTCATTCCAGTGAATATTACTACTCAGTGTTCATTATTCACTGATCAAATGTTCTATCCTAAATACTATTCATTGTAACTGGTTAAATGTTATTGTTCACTCTTAACTAAAACATAAGTAATTTTACTAAGTCTTTAACTTAGCTTACACTCCTCTTACTATTTATATTATAGACAATATTTGTATTTATTGTTCACTAGCACTTTCTTAAATAGTTTAGTGTTCATTATAATTTATTTAGTGTTTCTTTAGTATCATATCACTCTAGTATAAATCACTTTCACTAATTCAACTTCCATTTATTTCTCATCATTTTATTCTCTTTCTCTACCCACTATCTATATAACATTATTAATATTGTGTCTTTCTTAGTTAATAAATTACATATATCCCTAACTCTTTTGGTTAGTGTATTTTTATACATTGTTTCATATTACTGACGGTTCATTATGGTCATTTTATCAATACTAACATTCATTAATAGTTTTGGTTCTCAACCGAATTTCATTGTCTTTATTATTTAGGGTTACACTATTTCTCCCTTCTCTATTTTTCATTACTTGTCTAGTTTTCTGGATGCGTTTCATCTCGTCTTCTTCCTTCTGGGTTTGTTCTCTCTTGGTTTTCATTCTTCTTCTTCTTCGTTCGTCTTATTTTCTGTATTTTGATTTCTTCACTGGTTTCTTAACTGGCCAATCTCTGGGGTTGGGTCAATGTCGTTCGTCTGTCAGTCTACTATTTTAGTTTCTTTATTAATCACTTTCAGTTTATTACACCTCCTCCTTCCATGATAATTACCATTTATTTATTTTTTACTATCTACATAATCTATTTATTCAAACATAATATCATTTAGCATTTTTTATACATACTTATTGTTATCAAAATTTATCTGAATTTGGTGATGTTATATAATGCTCTCCCACCAAAATTGATCATTTTATAAAACTTAATTCTAAGTTTGATGAAATTATCAATTGTATTGTATCATTTTCTTCTTAAACTCTCCTGCTTCTCACTCGATTTTTTATGCTTAATTCTGTATCTTTTACTTCCTTTCTCCTGATTCTTTTCTTCGTCATTTTTTCTTATTACGAACTGGCTTATTGATTTTTTATTATAAATTATTCCCTATAAATCTTATTTTCCCTAACTAACTTTACTTGGTAGTTGCAATCGATTCAGATGGGCTCTATTGGCTTACCTAACTCCGTCGTTCAAAACTACTCTTATTCTGAGATCAGGGGGACACCATCCCTGCTCAGTAAAATGATTGCTAGACTTATTCAACAGTCAATCTCAATTAATGAATCTTAAATATAGTCATCTCGTGACTCAACATAATAATCATAACATTTGTTGGGAATCTTTTACCCTTATATTTCATTATTGCTCAGTTCGAGTCATATATTTTTTCATCTTTCCTTATAGACACTACTTGGTAATACTTGAAGCATTGCTTTTTATTGATACAATTCAAATTTTTATTCATTTTTAATTACTTTTTGTTTCATCTCAATTCATATTACAACTCTTAGAACGTTTATTTTATTTATTTCGTTTTTTGATCATTGGTTTTCTTAATCTTACTTCCATTTCTTTCTAAATAGTATTGGAAGTTGGTCATTTTGATTGATATTATTTTTTTTTTTTCATAACTTTTTAAATATTATAGTAAGTTAGTGTTTCTTACTAGTTAGGAATGTTTTTGGCTCATTCCTTTATAGTACGTTTTGCTTTTTTGTGCCTCACATTTTGGCTAAAGATTATTGTAACTTAATCTTATTTTGTTAGGAATGTTTTGTAACTTCACTCCATTATTATTAATTTTTATTCAAAGATTATAGTAAGTTATTGTTTCTTATTTTATGTGGATTCTGGGTAATTTAATTTCTCCATTTTTATGATTGGTCTAAAATGTTCTCGAATTATCTGTGTAAGCTGTCCTTACATAACTTTTTTGAATTTTGAAATTCATTTTTTATCTATATTTATTCATTATTATTTATCAGTAAACTCACTTGCTGAGATTATTCTTCCTTTTTATTCCAACTAACTTGGTTGGCTTTTTTAAATTGAATTCTTTTCAGTTAAGTTTGATCGACATAGTATTTTTTAATCGATGCTTGGTTATATACACCCTTTATTTTCTGGTTGGTGGGGTTGGTTACTTCATATGTGTTGTTGCCCTTGTCTTGCGTGATAGTGTACGGCCCGACATATAGCAATAGTAATTTTTTAGTAATGCCTTCAATGGAGCTGGGCAATTCCCTGGTCTTTATTAATACACTCTCTCCTATTTGGTACTGGATCGTATGTGGATGATTTTTAGAGTATTTATTTTTCTGCTGTTCTACCTTCTCAGCAATTTTGTTATAAATTCTTCTCTTTTCAAATTGGTATTCGGCATTGATGGGAAATTTAATTAAATCGTTTATCTCTCTAGGTGGTGGGCGTTCAAACATCATCGAGTATGGTGTGGTTTCAGTGAAGTTGTGGTAAGCAAGATTTATAAACTCTTCGGTGGACCTTAAGTAATTGTGCCACTCCTTTTGTTTGTTATGTCAGTAGGTCCTCAGAATACGGCCCACTTCTCTAAGCACTCTCTCAGCTGGGTTACTGCTGGGATGATAAACAGATGTTTTGTATGTTTTGATACCATGTTCCCCGAGTTTATTTTTCCACAAATTTCCTTTAAACTGTGTCCCATGATCGGTTATTATGGCCGACGGGTCTTCCCACTTCTGGTATATAGTTGTCCAATATAATTTCAATGATTTTCTTGGTAGTAGCACGGTTAATAGAATATAATTTGGTATATTTGGTAAAGTGATCGAATATGATGATTATGAATTTAAATCTGTGCCTTCCTCCACTGCGAGGAAACGGACCACAAATATCAAGAAATACTCTCTCTAGTTTTTGGCTTGATATTATGGGTATCATCATACCCTCCTTCTTAGCATTGTTGCATTTTACCATTTGGCAGATTTGACACTTTTGTATGGTTCGGCTTACCTTTCGATAGATACTTTTGATATATACTTGCTCCTCTAGCGCCTTTACTACTTTCATTGCACCCATATGGCCGTAACGGATGTGGTAGTCCATGATTATCTGTTCTTCGGTTGTAAATGGGATTACCAGTTTCCATTCTCCGACGCTAGGGTTATTTTTTATGAATAATAAATTGTCATGTACTTTGTAATACTGTACAAGGGGTTCTTCGTCCTTCAGTATTCTTTCTCTGATACTCACTATCTTTGGGTCCACATTTTGCTGTTTGCTTATCTCCAGCATTATCTTTTCCAAATCTGTTCTGTCTTTAATGATGTTATATACTTTGACTAGCAACTCTTTTTCTCCGTCGAATGTTTGTTGCTGGATGTTGATACGTGATAATATGTCGGCAGCAATATTTTTCTTTCCTGGTATGTATTCCCAGTTGATATGGTATTCTTGCAATAGTAATATCCATCGGGTCAATCTTCCATGGCTAAGCTTGCATTGTTTAAGGAAAGATATTGATCGATGGTCACTCCTCACTGTTACGTTGTGCCCTAAAATGTATGTCCTGAATTTTTCACAGGCGAATACAACACTAAGCAACTCCTTTTCCGTGACGTGGTAGTTCCTTTCACATGCATTCAGGGTCCTGCTTGCAAAGCTTATGACCATATGTTGCCCTTTATCATCTTCTTGATACAAGACAGCGCCGACACTCACGTCGCTCGCATCACAATTCATGAAAAATGGTTTTTGGAAATCCGGATGGCGTAGCATGACGGTGTCTAAAAATTTTTCTTTTATTTGTTCGAATACCTTGTCTTGTTCGGCTCCCCATGTCCATTTATTTTTTGCGGATAACTGTTTTTGAAATTGTGCTGTTAGTTTGGAATAATGGTCCTGGAATTTCCGATAATAATTACATATTCCCAGGAAAGATTGCAGCTGTTTTTTATTTCTAGGTGTTGGGAACCTTTGTATTGCTTCAACCTTCTCTGCTGAAGGGGTGATACCTTCTTCGGTCAGATTAAAACCTAAAAATTGTACCTTGCTGGCTATAAATTTGGATTTGTCCAGCTTAAGGGTAATATTGTTATCAGATAACTTCTTCAAAACTGTTTCTACTCTATTACAGTGGTCTTGCCAGTTTGAAGATGTGATCAATAAGTCATCCACATAGATGGTAGTAAAGTTAAGTACCTCTTGTCCCAGTATCTGATCCATAAACTGGACGAATACAGCAACGGAATTAATTAGTCCGAATGGCAGTCTCTTGAATTGGTAGTTTCTCCCATCGAACAGAAAAGCTAGGTATTTTCTACTGTTCGGGTGTAGCTCTACCTGCCAGTATCCGTAGACTGTATCCCATGCGCTGATGTATTTCGTGCCATGGAATTTTTTAAGGATCTCTTCAATTTCGCTTGGGGACGTTCTATCATTTACTATCATCTTGTTGATTTCCCTTGCATCAAGGCATATTCTTACCTTGCCATCCTTCTTTGGTATTGCCACAATCGGACTTGTATATGGGGATTGGCTTAATTCTATTATATCCTCCTCCATCATCCGGTTAATCTCGGCCTTCACTGCATTTCTTTGAGAGTATGCTATAGGATATGATTTCTTCTTAAAATCTACGGGTTCCTTAAATATAATTTGATACTGATAATCCTTTACCTTTCCCGGAGCATCAGAAAAAATGTGTCAGTATTGATTATAAATTTTTATGAGATCCTCGGCCTGGTGAGCACTAATCGGTTGATCTCGTACTTCCCTTTGGAATTGTCGGATCTCTTCCAACTTGTTTGACCATATTTCTTCGTCCTCCCACTCATCCATTATCTTTACCTGTGCTTGTTGACAGTAATTATTCTGTAATATTGTATAACAGTGGTTTATTGAAGGTAAGTTGACACCCTTCACTATACTGGTTGTCCATACTCCATTTTCCGTGTTTAATGACACTTCTCCCTGCTTTAGGTTAATTATAGCAGAATATTGTCGGAGTATGTCACATCCCACAAGTATTGAAAATGGTAGGCCACTGGCAACAAGAAAAGACATAGTGAATGTCAGTCCTTCACTTTCAAGTTCCAGAGACACTTGTTTCCGGACAGTTTTGTTTTGTCTGCCGGTAGCACCGATAATTGTTATGTTATTTATTGGTAGAGTGGGTATAGGTGTACTACATTTTTGTTGTATTTTGTTTAACTCTATTTGGTCAATTAAGGATATGTTGGATCCAGTGTCGATCATTAATATTGACATTACTCCATTGATTTGGGTATTTACGTACACTATCTCACTATTTCGGCTGGGCATTGGTTGATTGCTTTCTTCGACCAATTCATCTCTGATATTTTTTAGATAATGCGTTGTAATTATAGTGATTATATCTTTCGTCGTAGTATTTTCCCCAAGAGATTGGTCCAGTGATGGGCTGTCCACAGTTTTCACTGGCCTTAAGCGTTTAAATGAGGGTTGACCTCATTGCCCCTAACATCATTAGTGTTTGATGGTTGGTTAGCGTTCGGCTCCTGTTGATTATTCCGGTCATCCACGCTGTTCCTGTGATCTTCTTCGAATGGGTGACTTCTCGTATCGGGTACCTGGTTAGAGTACGTTTGCCGATAGTTAGATGAGGGATAGTTTCTTCTTGGACTCCTTTGTCTTTGCCCCCTCATGTAATTTACCTGTGGCCGGTACCCTGGATTATTGTTCTGATTATTGTTGTTGTTTCCAGGGCGATAATTGTTGTTGTAACCATTCGATGGAAAGTTACCCCTGTGGTTGTTCCTGAAGTTGTTATTATTATTGTTTCCACTTCTGTTAAAATTTCTGGGCGCGTTATTGCCCCATGTGTTCCCTTGGTAATTGTTAGGGTTATTTACCGGTGTCTTATTATCTCCCTGTTGATTCTGTGACAATTGTCCCTCATTGGTTCTATTATTCCTGAAACTGTACCCTCTATTTTTCCTGTACTGCCACTCATGTTCATGGCTTTCCAATAAGCTAGCCATATCTTGGGTGGTCTTTACCTGGCTGTACATCCGTGCCTTTTGGATGGCGTCGTCGTAGTGGTAAGATAACTGTATTACCAGACACTCTTCGGGTATACGTGGCTCCAAATTCCTGGCCATGCAGATTTTTCCCAAGAAGTAGGAGGTAAGGGATTGTCCATTTCGGTTTTCATACCTTCCATTACTCAGGTTATTGCGGACCATGTTCTGAGTTGATTCAGACCAGTATTTAGCCTTGAACTGAGTCTTAAAGTCTTGAAGGTTTTGGATGTCTGGTCGGGTGGCAGTCCACCAGTTGTCATATGTCTCCTTGAACATTTCGTCCAGCATCCCTCTTATTGTAGTCCATCGAGTCTCTCGATTCTTGATGATTAACTCTTCTACCCTCTTCAAGAACTCAATAGGGTTTCTTTTATAATTACGGAAATTAATAGTATCTCTGTTGTCTGTGTTCATGACATGATTATTATTACATGGTCGGTCACGCCAGGCGTCCACTTCTTCCCGTAATGACTCTTCTATTCTGCGCATTTCGTCAATCCTTTGTTGGTTTTTGTCGACTTTGCTGTCTATTTTGTTTAAGTTGCTGTAAACTCCTTCCATTCGTTCTCCCAAGTCTGTTCGTACAGCTGCTACCTCTTTCTGGTTTTCTTCCCGGACTTGGTGTATGACCTGGTCTATCTGGGTACATCTTCTGACTGTTTCTTCATGGTCTTCCTCAATTCTTCTTTTATTCTCTCCTTCGAGACGGTTCATTTTATCGAGTACTTCCTTGCGGACTCCAGAAACATTTTCGTTGGTCTTCTCTAGCCTCTCCAACGTTTCCTCTAATTTGTCATTGATTTCCGTAACCTGCTGCTTTGCTTCTTCTCAGTACTCCACTAATTGGTGTGCCATTTGCAGCTTCATTTCTTCTTTATTTTTCTCGTGGTCCTTCTTCAGCTGTTCCTTCAATTCTTCCTTTAATTCTTCGTTTCTTTGCTGAATTTCCTCCATCAATCTTTGTTGTAATGTTTCATTATTTTGGTTGACTGTTTTCCTCAATTCTTCCTTAGTACTTTCATTTGTGCTCACTATTTTTTCATTGATTTGTTTCAAATTGTCATTGGTTTCTTTCTTCATCTGTTTCAAACTTTCCTCGTTCTTGTCGAATTTATTGTTCATCTCCTTCAAACTCTCTTCATTCTTGTCGAATTTCTCCTCCTGTTTCTTAAAATTTTGATTGGTTTCCTTCATCATTTCCATTAATTTCAGTATGTTCGGGTCTCCTCTAACTTCTCCTTTGTCACCTGCCTGTAGTTCAATTTCTTCTTCTTGTGTTGGTTCTGTTGTGGTTATTGTTGTCTCCACTTCTTCAATCGGTGCTCCTCCTTCCTCTTCTTCCCCTCTGTTTTCTTCCATCTCCTTCTCCTTCGCCAATTTTTTCGATAAACCTCTTGTGTGCATCCTGATTTCCTTTCGTGACCGCCGCTAGAACTTCGTATCTTCCTTTTTCAAGCCCCACCGGTTGGTCGCCAATTTATTATGTAACTCGTGTCTCGTGTCCGCTTGTATACCTCTGTAAAATATAACAGTGTGTCTGAGTGTGAAAATGTGTCTGTGTTTCTTACCACTGCGTCCTCGCACGGCGATGTACCTCACGATATTTTGGCCCGTAACGAACGTACTGGGGACCAGGTATCGTGATTCCCGATTTGATGTTCAAACGTAGTGGATAATCTCCGGGTGGCGCCAAATTGTTTATAGAAAACAATTAAAATGTTTTGCTTATCAATGTTTTATTTGAACGAGGCGACGAATTCAATCTGTCCCGCCTTTTCTCAATTTCTTGTCAATCGAGATAGCAGTTGCTGGATTCGCTACTTGAGCGCTAGCCGTCGCATTGGAAACCTTCACTAGACATTATATTTTTAAACATACACTTTGCTAATAGAAATAAAACACGATTTAACACACACAGTATAAACTTATTATTAATAGGAAGTTAATATTTTATAGACACAAGTTGTAATTAGTTTGTTCATATATAATTCTGCACCGGATAATTCTTTATAAGACTCTTACTCAAGGTTAAACGATCGACTTTTGAATACAAATAAACAGTAATGGCGTTCTATCTTGCCAATCAACAAATATTTCTGTCGATGTTTGTGAGTTGTTTGGATCACGTTAAAAGGTTCAGATGCAGTTACAACATTAAAAATACACAACCTTACAATGTTTTTTCCTTATGTAGGATAATGTGTAGTGGTAATTGTTTTGTTTAAGTGTCATACAAGATGTTTATAAGTCGTACATAAATATGAGGTTAGTTCTATAGTTAACAAAATTTTCAGTGATATAATTTTATGGATCAATCCTTGTAAGAGAATAAAAATGATTTAGTGGTATTCAACATACATTGAGAAATGGTCAAAGTGCGTTTATTTTTTGGAAGTTGAAATAAATTAACTGATACTTAACAGCCTTGCAGTACGGTATTATTCGGGATGTCAAGAAGGAAGGATTATGGCATCAATATTGTTCGGCGTTCTTTATTCAGTCTTCGACATCGTTTTCAAAGTTGGTTTGTACTTATTTTGATATTTCATATTGATTTAAATATCTTCTCCCTCTGGAAATGGCATTCTGCATACATCAGTCTTCTGTACTCTCAAATTCTACACTTTGTTTTACTTCCAATATGTTTTAAACATTAAAAGGTGTTGTACAGACAATTCACGTCTGGCTTGCGATAGCGTCACTTTTTCAGTCATAATATTTAACGGTAATTACCTCGTTAAACGACTGTTTCCATGGTAACGTAATTATTCTCATTGGTTGAGCTCAAAATAAACACATTGTTTTCAATTTTCGAATTTCTTTCAAATCTTCCCATATTTTCGGACTTTCTTCCTCCTCTTATCTTCCTTCGGGGTTCTTATCTAAATGCACTGTCATTTATATTTTCTCACAAAGATTATTTTGGTACCCCACAATATTGGGTTTTATCAATTTTTCTAAGTTCAAAATTAATTCCATACTTACTAATTACATTTCTTTATTTATATAATTCCTTAATTTAATATCTGGTTTTTAATAATAACTACTATTCATCCTTGGTGAATTATTCACTTGGGATTTGTCCATTACATGGTGATTTTTGTACAATCAGTAATTGTTTATGTTTGACAGTTAGGCCTGTTTCACATTTAAGTAGCCATTACTGGATTTTTGTGGCTTCATACACAACATATTTCATTTAGTCCCAAATTGTTATTTTGCATTTGTAATTAAGTTTAATGTATCTGGATGTGTTTTAAATGGTAACGACTGTGTTATTCAACCTTACTTGCTAATTATTTGCTATTCATTTCCAATATAAAATAAAACATCTAGGCCTATGGTCTGTATGACTCTTACAGCCATATCCATTTCATAACTAGCAGTTTATATAATTCATTATTTCTTATTTGTTGTTCTGGTGCTAAACAATTCCACCTCTATTGAACTTTTTCCATTAAACTCCCCTTATAACATGGGTATTGAATTAATGTTGATACAAACTTATTTTCTAATGCTTTTACTCTCCCTTCCATATTAACACCATCTAATTACTTTTCCCTGTGAAACACACCTTTAAACTTTTACAATACATTTTTAAGTTAAAACAATATTATTTACTAGTCATTCCAGTGAATATTACTACTCAGTGTTCATTATTCACTGATCAAATGTTCTATCCTAAATACTATTCATTGTAACTGGTTAAATGTTATTGTTCACTCTTAACTAAAACATAAGTAATTTTACTAAGTCTTTAACTTAGCTTACACTCCTCTTACTATTTATATTATAGACAATATTTGTATTTATTGTTCACTAGCACTTTCTTAAATAGTTTAGTGTTCATTATAATTTATTTAGTGTTTCTTTAGTATCATATCACTCTAGTATAAATCACTTTCACTAATTCAACTTCCATTTATTTCTCATCATTTTATTCTCTTTCTCTACCCACTATCTATATAACATTATTAATATTGTGTCTTTCTTAGTTAATAAATTACATATATCCCTAACTCTTTTGGTTAGTGTATTTTTATACATTGTTTCATATTACTGACGGTTCATTATGGTCATTTTATCAATACTAACATTCATTAATAGTTTTGGTTCTCAACCGAATTTCATTGTCTTTATTATTTAGGGTTACACTATTTCTCCCTTCTCTATTTTTCATTACTTGTCTAGTTTTCTGGATGCGTTTCATCTCGTCTTCTTCCTTCTGGGTTTGTTCTCTCTTGGTTTTCATTCTTCTTCTTCTTCGTTCGTCTTATTTTCTGTATTTTGATTTCTTCACTGGTTTCTTAACTGGCCAATCTCTGGGGTTGGGTCAATGTCGTTCATCTGTCAGTCTACTATTTTAGTTTCTTTATTAATCACTTTCAGTTTATTACACCTCCTCCTTCCATGATAATTACCATTTATTTATTTTTTACTATCTACATAATCTATTTATTCAAACATAATATCATTTAGCATTTTTTATACATACTTATTGTTATCAAAATTTATCTGAATTTGGTGATGTTATATAATGCTCTCCCACCAAAATTGATCATTTTATAAAACTTAATTCTAAGTTTGATGAAATTATCAATTGTATTGTATCATTTTCTTCTTAAACTCTCCTGCTTCTCACTCGATTTTTTATGCTTAATTCTGTATCTTTTACTTCCTTTCTCCTGATTCTTTTCTTCGTCATCTTATTTTCCCTAACTAACTTTACTTGGTAGTTGCAATCGATTCGGATGGGCTCTATTGGCTTACCTAACTCCGTCGTTCAAAACTACTCTTATTCTGAGATCAGGGGGACACCATCCCTGCTCAGTAAAATGATTGCTAGACTTATTCAACAGTCAATCTCAATTAATGAATCTTAAATATAGTCATCTCGTGACTCAACATAATAATCATAACATTTGTTGGGAATCTTTTACCCTTATATTTCATTATTGCTCAGTTCGAGTCATATATTTTTTCATCTTTCCTTATAGACACTACTTGGTAATACTTGAAGCATTGCTTTTTATTGATACAATTCAAATTTTTATTCATTTTTAATTACTTTTTGTTTCATCTCAATTCATATTACAACTCTAGAACGTTTATTTTATTTATTTCGTTTTTTGATCATTGGTTTTCTTTATCTTACTTCCATTTCTTTCTAAATAGTATTGGAAGTTGGTCATTTTGATTGATATTATTTTTTTTTTTCATAACTTTTTAAATATTATAGTAAGTTAGTGTTTCTTACTAGTTAGGAATGTTTTTGGCTCATTCCTTTATAGTACGTTTTGCTTTTTTGTGCCTCACATTTTGGCTAAAGATTATTGTAACTTAATCTTATTTTGTTAGGAATGTTTTGTAACTTCACTCCATTATTATTAATTTTTATTCAAAGATTATAGTAAGTTATTGTTTCTTATTTTATGTGGATTCTGGGTAATTTAATTTCTCCATTTTTATGATTGGTCTAAAATGTTCTCGAATTATCTGTGTAAGCTGTCCTTACATAACTTTTTTGAATTTTGAAATTCATTTTTTATCTATATTTATTCATTATTATTTATCAGTAAACTCACTTGCTGAGATTATTCTTCCTTTTTATTCCAACTAACTTGGTTGGCTTTTTTAAATTGAATTCTTTTCAGTTAAGTTTGATCGACATAGTATTTTTTAATCGATGCTTGGTTATATACACCCTTTATTTTCTGGTTGGTGGGGTTGGTTACTTCATATGTGTTGTTGCCCTTGTCTTGCGTGATAGTGTACGGCCCGACATATAGCAATAGTAATTTTTTAGTAATGCCTTCAATGGAGCTGGGCAATTCCCTGGTCTTTATTAATACACTCTCTCCTATTTGGTACTGGATCGTATGTGGATGATTTTTAGAGTATTTATTTTTCTGCTGTTCTACCTTCTCAGCAATTTTGTTATAAATTCTTCTCTTTTCAAATTGGTATTCGGCATTGATGGGAAATTTAATTAAATCGTTTATCTCTCTAGGTGGTGGGCGTTCAAACATCATCGAGTATGGTGTGGTTTCAGTGAAGTTGTGGTAAGCAAGATTTATAAACTCTTCGGTGGACCTTAAGTAATTGTGCCACTCCTTTTGTTTGTTATGTCAGTAGGTCCTCAGAATACGGCCCACTTCTCTAAGCACTCTCTCAGCTGGGTTACTGCTGGGATGATAAACAGATGTTTTGTATGTTTTGATACCATGTTCCCCGAGTTTATTTTTCCACAAATTTCCTTTAAACTGTGTCCCATGATCGGTTATTATGGCCGACGGGTCTTCCCACTTCTGGTATATAGTTGTCCAATATAATTTCAATGATTTTCTTGGTAGTAGCACGGTTAATAGAATATAATTTGGTATATTTGGTAAAGTGATCGAATATGATGATTATGAATTTAAATCTGTGCCTTCCTCCACTGCGAGGAAACGGACCACAAATATCAAGAAATACTCTCTCTAGTTTTTGGCTTGATATTATGGGTATCATCATACCCTCCTTCTTAGCATTGTTGCATTTTACCATTTGGCAGATTTGACACTTTTGTATGGTTCGGCTTACCTTTCGATAGATACTTTTGATATATACTTGCTCCTCTAGCGCCTTTACTACTTTCATTGCACCCATATGGCCGTAACGGATGTGGTAGTCCATGATTATCTGTTCTTCGGTTGTAAATGGGATTACCAGTTTCCATTCTCCGACGCTAGGGTTATTTTTTATGAATAATAAATTGTCATGTACTTTGTAATACTGTACAAGGGGTTCTTCTTCCTTCAGTATTCTTTCTCTGATACTCACTATCTTTGGGTCCACATTTTGCTGTTTGCTTATCTCCAGCATTATCTTTTCCAAATCTGTTCTGTCTTTAATGATGTTATATACTTTGACTAGCAACTCTTTTTCTCCGTCGAATGTTTGTTGCTGGATGTTGATACGTGATAATATGTCGGCAGCAATATTTTTCTTTCCTGGTATGTATTCCCAGTTGATATGGTATTCTTGCAATAGTAATATCCATCGGGTCAATCTTCCATGGCTAAGCTTGCATTGTTTAAGGAAAGATATTGATCGATGGTCACTCCTCACTGTTACGTTGTGCCCTAAAATGTATGTCCTGAATTTTTCACAGGCGAATACAACACTAAGCAACTCCTTTTCCGTGACGTGGTAGTTCCTTTCACATGCATTCAGGGTCCTTCTTGCAAAGCTTATGACCATATGTTGCCCTTTATCATCTTCTTGATACAAGACAGCGCCGACACTCACGTCGCTCGCATCACAATTCATGAAAAATGGTTTTTGGAAATCCGGATGGCGTAGCATGACGGTGTCTAAAAATTTTTCTTTTATTTGTTCGAATACCTTGTCTTGTTCGGCTCCCCATGTCCATTTATTTTTTGCGGATAACTGTTTTTGAAATTGTGCTGTTAGTTTGGAATAATGGTCCTGGAATTTCCGATAATAATTACATATTCCCAGGAAAGATTGCAGCTGTTTTTTATTTCTAGGTGTTGGGAACCTTTGTATTGCTTCAACCTTCTCTGCTGAAGGGGTGATACCTTCTTCGGTCAGATTAAAACCTAAAAATTGTACCTTGCTGGCTATAAATTTGGATTTGTCCAGCTTAAGGGTAATATTGTTATCAGATAACTTCTTCAAAACTGTTTCTACTCTATTACAGTGGTCTTGCCAGTTTGAAGATGTGATCAATAAGTCATCCACATAGATGGTAGTAAAGTTAAGTACCTCTTGTCCCAGTATCTGATCCATAAACTGGACGAATACAGCAACGGAATTAATTAGTCCGAATGGCAGTCTCTTGAATTGGTAGTTTCTCCCATCGAACAGAAAAGCTAGGTATTTTCTACTGTTCGGGTGTAGCTCTACCTGCCAGTATCCGTAGACTGTATCCCATGCGCTGATGTATTTCGTGCCATGGAATTTTTTAAGGATCTCTTCAATTTCGCTTGGGGACGTTCTATCATTTACTATCATCTTGTTGATTTCCCTTGCATCAAGGCATATTCTTACCTTGCCGTCCTTCTTTGGTATTGCCACAATCGGACTTGTATATGGGGATTGGCTTAATTCTATTATATCCTCCTCCATCATCCGGTTAATCTCGGCCTTCACTGCATTTCTTTGAGAGTATGCTATAGGATATGATTTCTTCTTAAAATCTACGGGTTCCTTAAATATAATTTGATACTGATAATCCTTTACCTTTCCCGGAGCATCAGAAAAAATGTGTCAGTATTGATTATAAATTTTTATGAGATCCTCGGCCTGGTGAGCACTAATCGGTTGATCTCGTACTTCCCTTTGGAATTGTCGGATCTCTTCCAACTTGTTTGACCATATTTCTTCGTCCTCCCACTCATCCATTATCTTTACCTGTGCTTGTTGACAGTAATTATTCTGTAATATTGTATAACAGTGGTTTATTGAAGGTAAGTTGACACCCTTCACTATACTGGTTGTCCATACTCCATTTTCCGTGTTTAATGACACTTCTCCCTGCTTTAGGTTAATTATAGCAGAATATTGTCGGAGTATGTCACATCCCACAAGTATTGAAAATGGTAGGCCACTGGCAACAAGAAAAGACATAGTGAATGTCAGTCCTTCACTTTCAAGTTCCAGAGACACTTGTTTCCGGACAGTTTTGTTTTGTCTGCCGGTAGCACCGATAATTGTTATGTTATTTATTGGTAGAGTGGGTATAGGTGTACTACATTTTTGTTGTATTTTGTTTAACTCTATTTGGTCAATTAAGGATATGTTGGATCCAGTGTCGATCATTAATATTGACATTACTCCATTGATTTGGGCATTTACGTACACTATCTCACTATTTCGGCTGGGCATTGGTTGATTGCTTTCTTCGACCAATTCATCTCTGATATTTTTTAGATAATGCGTTGTAATTATAGTGATTATATCTTTCGTCGTAGTATTTTCCCCAAGAGATTGGTCCAGTGATGGGCTGTCCACAGTTTTCACTGGCCTTAAGCGTTTAAATGAGGGTTGACCTCATTGCCCCTAACATCATTAGTGTTTGATGGTTGGTTAGCGTTCGGCTCCTGTTGATTATTCCGGTCATCCACGCTGTTCCTGTGATCTTCTTCGAATGGGTGACTTCTCGTATCGGGTACCTGGTTAGAGTACGTTTGCCGATAGTTAGATGAGGGATAGTTTCTTCTTGGACTCCTTTGTCTTTGCCCCCTCATGTAATTTACCTGTGGCCGGTACCCTGGATTATTGTTCTGATTATTGTTGTTGTTTCCAGGGCGATAATTGTTGTTGTAACCATTCGATGGAAAGTTACCCCTGTGGTTGTTCCTGAAGTTGTTATTATTATTGTTTCCACTTCTGTTAAAATTTCTGGGCGCGTTATTGCCCCATGTGTTCCCTTGGTAATTGTTAGGGTTATTTACCGGTGTCTTATTATCTCCCTGTTGATTCTGTGACAATTGTCCCTCATTGGTTCTATTATTCCTGAAACTGTACCCTCTATTTTTCCTGTACTGCCACTCATGTTCATGGCTTTCCAATAAGCTAGCCATATCTTGGGTGGTCTTTACCTGGCTGTACATCCGTGCCTTTTGGATGGCGTCGTCGTAGTGGTAAGATAACTGTATTACCAGACACTCTTCGGGTATACGTGGCTCCAAATTCCTGGCCATGCAGATTTTTCCCAAGAAGTAGGAGGTAAGGGATTGTCCATTTCGGTTTTCATACCTTCCATTACTCAGGTTATTGCGGACCATGTTCTGAGTTGATTCAGACCAGTATTTAGCCTTGAACTGAGTCTTAAAGTCTTGAAGGTTTTGGATGTCTGGTCGGGTGGCAGTCCACCAGTTGTCATATGTCTCCTTGAACATTTCGTCCAGCATCCCTCTTATTGTAGTCCATCGAGTCTCTCGATTCTTGATGATTAACTCTTCTACCCTCTTCAAGAACTCAATAGGGTTTCTTTTATAATTACGGAAATTAATAGTATCTCTGTTGTCTGTGTTCATGACATGATTATTATTACATGGTCGGTCACGCCAGGCGTCCACTTCTTCCCGTAATGACTCTTCTATTCTGCGCATTTCGTCAATCCTTTGTTGGTTTTTGTCGACTTTGCTGTCTATTTTGTTTAAGTTGCTGTAAACTCCTTCCATTCGTTCTCCCAAGTCTGTTCGTACAGCTGCTACCTCTTTCTGGTTTTCTTCCCGGACTTGGTGTATGACCTGGTCTATCTGGGTACATCTTCTGACTGTTTCTTCATGGTCTTCCTCAATTCTTCTTTTATTCTCTCCTTCGAGACGGTTCATTTTATCGAGTACTTCCTTGCGGACTCCAGAAACATTTTCGTTGGTCTTCTCTAGCCTCTCCAACGTTTCCTCTAATTTGTCATTGATTTCCGTAACCTGCTGCTTTGCTTCTTCTCAGTACTCCACTAATTGGTGTGCCATTTGCAGCTTCATTTCTTCTTTATTTTTCTCGTGGTCCTTCTTCAGCTGTTCCTTCAATTCTTCCTTTAATTCTTCGTTTCTTTGCTGAATTTCCTCCATCAATCTTTGTTGTAATGTTTCATTATTTTGGTTGACTGTTTTCCTCAATTCTTCCTTAGTACTTTCATTTGTGCTCACTATTTTTTCATTGATTTGTTTCAAATTGTCATTGGTTTCTTTCTTCATCTGTTTCAAACTTTCCTCGTTCTTGTCGAATTTATTGTTCATCTCCTTCAAACTCTCTTCATTCTTGTCGAATTTCTCCTCCTGTTTCTTAAAATTTTGATTGGTTTCCTTCATCATTTCCATTAATTTCAGTATGTTCGGGTCTCCTCTAACTTCTCCTTTGTCACCTGCCTGTAGTTCAATTTCTTCTTCTTGTGTTGGTTCTGTTGTGGTTATTATTGTCTCCACTTCTTCAATCGGTGCTCCTCCTTCCTCTTCTTCCCCTCTGTTTTCTTCCATCTCCTTCTCCTTCGCCAATTTTTTCGATAAACCTCTTGTGTGCATCCTGATTTCCTTTCGTGACCGCCGCTAGAACTTCGTATCTTCCTTTTTCAAGCCCCACCGGTTGGTCGCCAATTTATTATATAACTCGTGTCTCGTGTCCGCTTGTATACCTCTGTAAAATATAACAGTGTGTCTGAGTGTGAAAATGTGTCTGTGTTTCTTACCACTGCGTCCTCGCACGGCGATGTACCTCACGATATTTTGGCCCGTAACGAACGTACTGGGGACCAGGTATCGTGATTCCCGATTTGATGTTCAAACGTAGTGGATAATCTCCGGGTGGCGCCAAATTGTTTATAGAAAACAATTAAAATGTTTTGCTTATCAATGTTTTATTTGAACGAGGCGACGAATTCAATCTGTCCCGCCTTTTCTCAATTTCTTGTCAATCGAGATAGCGGTTGCTGGATTCGCTACTTGAGCGCTAGCCGTCGCATTGGAAACCTTCACTAGACATTATATTTTTAAACATACACTTTGCTAATAGAAATAAAACACGATTTAACACACACAGTATAAACTTATTATTAATAGGAAGTTAATATTTTATAGACACAAGTTGTAATTAGTTTGTTCATATATAATTCTGCACCGGATAATTCTTTATAAGACTCTTACTCAAGGTTAAACGATCGACTTTTGAATACAAATAAACAGTAATGGCGTTCTATCTTGCCAATCAACAAATATTTCTGTCGATGTTTGTGAGTTGTTTGGATCACGTTAAAAGGTTCAGATGCAGTTACAACATTAAAAATACACAACCTTACAATGTTTTTTCCTTATGTAGGATAATGTGTAGTGGTAATTGTTTTGTTTAAGTGTCATACAAGATGTTTATAAGTCGTACATAAATATGAGGTTAGTTCTATAGTTAACAAAATTTTCAGTGATATAATTTTATGGATCAATCCTTGTAAGAGAATAAAAATGATTTAGTGGTATTCAACATACATTGAGAAATGGTCAAAGTGCGTTTATTTTTTGGAAGTTGAAATAAATTAACTGATACTTAACAGCCTTGCAGTACGGTATTATTCGGGATGTCAAGAAGGAAGGATTATGGCATCAATATTGTTCGGCGTTCTTTATTCAGTCTTCGACATCGTTTTCAAAGTTGGTTTGTACTTATTTTGATATTTCATATTGATTTAAATATCTTCTCCCTCTGGAAATGGCATTCTGCATACATCAGTCTTCTGTACTCTCAATTTCTACACTTTGTTTTACTTCCAATATGTTTTAAACATTAAAAGGTGTTGTACAGACAATTCACGTCTGGCTTGCGATAGCGTCACTTTTTCAGTCATAATATTTAACGGTAATTACCTCGTTAAACGACTGTTTCCATGGTAACGTAATTATTCTCATTGGTTGAGCTCAAAATAAACACATTGTTATCAATTTTCGAATTTCTTTCAAATCTTCCCATATCTTCGGACTTTCTTCCTCCTCTTATCTTCCTTCGGGGTTCTTATCTAAATGCACTGTCATTTATATTTTCTCACAAAGATTATTTTGGTACCCCACAATATTGGGTTTTATCAATTTTTCTAAGTTCAAAATTAATTCCATACTTACTAATTACATTTCTTTATTTATATAATTCCTTAATTTAATATCTGGTTTTTAATAATAACTACTATTCATCCTTGGTGAATTATTCACTTGGGATTTGTCCATTACATGGTGATTTTTGTACAATCAGTAATTGTTTATGTTTGACAGTTAGGCCTGTTTCACATTTAAGTAGCCATTACTGGATTTTTGTGGCTTCATACACAACATATTTCATTTAGTCCCAAATTGTTATTTTGCATTTGTAATTAAGTTTAATGTATCTGGATGTGTTTTAAATGGTAACGACTGTGTTATTCAACCTTACTTGCTAATTATTTGCTATTCATTTCCAATATAAAATAAAACATCTAGGCCTATGGTCTGTATGACTCTTACAGCCATATCCATTTCATAACTAGCAGTTTATATAATTCATTATTTCTTATTTGTTGTTCTGGTGCTAAACAATTCCACCTCTATTGAACTTTTTCCATTAAACTCCCCTTATAACATGGGTATTGAATTAATGTTGATACAAACTTATTTTCTAATGCTTTTACTCTCCCTTCCATATTAACACCATCTAATTACTTTTCCCTGTGAAACACACCTTTAAACTTTTACAATACATTTTTAAGTTAAAACAATATTATTTACTAGTCATTCCAGTGAATATTACTACTCAGTGTTCATTATTCACTGATCAAATGTTCTATCCTAAATACTATTCATTGTAACTGGTTAAATGTTATTGTTCACTCTTAACTAAAACATAAGTAATTTTACTAAGTCTTTAACTTAGCTTACACTCCTCTTACTATTTATATTATAGACAATATTTGTATTTATTGTTCACTAGCACTTTCTTAAATAGTTTAGTGTTCATTATAATTTATTTAGTGTTTCTTTAGTATCATATCACTCTAGTATAAATCACTTTCACTAATTCAACTTCCATTTATTTCTCATCATTTTATTCTCTTTCTCTACCCACTATCTATATAACATTATTAATATTGTGTCTTTCTTAGTTAATAAATTACATATATCCCTAACTCTTTTGGTTAGTGTATTTTTATACATTGTTTCATATTACTGACGGTTCATTATGGTCATTTTATCAATACTAACATTCATTAATAGTTTTGGTTCTCAACCGAATTTCATTGTCTTTATTATTTAGGGTTACACTATTTCTCCCTTCTCTATTTTTCATTACTTGTCTAGTTTTCTGGATGCGTTTCATCTCGTCTTCTTCCTTCTGGGTTTGTTCTCTCTTGGTTTTCATTCTTCTTCTTCTTCGTTCGTCTTATTTTCTGTATTTTGATTTCTTCACTGGTTTCTTAACTGGCCAATCTCTGGGGTTGGGTCAATGTCGTTCATCTGTCAGTCTACTATTTTAGTTTCTTTATTAATCACTTTCAGTTTATTACACCTCCTCCTTCCATGATAATTACCATTTATTTATTTTTTACTATCTACATAATCTATTTATTCAAACATAATATCATTTAGCATTTTTTATACATACTTATTGTTATCAAAATTTATCTGAATTTGGTGATGTTATATAATGCTCTCCCACCAAAATTGATCATTTTATAAAACTTAATTCTAAGTTTGATGAAATTATCAATTGTATTGTATCATTTTCTTCTTAAACTCTCCTGCTTCTCACTCGATTTTTTATGCTTAATTCTGTATCTTTTACTTCCTTTCTCCTGATTCTTTTCTTCGTCATCTTATTTTCCCTAACTAACTTTACTTGGTAGTTGCAATCGATTCGGATGGGCTCTATTGGCTTACCTAACTCCGTCGTTCAAAACTACTCTTATTCTGAGATCAGGGGGACACCATCCCTGCTCAGTAAAATGATTGCTAGACTTATTCAACAGTCAATCTCAATTAATGAATCTTAAATATAGTCATCTCGTGACTCAACATAATAATCATAACATTTGTTGGGAATCTTTTACCCTTATATTTCATTATTGCTCAGTTCGAGTCATATATTTTTTCATCTTTCCTTATAGACACTACTTGGTAATACTTGAAGCATTGCTTTTTATTGATACAATTCAAATTTTTATTCATTTTTAATTACTTTTTGTTTCATCTCAATTCATATTACAACTCTTAGAACGTTTATTTTATTTATTTCGTTTTTTGATCATTGGTTTTCTTAATCTTACTTCCATTTCTTTCTAAATAGTATTGGAAGTTGGTCATTTTGATTTATATTATTTTTTTTTTTCATAACTTTTTAAATATTATAGTAAGTTAGTGTTTCTTACTAGTTAGGAATGTTTTTGGCTCATTCCTTTATAGTACGTTTTGCTTTTTTGTGCCTCACATTTTGGCTAAAGATTATTGTAACTTAATCTTATTTTGTTAGGAATGTTTTGTAACTTCACTCCATTATTATTAATTTTTATTCAAAGATTATAGTAAGTTATTGTTTCTTATTTTATGTGGATTCTGGGTAATTTAATTTCTCCATTTTTATGAATGGTCTAAAATGTTCTCGAATTATCTGTGTAAGCTGTCCTTACATAACTTTTTTGAATTTTGAAATTCATTTTTTATCTATATTTATTCATTATTATTTATCAGTAAACTCACTTGCTGAGATTATTCTTCCTTTTTATTCCAACTAACTTGGTTGGCTTTTTTAAATTGAATTCTTTTCAGTTAAGTTTGATCGACATAGTATTTTTTAATCGATGCTTGGTTATATACACCCTTTATTTTCTGGTTGGTGGGGTTGGTTACTTCATATGTGTTGTTGCCCTTGTCTTGCGTGATAGTGTACGGCCCGACATATAGCAATAGTAATTTTTTAGTAATGCCTTCAATGGAGCTGGGCAATTCCCTGGTCTTTATTAATACACTCTCTCCTATTTGGTACTGGATCGTATGTGGATGATTTTTAGAGTATTTATTTTTCTGCTGTTCTACCTTCTCAGCAATTTTGTTATAAATTCTTCTCTTTTCAAATTGGTATTCGGCATTGATGGGAAATTTAATTAAATCGTTTATCTCTCTAGGTGGTGGGCGTTCAAACATCATCGAGTATGGTGTGGTTTCAGTGAAGTTGTGGTAAGCAAGATTTATAAACTCTTCGGTGGACCTTAAGTAATTGTGCCACTCCTTTTGTTTGTTATGTCAGTAGGTCCTCAGAATACGGCCCACTTCTCTAAGCACTCTCTCAGCTGGGTTACTGCTGGGATGATAAACAGATGTTTTGTATGTTTTGATACCATGTTCCCCGAGTTTATTTTTCCACAAATTTCCTTTAAACTGTGTCCCATGATCGGTTATTATGGCCGACGGTCTTCCCACTTCTGGTATATAGTTGTCCAATATAATTTCAATGATTTTCTTGGTAGTAGCACGGTTAATAGAATATAATTTGGTATATTTGGTAAAGTGATCGAATATGATGATTATGAATTTAAATCTGTGCCTTCCTCCACTGCGAGGAAACGGACCACAAATATCAAGAAATACTCTCTCTAGTTTTTGGCTTGATATTATGGGTATCATCATACCCTCCTTCTTAGCATTGTTGCATTTTACCATTTGGCAGATTTGACACTTTTGTATGGTTCGGCTTACCTTTCGATAGATACTTTTGATATATACTTGCTCCTCTAGCGCCTTTACTACTTTCATTGCACCCATATGGCCGTAACGGATGTGGTAGTCCATGATTATCTGTTCTTCGGTTGTAAATGGGATTACCAGTTTCCATTCTCCGACGCTAGGGTTATTTTTTATGAATAATAAATTGTCATGTACTTTGTAATACTGTACAAGGGGTTCTTCTTCCTTCAGTATTCTTTCTCTGATACTCACTATCTTTGGGTCCACATTTTGCTGTTTGCTTATCTCCAGCATTATCTTTTCCAAATCTGTTCTGTCTTTAATGATGTTATATACTTTGACTAGCAACTCTTTTTCTCCGTCGAATGTTTGTTGCTGGATGTTGATACGTGATAATATGTCGGCAGCAATATTTTTCTTTCCTGGTATGTATTCCCAGTTGATATGGTATTCTTGCAATAGTAATATCCATCGGGTCAATCTTCCATGGCTAAGCTTGCATTGTTTAAGGAAAGATATTGATCGATGGTCACTCCTCACTGTTACGTTGTGCCCTAAAATGTATGTCCTGAATTTTTCACAGGCGAATACAACACTAAGCAACTCCTTTTCCGTGACGTGGTAGTTCCTTTCACATGCATTCAGGGTCCTGCTTGCAAAGCTTATGACCATATGTTGCCCTTTATCATCTTCTTGATACAAGACAGCGCCGACACTCACGTCGCTCGCATCACAATTCATGAAAAATGGTTTTTGGAAATCCGGATGGCGTAGCATGACGGTGTCTAAAAATTTTTCTTTTATTTGTTCGAATACCTTGTCTTGTTCGGCTCCCCATGTCCATTTATTTTTTGCGGATAACTGTTTTTGAAATTGTGCTGTTAGTTTGGAATAATGGTCCTGGAATTTCCGATAATAATTACATATTCCCAGGAAAGATTGCAGCTGTTTTTTATTTCTAGGTGTTGGGAACCTTTGTATTGCTTCAACCTT
The DNA here is from genome assembly GCA_034769895.1 of Magicicada septendecula. Taxonomy (NCBI): domain Eukaryota; kingdom Metazoa; phylum Arthropoda; class Insecta; order Hemiptera; family Cicadidae; genus Magicicada; species Magicicada septendecula. Next base: position 379,447,198 of record CM068367.1, read on the forward strand.
CTCTGCTGAAGGGGTGATACCTTCTTCGGTCAGATTAAAACCTAAAAATTGTACCTTGCTGGCTATAAATTTGGATTTGTCCAGCTTAAGGGTAATATTGTTATCAGATAACTTCTTCAAAACTGTTTCTACTCTATTACAGTGGTCTTGCCAGTTTGAAGATGTGATCAATAAGTCATCCACATAGATGGTAGTAAAGTTAAGTACCTCTTGTCCCAGTATCTGATCCATAAACTGGACGAATACAGCAACGGAATTAATTAGTCCGAATGGCAGTCTCTTGAATTGGTAGTTTCTCCCATCGAACAGAAAAGCTAGGTATTTTCTACTGTTCGGGTGTAGCTCTACCTGCCAGTATCCGTAGACTGTATCCCATGCGCTGATGTATTTCGTGCCATGGAATTTTTTAAGGATCTCTTCAATTTCGCTTGGGGACGTTCTATCATTTACTATCATCTTGTTGATTTCCCTTGCATCAAGGCATATTCTTACCTTGCCGTCCTTCTTTGGTATTGCCACAATCGGACTTGTATATGGGGATTGGCTTAATTCTATTATATCCTCCTCCATCATCCGGTTAATCTCGGCCTTCACTGCATTTCTTTGAGAGTATGCTATAGGATATGATTTCTTCTTAAAATCTACGGGTTCCTTAAATATAATTTGATACTGATAATCCTTTACCTTTCCCGGAGCATCAGAAAAAATGTGTCAGTATTGATTATAAATTTTTATGAGATCCTCGGCCTGGTGAGCACTAATCGGTTGATCTCGTACTTCCCTTTGGAATTGTCGGATCTCTTCCAACTTGTTTGACCATATTTCTTCGTCCTCCCACTCATCCATTATCTTTACCTGTGCTTGTTGACAGTAATTATTCTGTAATATTGTATAACAGTGGTTTATTGAAGGTAAGTTGACACCCTTCACTATACTGGTTGTCCATACTCCATTTTCCGTGTTTAATGACACTTCTCCCTGCTTTAGGTTAATTGTAGCAGAATATTGTCGGAGTATGTCACATCCCACAAGTATTGAAAATGGTAGGCCACTGGCAACAAGAAAAGACATAGTGAATGTCAGTCCTTCACTTTCAAGTTCCAGAGACACTTGTTTCCGGACAGTTTTGTTTTGTCTGCCGGTAGCACCGATAATTGTTATGTTATTTATTGGTAGAGTGGGTATATTTGTACTACATTTTTGTTGTATTTTGTTTAACTCTATTTGGTCAATTAAGGATATGTTGGATCCAGTGTCGATCATTAATATTGACATTACTCCATTGATTTGGGCATTTACGTACACTATCTCACTATTTCGGCTGGGCATTGGTTGATTGCTTTCTTCGACCAATTCATCTCTGATATTTTTTAGATAATGCGTTGTAATTATAGTGATTATATCTTTCGTCGTAGTATTTTCCCCAAGAGATTGGTCCAGTGATGGGCTGTCCACAGTTTTCACTGGCCTTAAGCGTTTAAATGAGGGTTGACCTCATTGCCCCTAACATCATTAGTGTTTGATGGTTGGTTAGCGTTCGGCTCCTGTTGATTATTCCGGTCATCCACGCTGTTCCTGTGATCTTCTTCGAATGGGTGACTTCTCGTATCGGGTACCTGGTTAGAGTACGTTTGCCGATAGTTAGATGAGGGATAGTTTCTTCTTGGACTCCTTTGTCTTTGCCCCCTCATGTAATTTACCTGTGGCCGGTACCCTGGATTATTGTTCTGATTATTGTTGTTGTTTCCAGGGCGATAATTGTTGTTGTAACCATTCGATGGAAAGTTACCCCTGTGGTTGTTCCTGAAGTTGTTATTATTATTGTTTCCACTTCTGTTAAAATTTCTGGGCGCGTTATTGCCCCGTGTGTTCCCTTGGTAATTGTTAGGGTTATTTACCGGTGTTTTATTATCTCCCTGTTGATTCTGTGACAATTGTCCCTCATTGGTTCTATTATTCCTGAAACTGTACCCTCTATTTTTCCTGTACTGCCACTCATGTTCATGGCTTTCCAATAAGCTAGCCATATCTTGGGTGGTCTTTACCTGGCTGTACATCCGTGCCTTTTGGATGGCGTCGTCGTAGTGGTAAGATAACTGTATTACCAGACACTCTTCGGGTATACGTGGCTCCAAATTCCTGGCCATGCAGATTTTTCCCAAGAAGTAGGAGGTAAGGGATTGTCCATTTCGGTTTTCATACCTTCCATTACTCAGGTTATTGCGGACCATGTTCTGAGTTGATTCAGACCAGTATTTAGCCTTGAACTGAGTCTTAAAGTCTTGAAGGTTTTGGATGTCTGGTCGGGTGGCAGTCCACCAGTTGTCATATGTCTCCTTGAACATTTCGTCCAGCATCCCTCTTATTGTAGTCCATCGAGTCTCTCGATTCTTGATGATTAACTCTTCTACCCTCTTCAAGAACTCAATAGGGTTTCTTTTATAATTACGGAAATTAATAGTATCTCTGTTGTCTGTGTTCATGACATGATTATTATTACATGGTCGGTCACGCCAGGCGTCCACTTCTTCCCGTAATGACTCTTCTATTCTGCGCATTTCGTCAATCCTTTGTTGGTTTTTGTCGACTTTGCTGTCTATTTTGTTTAAGTTGCTGTAAACTCCTTCCATTCGTTCTCCCAAGTCTGTTCGTACAGCTGCTACCTCTTTCTGGTTTTCTTCCCGGACTTGGTGTATGTCCTGGTCTATCTGGGTACATCTTCTGACTGTTTCTTCATGGTCTTCCTCAATTCTTCTTTTATTCTCTCCTTCGAGACGGTTCATTTTATCGAGTACTTCCTTGCGGACTCCAGAAACGTTTTCGTTGGTCTTCTCTAGCCTCTCCAACGTTTCCTCTAATTTGTCATTGATTTCCGTAACCTGCTGCTTTGCTTCTTCTCAGTACTCCACTAATTGGTGTGCCATTTGCAGCTTCATTTCTTCTTTATTTTTCTCGTGGTCCTTCTTCAGCTGTTCCTTCAATTCTTCCTTTAATTCTTCGTTTCTTTGCTGAATTTCCTCCATCAATCTTTGTTGTAATGTTTCATTATTTTGGTTGACTGTTTTCCTCAATTCTTCCTTAGTACTTTCATTTGTGCTCACTATTTTTTCATTGATTTGTTTCAAATTGTCATTGGTTTCTTTCTTCATCTGTTTCAAACTTTCCTCGTTCTTGTCGAATTTATTGTTCATCTCCTTCAAACTCTCTTCATTCTTGTCGAATTTCTCCTCCTGTTTCTTAAAATTTTGATTGGTTTCCTTCATCATTTCCATTAATTTCAGTATGTTCGGGTCTCCTCTAACTTCTCCTTTGTCACCTGCCTGTAGTTCAATTTCTTCTTCTTGTGTTGGTTCTGTTGTGGTTATTGTTGTCTCCACTTCTTCAATCGGTGCTCCTCCTTCCTCTTCTTCCCCTCTGTTTTCTTCCATCTCCTTCTCCTTCGCCAATTTTTTCGATAAACCTCTTGTGTGCATCCTGATTTCCTTTCGTGACCGCCGCTAGAACTTCGTATCTTCCTTTTTCAAGCCCCACCGGTTGGTCGCCAATTTATTATATAACTCGTGTCTCGTGTCCGCTTGTATACCTCTGTAAAATATAACAGTGTGTCTGAGTGTGAAAATGTGTCTGTGTTTCTTACCACTGCGTCCTCGCACGGCGATGTACCTCACGATATTTTGGCCCGTAACGAACGTACTGGGGACCAGGTATCGTGATTCCCGATTTGATGTTCAAACGTAGTGGATAATCTCCGGGTGGCGCCAAATTGTTTATAGAAAACAATTAAAATGTTTTGCTTATCAATGTTTTATTTGAACGAGGCGACGAATTCAATCTGTCCCGCCTTTTCTCAATTTCTTGTCAATCGAGATAGCGGTTGCTGGATTCGCTACTTGAGCGCTAGCCGTCGCATTGGAAACCTTCACTAGACATTATATTTTTAAACATACACTTTGCTAATAGAAATAAAACACGATTTAACACACACAGTATAAACTTATTATTAATAGGAAGTTAATATTTTATAGACACAAGTTGTAATTAGTTTGTTCATATATAATTCTGCACCGGATAATTCTTTATAAGACTCTTACTCAAGGTTAAACGATCGACTTTTGAATACAAATAAACAGTAATGGCGTTCTATCTTGCCAATCAACAAATATTTCTGTCGATGTTTGTGAGTTGTTTGGATCACGTTAAAAGGTTCAGATGCAGTTACAACATTAAAAATACACAACCTTACAATGTTTTTTCTTATGTAGGATAATGTGTAGTGGTAATTGTTTTGTTTAAGTGTCATACAAGATGTTTATAAGTCGTACATAAATATGAGGTTAGTTCTATAGTTAACAAAATTTTCAGTGATATAATTTTATGGATCAATCCTTGTAAGAGAATAAAAATGATTTAGTGGTATTCAACATACATTGAGAAATGGTCAAAGTGCGTTTATTTTTTGGAAGTTGAAATAAATTAACTGATACTTAACAGCCTTGCAGTACGGTATTATTCGGGATGTCAAGAAGGAAGGATTATGGCATCAATATTGTTCGGCGTTCTTTATTCAGTCTTCGACATCGTTTTCAAAGTTGGTTTGTACTTATTTTGATATTTCATATTGATTTAAATATCTTCTCCCTCTGGAAATGGCATTCTGCATACATCAGTCTTCTGTACTCTCAATTTCTACACTTTGTTTTACTTCCAATATGTTTTAAACATTAAAAGGTGTTGTACAGACAATTCGCGTCTGGCTTGCGATAGCGTCACTTTTTCAGTCATAATATTTAACGGTAATTACCTCGTTAAACGACTGTTTCCATGGTAACGTAATTATTCTCATTGGTTGAGCTCAAAATAAACACATTGTTTTCAATTTTCGAATTTCTTTCAAATCTTCCCATATCTTCGGACTTTCTTCCTCCTCTTATCTTCCTTCGGGGTTCTTATCTAAATGCACTGTCATTTATATTTTCTCACAAAGATTATTTTGGTACCCCACAATATTGGGTTTTATCAATTTTTCTAAGTTCAAAATTAATTCCATACTTACTAATTACATTTCTTTATTTATATAATTCCTTAATTTAATATCTGGTTTTTAATAATAACTACTATTCATCCTTGGTGAATTATTCACTTGGGATTTGTCCATTACATGGTGATTTTTGTACAATCAGTAATTGTTTATGTTTGACAGTTAGGCCTGTTTCACATTTAAGTAGCCATTACTGGATTTTTGTGGCTTCATACACAACATATTTCATTTAGTCCCAAATTGTTATTTTGCATTTGTAATTAAGTTTAATGTATCTGGATGTGTTTTAAATGGTAACGACTGTGTTATTCAACCTTACTTGCTAATTATTTGCTATTCATTTCCAATATAAAATAAAACATCTAGGCCTATGGTCTGTATGACTCTTACAGCCATATCCATTTCATAACTAGCAGTTTATATAATTCATTATTTCTTATTTGTTGTTCTGGTGCTAAACAATTCCACCTCTATTGAACTTTTTCCATTAAACTCCCCTTATAACATGGGTATTGAATTAATGTTGATACAAACTTATTTTCTAATGCTTTTACTCTCCCTTCCATATTAACACCATCTAATTACTTTTCCCTGTGAAACACACCTTTAAACTTTTACAATACATTTTTAAGTTATAACAATATTATTTACTAGTCATTCCAGTGAATATTACTACTCAGTGTTCATTATTCACTGATCAAATGTTCTATCCTAAATACTATTCATTGTAACTGGTTAAATGTTATTGTTCACTCTTAACTAAAACATAAGTAATTTTACTAAGTCTTTAACTTAGCTTACACTCCTCTTACTATTTATATTATAGACTATATTTGTATTTATTGTTCACTAGCACTTTCTTAAATAGTTTAGTGTTCATTATAATTTATTTAGTGTTTCTTTAGTATCATATCACTCTAGTATAAATCACTTTCACTAATTCAACTTCCATTTATTTCTCATCATTTTATTCTCTTTCTCTACCCACTATCTATATAACATTATTAATATTGTGTCTTTCTTAGTTAATAAATTACATATATCCCTAACTCTTTTGGTTAGTGTATTTTTATACATTGTTTCATATTACTGACGGTTCATTATGGTCATTTTATCAATACTAACATTCATTAATAGTTTTGGTTCTCAACCGAATTTCATTGTCTTTATTATTTTGGGTTACACTATTTCTCCCTTCTCTATTTTTCATTACTTGTCTAGTTTTCTGGATGCGTTTCATCTCGTCTTCTTCCTTCTGGGTTTGTTCTCTCTTGGTTTTCATTCTTCTTCTCCTTCGTTCGTCTTATTTTCTTTATTTTGATTTCTTCACTGGTTTCTTAACTGGCCAATCTCTGGGGTTGGGTCAATGTCGTTTGTCTGTCAGTCTACTATTTTAGTTTCTTTATTAATCACTTTCAGTTTATTACACCTCCTCCTTCCATGATAATTACCATTTATTTATTTTTTACTATCCACATAATCTATTTATTCAAACATAATATCATTTAGCATTTTTTATACATACTTATTGTTATCAAAATTTATCTGAATTTGGTGATGTTATAATATATATACATTTTTCCAACATTTTGGCGTCTTTTCAAAATGTATACGTTTTGGCATCTACTCGAAAACGAAGAGTATATTGAAATTTTATTATAACATTACGTTCTTGTGATTATGTTATTTGTGTTTTGCATTTTATATTTCAATATACTCTTAATACAAGAAAATAATTTTTGTTGTACAAAACGCTGTCATTATGGCATCTTTTTATAATGACGACAGTAGGGCGTCTTTTCAGTTTCCCGACAATGAAGCGTCTGAAATGTATACTTTTTTCGAATTGTAGAGGTTTTTGCTTCCAGCGACGTTGCCAGATTTCAACCCCGGGTATTGCACAGTTTACGTTGACGCTTATTGTTTGTATGAAAGAGTGACTAACTGCAGGCGAATGACCATTATTCTTTTCCGTTGTTCACGCGCTTTACATCATAATTTTAACTAAATATTTATAAACTGTCAAATATTTATCAACAATTCTTAAACTTCACTATCCAATTCTACTAACCGTGATAATATAATTATTGTGTTTTACGAAGCATGCCAAAGTAGCATACTGGCCTTTCGAATTATGTAAAGATTGACCACTTGTCGTCAGATTAACTAATGGAATTAACGGGCATGTTAATATTTTCTCACATGCATTGATACCGGGTGATAACGTAACATTGATCTCATTTACTAGAGAAATTTCTTATGCATATTGGCAGTCAATAATAATAAATGTAATACCAAACGTTATGAACTTAAACTCATAATATAAAAAATATAATCAGTTATATTTTTGGTCAGTGTTCATTATTATGCATACAGTATTTTGAAGTAATGCTATAAAACATTTATTTGTATCAATTTTGTGGGTAACAAAATTTTATAACTATAGTTTATAGTTCTGTAGTTCTTAATTTTCTATAGTTCTGTTTGGGGGGGGAGAGGGGGGAGAAGGAAGGAGAGCGATCACAACTCTGCATATATGTACATAATAATAATTACTTCTTGTGTTAGAGATAGATGGGAGACAGAGGGTTGTGAGATAGCATAAAATTTTATATTAACATTTCCATAATATTAGTTCTATTTGTATTAGAAATAATACCAAGATGTTGCGAGAAGCAGGCAGGGAGAGAGAGAGAGAGAGAGAGAGAGAGAGACAATATTAAAATGTTTCAGGTTGAGGGTACTAGAAGTCATCGGATACCTGCACTTTTTGTAAGACCAGGGAAAGGTTATTTTATGATACTGTTCATTGACATGTCTATTGTTATATAGGCTTGTGGTTTCTCCACGGATTATAAAAATAGTGGCTACATCCAGTGGCTTGAGAGGCATTTTCTTACAGAGAATGCTTACGGCCGCTAATAAATCGAGAAATGCTGATACTTATTTCAACAATTTCTTCAGTTACTAAAAGCGGTCAGTAAGGCCTTGTCGTTTTTCACATCTATGTTAATGTCTTTACATATCTTTTAATTTTATTTATTTTTTAGTTTTTGTCTAACTCACTTGTACGTTAGCTAAATTTATTAACTACAAATTACTGTATATTCAATTTAAAAATTGCGTGTAAAAATAATGAATAGCCGCTAAAAAATCATTAAACAATTCTCCTACAGAAAAACATTTCTCTTCAAATATATTCAATTAAATACATCTGAAATGTACTAACAGACATTCTCCCGACTCTTCTCCATACATCACGCTTAATTTTGGACCATTAGTTCTCGATCGTTTGGGTGTGAACGGCAAAATTGCGAGGACATACAAAATTAAGCGAACGATTCACAGGAAAATGTATAACCCATACATTTGGGCAGTGGCGCACCCAGGAGGGTTTTGGGGGTTAGAACCTACCGAAAATATGGTAAAAATTGTGTAATCAATGAATGTACAAATAGTAAGGCTGCAGTAATAAGATAAACTAAAATACAACGTAGGTAAGCTTACCAGACACGAATAAACTGTTCTCATGATATGTAATTGTGTTCGTACTTTTCAAAAACACCGGTTTTCATCAAAAGCATAGAGTTTACTTTATTGGTACATTTTCCGGTTTGGAGAGTGAAATGGGTCAATCTGGGTCGCCTGTCGACTTCAGTGCAAAGGAAAGTTATAGGCTTACATAGTCAAAGTCGGAAAATAATTTATAACGTGTAGGCCTACAAGTGTATTAAATCGGAAGATAAGGATATATCAGAAAGAAAGTTACAGGAACGGGTAGCTCAGGCATGCGGCGTGTCTATAAATAGTGTTTCTAGAATTTTTAAAGAAGCATCATGGTATATGGGGAATATAAAATCTTTCAGGACTCTCCATAAAAATGTTCAACAAATGAAATAAAAACTGATTTAAACGATTTCGACAAGTGCACCACTCGACGAATTATTCACCAAAGTCAACCCATAGAAGGGTAAAGATTAACATTAAAAAGTAATTTAAACAATTTTAAAGAACAAATTAATTATAATGGTAGCGTTACCAGTCTGAACCACATTATTCGTCAAATGGGATTTCGACGGAAACGTGCCAAAAGCAATAGGAAACTTTTAAATAGAAAAACGTGACATTGAAATCTTAAGAGTTGATATATAAGAAAATTACAGCAATTCCGAGAAGAACGGTAGTCCATACATAATATACACAGATGAAATTTTGGTTTTCAGCGTTCAAAATCGGTTACAAAAATTTGGACAGACAATGACGAAAGTGCCTGAAAATTTCAATAAATAAATAAATTCGCCTGCAACATCATTAACAAAAAGGTAGACATGATTAACTGGTTATTGAATCATGGGATTCCTTTAGTCCATTTATGTTATAACCTGAGCACTGTTTAATAGTTAGGCTAAACAAAATAACCCAACATTATTATTATTAGCGGGTGTCCTACAGTCTATGCCACATCCCTCATTTCGATCGCCATTTCTCCCTATCTTTCCAGTCATCGTCTTCAATAGCTCGACCTCTCATGCATTCCTAATTCCTGTTTTCCATTGTGTTGTCAGTTTTCCTTTTCTTCTCCTGTTTTGTGGAGTGTAAGTCAATGCTTTCTTTGGCCATCGCTTCTCCTCCATCCTCATTACGTGACCATACCATAGCAACTGTCTGGATTCTATTCTTTCTGCTGTTGTAAATATGCGCCCTGTTTTCCTTCTTATATCTTCGTTTCTAACATGTTGCATTCTAGAAATATTACACGATCTTCTTAAAAAGTCCATTTCCACAGTTTCTATCATCTTTTTCTCTTTACCTGAAAGTTGCCAGCATTCGCAGCCATAAGTTAAAATGGGCCCCCACCTGCTGGTTCATGAACGCAAAATCCTCCGCAGTATATTTGGTCCAATATGTGTAGGAGGTGAATGGAGGAAAAGAACCAACCAAGAACTGAACACTCTTCTGAATGAACCAGATATTGTGAAAATTATAAAACTTGGTAGACTCAGGTGGGCTGGACATGTGATCAGAATGGGGGAGGAGAATGAAATACCAAGAAAGGCACTCACAGGACAGATCTATGGCACCAGGAGAGTTGGTAGACCCAAACTACGTTGGGAAGACGGTGTGAACTACGATGCGAGCCATATCCTTGGGACCCGAAACTGGAGAGCAGCTGCACTTGACCGGGACAACTGAAAGTTGCCAGCATTCGCAGCCATAAGTTAAAATGGGCTCCTCAATAGTTGTGTAGATTGTTAGTTTAGGTTGAAGTTTCATTTTGTTCGACCAAAGTAACGAGTTTAGCAAACGAATAGCGTTTTTTCCCTGTTGTATCCTATTTTTTATGTAATTCTTTGTTGTTCCATCTTCTGAAATAATAACCCAACATACAAAACTTTTAAAATAATCACTATTTCAGCAAACAATGGACATTCCATTTTACGACTTCCAGCCTATCACTCGGTTCTTAATCCTAGAACTGATTTGGGCAACTGTGGAAAAGCATGTTAAAACAAAAAAAGTTTATTTTCGTAGACAGTGTTATAAACTTAGCAAAAAAGGAATTTGAGTGTATTTATCTCACACGCTGGACATCAAAATGTGACCACGTCTTGAAAATTTAAAAGAGCATGTGAGATCGGACCAAAAAGTGTATAATGTAACAGATCGTTTCTAAATTAATAAGCGATGGAATAGCAGCAGTTAAGACAATTTGAGTGATGATAACAGTGAAGGAAATTGACGTACTTATTACGGCAATAAGGTGTGGAAGAATTGACGTAATATTTGTAATTGTTTGTAAGTAATTATGTGCTATATTAATTAAATAGTTTTAGTATAATTTTTTCATTAATGTTGTCTGCCCTGTTATTCACAGTTAATTTACATCTGCTTGTTTTTAAAACACACACACACCCAGAGTCACAGTCATTTCACATTCGAGCCTGTTATTGATGTTACTTATACAAACAAATTAAGATGCCAGTGCAATGTTGACTATATATTACTAAAGTTTTTCCTAAATCGTAACATGTCTGATAACAAAATGTTATACACTCCAAAATATACAATGTTTGTTAATGTCTAGACTCGACTAGGAGATTAGGAGAAACACTGTAACAGACACAACATGACAAGTCACTGTTTACATAATAATTGCAGTACTAAACATTAAACATTTTATAACTCGGTGAAATCTTTGTATGGTCCCTCTGTTGTATCTATTGTTTGTTTCTTCTTACAAAACGTCCATTTGAATTGTTTGTCGTGTCGAAATAGAAATCAAAATCAAAACTTGTCACCTACTTGTACGTAGACTTGTCGTTCAGGGAACAGTCTAATATTCAACTGTAGCCTTTCTATTCACGTGTATTATATTGTTCCTGTCTTATCCCCTTTACAATATGCGCGACTGCTTCACGTCTGATTATTTTACTATATTATTGTATTATTATTTCAATAAAGTCACCGTCTACTCATTAAGTAATTTATATTATTCAGTCAGCACATGCAAATTACTAAGCCTTGTGATTACGTGGTTTTTACTTGTGATTCCTACAAACATTGTGTGTTGATTCTTACCTGTGCAATATTTATGTGTAAGAAGGACTCTTTTTCAGCATTATAGATGGAAAATACATGAGTGAAATTCCATGAAGCAAGGATCATTTTTACTTGCACTTGCAGCATTGACTCCCAATAAGTTACGTGTTGTCGTTCCTCTAGGAAAAAGCAAGCCCTACTTGTTGAGAAAATAATGAGGGAAACCAAAATTGTGCACCTTGTTCGCAAGTTTTCAACCCCCCCTCGAAAAAATCCTGGGTGCCCCTCTGCATTTGGGTATGTATGGGTACTCGCGAGATGTAGCCGCGCCACATATCTGCAACTATAGTGGTTCCTGGTTCTATATTATTTAAAATTACACGATTTAGTGTGTTTGCATGCGTTTATCCACCACCTTTAGCAACCACTTCTTTATTCTCCTGTAAATTCCCCCAAGTACGCACCGAGTTTTGGTTATTCGGTCCCTGTTGTACTTCCTTCAAGTGAACGCACTTTCATCAATTTCAGTATCTCCCGGGCTGCCAATTTTTAAGCTGGTATCCATCACCCAGACAGTAAGGATCTCCCTGAACTCGTTTATTAATTTTCGCGTAGTTTTCCTGTTTATGTCAAGCTCTTTTGAAATAACTGAAATTTGATATTTCAAAATCCAAGCGACTAACACACGGAATAGGCTACAAATAATGCAGGAACACACGCTTTTCCGAAAAAAGTGTCATCATGTATGTTTTTTGTAGCTCAGCAATTCCATCTACCACATCCGAAGGTGACGTTTTTTTGTCCATTCACATTTTTTAACATATTACCATCACACTTTACACATTCTATTGAAAACGGAAAAAGATTTCAATCACAAACACATTTTCTGAAACCTTTTTTTTAATGAAACACCGAAAATTATTAACACTTTTGTATTCCATTTTAGTAAGATACGCATGTGCACAACTCTGATGAATGAATGTTAAACAAAATTAAATAGATTTAAAGATATAAACATAGATGTAAAAAAAACGACAAGGTCTCACTGGCCGCTTTTGGAAAGTGAAGCAATAGTTGAAACAAGTAACAACATTAATTTATCTTTTATCATTTGCGTCATTCTTTGCATGAAAATATCAGGCTGCATGACAAATGTCTCTCAAGCCACTTTTGGTAGCCACATACGTTTATAACCTTTGGAGAAACCACATGCTATATAACAATAGATATGTCAGAGAACAGTATCATAAAATAACCTTTTTCCTGGATTTACAACCAGTGCAGGTATCCGGCGACTTGTAGTACCTTCAACACAAATGTTTCTTTATAATACGAGTAATTATACAAGTAGTTATATAAGTGATAGGTAGGTAAATAGACAGGTAGAAAGAGAGCAAAAGAGAAAAAGAGAGACAGGGGTAGATAGAGAGAATAGTATAGATAGTGTATGTCAGTCTCAATTATCTCATGTTTTTTCGTTTCCCTTTGTTTTTAGTTTAAAGCGAAGGTCTTGTTTCATCGCAACTGTCACACAATCTCAGGGCACTTTATATTGTATAATACTTTATAATTTATAAAAAATGTGTTACATCGTGTTATAATCGTTTATTTAAGTACTAAGTAGGCCTGTAATGTGAGCGCTGATGTTGCTTAGTATAAGTCTGTGTAGGCCTACTTATGCTTCATATTAGGTTACTAATTAATGATGGCTACATGTTCATAGTAGTTATGTTATATCTAATAATGTGTATTTTATCTTTGTTCTTGCACTACTAATGATGGTCGTAGTGGGCATAGATGAAACATCTGGAAATTCAGTATTCAATAAATGGTGGCCTAATAGCCCGCATGATAAATGTAACACTACAGTTAATGGGAGTCTTTCAGAATACTATGTGGAGGGACACGACTATCAAAACTCCTCAAGCTGGATTAAAAGCTAGTCTAGCTAGTCTACCAGTCTGGTAGTCCTAATAGGCCTGAAGGACATGAATTTAAGAACGCTTCGGTTTTTTTTTTTTTTTTTTTTGTACAGGCGACAAACAATTTTCTTTTTCGCCAGAAAAATTTTGCGAATTACAATGATCGTACGGAGATCCAGAATTTGAACAACAGTGTAGAGACACCGTATCTTAAAAACAATTCTGTTCTTGTTATGGGCAATGTCTTGCTTCAATGTAAAGCAGTACCAACGACATCTTATAGGGGAAAAAAGTATGAATTGGTTTGAGGCAAAAGGGATAAATTTTCCAGAGGACGGCCTGAAGAATCAATTATTGCATTTATAGGAGACGTACAAGGCAATATTCAGTGAGTATGATGATAATTTAACTTTACTTAAGATAGTTAAATAATACTTTACTTTGATAGTGTTAGTGGTTATAATCAGAAACAGAATTATCACTGTTGCACACCACTATAGAAAAATTGTTCCGATTAGCGCTTTCAAGCTTCTCAGTTCATCGTCAGATCGGAAATCCGTCAGATGAGCTGAGAAGCTTGAAAGCGCAAATCGGAATAATTTTTCTGTAGTGGTGTGCAACAGTGATAATTCTGTTTGATAATTCAACTGACGTAAATGAGTGTCTTGTGCGCTGGGTTACTCCATCAATATCACTGTGAAGTCAACCCAATAGAATAAATTAGTACTGAGTACCGTAATGCAACCTGTAGGCAAGAATTATTCGTATAACCTTTTGTGTATAGATTTTTCTTGTGCAATTTAAACAATGAATTACTAACGTGAAGGTCATTGACATGAAGACATAGTCTAACAATTGTAACATACTTACAAAAATCAGTGTAACACACATTTACTCTTGTTGATGAACGCAACGCATTTATTGTAATCATCTTTTAATACGCTCTTTATTAATAAAAATAACTCCCAGCCTGACAGGTTTGCCTAAATTTTACATAATATGGTTTGTAGCATCCGCCATTTCGTTTTCCAAAATTTTATATCTTTCTTGACACTTCTAAAATCAAGACAAGTGACTTCATGCAGCCATCATTAATTAGTAACCTAATACCGAAGCACAGGTAGGAATTCATAGACTTAGGCCTATATCAAGTAACATCAGCGCTCTCATTACAGGCCTACTTAGTACTTAAATAAACGATTATAACGCAATGTAACACATTTGTTATAAATTATAAAGTACTCAAGTAAATATTGTAAAAAGTAATATAGTAGTTACCAAAAAGAAACTTATGTGAACTGTACAAACGTAACGTATTGTGTCGCATTATATGTAGCATGCTGCCGCGCGTTTAATTGATGCTCTATGCAAATTATGTCATGTGACTTCTAAATAATGAAGTATGGTAAAAAATGTATACAGCTGCCCTCCGTCACTGTAACTCTCTCTCATTTTCTTACTCTCACTCACTCCCCCCTCTCTCTACCCACTCCCTCTCTCTCTCTCTCCTTATTCGTTTTATTTCTTTCCTCATTTTTGTTCAAGAATGAGCCAAGGAATTTAAGTGCATTTACACCTGCCGGACAACCCTAAGGGTGCCTCTGTAAGAAACAATAAAATTTCTCAAGTGATTATGAAGTATGAAGGACACTAGCCTTTTCTACAAACGTTTTGCATAGTTTAATCTGGGTTGTGGCATCGGGAACTCAAAAATGGTTAATACACATCAGCCACTGCTGTGTATATTGATAGTGTTGTGTCTATTCAGCGTAACACCACAGGTCTCCAGCCTCCAGCACAGAGATAAGATTTCTCATTCATCTGAATCCCGCCAAGAGTATTCAAGGTCAAATATTACTAATGTGTAATGGCACAACCATGTATCTTTACAAAACGTACTACTGTTTTGGCTGACACATATATACAGATCTACGTCTGAACTAATGCAACCTCTTAATTATCTGTACAACAGTTGTCTATTTTTACCTTTCCACCAAACGTGTTGGTAGGCTGACGTGTTCGTACTCCTATTATTAAACTGAAATCAGAAAATTCTACAATAAGTTAAACCAAGGTAGGAAACCCTTTAAGCCCAGGACAACAGCTTGTCGTGACACTGATGGCACCCTACTTACAGAAAAGGGGAAAGAACTTTGAAGCTCTTCTTTCTAAGAATGACGAGGTGAACAACTATGTACCACCTGTGCTAGAGGAACATAAACACATCGAGCCTCCGGATGAAGATAATATGATAGCTGCAATAAAAAGCCTTAAAAACAACAAAGCTCCTGGTTCTGATGATCTTCCTGCGGAGCTTTGCACAAACGGTGGCCCAGAGCTGGTTAAAACCCTTCAACACCTTGTCATTGATATATGGATAGAAGAGAAACTGCCAACAGCCTGGCAGAAGACAGTTATATGTTCCACATGCTGATCAGGTGATTGGTCGATATCAGTGTGGATTTAAAAGAGGAAATTCGACAATAGACCAGGTTTTCACACTCCGACAATTTCTGGAGAAAGGTAGGGAACATAAACTAAAAAACCCATCACTTATTCATAGATTTCAGAAATGCATACGACAGCATTGACAGAAAAGAACTTTACACTGCTTTTGAAGAACTGGGCATACCAAAGAAATTAATAAGATTGTGTAGGATGACAATGCTGACAGTGAATGGCATGGTGAACATTCAGAATGACTTATCAGGAGAGTACGACTATGGAAAGGGAGTTCTCCAGGGCGATGCTCTTGCTTGCCTCCTCTTCGTTCTTGCCTTAGAAAAAGCTATGAGAGATGTTGGAATAATTCCTCCGGGGCTGTATTCAACAGGTTGGTGCAGGTCCTAGGATACGCCGATGACCTAGATATAATCGGGAGGTCCTTTCGAGCAGTCACTGAAGCTTTTCTTGCTCTTGAAGGTCCTGCAAGTAGGCTGGGTCTCATAATAAAATGAAAGCAAGACAAAATACATGGCTACAGGACAGGACAGGATGGCTAGAGAAGGAGAGCACATCCAAATTGGCATCTATTCCTTCGAAAAAGTCAAAAACTTTGTTTATTTAGGATGAAAAGTTAACTCCGATGGGGAAACAACAGAAGAAATAAAGCGAAGAATCACCTCAGATAATAGGTGCTTCTTTGGTCTCAGACCCCAAAGAGAGCAGAATAGTTGCCAGGAGCATCAAGCTGCTTTTGTATAAAAAACTGATCCGCCCAGTTCTCACCTTTGGTTCTGAGACCTGGACCATTTCTAGAAAGTCTGAGTGAAGCCTGCTGGTTCATGAACGCAAAATCCTCCGCAGTATATTTGGTCCAATATGTGTAGGAGGTGAATGGAGGAAAAGAACCAACCAAGAACTGAACACTCTTCTGAATGAACCAGATATTGTGAAAATTATAAAACTTGGTAGACTTAGGTGGGCTGGACATGTGATCAGAATGGGGGAGGAGAATGAAATACCAAGAAAGGCACTCACAGGACAGATCTATGGCACCAGGAGAGTTGGTAGACCCAAACTACGTTGGGAAGACGGTGTGAACTACGATGCGAGCCATATCCTTGGGACCCGGAACTGGAGAGCAGCTGCACTTGACCGGGACAACTGGCGGAGGCTGGAGGATGCCTTTGAGGACGCCTTGACTCGGTAATGGGTTGTTGCGCCGCTAAACTGAACATTATTATGTAGTTACTATTATTAACATTAGTTATTAATATTGCATGGTAATGTTGATTTCCAGGTCAAACGTAAAGTTACCTGTATTCTCTCTCTCTATGCGTTTATCTTTGAATAGGTTTTTTGCAGTAGCTTCTCCGCTGTTCTTTTATATTGGCATCGTCTATTCTTTTACTTGTTACAAATATTCTTGTAATGTTTTAAGTCTGAACACATATATAATTGATGTTTGTTTCTATTTGTTTTTAATCCTTCTAGATTTTTACGTATTTATTCGTGTCGTACCTACATTGCTGTATTCCGGCTTTGCTTATTTGAGGATACTTGTCTCTTAATTGTGTAGTCCCGTTTTCTGTCTGTATTGTGTTACACGTATCTTTACTGATCTATTTTTACACTATTTTTACTAAAATTACGGGTTTTTGGTTACTCTAGAGGTTTCTTCTTATAATATACTTTTTGCTTTTAGCTAGGCGCTATCTGCATGCCTCATAGGTTTATTGCCGACCGACAATTTTCCTCTTCACTCTTATATCCTCATTTTGCTTATATATGTCTGTTTTTAAACACCATCATGTTTGTATGACTTTCTTTTGATGTATGCCTTTCCAGGTTTAGTTCTACTTTAGCTGCAAGAATCTGGTTACTGTAAAAATCTTTCTCTGGGGAGCTCGTAGAGTCTTTAATTGTTTGGAAAGGTAGTAGAGTCCACCTAGTGATAACTAAGATGAAGTCTACTTGATTGCGAAAGCTACCACTAGGGGAACGTCATGAACACATAACTTTACGTGATGATGAACTTCTGGCTTACAAATAATAAAAGTTGTTATCAGAACTGAAGTAAATTTATTGTTCACCTATTCATTTCGTGACGTTAATCCATTTTTTCCATACTTCTGATTCTCTAGCCGTTCTTTTAATTTTTGTATTTAAGTCTGTAAGTATAGTTACTCTTTACGTTAACAGTTTTTTACTGTCTCTTTCCAGTATTGCATAAAATTCATCTTAATGTGTGTCATCAAACTCCAAAATTGAATCATTTACTTGCTCTGTATGTATTCATGTTAAAGAGTTGAGAAGGGGTAGTTCAAGAACTAGTGAACTCCCGTTGCTAGCTTAGACCTAATACTGCATTACTTACGCTTTTATTTTTCGAGATAACTACACCAGTTCTTGAGCATTTTAAATTTTATAAATAAAGCATTATTATCTATAGAATCTTTGTATAGCCTATACGAGACTAACACACGTGAACATTGGTTTGCAAGGGGGTACGGCATAGGAATCCTCGGTACTTCTTACAAATAAAATTAGGCAGTGGCGCATCTACAGAAAATGTCAAGGGCTCAACTCACTCTCCAAAGCTAGTAATTAGTTTTCAACTCAACACAGGCCAATACCTGAGCCTACTGCATGTATCAAACTGCATCTGTCAAACCGCTCGCAAATAGCTGTTGAAATAAAGGCATTAACAATATTTTGTAAATTTGTGAAAGTAAATCAAATTTTCATTAATAATGACTATAAATTAAATTTAATAATTAACGTTGTATTGAAGAACAGATTACTGAATAGCTTCACGTAGCGGATTGTGTTAAATAAACGGGAATATGAATCATCTAGATATGGTGTCGATTAGAGGCGTTTGAACTACAAAAAGTATAACTAGTCCAAAAGTTCCTAACTAAAGAGGACTCTCTTGGGCAAGCAGTTTATTTTTGCTAAAACATTAACGTTTTGTGCGCACTGAAGAGTCCGCTCTTTCGTTTTTGTTGTTGCCTAATACAAGACCTCACTTATAATTAAACAAAATTGTTAGTTTTACTGTGTTTGATGCAGTTTCGTGTGTTATTCCCTGATGGTAAATAATATACTACCTTTTCCCATCTAAGTTTGTATCTTTGAATCGGTCTTCCTTATTTATCTTTGCTTTATTTCTCTTCTACCTTCAACATTTGTTTTAGCCTTTTGCCTGCTCGTTTTATATCTCGTCACGCCCATAATTTTGTATTGTCTTGAATTTTCCATTCTGCTTTATTATATAAAACTATTATTTATAGGAAAACAAAAATTTTTAAATATCATAGAAACAACAGTGTTATTTAGACACAGTAAAGTACAAGTTTCTCTTTCATTATATACTAGCAAAATACCCGTGCTTCGCTACGGAGTTTCACGTTGTACGTAATTGTACAATTATTGCTCGCTTAATAGTATAGGATTAGATAGATTTTACAAATTCTCAACTCTTAGTTTGTCTATTTACATTCATAGCAACAGCTATTTATTATTTATTTTGAGAAAATCGTTAGAGCCGTTTCCGAGAAAAAAAGGACATACATTTATTAATTAATTGAACTTCGAAATTTTCTCGACTATAAGAACCTGCAAACAACGAAGTTTTTTCAATTTAAAACAATGATTAAAAACTCAGGACTAAATGTATTCGGGGTTTCCAGTAAACTGAGATGTCAACCACTTCATTTACCAAGTATGCAATTCCCGCTATAAATTTTAGTATTTGGTTTTTTGCCCCTTAGGAGTGAAAGTTTTTAAAACCGTTTCTTAGTGAGCACCTAAGACCTATGATGAAGCTATGTTCAAAGTTTTATTGATATCCATTCAGTGGTTTCAGAGATATCGTGATCAGTGAGTCAGTCAGTGGTATTTGGCTTATATAGATATCTATATCTAGCCGATTTACCCAACGTTGCTCGGGTTCATAATTTATTCATAGGCTCATAGGCACCTATTCTTGTTCTAACGTTATATTACTTGTATACTGTATAATCTTCCTTATATTGTTACGTTCGCATTCTCACTGGAAGAATAATCTGTAGCGCACCTGTTCAAGAACATGTCATAAACTGTATTCTTATATCTGGAGAAGAATTCTGTTGCGCGTGATGCTCCTGCTCGATTTCTAACTCTGGGAGAGTTAAATTAGCTAAATTAGTTTTCAATAAAATGTCTACAGTACTTGCACGCGCTACGTATTTAACTGTCGTTTTATAATTCATTGTGTTAATGTTGAAATAAGGCATTTGTTAAATTAGTGTCTCCTAAACTTATTCTAACAATACAGTACCTCTATAGATTGCAGCTTATCAATTTTTAAATTCAAACTGAAGCAAGTGCATTTATATTGTCTGAACACTATGATCTGAATACATTCGCTATCAAAACTTTGTTTTTTATACTCGCTTATAACTTACTTCGATCTTAACTTATCCACTTTTAAATTCAAACTGAAACAACTCTGAATTCACACACTATTAAGAAGTTTCTTAAGATGCATACACCACCTTTGATATCATAACCTATATCTTTATTTATAAGAACCGTGGACTCTGGCCCCGCCGTCTTTCGCGGGATCCGACCTAAGACTCCCCGGGTTCCGTGGATGAACTCCGGGGAAGGCCCGTCGGATGACTCCCGTGCTATTTCCTACGCGGGAGACTTCCACCGATGCTATGGTAACCAGAATCTATTCTATTGGGTTGCCATAGTTACCAAATCTAATAGTTTTTTTTTTTAAGACCCAAAGGACCCCCCAGAGGATCGTATCGAAAAAAACACCTGTCCTATGTTGGTTCTCCCGTTGCGTAAAATATTTGTGCCAAGTTTGGTTGAAATCGGTCCAGTGGTTTAGAAGGAGATGTGGAAGACCCCACAGGACCCCCCGAAGGATCATATCGAAAAAACACCTATCCTATGTTGGTTCTCCCGTTGCATAAAATATTTGTGCCAAGTTTGGTTGAAGTCGGTCCAGTGGTTTAGGAGGAGATGTGGAAGACCCCAAAGGACCCCATCGAAGAAAACACCTATCCTATGTTGATTCTCCCGTTGCGTAAAATTTTTGTGCCAAGTTTGGTTGAAATCGGTCCAGTGGCCTAGGAGGAGATGTGGAAGACCCCAAAGAACCCCCCAAAGGACCCCATCGAAAAAACACCTATCCTATGTTGGTTCTCCCGTCGCGTAAAATATTTGTGCCAAGTTTGGTTGAAATCGGTCCAGTGGTTTAGGAGGAGATGTGGAACATACATACATAGATACATACATACAATGGGGGGGGGGTTTGCCCCTTAGGAGTGAAAGTTTTTAAAACCGTTTCTTAGTGAGCACCTAAGACCTATGATGAAGCTATGTTCAAAGTTTCATTGATATCCATTCAGTAGTTTTTGCTCTACGTTGATTCTATGTCAGTCAGTAAGGCAAACTTCCCCCCCTTTTTCCCCCCTTTAAAGGTCGAATTTCCAAAAATCCCTTCTTAGCGGATACCTACATCACATAAGGAACCTACATGCCAAATTTCAAGTTTCTAGGTGTTATAGTTTCGGAGATTTCGTGATGAATCAGTCAGTGAGTCAGTGGTATTTCTCTTTTACATATATAGATTCGTTTACAAATTTCAACGGCAACTAAATGTGCAATGTCATTATAGGCTAATTGATATTTTTAAAAATACCACTTACGGTATGCAACACAATGAGAGAAAAATTATAAATAATGTGAGCGAAATATAGCTTTTCTGTTAGAGCATTCCATTACAAATTTATTCTGTATAAATACGCAAAATTAAAATTTTTTGGAAGGCACTTTTGACGTTTTTTCTCCGGTTACATCTTGCTTGCGACAGTTTGGTAACTAATATGTCTCCTGAATATGTTACCTTGCTTATCGCACGGCAATGCGATCGTGGGGTTGCCACCTTCGGGCTTAACCTCCAGCCCAATTTCTGTAGGTTGTCACATAAACTGTCTATGTTATCATACTAAAGAGACCAGATTTCCCTGTACACAATAGTACAACCCATTAAATCCAACTTGATTCGCGCCTGTAATATTCCAAAGATAAGACAATCCAGAATCATTTCCCTTACGCCTCAACTTAGTACTGTTTGCTACTATTGATCTCCAAAGAATATTTATCGACCTTCCGGTCTAAATCCATACGGTTGAGCATCAGAAGGGTAACGGGTAACCTCTTGTAAGATATGTCACTTCATCACGGAGAACCGTCTTGGCTGGAGAGAGGCTGAAGGCTTCTTTGAGAGCTAACATTACTTCATCCAACACTAAGAATGTGAGGACCAGTACCTAGTTAATCCGGTACGAGTACCCAACCCAATTTTTTAATCAGCGAGTAAAGAAACACGCTTGAAGTTCTACAAGGTGACTCTTCCTTGTCTATGGGTTTGAGAATTCCGACTTATAAGAACGAATTCCCAGAGCAGTCGTTTTCAGGCGGTCTCAGACGCGTGATATTATATATTCTTCACAAATGCTGATCACAAAAGAAATCGCGATGTACAGCAGGAACTGAATATTATATGTATATTTGATAGGACTGCCTATTATAGGCTAAAATGGTTGGAACTTTTAACCGAAGCGATGACTGAAGCATTCTCAAACAACTATTGAAAATTGTAAGCAGAAATCGACGGAGAGGTGTGGGGTGTCCCAAGAAGCACTGGAATAACCAGCTCTAGTCTATCTGCTTGGGCCCGGAACAAACTACTTTTGTATAACCCTTGCTGATGATGATGATGGTTATTACTTTTGACGTTTGCTTTTCCTCTAATTTATGGAATGGTAAATGAGTTTAGTGAAGATATCCAATATGGTTCTTATTAATATATTAATAAAAAATAGTTACTGAAATGTCCTTGATGTGATGAATTATTAGAAAGCTAAATAAAGTGTAGAGAGAACATTTCAATTTAGATTATTACAAGCAGAGTACATAATTATATCAAATTAAACAAAAATATTTATTTTGAGAAAGTAATCAATGATAACTTTGTGATTAAAAAGAATTATAAACAAAAATTTTGAAAATTCAAAATTCTAATAAAATGGAGTCTTCAAAAGTTCAAAATAAAGGTAGCTAATGCAACGTTAAACTACAGTTTGAATGAATAAGTCAGTATTTTTTATCTATTTGAGAATTATAAATTGTTAATAATTACGATAATTTGGTTAATCACTAGCGTTAATCTTTTTGAAATTTAAAAATCTTATGGGCACATTCAAGTTAGAATTTTAAAGCTTAAGAGTGGTGTTACAGGAAATAATAAGAAAACAAGAGAGTAAATATCGGTATGGAGAACCATACATGACTTCCATGTTCTAAGATTTATATTTAAAATACTTTTCGAAATGAACTATTTCCATAGAAACTACTTCTTTCTTCAGCCTTGACCACAGTACTGTGATCACTAACGTATACCACCTCACGATAGTGCACTCAATTTTCACTGATGATGGCAGTCGATAGCACTGCGTCTGGTTTTGTAGAAAACATCGGATCAAGCCCAAACAGCCCAGGAAGAAATTTTGACAACAAACAAACCATCTAGTAATACCAGGTCTAAAAAGCTTCATTGTTTGTAATAAGAATTATGTTCCTTCTTTAAAAGTGGCACATCGAGAACTGGACTGAATTACTACCTGATTTGACTTGAATTGTAAATTTTAAAATATGAGTTTTCGTTATTTAAAGCGTATCAGAGAAGAACACATGACAGTAAATTCTTGTGAATCAACGGCACTTTTAATCTTAATTTAAATTAAAACTTTGTAGTTCATACTTAATACAAATACAAATACATTACAAAACTCAATCGAATTTGAGTATCTTATTTTAACAGCAGAATAAAGTAAATAGGTACATTTCGTTTAACGTTACGGTATTCTATACAATGTTTCCCACAATAAGCAAAGTCTAAAAAAGGTTGTATCTATCAAATATCCACGATTGGAGTCTTCAACATCAGATTGTTGAAATCTCATGAGTTTATATGTGTGTATGGGTGTGCGCACTCGTTTATCCCAGGTCATAAACTTAATACCAATAATACAATACTGGCAATGGAATATTTGCTAAACTTGAAGCATTTTAAACTAATAAACACTAAATTAGGTGATCATTACTTCTGATCTTATAAAACTTACGTGAACACTGAAATATTTCTGGAATATTTGTGTAAATATGTAATAAAGTAGGAGTAGTAATCTAAATACTTGTTAGACTGTTACGTATAATTTACTGATGATAATTAGGTATATCAGAAAATGTAAATAAATTATCTTAGATGGACATTATTTAAAAATATCACTCGTTTTTACGTGGATATAAAGCATGGCTTCTTTGGTTCATCAACCTGTCTGGTGTTTATAATCACATAACAGTTGTGACTACTTATGCAAGGCCACACGCTGAATGAAATCGAGTTTGTTTATTAAACACTCTAGGAGTGGACTGAATATTATGTCTTCGACTGTATACACAAGAGCTGGTTTCTGTTATAAATAGTTCTCCTTGATAGTACTACATCCGACAATTGCTGCATACCTTCATGAAACAATTTTGTTAGTCATCAGTACGAAAACTTTTACACATGACAATTATAGGAAGCAATTCGAACTAACAAATTACCCGGCCGTGAATTGATCACAAGACATATCTGGATGTTATCGAGGAATAGTTATTTTCAGGACAAAAATCTCGTAACAAATAGAATTTTCGTAAGAATGTATACAACTATTTTTTCAGGTTACAAATAAAACTTTTCCAGAGAGATTATTGTCTATTATGAAGCCAAGATATTTCATTTGTTTAGTTTGTCAATCACCAACCAAGCACCTATACATGCTTGACATGATGCTTCATAAAAAACAATATCAAAATTCAACCTAGACTCTCAAAAAGAAAATCATATATTTTTTCACTTAAAACCATACTGTACTTTACTAAATCAATACTTTATCTAAATCGACAATCATTTAACCGGGAAATAAAAAAATACATACAATAGTTATTTATTTTTAATTTACTGTTTTAATAAACAACGTGCCATGGCTGACACCTCTCTGAAGAGTGCTCGGCGGGGAAAGTTGCGACAGGACTACTTGCCCAAACTTACTGTCTAGTGTAAACGGAGTTTCATACATCTGTCGGAATAAATTACTACATTAGCTCGTCCAAGCACGTAGTGAACACTTGCACAATCTCTCGCGGTAAAAACAGCGTCTTAGTGCAAACACCTACTGGACACTGCTTGCGTATTTCCTGTCGAAATTTTCTCGCAGTGTAAACGTAGCTCAACAGTCGCATATTCATTCCTAGCCTCTCCCCCTCCTCAAACGGCTCGGTAGTAACGCTAATGCACGTACTACTCGTTATTTTTACTCTATCTCTCTGCCTTCTTGCCCCTCTTTCTCTCTCCCCCCCCCCCCGTCATACTCTAATAGAAATTAAATTTTAAATAACAATCAAATTTTAAATATTTTTACCCTATCACTAACCCCTCTCACTTAACTCTTTCTCTCTGTCCTTCCCTGTCGCTCGCTCACGCTCACTCTTTCCCACACCATGTGTCCTTTTGTTTTAACTCTCTCTAACCCTTCAACAGAAAGATATAACTTTTTAATATAAGTGTTATTCTCTCTCACTCACAACACACACACACTCTCTCTCTCTCTCTCTCTTTCTTCACAGAAAAATTAAACTGTTATGAAGAATCAAATTTTTAATGTTTTCGCCCCGATCTCTCTCCTCTCCCTCTACCACTTTTTGTTTTGATTCATGATATGCACTATTGTAAAGCACACATCAAACGGTTTATAAAGAGTATAAAATCAAAAGTGGGGAAGGTAAGAGAAAGAAAAATGAGGGAAGTGGGAAAATGAACTTATAATTGAACATATGAATATGAGAGAAACACAAGCGAATTATTAAAAAAGGACATAATCTTTGACCCACTTAGCACAGTCTGAATCAGGCTTGGATTGCGTTTGTTATTTGACCCTGTGCGTTTATGCTATGACAGTGTTGCCATATCCACGGATTCCACAATGATTACAAACTAAATGAAAAAAAGGCGCGCAGAGTGTATACAGACGATGGTAGTACTACATGGTGGACAAACCATGAACTACATATTGAATATCAATTTTCAAAAGTCTGTCAATTTGGCACCCGCAGGTAAAAACTAAAAAACTCGTGGTGCCAAAATAATGAGTTGAAAGTTAAAAAAATTAAGATTTCTCATTAGCGATGTGGCCATAAAGGGTGTTTGTGGAACTTATAAACTTTTATTCTACAGAACACATTTTCTATAAGGGATTACATTTTGGCGTCCGATATACGGACGTCAAAATCTAACAGACGCCACAACGATGATAAAATTTGTTAAGACGAACGCACAAATGTTAATAAAACATATATATATATATATTCAATCACTTTCTGCTACAGTCCGTTTCTTGATGTATATAATACATTTAATATTTATAACTAAATTTACCTCAAGATGTTATTTTTCCTTATTTGGAACATGTTTCGAGAGTTCCCGTTCTCTCATCTTCAGCCTTCGCGATCTTTTGTCTGGTGAAGTATTTGTGTGTTGGCTGCTGGATGCTATTAAGGTTGTTTGTTGGTCTTTGGTATTTTAAAGTTGTATTACTGTGTGTGATTGTGGTATATGTATTTGTCTTTTGTATTTCAACATCGAAAATACACGAGAACGGGAACTCTCAAAACATGTTCCAAATAAGGAAAAATAACATCTTGAGGTAAATTTAGTTATAAATATTAAATGTAATGTGTGTGTGTGTGTGTGTGCTTGACAAACCAATTCATCAAATTAATTGTTTTACTCATCTTGTTATTTGAATTAACAGTCTCTGTAATTCCAACTTCGTCCTGTTTACTTGCTAAATTGGTACTTGTCACGTTCAGGCTGAGGCCTTTCAGTGTTTCCACCATTTTCAAGTCCTAAACCATGACCGTGACATGCCTGACTTGGTGACATGCCTCGTCCGGAACGTGACAAGTAGCAGTCTAGCAAGTAAACACAATGAAGTTGGAATTAATTGTTTATTCAAACACTATTAACAATGCCATACCACTTGCGGACAATGAATTCCAAGATGAATTAAACATGATTAAATATCCAACTCTAATGAACATAAGAATTCAACAAACGAAAACTTCTTAATGAGCATTTTAACAAACAGCACTACCCTTCCCTCAAATAGACATTGTACAAAGTTTGCACATAAAGGTTTCTTGTACAAGAAGTTTCTCATCAGTTTTGAGATTTATACACAGACTATCAATTAAAATTACTACTTTCATGTGCTTCAAAGATTCTTTGTGGACGCAAAGATTCTTTGTGTCCATTAAAACACTGGAGATGAATGGATATACACGACAATGTCCCATGTAACACTGCATACCTGTCATCAAATTTTTGTGAGAAGCGTTTCAGTGGTGACACAATTCCCCTCTACTCACTTCCTTACTTTCATTTTTGCCAAACTACAATTCTTCTTGAAAGGCCATGAGGAAATAAAACACACAAAAACTGTAAGACCTGCTGTAGCGAGGTGTGCATATGACGTCTGACAGCGTGTCTGTATCTACTCCTCCCAGGTATTTTGAAAATGATAATGTGCATTTTAAGTATATTTCAAATTAGAACGTGTTATGGCATCAGTTCTATTACTTTTCTGCCACATCTCGTATTTATCAAATCCGAGTAATGCATATTCTTACTCATCACATGTCTGTCTGTACAAAAGTAGTATTCTTTGTTTTAAGGACTCTATGGTAATTCAATGTTTGGGGAGAAAGTATTAAAAGTGAATGGTTCTTGGACCAGTAATGATAAAAATTTGGTTCTCTTCAAAGTTTTGTAAAACAATTAATGCATAGAAAATCTACACAGTTATTTAACAATTCATTGTACAACAAGTTTCAATCATACCACTCCAAGAATCCAATTCATAATTACAATTGACAGTAAAGCTGATCACTAAAGCAAAATAACGTGGAGATAGTGGAGATATCAATAAATCAACAATAAATCATTCCTACTGATCCATGATTCGTATTCACATTCTAATTTACATTTTTTCTTAAGCAAAATTAATAAAGCAGTGTAATAGTTATCACCAATATTTACATCAGTTTTAGGAATTTAGTTATTATTCATTTTTTGAATATTCATTCAAATTCTCAAAAAGCAATTAAAACTACAATGCACTAACAAATTAGCCTTTCCATCTCTCAACTCACATTATAAAAACAGAGAGACAGAAGACAGTGTATGAAGATAGCTGAGAACTATGACAAAAAAATCTGGCTGTCGTGGGACTGCCGACAGAAGTGTTAACTTAAAAATACCATTTCAAATTAAATGAAAAGTACATCATTTGAAAAAGATAATTTATTAAAAAATTACCGTTAAAAATTACATTACAACTTAAGAAAATAATTACTAAATGTATTTAAACATTTACGTACAATGCATATTAGACTTACCTTTCATTCAACAAATACTTTTTTGTTACATTGAATTCCTTGTAGCAGGAGGAATGGTAACCAATAATTTCATCGTCATAACTTTCCGGAAATATAACGTCGCTGTATTTATGACGTCATTTCAAGTAAAGTTTATATGAATTCCAGATGTCCGGAGTAAATTTTTTATTTTTTCCCTTTTTTCTCTAAACCCAGGTTTATCTACTAAAGAATTGCACAAAAAGCACTCCATAATTTCCTTTTATTAGCCGCACATGGTAGAAAATTATCAACCTTGAAGATGGGGCATATGTAACATCTCGAAATGTCTCTAAAATAAACAGTTGAACGTTTTATAAACAAAAGTACAAGTTGAGCCGAAAATTCCAAACACAGGGATAAAGATTTGAGGAAATAAACAGGAACTAACAAATCAGTGGAAATAAAATCAAGCAAATTAATAATTCCGAGAGAGATGAGCAATAATAAAACATACAAGATACAGACGAGATACCAAAACTAGGAAATAATAGCCAACTAATACACAGAACAAAAAATAACAGAAGTTGGACTAAAGAACAACACACACAATTAACTAACTGAACGATGAATACAAATACAACGACTAAAGACAGTACTAATATCCCGTAAATGACAAAAAGACGAAAAAATGACGTTTATGTAAAATAACTATAAGTAGTGTAAGTAGTAAATAAGGTTAAACATTGTACAAATACTTTTATAAATATCGAATCTATGAGCAAGAAGGACGAAAACGCACGTGGGATCGAACACGCGATGTTACATTTGACCACGCACAAAATTCAAACTTTAAATTAATAAACCTTAAAAAGTGCATAAATTAATGGAAAAGTGCGAAATAAATACCTAATAGTGGGTATAAATACGGAATAAAAAATTACTAAAAAACAAAGAGTGCTATATGAAACATGAACATGTAAACAGAGAGGGAGAAATTGTTACGGATTCTCGTCGCATTCCTTTCTGATGACGTCACATTCTACGGATTCACTCCTGTGTAAATTTTTTCCCTCTCCTCTGCTATAAGAAGTTAACACTTCAAAAATATATTCTGGTTAAAACAAAACATGACACTGTTGCAATTCACTCGAATTAATTTGAGACAAATATAGATGTAAAATATTAAAACTCTTTTAATGGGTGTTGACAAATTTTTCATACTGGGAATAATGATTAATGAACCTGCTGCTGTAAGTATATGATTGTAAAAGTAATTTTAGGCTTTGAAGTTCAATGCTACATGTTCACTAAGTACTCAGTTCACATAGTGTTATGTAGTTTCATGTGCTAGTATAAGAGTTACACAGATCACAAATACTTATTGGCATTAACATGTCAATATGTAAACCAATGCCTAGAAAATACATAAATCTCTATAATTTGCAATATTCAAATACAGAAATAACACTTCACATATGGAATGAATAACATAAAATATAAATATTTTTTTATTTTTTTATTATAATTAAATACAATATTTTTGTTACTGTTAATATAAATACCATATAAGTCTCTATCAATTGAGTCACATTGTTTGTTCCACTGATTTAGTCACTAAAAAAAAATAACTGTACAGTATTTCTAAACTCATCACTTTGTTACAATGTATTATTCACTTAAGTCATCCATTCCAATAGAAAACTTGTCTCTCTCCAAAACTATTATTCTTAATAAAATCATACAAAACGTTAGTTCACTAAATATAAAAAGTTAACTTGAATTTAACTATGGATCACTGACTGATAATATGACAACAGTATGTTGGCTCTACATTACACAAACAATTCAGAAATAAATTTTTACATACACAATAAACAATATTTAAAAATCAAAGCAAATTTTATGAAAAAAATATTAACTTTACAATTTCTTTTAATGCTCACAAGCTACACATTACAATTTCAACAAAACAAATTAAGTAAACTACACACATTATTGCCAGTTATATTTTCTTATACCAAAAGAAATTATAAAAATGTATAACAAAAAAATCTGTTTGTGTGCATTACTGATAATCTGGCTCTTTTCTATAAATTATTTCTAAGACACGCTTGTGATGGCTAAAGAGAAAAATTATTGAATATGGCAGACTTAGGTCAAATGATCAGAACAAATCAGAGATTTCACTGCAAAGACCAGCTTGCAACTTATTAAACCCAAAAGAAATTCTATGTGCAGAAGACACTCTCAAACTTCTCACAAACCAATTTTTTTTATTAAAGTCTATTTTTGAATATGTGTAACATTCAAACATTCTTACTGCTGTAGTGTTACATTTTTTATAATGTGATAGTATGGAAATAAACTTTCCACTCAATTTGTACTATACATATAAAAAACACACATACATACTGGAATATAAATAAAAACATTGTATAGACAGCATAAATATTCAAAATTTATGCATTCACTATTAGCATTCATCAAATATTAAACAACAATGTTTATTTGTGTAGTGCATGCATTCGAATCAAATTGAATTTCCATGTTTCCCCACACATCACATAAATGATAAATGAATCACTTATAATGTCAAATCAATAATAAACTTTTACTACCAGATATGATATGTCAGTCAATTTTTGTGGGTGTAATTGGAAAAATATTCACTGTACACCATAAGGTAGCCATGAGTACTTCTGGGAGGAATAACATACACAAAACAATTGTTTTCCCACTACAAATTAGTAACAAATACCAAATTGTAGTGTGTGTGTGTGTGTGTGTGTGTGTGTGTGTGTGTGTGTGTGTGTGTGTGTGTGTGTGTGTGTGTGTGTGTGTGTGTGTGTGTGTGTGTGTGTGTGTGTGTGTGTGTGTGTGTGTGTGTGTGTGTGTGTGTGTGTGTGTGTGTGTGTGTGTGTGTGTGTGTGTGTGTGTGTGTGTGTGTGTGTGTGTGTGTGTGTGTGTGTGTGTGTGTGTGTGTGTGTGTGTGTGTGTGATTTTATCATTTTATGTTGTAAAAGATGACAGTATAGTAACTGCCCCCATAAAATCATCCTGCAAAAGTATATATTAACAGACATAAAGATCATTATTTTTATGTATTTCATTTAACACACAATGTATGCTTCTTTCTGTTAAATTATTTCAATGACAAAATACCTTTAATGACTACAAAAATTTTATTTATTACATATATTTATTATAAGATGTAATTCATCATAGTGCTTTGTGTGCAGTAAGTAAATCTGTAATACTTAAAGACACAAAAAAAACTTTCTTACAAACAAAGTTATATATTATTTGATTTAATACAATAGTTCTTAGAGATAACCTTAAAACTGCATTAATGCATAAAAATATTGATATATATAGGTAAACTGACACACGCTACCACAATTTTTCTTAATTTATTATGGATCACTTCCACTTGTGACAAGGTATGCAACCGTCTTCTGCAATGTTTGTAACAACTTTGGAACATCTTTCATGCAGAATGTTTAATTCAAACCGATAACGAAAACTACCTACTAACGAAACCACTACACCGAGAATTGCTATTGTTTTCACAGAGCTGAATGGATTGCATTAACCTATTAACTGTACAATCTGTTATTTCATTTTGGGTGGCCAACTAAAAAACAATTTTTTTTTAACAAAAAAGGTAATCCAATATAATTCACTTATAAGATAAATGCAAGTCTTTATTTTTGTTATATTATCACAACTGTTAATGCACATGAACATTACTAATACTGAACTGATTAACTAACACTCGACAGTGTCACTCACGCCGTGTATTTACTTTATACACAGACTTGGTAAATAAATTAATTTCTTAACAAGACACTTTCTACTAAACCCATCTTTCAAAGCAATGCTTGATTTATATTAACCTGCTGGTAGAGAATTCATATGAACCATTTTCATTACTTATTTCAAGCTCTTCTTTTGCAGTTTATACCATACATCTGATAATATTTCCAGTCTCATTTAAGAATAAGAAAAAGTAAAAAAAAAGCACTGCTAAATAAAACGTTATACAATTTATGGAAGTTGTTGCCTCTATAAAGGATTGTTACCAAAGATTTAATTTTTTAACAATAGATACATTGTGATCATGTATTTACTGAAGGTTTCGAATTTAAATCTAATATTTTCAATATCAAAATTCAAAACACTAGTGGTGTTCAAAATGTGACCTATAATAACAATCTATTTCCTTGTGTATACCATTAAATATTTTCTAAACAAATTTATCCTATATACGTACATACAATTATTTTGTCATAAACTGCAAGTTGTATACAAGATCTGCACATTTTCTCCTTGTTTTGTAACATTCATTGGTATTCAAATGAAACTGAAACACACATATCTCTCATGCACACACACGCACACGCACACACATGCACGCACACACACACACAATTTCATGGAACACTTGTATTAATGTATATAAACACAGTTTTACTATTTATTCACTATCAAAATGCACAAAATAAGTTTATTATTCTGAAGGCTTTCTCCAAGTCTCATCATGTATACAAAACAATTACTTTACACCATTTCATATTTCTTAGTCATCAAATAAACAGTAATATTTCATTCTTTTTCTCTTCTTAAGAGTAACTGTGTTATTACTTTCGATTACATCTGAGTGGAAATTTCAAAAATTGTAACTTAGTTCATTATTTTACTAATTACTGTTAAGGCCAAATGAAGTGATTTAAATATAAATATTTACATACATTTTTAACCTCTAAACCAATTTGTATTATTTGATATAACTGCATATCCTAAATTATTAAATACTTTATTATTTGTATATACAAAAGGTGGAAATATATTTAGAAACATTGCACAGAAAAAATATTCTTTTTTAAAGTCCATACTGAGTGCAAAATTATTTTATAAAATTATGGCAGAATTGCTACATTAATTGATAATGCAGATTAACAAAATATACATACAAAATTAATTAACAAGGAAGCAAAGAATTTTAATATTTTTGAATTTATATTATTCATTTTATGAAGAATATCTTTACCAGTAAAAAAGTCCCTCTTTCACGTTATTTCAACTACGTTGTTGATAAAAGCTCCATGATGGACTGAAGCCGAAATTATGAAGTAATCTTCATAAGTTTTCTGTCGCCCAAATATGTGCTTCCTGCAAAACACAGGCATCTTAAAATAACCCTGAAATCTTAACACATTTTCCCAATGATGAAATTATATAAATTCAAATTTTGCACTGTCTATTACAGTTATTCCAACTTAAAAGCTCGAAGGCACACTTAAATTCAGGAACCTACTGGTGGGCCACAAAATAGTAATTAATTTTTAACAAATAATGTAAAAATAAAAAGGTAGTATTTACTTGTAAATAAGTAAAAAGAGGTAACTTACACATTTAACATGTCTTCAATAATACAATCTTTGAAGATATAAAAAAGATATTAAAAACTATATATTTATATAAAAGCACCTTAAAAATGTTATTTTTCAAAAACTTCAGATGTCTATTGCCATGCAAATGTTTATTTTATTGACGGTACATTAATGCTGTACTGACCTGAATATAAGACGGCCTCACATATAAGATGACCCTGAATTTCTTTAAGAATTCCATGAGAAAGAAACTAAATGGTCTAAATACCATACCTTGAGGTGAAACTAAATAAATACAGCTATTTTACATTAAAGGTGAAATTATAAGTAATAAAGTGCCTTATTATTTTTAGTCTCAGTCATCATCATTTTTTTCTTCTCAAAGTTCATCTTCAGTACTGCTACTGGAATTAGACTCGTAACTGGAGTCTTTCCACAAAATGTCATCCTCGCTCATATCGATGTTATTATAGCTCGACCACAGACAAAAAATAGCTGGAGTGGGGATTGCCGCCACAACCGCGTCACAATGAAGGGGGACCGTTACCCCCTCCATTGTCGTCAGTCACTCTTATTACTGCAGTATTTTACATGTGTTATTTGTTTACCAGCAACAACTTGTTCTTCATGTGCAAAAACATACGCATGGTATTAATTTGTAACAAACTATTCGAAGTAACACATCATAAAATAATCATGCACGTTTCTATAAAATTCACAATTAACAAATTCTAAAATCCTTAAATGTGTATACATAATTTGAAAATAATATCAGCAGAGCCTACCCCAACATTAGTGAAAGGTATGTTTTAAAAACAATTCTTACATAAAGCAACCGCCTGTGTAAATTGAGATGCCCTACCGCTGTAGTAAAATTAATGTTATTAAACATTTTTAAAAATAAATAATGTTAATTATTAAGAAAAAGATAATCCACTAAAATCACATGCAAGTTGTTCTTTAATATCTTCCCAGACGAGATCTATAGGATTCAGATCGGAATTATAAGGTGGCAGACGAAGTGGAAAATGGCATTTTGCACAAATTATTTCATTGACAATGTTTTTTCAGTCAACTGATTTCACTTTTTCCAGCAGCTAGATTTCATCAATGTAAAATCTATTTTAATACCATGATTCACAAGCCAGTCAATTATTTCTTGTTTTAGTGAACCCGAGGTCTACAGAATGATACCTGGCATTGTCCATCACTATTACTGAGCTCTTTGGAGATTAGGTAGTAATTTTTCTGATAGCCACTTACCGAAGTTATTGAAATTCATAGAGCTATGGTAGTCTTCAGATGTTGACGAAAACTTAAATATTAACAGCGCATTGTTAACAAAACCAGCCTCTCCCCCACTGTGAACTATAATAAGTCTATTACCTTTCCCAATTTTTGTTGTTATACCGACCTCTTCAGAATATTGCCAACATGAAGATACTGAATGTGATGCTTGAACATATGTTTCATCAATGTATTTTTACCCTCTCATCTGTATTTATTTATGTCACTTAGGTAGCGAATTCTCCAAGCAACAATATCACTTCTTTCTATCAGGAGCCTTCTATTGGATTGACGAGTCCATTGAAATCCCAACTTTTTAAGTCATTGTCTCAAATATTCTCATTCACACTGAATGTCATCTTCTTCCTTTAGAGATTGCAGTAAACTCTTTGAGGGTGAGATTTTTTTCACTGCATAAAATTTGTGCACCTTTCTCCTTATTGCAAATTAATTTTTTTTTATGAGCCTGTGATTTTGCTTTTGGCATAGAAAATAACTTTTTCACAACCAGAAGTTGATTATTTCTTATCCTCTTTTAAAATGTTGTATTCAGTAGCCTGAGAGACTCCTGTTGCTTCACTTGTACTGGCAGCAATATTATAACCTAAGTTGTATTCCTTTTTTGTTTTCTTAAATATTCTGCCACATTGAAAATCGTTATTTCTCTGGCTTGATTTGTTAAAGGTCTCTCAGAAGCTACCTTACTGTTCAATGATGATGCCATTTATAAAAAACGTAACACACTACGGTAACAATGCGACAACAAATGGTAATTCGTTGGTAATTAGTCAACATAAACTAAAATACACAACACACTGTTAGTTCTAATGATTATAATAAAATACTAAACGAAAACTAAATATAAATCGTTTTATATATATATATATATATATATATATATATATACATATATATATGAATGCCTACAGATTCATTGTGAACTTAAACAGAGAATGTCCTCAGGGTTGGCCAAGGGAAAAAAAAAACTTTGCATGATTTAGGACATTTGCTAGATTTAGTCATGCCCCACAGTACAAGAAAAAGTTACCTCAAGATCATGAGAGGCTGACAACCCCCTTACAATTTCTGGCAAATAGAAGGATGTTTAGGGTCCTCGAATTCACAACCATTAAGTCAAAATAATTATTGAGCATAATATTATTTATGAAACATGTGATAAAAAAATACTTACAGACAAGTTGAATATTTTAATTGCTTTATTTAAAACATATTCCATATTTTCATTACATTTTTGCTAAAACAAATTATCACTTTTGAGATTAAAAATTGATAAATACCCATATTTAAATTTCCTGGGTTTTACTAATTAAAGAAATATAAATTTATTAAAAAATCTCCAAAGGCTAACAATAGAATCATATGGAAAACGTACAGAACTACACAAACACAAAGTAAACAATGCATTAATTTAAAGAACAAATTCAAATTGACATTCTCCAAATTCTAAATTTAGTGAAATTGATGAGAACAGTTTAAACTACTGAATGTATAATATTACCAGTGAAATACATTCTAGCGGTGGTTATTCTAATTTGATTATTTATTAATTCTGAAAAGTGTACAAAGCTTCATTATGGATTGCTCTGAAATTCTGCAAAGAGGTGTTGGAGTGACACAGCATTCAACAGCATCAACTTGAAAGAATTGATCTGTTCATGAACATTTCCTCAAGCTGCCTGATTTGTACAGCACTTTTACGTTACTTTTATGTTATCTACTTCAAAATTTTCTATTATCATGTCATAGATTTGTTTTCTTGTGAATCTCACTGTAGTCTTTGTTTTCAACTTGCACATAGATGGAAATGTTCAGATAAGAATATAAATTCTACTAAAACCGTTTTGA
Source organism: Magicicada septendecula (assembly GCA_034769895.1). Classification (NCBI taxonomy): domain Eukaryota; kingdom Metazoa; phylum Arthropoda; class Insecta; order Hemiptera; family Cicadidae; genus Magicicada; species Magicicada septendecula. The sequence goes on from CM068367.1 coordinate 379,484,214, forward strand.
ATATTATCAAAGTCCAGATATTATTGTAACTAACAAATCACAAACTAGCTTAGAACTTTTAATTTACAAAGAGGACATGAATGAAGTATGACAAGAAGTTGGAGTAAAGTGTCCACACACTTCTGTTTTCTTTATAGTCTTGTAAAATGATGCCCTCCAGCTAATGACTCAAATTCGCTGTTCTAAAAACTGCACAGTTGTTACAGTCCATATTATTTTTCTTATTTGACATGTATTTTACTTAAGTAATCAAATTATTAAGCGAGTCATGTCTAGGCTTTAGACAGAAAACGTGGCTGTATTATTTCTGAAACAGTCCTACAAGGCAACTTATACCAACTTTGAGTAAATGGTGTACAACACTATTTATATTGTTATGCAATTATGGAATGTTCTCGAACAATGGAATGTGTCTTCTACACGTTTCTCGGCTAGCTCAGCAGATGCATGTTTCTGCCAAGGTCGCACTCAAGTATCCTCTAGAGTTATCGAGTGTTTGTTAAGGACGCATATTATGGAACCCTGCAGGCTATAAATAGGCAACAGCTGCTGCTTAGTTTCAGTTTAAGTCGGGAGATTTACTCAGTGTGTCTCAAGTCAGCATCTGGTTGGGCAAGTCATAAAGTACGCGCTAAAAGATTACGACGGCACACACAATGAAGAGGAAGGATACGGGACAGAGACCCAATGATGAGTGCCACACAATAAAGTTAGAAAGGATGGACGAACAAAGTGTTATCTATGTGTGAAACCTGGAGAACTACAACAAGACTGTCGGATTAGAGTTCAGCATCAGGGAAACGAGCAGTAGTCGGTACAACAAGGCATGTGTTGACTAACTGGAGGAACAAAGCCCCTAGACAATATGCAATTTCTACACTTCAGTAAAGCAGCAGGCGCTTGGTGGTTACTGGATTCGTTCAAGAGACGCCAACCTCGATTACAGTTGACACAGGCGCAACAGATTCTACTGTGCTACCCGATGTGGTGAAAAATCTCAAGCCAATCTGGTACCCCTGCAGCTTGTGAACAGCTACTGGACGGCCTGTAAATGTAATTGGAAAAGTGGAGATACACCTATGCCTCGGTCGACTTGAGTTTGATCATCAAGTACTTGTTGTAGACATTGTGGATGAAGCGATTCTTGGTGTGGACATTATGAACATGTATGGTTTTATAGTCGACTTCAAAAACAACGTCTTGAGAATCAGAAAGGAAGAGGTTATGCTCTCCAAAATGGATACATACAAAAATCGATGGACGTGATAAATCAAGAGGCTGTAACTGTCCCGCCAAACTCCATGGATTATTATGGTTAGAACTGAGGGAGACACTAAGGGCAACCAGTCCTCTATATTCGAACCCCAGGTAGTCAGCACACCTGGCATACTAATTGCCAGAAGTTTAGTAAAACCTGATGAAACAGAAAATGTACCTATCAGAGTGGCAAATATTTTGGATCAAGCTGTCACTTTTCAAAGAAATACACACCTACGCAAAATGTCTCCTATGGCCTTGGTAGCCAGAGTGACACAATGAAGATTTAGTGCTTCGGACACTTCCAAGTTACCAGAGGAACTTCAGGAACTGTTGAACAGATCTTCTACCGATCTCTCAAGGGGTGAGGTAAAAGAACTCAAGACGGTTTTAATATGAATTTAAAGATTCTTTTTCAATGTGGGACCAATCATTGGGATGAACCGCTCTTGTACAACATCGCAGCAATACCAGGAATACAACACCAATACAACCTCCTCAGAGACCTCCAGTAGCTAAGCAAGAGGAAATGTCTTGGTTAGTACAGGACATGTTGACAGAAGGAGTAATCGAGCCTTTGTCAAGGGCTTGGTCTCCTCCGGTAGTGCTGGTAGCAAACAAGGGCAGTGGATTACGTTTCTGCGTAGACTACCGGAGCTTGAATGATGTAACAAAGAAAGATGGCTATCCACTACCTCGTGTTGACGATACACTCGACATGCTGTCTGGAGCTCAGTGGTTTTCCACACTGGACCTGAAGAATGGATATTGGCAAGTGGGTCTTCATCAAGAAGACAAGGAAAAGACAGCTTCCTCAACCCCAAGTAGCCTATCCAATTTAACACCATGCCATTTGGACTCTGTAATCCACAGGCAACATTTGAAAGATTGATGGATCTGGTCCTCCAAGGCCTGACATAGAAAACTTGCCTTGTTTATTTAGACGATGTCGTAGTCATCGGGAAGACTTTCAAAGATCATTCGGAAAACCAAAAGGAGGTTCTAACTGGAATTCAAGGTGCACAACTGAGCACAAAGAAGGGTTCTCTATTCCAAAAGGAAGTCCAGTATTTGGGCCATCTAGTTTCAGCAGCGGGTGTTAGTATGGATCCCACTAAAGTAGACACTATGAGATACTGGCTAGTTCCAAAGAGTAAACATGAAGTTTGGAATTTCCTGGGGTTATGCTAATATTATAGACAGTTTGTGAAAGGCTTCGCTATTATTGCTAAACCACTACATGAGCTAACGGAAAATAACTAAAATTCCAGTGCTGGAAAGAGTGTGATCAAGCATTCAGGACTTTGAGAACTGCATTATGTTTGCAGCCAATTCTACCTTTCCCAGCTTCCAAAGGGAAGTACATCGTCGACACAGATGGAAGCAATACTGGTCTAGCAGCAGTTTTGTCTCAAGTGCAAAATGGTGAAGAATGAGTAATAGTGTATTACAGCTTTCTAAATCGGAGAGAAATTATTGTGTTACAAGGAAAGAGTTGCTGGCAATTGTCCGACCTTTGGAGCATTTCCATAAATACATCTATGGGAGAGATTTTTCACTATGCACTATCCAACCCGCGCTTGCATGACTCTTGAGATTTAAAAATCCGGAAGGGCAGTTGGCAAGGTGGCTCGAACGTCTGCAAGAGTGCAACTTCAAGGTACATTGGCATGGGCGCCTGCATGGTAACGCAGCTAATAGTTTCCCAAAGTAAGGTACAGTCTGTTTTGAAGGAGATGTATGATGGAAGGTCTAGCGATCATCTTGGCGTTAACAAAACCCTTGACAAAATACGGAAGTGATTCAACTGGCTTCATCTTCACCATGACATAGAGGAATGGTGTCGGACATATGAAATATGTGCTCCAAGGGCCCACAAAGCAGAAGCAGGGGGAAAATGAGAGTATAACGTTGGACTGCCATTCGAGAGAACTGCCATAGACATTGCTGGACCTTTCCCAATTACTAGTGATGGAAACCGGTACATCATGGTTATAGGTGACTACTTTACTAAGTGGGTGAAAGCTTACACAATTCCAAATCAGAAGGTTACCATTGTTGCAAAGGTGTTAGTTAACTTCTGTTGTCATTATGGAGTCCCTATGGAATCCATATGGATCACGGGAGTAATTTTGAGTCAGGAGTGTTTAAAGAATTATGCCGTCTACTCAGAATTCAAAAGACCAGGACAACACCTCTCCATCCTCAGTCGGATGGAATGGTTGAGAGGTTCAATAGGCCACTTGACCAGCATCTTTCAAAGGTTATTGACAAGAACCAAACAGACTGGGACCAATGTATACCACTATTCGTCATAGCCTATAGGTCCACAACCGGCATAACTCCAGCAAAATTGGTGTTTGGGTGGGAAATTCGTCTTCCTGAGGACTTGATGTTCAGCTCACCTGAAACTCAGTCCCAAGAATCACAGAACTATTTCTCACAATTAGAAAACCGACTGTGAGAAATTAACTGCTTGATAAGAGGACAGCTGAAGATAGCCAGTGATAAAATGAAAACTCAGTATGACATTTGCAGCAATAGTGATCTTCCAAGAAGATCAGGTTTGGTTGTACAATCCAAAATGCTATCGTGGTCGCTCACCTAGACTTCACACTAATTGGGAAAGGCCTTACACTGTGAAAAAGAGAATCAATGATGTTGTCCATTGGATTCAACAGGAAAAACAGTGACAATTCAAGGTCGTCCACCTAGATCGCCTGGCCAAGTATTACTTCAGAGATGGTTTGGCAGTTCAGGACAAATAGGTTACAGGAGGGGGCAGTGTTACATAATTATGGAACATTCCCGAACAATGGAGTGTGTAGATCTACACGTTTCTCTCGGCTAGCTCAGCAGATGCGCGTTTCTCCCAAGGCCGCACTCAAGAGTTTTTGAGTGCTTGTTATGGACACATAGGCCCTCTGGAGTTATAAATAGGCAACAGCTGCCACTTAGTTTCAGTTTACATCGCGCGATTTACTCAGTGTGTCTCAAGTGGTTATTAGTGAAAAGTGATTATTGTGATTACTTGACATTATTATTGTGTGTGTACAAATTTAACTTGGATTATTGTATGAGTTGATTACAAATTATTATTTGTGGTTAATTAAAGCTGGTAATTAGTGATTTTATTGGTGTCTGTATTTTGTTTTCCACTGTACCATACGACGATCAGTAAGACTGTTGTAACAATATTAAAAGTCAACGAAAGGTGCAAATGTGTTAAATTAGAGTACAAAATATTCAGCAAATAAAGATGCAATACAAGATTTCATTAAATGCAAGATGTATGTATTACAGCGAAAATTTGCAGTGGAAATAGTGGGGACATAATGGTCCTCCTGAACACCAAATTAATACAAATATTATACAGAATTCTTCAGTCGACTAGGATTATTCACAGTGAAAAAAGGTCAATGGAAAGGTCACTATTTGGGGAGTTATGAAAAATACAACCAAAGCAAAAGAGCTTACAAGTGTAATAGTAAAGCACAGGCAGACACTTCATCAAACCACCTTATTGGCTTTGAAAGGGAAATGCTTGGCTTTTATTAATCAGAGACATGCCTAAGAAGTATTTAAAAATCAATGAAAACAGAATTTGAGCACTAACCACTCTCTCCAATATTACTTACAGCAAGTGAAATTATTAGCAAATGAAACTAATCCTATGCTTATCACCAACACTGACTGGAAAATAAGACATTTAACAGACATTAAGGGAAATAAAAGATAACCCCTCAAGTTATCTCTAAAAAGTGTAAAACAACTCAATGACAGAGTAGAAAAATGTGTACTTGAAGTATAACAAAGAACATATTCTTCTATGTTAGCTTGAAAATTAGAATACTCTAGAAAGCTAACAGTTGGAAAAAAGCAAGATAGAGGTGGTGAGATGGCAACGTAAATGGTACAACTTTTGACAGTTTAACATAAGATGGAACTACACTTTCAAAAAAAAATTCTCCCTACACAATTCCCTGAAATTCTGCAGTCATATCTAATGGAAATACCATCAAGTGTTAAAAGGTAACTTACTCTGATTTGAAGAAAATGATCAGGACTGCATAACCGCACTTACTCTGTATCTGCTGATTATCAAGCAAAATTTTGAGTAATACTGCCAAGCATAAAGCACAATTTTATGAAGTATATTACCTTTGAGAGCCTGTTTTAATTTTACAGCATAACACACCTTCTTCGTTTTACAGGTTCTGGAGGTTCTAGTGCAGCCAAAATAGCTTCATCAAATACATTTTTTAATCCTTTCTGTAACACATTATAAACACAGTTGTTAAATTCTGAAATTATGATAAAAAAAACGAGTGCATCAGATTTGGTGAATATTGCAGTTTACAACTGCGTCATTTTTGGGATAAAAATATTGTAACCTATTCACTACTTAGTTTGATAAAAAGTTCCAAATGCATTCTACATGGGTGCAAGCGTGCACGGGCACCACACACACACACACACACACACACACACACACACACACACACACACACACACACACACACACACACACACACACACACACACACACAGATCTCCCAGATTGTAAATTCACTCTTTTGTGACACCAGTCACTGAATAACTCTTTAATTTACTTAATTTCTTCCTCACAGTAACCATGACCACATCTCATGATTCCTCTCATTCTCATTGCCAAATTACTATACATTCTCTTTCTAGATTTGTACAACTGATTTTTTTATAATTTTTGAAATTTGTTTAAATAGTTTCTTAATATTCCCATATAAAATCAGGGTCAATGAATTCTAGCCACACTTCCAGGCAAACACATTAGTGAAATTTTTCATTTTTATTTTATACGGACAGTCTTCTATTAAGCACATAAAGCTTATTATCATTACGTCTTCATTTTGGAATTTTTTAAGAACTTTCTTTACATCACACTTTAATGACATGTATACATACATCATTAAATGTTTTTATACAGTTTATATTATCTGTCTTTCAAATACATAGTTAAAATCTGTTATTAGGGCTACTGTATAACCCAAATTTGATATGTTTACAATCTGTTGTTTACTTTTTTATCAACTTACTTCACTGATTATCTTACTGTACTGAAGCTGACAGAATCTAATACAAACAATTATTCTCTTTATATTTTCTTCTTTTAATTTTATCTTTTTAATCACAGCATCTCTAAAATACTTTCTTTAAAGTAGGCTTGTCTTGTTCTAAAAGAATTCCTTACTATTTTCTGTGGTTGGTTTGATACTGTTCTCCAGTTTTCCCTGCACACTTCAATATTTGATTTTTATATAACTTCAGACTACAAATCGTAGAGCAATAGTTCTATTACCTAAACTTTATTTGTATTTGTTATTTTACAAATTACTATGAAAGTTGAATTATACAGCTTATTCTGAAACAGGAAGTGTAAATGGTATTAAATAGATTCAAGAAATGTATACACTGTCAATATGCTAATACACCAGTAAGTCTTCATCATGACATGACTTCTGTCAGGGGATTGTAACTCCTTTCCTTCTACTAAAAAAAAAATGTTGCATATACAATCTCTTATCATGATACAGCCAACTCTGTTGCCTCAAAATATATTATCTTATTTTACCTTAGTTTATATTATCTGTTTTTCAAATACATGGTTAAAATCTGTTAATAGGCCTACTGTATAACCCCAATTTGTTATGATTACAATCTGTTTGCTTTTTTTTTATCAACTTACTTCACTGATTTTCTTACCATGCTCAAGCTGACAGAATCTAATAGAAACATTTAATCTCTTTACATTTTCTTCTTTTACATTTTATCTTTTTAATGACAAGAATTTTTGTCATATCATTCTTTTCATTTATTGTGTCCACACATATTCTACCTTCCACTAATGTCTCTCTCCTTTATACTAAGTTGTAAGAGTCAGGACGTAACCTGTTACTAATACTAGTTGCATCATGTAGTATGATTATTACTGTTACAAGAAGCCTACCGAACAATCCAAAACATTCTCCACTCCCCCCGTCCAGTGTAGCAGCTGTTGCGTCATTCAACTACGTGAGTCTAGTGGTTCCAAGAACACTCGAGATACGCATTAAGCCGCCGGCGTTCAGTTAAGGAGGAAAAGCTGTACGGTACCTCAGCCCGGCATATATAAAACCATAGCAGCCGGATTCAGTTACGTGAGCGATTTCCGCTATATTAAGTGATTACCTGTATGCGGTCCGCCGTGTGACTTCTCAAACTTATTACGTTACGCGTTTCAAAGCGTATGCCTTGTAGCGGGTCAATTTTGGGTGTTTTTATTTTCAACAGTATGGGATAATTATATTTTTATTCATTTCATTTTCGGTCGGGAGCCTTATAAAATATTGCAAAGTAAAACTGTATTATTGTGCAACGTATTTGTCAGAGTAATAGACCAGAGTTGAGAAACAGCGTTTGGAACAAAGGCGATGCGCAATTTCAGTGGTGTAACACGGCAGAGGAATTTGCATCTCCACAAAATTCGTAGAAATCTGTACTGGTGTGGCAGTGCACACACGTCACTACTCGCGCATGCGCGCACACCCAAGCGATGTTGAAAAACCAAGATGGCTAGAGAGAATAATCTTCATCGTTTTCTCCAAAACTTTGCGGAAGCACTGTTGTAAGTCCCACCCACTTTTATGACATCAGGCAGTGCCTGGTTGAAATCGTCTGCTATCGTCATTCCAACAACTACATGACTAGCATGAGGCGAAACTGTGACGACTACATACAAGGCATTGATGTCCGTCGTTTTGACTAAAATGCTCCTGGAGTGGGGAACTGAGAGACGCTGCCAGTCTTCGGTCGACTCACGCTTGTGCTGGTCGCCCGTCAACCGGGCTCAGAAACAAAATTTTTTTTAAAACTGATATAACAGGGAAATAGCCGAACAAGTTTATGTGACCGCGGTCGGGAAAATGTAGAACAACATCAGACACTTTTTGAACACTTTCACACGAAATTAGAAAAGAACACTGGATGTTGCGCGAAGACCACGTGGCCGGGGGTTATTTCGTTTATTGAAAGTAAGGGTAGGGGGTTTTAAAAGAGTATGGGGTATTAAAGAAATTAAAATTAATTTAAGTGAGAATGGCAGGCTGGGCTCTCTTGTAAGTAATAGAAAATAAGAATAGCATATAAGACGTAATGATTACACAACTTGTAAAATCATAATATTTTGAAAGTATGTAAAATCTATATTTGGAGAAAAAGTATCAATTTAAAATCTTTTGAGTAATAAAAGAAAACTAATTTCTCTTCCAAGATGCATTGTATAAGTTCTTCACACAACCTTGAAAATTACGCTTGAATCCCAAAGTACGTATGAGATCCTGGACCCAATAACACGAAAAACAGTAAGTGTAAGTTTTTTTTTTATTATGGTATAGTTTTTATAAGTTAATTAAATGGTGATAAATACGTAATATCACAGTTGGCGCGGCCGAAAGGGACAGTTTTTATAAGTTAAAAATTTGATGTAAAAACCATACCTACAAATAAGATACAAGCGCAATTGAGAGGTTAAGTGAAAGACGTAAAGTTACGTAAAATAAATAAAAAATATTTGTTCAGACAGATAAGAAATAAATTACATATTTAAAAATATAATCATGGAAAATACAGAGAACGGAGTCGATCTGTCCGACTCGACTGTGATAAGCGAAATAGCTGAATTAAATGAATCAGCTGTGATGAGTAGTCTTGACATACATTCAACACCGAATGTAGGTCAAGACGAGAAAATTATGAATGTAAGCAAAACAAATGAAAAAGATAATACAGAGGATTCAGGGATTCAAGCAACCCCGACCTCAACAAAATACAATAAGGTGGATGATGATCCAATGAGTATTGTACTTAATTTATTAGAGAAAATGAATAATAAATTTGATAGTCGTTTTGACAGTAATGATAGACAAAGTAGAGACTTAAATGAGAAATTCGAGGTTCAAAAGAACAGTTTTGATGAGCTAAAAAACCAAATTAACGAAATTAATAGCTATTGTAAAAATACCAGCGAAGAATGTACTAATAAAATTAACCAAGTAGAAACCAAGTTAGATGATTCAATGCAAAAGGTAGATGTTAAATTTAATGAAATAGACAGTCAGATAGATAGAGTTGAGAAGCAGATAAATGAGAATAATGAAATATTAATAAATACAATGAATGAGCATAACAGTGACATAGAATCTAAAATTAATAAATGTAGTATTGAAACTGAATGTAAGTTGAGTAGCGTAGTAACGACAGTTGAAAAAATTAGTCAGAACTTTGATGAACACCAAAATAAGGTAGACTCTAAAATAAATGAAATTGAAAATAATTATAAGACAGAAATACAAGCAGTAAATGAATCTATTGAAGTCATGTCAAAAAATAATGTACAGTCTGAATATAGTAATGACAAAAAATTATATTCTCTTGAACAAAATATTAGTAGTATGCGAGATGAATTAAGTTTAGTGAAAAATCAAAATGTAAACAATGTTACTGAGCGCATATTTATGACACGAGATACAAATAATGAAATAGAATTAGAAACTTTCAATTGTGACAATCGTAGAATACACCCAATGCAATTTTTAAATAGGGTTAGAGAGTTTAATCGGTTCAATAGTAGTAGCTGGGAGGTTAAGTTGATGAAGATTATTAAATGTTTTAAAGGTAGTGCCGAGATATGGTCGGAAGTACACCATACTGAATGGGAAAGTTATGAAGATTTTGAGATAGCTTTTCGCAACAAATACTGGTCAGAAGAAGACCAAGAAATATTAAGAAGTAAAATAATGGGTAACGGGAATTTTGGTAGGATTAATAACCACCTAACTATATATGTGATGACCATATACAACGAAGCTAAATATCTAGAACCGCCGTTGCCTTTCCGATCATTTGTAAGACATATCAGCAAACACCTGCCCACAGAAGTGCAAATTACGCTAATGACGAGAGAGATTACAAATATAAGTGAGTTAGAAAACATGTTAGATGTATTACAGAATATAGGGGAACGCGACATAGGACGATGTTCAACCACACCAGTAGTACCACACCATAATAATAATAATAATTTCCATCATAACAGGGGTACACAGAATTTTCATAGAGGAGCGCGGGGAGGAAGTTTCGATAATAGGGGCGAGAGTTGGAGGTGTAGAACATGTGAAACCGACAATTATGCTAATAGAACAAATTGTTTCAGATGTCATCGGAACAGGGAGTGCACCAGGAACGAGCGAGCAAACCCACCACCCAATCAACAGTCGAGAGGAGGAGAATTTCACAGGGGAGCGCCGAGAGGAGGAGGACAATATAACAGAGGGAGAGGGGGAAATCATCCAGCTGTGGCGGGTCCCTCCACGGAAAACTAGGGAGGACAATGGAGAAGCGGGCCGAACCATTGTCCACGGAAAACAGGAGGGTCCAAATAATCCACAGATACCATAATAACGTTATCAAGATGGACATGGCGAAGGAACTGTTAGAAGAAGAGGAGAACAAGGTGACGGAACGCAGAGCAGGATTAACTGAGGTGACAATTAACCTTGAAGGTAAGAATTATAAAACTTTAATTGATACCGGTAGCGAGATATCAGTAATTTCTGAAAATGTCATGGGTGAATTAAAAGAGTTAAACAAGAATATACCGTCATTACCAGTTGCAGGGGTTACTGTAGTGGGGGTAACTGGGGTGAGAAGTAAGAGAATAACCAGACAAGTACAATTAAATATTCTCATAAATGAAGTCGAATTTGAAAACACGTTCCTAGTAGTTAAAGGGTTGAGTTTAGATGTAATCTTGGGAAATGACTTTTTGGAAAGAAACGGAGCAGTGATAGATTTTAATAAACAAATAGTAAAATTTGAGAAGGGGAATAAACCAGTCAGAATAGAGTTTAAGAAAGTAGTAAATGAAAATAAAGTCACGGGAATAAAAATGTTACATAAACAGATAAGTGATAGAGAGATAGAAACTAAAATAAATATATGTCTAGAGCGTGATGGTCTAGAAAATGAGGAGAGAGAGATGCATGAGCGTAATGAGAGTGTGTGGGCAAATAGAGCCGATAAATTTTTCAATGAAAATACAGTTGTAGGAAATACTCAACAACAGGAGTTGTGGGCAGTTGTCGAGCAGTACAGAGAGGTGTTTGATGAATCACCAGGGAAAGCGAAGGACTACATCTGCGAGCTGAAAGTTCGGGACCACGCACCATACATGCAGAGAAGCTACCCAGTGCCGTTTTCGAAGAGGAGGGCTGTACAGGGGGAATTAGACCGGATGATGCAAGGAGGCATAATTGAACGCTCAGTATCACCCTATTCAAACCCTTTGGTGGTAGTGATAAAGAAGGATGGCAAGGTAAGGTTATGTTTAGATGCTAGGAAAATTAATCAAATTATTATACCTGACAGGGAATCTCCAGAACCCATAAATGAGATTTTACAAAAGTTTAGCGGAGTCAAATACCTGACGTCCTTAGACCTGACCGCTGGATACTGGCAGGTGCCATTAGCAACAGAGAGCAGGAAATACACAGCTTTTCTTTTTAACGGTAAGAATTACCAGTTTAAACGCTTACCTTTTGGATTAAACACCAGTGTTGCCAGTTTTATCAAATGTTTAGATAATATTTTACAACCTAAGGATTTAGATTTTTTAACTGTATATGTCGATGATATCTTGATAACCTCTAGAACGTTCACTGAACATTTAGAACACATAGAATATGTATTAGAGAAGCTACAAAGAGGGGGTTTAACAGTGAATTGGGACAAGTCTAAGTTTCTGCAGACAGAAATACACTTTTTAGGATTTATTATTACACAGGAGGGGATATTAGCCAACCCTGACAAAGTCGAAGCCATAATGCGATTCCCTGAACCTAAAAACATTAAGCAACTACAGAGTTTTTTAGGCCTATGCAATTTTTACAGGAAATTTCAGGAGAACTACGCACACACAACATCCAAACTGAGTGCTGTACTGCAGAAGAATAAACAGTGGAGATGGGGCGATACGGAGCGGAATGCTTTTAATGAAATTAAGCGGAAGTTCAGTCACATGATAATGATGAATCATCCCGATTTTAATAAGACTTTTTATTTACAGACCGACGCCAGCAATGTAGCGCTAGGTGCCGAGTTATACCAGGAGAGCTGCGACAAGGAACACCTAACGATCGCCTTCGCCAGTAGATCGCTGTTATCGGCGGAAAAGAATTACACGACAACTGAGAAGGAACTACTAAGTATTGTGTTCGCCGTGGGTAAATTCCGCACGTACATCCTAGGGAATACCACAATCATCCGGAAGGACCACAAGGCACTGTCATTTCTGAATTCATGTAAGCTAACACACAGCCGATTAACCAGGTGGGTATTAGCCTTACAAGAATATAACTTTTCATGGGAGTACATAAAGGGGTCAGATAATAAGGTACCAGATACACTTTCTAGAATAGATGTTATAGACAATAAAACTGGTAGGGACCTTAAAGAAATAGAAATTTTTAGACTAACTAGGGAAGATAGAATTTTTGGTGAGGAATTAAGTGACATTAAAGACTTGCAAAGATCTGATAGCAAACTGGGTAAAATAATGGTTAGTTTAGAAACAGATGTAGAGGGATCTGAATATAATGAGCGATTTCAAATATATCAAGATATTTTGTTTAAAAAAGTAGATGGTGGGGAGCGTGATTGGAGGTTAATTATACCTGATGGGTTAATAGATAAAATTGTTTGGGATTGTCATATAAGGTATGGTCATTTTGGTGCGAGAAAGTGTGCAAATGTTTTGAAAGAGTCATGTATATTTAAGAATATGGAGAGGAGAGTGAGAAAAGTGTTGAGAGTGTGTGATTTATGTCAAAAATCGAAAGTAGTGAATTATAGAGTGGAAGGAGAGATGAATTACATCAAAGTAGATAAACCCTTCGATCTAGTTGCGGTTGATTTATATGGACCATTACCCAGAGGTAGAGGAGGGGTGTTATATGTATTTGTAGTTTTAGACACTTTTTCAAAATTTGTAAAGTTATATAGTATTAAGAGAGCAACTAGTAAGGTACTTAGCGAGAAGATAGTGAAAGACTACATGCTTAATGTAGGAAAGCCGAAAATTGTATTATCTGATCATGGTCCACAGTTTATAAGCGGCAAGTGGCGGCAGACGCTTGGATGGGAAGGCATCATACCCAAGCATACGGCAGTGTACCATCCTCAGTCGAATCAAGCAGAACGGGTGATGAGAGAGATTGGCAGAATATTCCGGGCGTACTGTCACGCCAAACACACAGAATGGCCATCCTACGTGAAAAAAGTAGAGTGGCTGAATTGTACCACCCATGAGTCCACGGGATTTACGCCGCATGAGTTGATCAGGGGAACAAGGCCGCCCAGGATATTAGAACAACTTTTCACATACCCACCTGAAGGTCAAATGTTGGACAGAAATATGAAAATTAGATTGGCGAACGAGAATTTACTTACTAGAGGAGAGCGACGAAAACAGAAACATGATGCTAAGGGGAAATGGACCAAATATGAGGTAGGTCAGTTAGTGTTAGTAAAAAGACATGATTTGTCCAGTGCTCAAGATAGGGAAATAAAGAAGTTTTTCTTGTTATATGAAGGACCTTATGAAATTGTAGAAATAAAAATGCAGAATGCGTATGTGCTGAGGAACCCAGCGACACGGGAAATAGTAGGTACTCAAAATGCGACGAATTTAAAGTTATATAGGTCACTTTAATTGTTATGTTTATAAATTATTGTATGTTTTCAGAAGGGATCCTCCCCCATTTTCGGGCGGCCACGATCTTACCAGTCCTGGCCGTGGAATTCGGAAATCGGAGGCGGGCCATGGTTGGCAGGATCTTCCTTCGGGCAGTGAAAACAGCTATGGTCCGACTTCACAAAATTGGTATCAATTAGAAATCTAACTACATTATTGAACGGGGAGGGGGACCCCTAAGGTATGTGGAGATAAATTTTATACACTCAAGATGCATAAATAAGCACACCACCACATACCAACATTGCCTAAGGGAGAGTATGAAGACAAAAATAAAGTGAGGCAGTGTTTCAAGTATTATTTCACCACTGTCATTTGCAAAATAAAAATTTAGCAAATGATAGAAGTTCCAGTATATTAAGAAAATGGATTTTGTGGAGATGGGTTAGGGGCTGGACAGACGGCATGCATGAATGAATGAGAGGGAGAGTAGATTTGTATAAATTGTAATTAAGGTAGTTGAAAAAAAAAGGTAATGTGAGTTAATGGTAGATTAGGGGAACGTGAATTCAAGTATGTTGTCTGTCCGTCCCCTACTCCATCTCGGCAAAACCCCCGTTTCAGGCGGGGATACTGACCACTTAGTTATAAATTATAAGTTATAAATTTAAAATGTAAATAAATTTTAGAATTAAGTGACCAAATATAATTGTCGAGTTTTAGTATCAGTGAGTATGGGAACGTTTTGAAACGATGTGTAACAAAATATAAACTTGTTGTCAATACAAGAAGTGGGGATGACTTTGGGGGGTAGTTTGGTGTTCAATGAAGTGATAATAACAATGGAGTGTTGAACGGCATTGGTAGAAAGATTAATTTCATGTATTAAGTAATTAGTTAGTTATTAAGTGGCTATTGTGGGGGTGGCCTGTGCTCTCACAAGTAGCGAAATGGGTTGGGGGTAGCAGTGAGTGTTACCTCCATCGGAGGCCAAACTGGCGATAAATGTGCGGCACACCTTATCCGTGTAGATAAAAATTTTACACACAATATTAAATAACGTGTCGCACATAATGGTATTGATGAAACAGGCAGTGAAATAAAAGTTTAGATTTCCTCGACTTTTCGGGCGGTTACTGTCTTACCAGCACTAACCGTGGTTTTGGCTAGCGGCCAGCTATGGTCATACCAAGTCCCTTGACCATAGCTGACTTGAAATTGGTATATATTTGAAATTCAATGGGGGGACAATTAAGAGGAAATCTCCGGTACTATGGAACAGCGGCTGCCACTCTGTTCGAGGAGGAACAGCAGAGCCAGGTGGTAGATCCGTTTTAAGGGTGCATGATTTTAGAACAAGAACATTATGATGTTCAGTACTTTTAAACTTAATAGCGGAAGCAGAGACACGGAGAGGTAAAACCCTGCTCCAAAATATACAGTCTCTGTGGAAGCGAAAGGGCGAGACAGTCCTCCATAATCTGAAATAGTGTGTGTGGCTGGGAGGTGACGCAAAGGAGTCACGAATTTAAAATTTTATGACATAAAAGTTTTTGCTTATTCAAGGTTTAATCCAATCAAAAATGTTTGTGCTCTGTCCACATAATTATATGCTCAGACTCGTAAATTAAGGTGTTCATGCTATAATTTTAAGTGTATTATTTTATTGTTGTCTATTAGATAAGCATTGATAAGAATATGTAATTTTATTATGTGTGTATTTGTTTAAGCCAATAAGTAAATCGTCTGGCAGGTTAACATAAGCATCAGAATCAGAAAAAAGGGGAAACAATGAGGTGAGAAGGGAGAATAAATAAAAATAAATATGTATATTTCATATAATTTGTTCAATCATGAAATGTGTTTTTATTATGTTAGGATATCAGCTGATCAACAATACCATGTCACTGGTATATTGGTTTGTAAATGTTACAAGTAATTAATGTTTAACGTATTACAGATATTTTGAAGTAAAGATAAAAAGAATATGAGAAATAAAATAACAATTTATGCAAATTAATAAAAGATAATTCATGGGTGATAAATGTTTTATGGGACATGTAGACCTGTCCAAATTGAATGAAAAGTTGAATTTGAAATGATAGAGATGTAATGTTGTTTCTGAGTTAATGTAATGTAACCGAGTTGGTGAAGTATTAATGTTGACACAGTAGTAATGGAGACTTTATGTAGATTTTGAGTGATATATTGTTGTTTTATAGTTAATGAGGTTATTTTGTGTAATTGTAGTAATGTAATGAGATTGAGATTTTTGGGGATGGCAATTTTGTATTAGGGGGTAGTGTATTTGGGGAGTCCGCAACAAGGGTTGGGACGGGATAGGGATAGATTTTAGTGAGGAGGGGCCGCCTTAGGTAAAATCCAGGGGCCAAATAAGGGAATTGAGTTTTTTGGGGGCGGGGAAACACTTATCCTATGTACAAAGGGTTGGAGAGTATTATATATGTGGAGAAGGTGGCGTTTTGTGTTAAATGATAAGTGGGGCTTAGAGTGTCTTGATTAGTAGATATTTTGGTAGAGATGGGTGTCATGATAATTGAAGTTGATTAATATTAGAGTCAGAGGGAGAAAGTTTATATATGTATAGAGATCTAATACAGTAAATGAGAATAAATGAGTTAAATCACCCACGGTAGAATAGAGTGAGATTGTTAAATAGAGAGTGATTTATGATAAAGATATAAAATTTTCATATTTTTTCAACCAGTGACAGAATTTTAATAGAATTGAAAATAATGTAAAGTCAAGAATTGTTTATTCTAAATAATTTAAATGTCAACTTGATTATTATATTAATATTTTGTTTATTTTAAATATTTTATGTTACTATGTTTTGTATTTCAAGTTAGGATATTACAGATGTTCAATGTATTTTCAGAACTTATATATAACATATGTAGGTCAAGGATTTTGGACTTGACCTAGTTACGATCAGCTGATGGGGTCATACACCTACTAAGCTTGTGTATAGTAGGAAGCTAATTTTAATTGGTTTGTTTAATTAATTCAAACCAATATTTGAATAATTTTAATAAATGTTATTTAATAAATGAATTTAATAAAATTTTTTAATGAATAAATTTAAATTTTTTTTAATTTTAAAATTTTGAAAATTTTAATTTTTTTTTTTGGAAAAAAAAAAAATTTTCGCCTGCCAGCGAGTGAATATTTTTGAGTAATGATTATTTTCTTATGTGTGCATTAACCATGTTTCTTTTATTGTACTGCATTATATTGGTAGACTATAAGTGATTCTCCTGTTAGAATAAGGATGTGTTTATATTATTAGAAATGTCTAGGTTAAGTCATTTGAAACAAAAATTTAGAAAAACCAGGAAGAGAATTTTTTGATAAAAGATTTTTTTTTTAATTTTAAATTTTTTAAATTTATAATAAATTTTAAAAGAAAATTTTTATTTTTAATGTGTTATGATAATATGTAATGTTAGTGTGTGTGAGCCCAGTATCTGCTAAAGGCAGCCCAGCTTGCAAAAAGGGGAAACATATCGGCGGAGGAGCTGGAGTAATTTTAGCCAGGGGTTGAGGATTTTTGGGGGTAGCATGTTAGAAGGCGAGGTGCGCCGTGGTGCGAGTCTGATCGATTTCTCGGTGTTGGGATCTCTTACGGAGAAGTCCAGTGATCTCGTTCAGATGAGTCCATGGTCGCTGAGCCAGGGGGGTCGTGTACCCATGAGATTAAGAACAAGGGGGCTGTTGGCACCAGTTTCTCACCGGTCCTCTTCGGGGTTATCGATGAGATTTCTTCTGTCGTGGACGGCAGAATTCTCATCGAGGGGGTATTGTAGCGGGTCAATTTTGGGTGTTTTTATTTTCAACAGTATGGGATAATTATATTTTTATTCATTTCATTTTCGGTCGGGAGCCTTATAAAATATTGCAAAGTAAAACTGTATTATTGTGCAACGTATTTGTCAGAGTAATAGACCAGAGTTGAGAAACAGCGTTTGGAACAAAGGCAATGCGCAATTTCAGTGGTGTAACACGGCAGAGGAATTTGCATCTCCACAAAATTCGTAGAAATCTGTACTGGTGTGGCAGTGCACACACGTCACTACTCGCGCATGCGCGCACACCCAAGCGATGTTGAAAAACCAAGATGGCTAGAGAGAATAATCTTCATCGTTTTCTCCAAAACTTTGCGGAAGCACTGTTGTAAGTCCCACCCACTTTTATGACATCAGGCAGTGCCTGGTTGAAATCGTCTGCTATCGTCATTCCAACAACTACATGACTAGCATGAGGCGAAACTGTGACGACTACATACAAGGCATTGATGTCCGTCGTTTTGACTAAAATGCTCCTGGAGTGGGGAACTGAGAGACGCTGCCAGTCTTGGGTCGACTCACGCTTGTGCTGGTCGCCCGTCAACCGGGCTCAGAAACAAAATTTTTTTTAAAACTGATATAACAGGGAAATAGCCGAACAAGTTTATGTGACCGCGGTCGGGAAAATGTAGAACAACATCAGACACTTTTTGAACACTTTCACACGAAATTAGAAAAGAACACTGGATGTGCGCGAAGACCACGTGGCCGGGGGTTATTTCGTTTATTGAAAGTAAGGGTAGGGGGTTTTAAAAGAGTATGGGGTATTAAAGAAATTAAAATTAATTTAAGTGAGAATGGCAGGCTGGGCTCTCTTGTAAGTAATAGAAAATAAGAATAGCATATAAGACGTAATGATTACACAACTTGTAAAATCATAATATTTTGAAAGTATGTAAAATCTATATTTGGAGAAAAAGTATCAATTTAAAATCTTTTGAGTAATAAAAGAAAACTAATTTCTCTTCCAAGATGCATTGTATAAGTTCTTCACACAACCTTGAAAATTACGCTTGAATCCCAAAGTACGTATGAGATCCTGGACCCAATAACACGAAAAACAGTAAGTGTAAGTTTTTTTTTATTATGGTATAGTTTTTATAAGTTAATTAAATGGTGATAAATACGTAATATCACAGCCTCATCATCAGACGTTTAAAACCAAAAACACATATCACACAAAACTGCATTTGTCAAAAAATAAATAAAACGCAGTTTTGTGTGATATGTGTTTTTGGTTTTAAACGTCTGATGATGAGGCATACGCCTTGAAACGCGTAACGTAATAAGTTTGAGAAGTCACACGGCGGACCGCATACAGGTAATCACTTAATATTATATAAAAGTGACTTGGATACCATACGTAACATGGATTTCCGCTAGTGCGGATTGAGTGTTTGTCGACATGAAGAATTATTGTGTTTTATATTAGTTAACATTTTTTATTGCGTGTGAACAATTTTTATTTGATTTGTTGTAAGAGACTGTGTTGTTAATTATGAACTGTTTAACTGTCAAAAGCTTTAAACATTACGAACTGTTTAAAGCTGGTGATTAGTGACTTAATTGGTGTCTTGTATTTTGTTTCCACTGTACTTACGACGAGCAGTTAGACCGTCGTAACAGTATGTATGATTATACTTAGTACGATTTGTTTTGTATTTTGACTTTTTTTACTCTGGGTCTCCATACAGATGAGAGACTGAATACAAAATCAGAATATGTTTAACATTTCTATATTAATAAGTGACTAATGAATTTTAAAAATTTAGAAAAAATTAAGAAATAAAATTAATAAAAAGAATGAACACAAAAAGAATAATTATCATCAATATAGTTTTAAAACAAAGAAATCTTGGCCATCTGTCAACAAAATTTCATACAAAAACTCAACATACTTCAACAGCACATTCTTGCTTTAGTATACACCTATACTTACTTGTGTTAAGGCTGAACATTCTACATATTTAACCGCTTTCAATTCTTTTGCCAATTTTTCTCCTTGCTCAAATGAAATTGGTTTTTGTTTATTCTTTGCCAGTTTTTCTATGGTCGCTGCATCATCTCTCAAGTCTATCTGTGTTCCTACCAGTAAAAAAGGTGTCTTCTGGCAATGGTGTGTTATTTCTGGTACCCACTGAAAATAAACATTTTATTAGAACAAAAATAATATCTCCAATTTCTGTGGACATTCCTAACATAGCGAAACCCCAACTATAAAAAGTACACTACTCATTAAAAATTTACATAATTTGTTTCAATGCTCAGTCACATATTACTTAGTACGCATGCCTTTAGTTAAATACAACAATTATCATGACTACTTTTGAAACACATAGAACAACCATGAACACGAACAAGGTGGCACTAAACATTATTTTAATTATTCTCTAAACAAATAATTAAATATAAAATAGTATCTACTGACACCTGAGACAGAGTCTCCTTTACGTGAGTAAATATTCTGGGTAATGCAACAAACTGTTTACAAAAATGGCTATACATTTTTAATGTTACACTTAAGGAAAGAAAATAAGTTGGTACCATTTATCCTATGGCCAAGTATTGATGAAATTTTTATGTCTAAGAATTTTTTTATAGTAAAAATAAAACTGTGAATAAGCATGAAATATTTTAACTATAAAACCCTACCCAGTGGCATGTAAAGCAATTCAAAGAGCTTTAAAATTATCCCAATTTGAGCTCTCTAGCTCTGAGGAAAATTTAGGAAATGCCTCTAGAGAGCTACAGAGGCCCTGAAAAGCTGAGGAAAAATCCATTCTTCTAATCACCTGACATTTATTTTCTCAGGTTTTGAAATAAATATAAATAAAAAAATTACTGGAAATACTGAAACAATTTTTTTATCATTTTTAATTTCAATGAAAAATCCTGTAATTTTAACTTGCATTGCATTCTTGAATTTAGAAAGTACATTTTTCTTTGACATGGAATTCCCCACTTATTTATTATATTAGGAAAGTAACCTGATGAACACGCATTCACTGCTAAGGTTTTTTTGTATTACGAACTCTAGATGCTCATGCATTTTTTTCCCTAAATGCATTATTTTTTTATATAAAACTAAGAATACACAGATATCTTGTAATGGTTACTACACACTAACAAAAACAAAACCTCTACGCTGTACACTCATTCTGTATTAACACATTACAATGAGTCGAGTGAATGTTATGTATCCGTGACATAAGCAACTCAGAGACCATGTGCCGTGTCACGAATTCATGACATCAGCTGTAATGTGTTAACTCATGTTTGTAAAAATCAAGTGTTTAAAAAACTATGCTATGTACAAAAAACAATCTTCACAAATTTCTTGATCACATAAAATATATATAACACTGAAATAAGAGTAAGTTCTTTGTTTTGACGAATACGTTATTATTTAATTCTGATTACTATAAATTCATATGCAGAAACTCTTCAATATATTAATCTATGAAAATTACACAGCTCTAATTTGCACTGATAATTACAGAAGTACTCCAATTATCTCAATAAATATTATTCAAACAAGCAGTGTATCATCTTACTTTTTCTTTAACATTTTCAAAGGAAGAAGGCGACACTACAGAAAAACATACAAGGAAGACATCTGTCTGTGGATAACTTAATGGACGAAGCCTATCATAATCTTCTTGCCCTATAACAAAACAGATCTGTACAGTACCATTTCAATTATAAAATAAATTACTAAATTTCTTTATTGTAGTGTTAACAAATAACATATCTAAAAAGATTTACATACACACCAATACCATAAATCTCTAATGAATATTATTTCTACTCAGCATAGTCATTCAACCATTCAACTTAGAAACCACAAAATTGAATTTAAGGTTTACAGTACCTGCAGTGTCAAAGAGCCCTAGTGTATATGGCTCTCCTCCAATCATTACAGTTACTGCATAATTATCAAATACCTGCAAAGATAAGGAACATACACATTATAAACACATCTCATAAAGATGCACAAACACAAATATATAATTATCACTCAATTTTACTTGCCATTCTATCAGATAGTTACACTTTATCTTACAGAATTAATTAATTTACTTTAACTATATTTTATAAACCTAAATTTCAAAAGTGTAAGTCGCTTAACTATTAAATTTCTTCTACTTTTAAAAAAGACTAAGACACTTCTGTTTTATCATGCACAACACTGAACAAGACTACAAATAATTATTAGGGTTAGAAGGGAAACCTACAGCGACTCTGAAATCAGAACAGGACTGTGAAATAGTGACTAACTCTAAAATCTTGATGTCCAATATAGCATTTTAGAGAATTATAATAACCAGACAGGATTGCACAAATCACCCTGTTATGTGAGTTATGCTACTTAAATGATTTTTTTTTTTTTTATAAACATTGAAAATGTTTCCCTTGCTAAGTTCCCACATATATTGTTGTTACCAGAGAAATATTCATTAATATCAGTTCCAGAACATTTTCATATTACTTTTAACATGGTAAGAATAGTTCTTTTATAAGTTGAAAACATACTATTGTAATATGAAAACAAACAAAATTAAGTAACTGAAATCTTTAAAAGGTACCATTTACATTCATTCATTTACTGTAAAGCTATGGGAAAAAAATGTTTTGACATATGCGAGCGTTGTGTTGTAAATATCGCATGTAATCTGAGGTAACTACCTGTATAAGCAGTCTCACAGAAACTGTTTACATTGGCTTCAAAGTAACTCTTATCAGTTGTAATTCCAACCATACAGATGTGCTGTTGGCACATTCATGTATCACTTAACCTGTTCATTAGCAAGTTCAAGAGTGCATGCATCTGTAGCAGCAAGTTTTTTCTCTCAAGTAATACAATAACATATTATTATATAATTATTTAATTTCATGCGTTTCATACAATCACTACAATATTTCTTCATCAATACTTTTATTTTTGTCATTTGTAATATCCATGTTCTCACTCTCACTCAGACATATCTGACCATTCCGTCCATAAAAGTTCAAAAAACACTTTCCTAGGTTAGTATTTTCAATCATAAACAACTCACACGCTCATGGTCTAATCATAAACACACACAAATTTACACAGGTTTATTTATTTATTCACACTAAAATGTTTCAAAAATTCTAGATATAATTATTTTTGAAATAATTATGCAGCAAGTTTATATAATTATAGAATAAACAAAACTTGAGGGACGCCAGTTTACAACACATCAGCTGTTTACAGCAATCTACTTGATTACATTGGTTACAAAGAGGGTCAAACAAAACATATATAGAACATACTTTAAAATTGCACTGATAGATGGCAGCACATATAAAACTCAGAATTAAACCACACTATCGTTACTGTGTTACTCCTGTGGCAGTAAATTTATATATGTCCATAAAGAAAACATATACACACATCATGTATGTGTTCTCTAGGAGTTCACAAGAAGGTAGAACGTGTGTGTGTGTATATATATATATACACACACACACACACAGGATTGCCCCTGAACAGGTTAAATAAAGGACTACACTGATAGCCCAATAACAAGGGCATGATGGGTCAGCTTCATTGAAGGTGATAAGCTGCAGTTTATATAGACACGACACCAGAAGAAACTTTCTGTCACTAAATTAGCAAGGCAATCTGATTGGTGTACATGCACATTATCACATCAAAGTGATCAATGTTGTAAGCATGTGAGCTACACATAATGTGTGTTGCTATTTGATTACTGTCATTGCCCTCAATACTCTGTGAATGTGACCACTATGGCAACATGTAATTTTTAATGAAGCTCAAATCACTCTGTCCCCCACTGTAGTAGATAGTAGACTTATACACGCAGAATATATTATATTACATAATATAAAATACATAGACCATTTCGTATCATAGCTAGAATCAGTAGAAAGCACTTATTGTTTCTTCCCATTGATAATATCAACAAAAATTGCTAATTTCATTAAACATCAGCAATAAACTACTTAACCTATAGTTATTAAAAAAATGTTAACTTAATATTTACTGTAGATAAAGTACATTTCTCATAAAGTTCAAACAAAATACAAACTATATTATCAGAACTTTGGCTTGCCAGGCTGTAAGGCCACGGTCCAAGGTTGTTTGGTGTAAACGTTTCAGCCGTGCCTTCGACGGCCACCATCTTCAAAAAGATGGACCACGGCCTTACAGCGCGGTAAGCCTAAGTTCTGATAACACTGAAGCTGGCCGTGAAAGCCTCAGACAATATACAAACTAACAGACTAGATTTATCAGTCTAAGATTTATCAAATCTAAGGATGAGATAACACATTATTAATACCTGTATAATAATGAGATATTAACACATTATTATATCTTTTTCATTTTTTTGCCAGCATCATTTGCTAATACATGCAGTAAAATACAGGGGATATGCACAAATTAACCTCTGATTAGCTGATATAAACAAACTGGTTGAAATAGCAATACTTTGTTCTGATTAGTAGCTAGATATGTCCTTTGAATCGTCTTGTCCAGGCGTCACTCTCGTTCGGAGAAATGCAAGACATTCCTCGCCTGTCAGTCAACTTATTGTTTCAAGTCTCAAGCAAGGGTTTACTCTAACATCTTGGGTATTGTTCGTTTCTGTAACTCCGCGTCCTGACAATTAACCGTTTTCCATCCAGTGTCAACAGCTGCAACCTCCACGCTTTCTCGTTGTAAATCTCAGCTTGTCACTTAGGCGTACATCCCGCTGTGTGACATCGCTGCTTCTATTCACAATTTGTTGCTTGGATCGTTTCTATAGACTGCAATACCTCCTCAATCCTTTGTGCCTCATCTCATTTTTTGTCGTGAACTAGTTTCTTAGCTACACCCTTAAATGTATCTTCGCTTCGATTCTGCGTAAACGTGTGACTGAGCCCAAGTACATTGTTCAGTTTGTTTTGGTGTCATAATTCTCCGTTAGCCCACTCCTGTCAACTTGAGTCGTCGTTCCTTTTGTTACCTCGTGCTGAACACGCTTCCATTGTCTGATATTGGCGTTAGTTGTCGCCTACCCCAATTAACTTTGTTTATGGCTCTGTTCTTGGAGTCGCTGCCACCGCTGCGTGAGAACAGACTGGTCGAGAAGGAAAATTAAATTTTTAATTTTTCGATTGCTATAGCGTCCCCAATGTGGATTTAATGACGTGACCTCAGGGAACAATTGAATCCAGATTTTGCGCCCTGTGTTCGCCGTGTCCATTTTCGTTTGTGAGAAGTGTATCTTGATGACCTACTTCCGTGATGTGTGTTGCATTTGGTATACCCCCCTTTTTGTTTAGATCAATTATTTGAATTTATTGCCATCCATTTGGATTGTTTGAACGCATTTAACATGAACGCTTGCACGTGTTAATTGTGTAAACGTGTTTACATCTTATTATAACAAATTATAAATATTCAATAAATGTTTGAACTAGCTACAAAACGATTTGACATTGTTTCTTAAAGAATAGACATGTAATGCATCAATAAGTGAACTAATATAAAATTTAATTATCTGAAGACTACGCTTCACGTACTGTAATAACGAAAATCCTTGACTAAGTAGTCCAAGTATTCCTCTAGTTACCTCTATTACGTAATTACATTAAAATTTTGGTTAATAACAGTTATGATCATTGTATTGTTACCTTTAAACTATACCACAATCGATCCTATTAACTAAACATGTACACATATTCTTAAAGTAACCATTAAGTAATCTTAACCTAACATCAGTTCAAAATTTAATCTAATTATTATATATGGTTTCGTCAATTTGGTTTACTTGACCTGAGAAATATTGGTCTACACTGATCATTCACATCCTTTCTTTTATTTGTTACACCTGTGACAATTTATTGCCACGTAATTAGATTAAGAGTTTTATAATGAGAATGTCTTTTTATTCGCAAAATTCCAGAAAAACAACATTAATCAAAGTGTTCACTCACTTGTATCACTTAACGTATCGTTAGTCCCTTTCACATGTGTTATTCCTAAGGAATTACATAAATCTTTAAATTTAAATTTACAATACATATTGTGTTTTCATGGTTGGCTAGCCTGAATGAGATTCACGCGTCAACAACCCTAGCGTATGCGACTCAACTCATCAGCTAACACAACAAGATATCCTTTTATCTTCTCCTTGCAGATTACACATTACTCTTTTGTTCATTGTACTTCTTAATTTGTCTTATATTAAATTTTCCTCGGACCTTGTTTTCATCTTCACAATCGACGAGCTGGTAGGTAGCATCATATTGGTTTCATTCATTAATCTTCATTCATTAATATTCATATCTATTTATTTTCTTTGGTTTATGTATTCTCACATAACCAATCATATTTAATTTATTCTACTCAATATTATCTAACTTAATAATTAAAATTTCTGACGTTCTTAAAATCGCCTTCTTACCACGTTTTCATTTAATTCATTCTTAAAATTCTATTTGTGGAGACATAGTTGCATGTCTTGTTGATTTTGTGCCGTTACTAACGCACGCATTTTTGTTTGTAAATAGTAAGGGTACTGACCTTGAGGTTTGCGTCACACATCTGCTGCACAGCCGGTTAGTTGTCCCCGTTATGCTGGTACAATGTGCTCTGCACTTAACACCTCCAAGATTTATGACGTGTCTCTTTCTCTCTCTCTGAGGGTGGGTAAAAGATATGTCACACCGTCCTTTCCGACAACTTTCTCTAGGCAAACACGCGCTACGTTGCTTTTGTCGCCTCTTCCAAACCTGTTCATCGACTTTTACCTTCCTAACCGTGTGTTCATGTAATATTTTGTTTTCTATATTCTTAAGAAATTTTACCTTGAGCGCTTGGACTCTTCTTTCAGTACTGGTAGCACTTACAATATTCTTAAGTCGTCCAGTAAATTTCATTCTTCTCCTCTTTCTCATAACATTCCTTGTCCAGGACGAATATGTATACGGATCCTGTAGGTTTTTCCGCTTCACATCATCCATGGCTTGCTTAAATTTGCATTCTGCTTCATAACACGCAGTGTTCATCTTAATATCGAACTTTCTTTTCATGCTTTTTATTGATGCAGCTCGACTACTTAGTCGATGTATGCCTGTTCCACAAGCTGGATACTTCATCGTTGGTTTCACTGATCTACCTTCATGTCGTTTAATTTGTGCTTTTTACGCATTCTACTTGATGGTATTAAACTTTTATTATCTCTATCCATATCTGGATAATCATCTTCCGACATCGTCAGATACAAAGAAACAAAGTCATTTCTCTTCTTAATCCACCTCTTCCTCGGGTTGCTAATGGCATTCGTATTAGATCCCATGGTTGATAATTTCTTATTAGCTGACACGTCTGTGAAATCAACAGCGTTATCAGTATCTTGTACTTTCCGTACATCTTCGTAATTTTTATTCACATCTTCTTCCTGCTTCTTCTGGACTTTGCTTCTGTCCGCGTTCCAGGTACTCATATATTCACGTATTTCTGAACGCATCTGCGCTATTTGTTCAGATACTTGTTGTTTCACTTCTTCTTTGTATTGGTCGAGTTTCTCGCTTATTAATCTATTATTTTCGCTTACTTGTGTCCTGATTTCTTCACGAATTATTCTATTATCTTCACTTTGTTTATCAAATTTTTCGTTGATTATTCTATGATTTTCATTTTGTTTATCAATTTTTTCATTGATTATTCTATTATTTTCGCTAATTAATGTCATTAGTGTTTGTAGGCTCACTTCTTGGGGTCTAGGCGTCGGTCCCCGCGCCCTGTCGCCTGGAGTCTCCACAACAGTCTGGATCGCTAGGTGTGTTGTCCTCCTCGTTATTAGGCATACCTAGCTGATTATCCTCATTATACCTATTATTGATTAACCTCAAATTCCACACTGTCCGAATTACTGGCCATCTTTGCCCTACTGCGAGTGATCATTCAAACTAGCCTCTACACTATGAATTATCTTTATCTTACTCTAGGTTAATCTACTCTACTGCCTGCTCTTTACCCGAACTTATACATGATATTCTATCGCGTATCAAGCCCCACGTTGGGCGCCAATTTATCTACGGTGTAATTAATTAATTTGTAAATTACTTAATTTAATTATGTATTGATTAATGAAGTATACCCTTCACAGGCCAATTACAGCAATGTAATTAAGGTACAAATCTATTAATTACTCAGGTTGCTTCTTTAAGATTAATATGGTTCTTTATGTTTATTGATCAATCACTAATGTAGATCGATTCGTGTGTTAGTCGCCATTTACGACAGTGTAATTAAAATGTTAAATAAGATTTTAGTATTCTCAAGAGTATTCACTCAATACACATTAAAATTTATGTGGTTATAATAGTGAATTGAATTCTGGATTACACTGGGTTTTCTGACAATGATGAACGCATTATTGATCTACTTACGTACTAATTTATTATATGTTAAACAATTCGTATTTAATAACAAACATATATCTTCCTGGTACCTGTAAATACATCAAAGCTTGGAACATATACATATCAACATATAAATTCCTCCTTAATTGCTCTCTGAAATACATACAACATATATAAAATATACATACAACAAAATCAAATAATATTTACTTTATCTAATGCGTTCATTCATCCAGATGGATTGACTTTAATAGATCATGATTATATATTTGAATGCAGCCTTCTTTTATTAACTTTTCTCATAATTACTCAGGTGAGATTCTTTGAAAGAGACAGGACAGTAGTTTGATTATACTAATAAAATCATAAAGTGTTACTTGGTAATAGTTTATCCGTTATTCCATCGGTGCTATATTCCAGGTGATGACGATTGTTGAAGACGGTGCTCCATTGGATAATGATGATGATGATGATCACTTTCACTGGTTATTTGCATACGCGTCGTTAACATAATAGTGTAGGTTTGTTATGTTTATTCACTGTCTGCCCAATTCATTTCGTCTCCGCGTACAACCATCATTAAGTAATAAATGCTTACTTAAGTGTTCAGTGTATTTCTTCGTGTGTCTACACAAGGTATTATTGTGTGGTTGTCTAATAGTTCTTTTAAATAAGAGTGTCTTGATTACTGTAAATTATGAATATTACTGTGTCGTTCACGCACATTGTGAATTGTTGTTCGTTATACTGTTTTCTAAGCCGCAAACGATTATATATATTCTTAGTTCCATAAAGTTCAGTCCGAACTTCACTATGTCCGTTTAGTTCACCATACCGCGTACCTTAAGACTTCACGGTTGATCAATAATACCGATTCACTATCTAAAATTCACGTGACTGTTCTTGATATAAGTACGGCACTTAATAAACTTATGAAATTGTTTGTAACATTATAAAATTAATCACGAGAGTTATGTGTCTCTCTAATACTTTTATAGTCCGAAAATATTATAAGATTCTTCGCGAACTGCTCGATAATTTATGTAAGACTGCTTCGTAAAATTATTATAAGACTTCGTCGCGAACGACTCAAAATTTTACGTAAGACTTCCCTGTCCCGCGTCGGACACTTAGTTTTTATCAACGTCTCCCTACTAGAATTCTGGTCTCTGGCTTGTCCACCCCTAAGATTACTATGATAGGCTGAATCACTACCCTCTCTCGAAATCTTTTCCCACCATTTCGAATTCTTCAGTCTTCTACCCTCTGATTTGTTCTTCTCCTAGTTGCTATGGAAACTGCCTTCTCCTTTGCTCTCTTTCGTGAAATACTTTGTTCTGATAGGTAGCTAGATATGTCCTTTGAATCGTCTTGTCCAGGCGTCACTCTCGTTCGGAGAAATGCAAGACATTCCTCGCCTGTCAGTCAACTTATTGTTTCGAGTCTCAAGCAAGGGTTTACTCTAACATCTTGGGTATTATTCGTTTCTATAACTCCGCGTCCTGGCAATTAACTGTTTTCCATCCAGTGTCAACAGCTGCAACCTCCATGCTTTCTCGTTGTAAATCTCAGCTTGTCACTTAGGCGTACATCCCGCTGTGCGACATCGCTGCTTCTATTCACAATTTGTTGCTTGGATCGTTTCTATAGACTGCAATACCTCCTCAATCCTTTGTGCCTCGTCTCGTTTTTTGTCGTGAACTAGTTTCTTATCTACACCCTTAAATGTATCTTCGCTTCGATTCTGCGTAAACGTGTGACTGAGCCCAAGTACATTGTTCGGTTTGTTTTGGTGTCATAATTCTCCGTTGGCCCACTCCTGTCAACTTGAGTCGTCGTTCCTTTTGTTACCTCGTGCTGAACACGCTTCCATTGTCTGATATTGGCGTTAGTTGTCGCCTACCCCAATTAACTTTGTTTATGGCTCTGTTCTTGGAGTCGCTGCCACCGCTGCGTGAGAACAGACTGGTCGAGAAGGAAAATTAAATTTTTAATTTTTCGTTGCTATAGATTTGTATGCATCTTTTGCACACAGTAAAACTCTGTTTCTTTGTTTTTGTTTTCCTTCCCAGCCACTTTGATGTTTATTTTTGGATGACCCTTGTATTTAAGCAACTTATCCTATAAAGCCAGTTTAAATTCTGATAGATTTCAATGCTTTATTTACTGGATAGTTTGTTTTAATTTGGTGTTGCAAGTACTATATATCAGAAATTGGCTTTTATTAACTACAGGTAACGTAGATAAAAGTTCATTTTCTTACCACTACCACTACTACTTCTGATACTGCTACCTTCTGATACTGCTACTATTGTTATTATTATTATTTTTTTTTTTTTTATCCTCTCGAGTTTGTCAACGCTAAGACTAGTTTTGTACCTCCCCGCATAATGAAGCTGAACTTGCCCAACTGCTAGACATTAACATTCAATACATCTCAGAGGTATAAAAAACACAAATTCTCCTACTCTGTGTCTACCATATCGAACACTACACTGTATTGATCATTTTAAAAAACAAAATGAGATTTGAATACTGCTTTATACTTAATTTGTCTCTATAAATTTTGAGTCTCCTTGTACATATCAAAAATGGTATAAAGAGGAAAAAAGTAAATCTATCAATTTTTAAAGAGAGGGTTATCAGTATATAAACAATAAATATTTAAAAATGAATACATAAAATATTCTTACTGTTGGCACATATTCCGATGGAAATTTATTTGTGGTATATGAGATAAGCAAACAAGTTTTGCCCACAGCACCGTCTCCGACAACCACACACTTTATTGTCTGCATTTTTGTTCCTAGTCTGTAATCAGAAGAAATACAGTCATAATTATTGTTCACATTATTTTCATCAAAAGTTTCTATAAGCCATTAAATCAACTTTCTTTGCTGTAAAATCAAAACTGAAAATAATTTAAATTAATTACAAAACAAGTGTATAGCTTACTTGCTTGCTTTGCACATGATGCCAAAACAATCATAACGCTAAACCATATTTCTATTTGTCACAGTAATCTGTGTCAACAACATACTGTATGAATGTCTGTTATGTTTGTATAATATAGTGTAGCATAGTACAATATACTATAGTGTAGTAAACTATTAGAGACTGTTTAGAAATACTGACCAGATATTAGAGGTTACTACAAAAGTTTCCAGTACATACAGTTATCTTAAGGGATCTTCCAATGAACCGATCAAATCCTACCACACGTGAAGTGTTTACCATGAGATATTAAAAAACACAGTGATTAAGCTGCAAGAAAGTGACAATAGCCGAGATAGGCCAGATGTAAGCAATAACAACAAAAGGTGTTTTAACACTGAACACGTTTGTAATTGACCATACAGTGTATAATAAGGTAATAATCAATATTATTTGACATTCACAACTATGATAACTTTTTAATAACAAAACAAGTAAAGCATTGTATTTGTTATTTATTTAGATACCTATGTATTCGAAAAAAATATTAATCTATAATTACTTTAAAAACTGCATTAATACTAATGTTAACAATACCCAATGTTTTTATACAGTACCAGCAAGTCCATGGTAATATGTTAGAATTAGAAACTATTAGAAATAATTTCATCTCATGTCTGTTAACTGAATTGTGTGACTTGAGTTTTAATAACAATATCTATACTGTTATCTACATCATTTGTTTCTTTTCACTTCATAAGAACATCAATGTTAGATTTGTGGCACTTTCTTTGTTTTATGGTCATGAGTGGGCTTCCCATACATCCTGGTTTGACCGGGATACCCCAGGTTTCAGAGTGCAGTCCCAGTGTCCCACCCGGTTGCCGAAATGTCCCATCGGTGCATTTGGTTCCTAGAAAAAATTATGGGTGAGAGAGTGTTCTCACTGATGAGTACACTGTCATCTGCTTGGGCAGATGACAAAAGTTTAATTGCACGAGTCAACAGTTTGATGCTGTGTAAAGTAAATTTTGGACTTACTTGTAATGGATTTTTTTACAAAAAAAAAACAAAAAGGACATATTAAGAAAGGTGCATTCAAGTGAAAAATATGACTGGTTTAAAAAACAAGTTTAAGTTTAACGCTTCTTGCAAATTCTTAACGTAATGAGTAATTTTTTGATTGAACACAATTTAAAGTGCTGCACTTAAATTTGTAAAAAATATTTTCTTTTATTTACTTTATTGTGTATTAAGAATTAAACAGTGTAAAGTTTATATTTTAATTCCAGCCCCGTAAACAGGTGACCCCGTTGGTTAATAAAAAATTATGGCAAGCCTAGTCAAGAGTCAGGAACTCCAGACAAGAAAAATCAGTAAACAAATTAAAAAAGTTGTGAATCCTAGCAGTGAAGGTGCAGTAAGGAAGCAGTGTGGTATGGTAGGTGCCCATTGCTTGACCTTGGAGCTCCAATCAAATTCAGTGTGAGAATAGAAAAGGAAATATTTCATAATCATTCAGACAGACATCAAAAATTAATTTTCAGCTGGAAGACTGTTATGATAAAATCTAGAACAAAAAACAAATAGGGCTATCTTACGGAAATAAACATAATACTTAAAAAACCTCTTTGAAGAAATTGTTATACCACACAATAGTATCAAAAGTTGTGGATTATGCTCCATATTATTCTCTGACAATTAAACAGTATGTGGTGGAAACTGATATTATCGTGTGGCTCAAGGCTTTCTTTTCTTTAATTATAGTTACAAACTGAAATATTACAAATAATTAAAGGAATCGAGCACAAGTATAAAGACCTGTAATGGATGACCGTTCAGAAATCTTATAACACACAGTTTTACGATTACCATCCTGTCACTTCACTTAAAATTACATCACGCAGCTATAATATCAATTAAAAAAGGCATCTCACTTATAACAATAAAAGTTACTAAATGATGTTAACAAATTTTTAGCAACTATAGTGCATAAAATTACTTATATTTTATTTTTTCAATATATTATAAAAAAGAAGAAAAAAGCTGTTGGTACATGACAACACTATGATGATTACATTTTTATATTTCGAAGAAACAGACACACAAAAGCACTGACCCCCTCTAAAACAATCATAGCAATCAATGAAAGAAATAAACTGATAATTTATACTTGCATTCATCATTACATTTTACATCATTAACACACTTTCTTCTTATTGTTGACAATGAATACCGAATTGAAACCACGAATGAAAAAAAAAACTTCCATTATAAAAAATGTAGTTAAAACGTTATGTTTATGATAACTAAGTGATTGTCCTAGTCTAACTTAAAAGAAAAAGAGGGTAGTTGATAATATAATTTGTGTGGTCATTTAGAAGTACAGTTTTGGTGGCAATTTTTCTATATAATCCTTGGTTATATGTACTGTTGCTGTGCCACGCTTATAACCATGAAACCTACAGCACGTTGTTCAAGTCATGTCTGTATTATAAATTAGGTACAACCTAAGTCATGCTTGCTCCATATGATTTTTCCATGGTTACCTAACGCCAACTGTAGAATTGGTAATGATATATAATACGCCTATAACATTATCACATCAATATAAATACATTTATACCTAATATCCAGATAAGGCATTCGAACATCAATTAACAGTTCATTTAATTTTCATTCTGTTACATTTCCTTTTACACAAGACATTAGTAATTCCATACCAAAAAATCAACCAAATGAATTTGCCACTAAATTTGTTAATATGATGTATGTTATATTGTTAACAAAGAAAATACAACTCACTTTCTCAATGCTACTCTTTCTTTGTACTATTATGATATTTAAGATCGAATTGAAGAAAAACACATAAAACAACTACTACATAAAATATCGATATGGAGAACCATACATGACTTCCATGTTCTAAGATTTATATTTAAAATCATATTCGAAATGAAATATTTCCATAGAAACTACTTCTTTCTACTTATTGCTTCAGCCTTAACCACAGTACTGTGGTCACCAACGTATACCACCTCACGTTTTCGCACTCGATTTTCACTGATGATGGCAGTCGATGGCACTGCCGAAAAGTTTGATTTTGCAGAAAACATTGGACTAAAGCTAAACAGCCCGGGAAGGAATTTTAACAAATAACTACTTCTCTGTTGCCGATAACGTAGTACACATAAAAAGTTCTCCCCTCCCCCTTCAACTATAATTTTCATTAATAGAAAATTACCCCCACCCCGTTCACCTAACCTCTTCATTTATAGATATTTCATCTACGTTTCTACAATGGATTATTATGAGCTTCTTATCAGGATACTTTATTTATCAAAATTAAGTACTTTACTCTTGTTAAAACATAAAATGTTGCAGGTAAACTACCCCTTTCTCTTAACCGATCTTCAACAAAATCAATAGACCTTCAGTCCTCTACAATTCAGGGATGCATGCAAAAAAATATTTTATTCTGTTTGAATGTGCGGCAGTTTTCGTTCGTCATGAAAACATTTCTCTTGTTACAACATAAAATGTTGCACGTTAACTACCCCTTTCCCTTAACCGATCTTCACCAAAATCAACGGGCCTTGATTTCTCTACAATTCAGGAACTTATGCAAAATTTATTTGATTCTCTTTGAATTTACAGCAGTTATCTTTCATCATAAAAAAATTACCCTTGTTAAAACATAAAATGTTGCTGGTAAACAACCCCTTTCCCTTAACCGATCGTCAACAAAATCAACAGACCTCGAGTTCTCTATAATTCAAAAAGGTATGCAAAAACGTAGTTGATTCTGTTTGAATTTACGGTAGTTATCGTTCGTCATATAAAAAATTACCCCTTTTAAAACATAAAATGTTGCAGGTAAACTACCCCTTTCCCTTAACCGATCTTCACCAACACCAATAGGTCTTGAGATCTCTACAATACAGGGCTGTATGCAAAACATTATTTGATTCTGTTTGAATTTGCGGCTGTTATCGTTTCCCATAGAAAAAAATTACCCTTGATAAAAAACGTTGCAGGTAAACTACCCCTTTCCCTTAACCGATCTTCACCAAAAACAATAGGTCTTGAGTACTCTACAATTCAGGGCTGTATGCAAAAAATTATTTGATTCTGTTTTAATTTGCGGCTCTTATCGTTTTCCATAGAAAATACCCATGTTAAAATATAAAACGTTGCAGGTAAACTACCCCTTTCCCTTAACCGAGCTTCAACAAAATCAACAGATCTTGAGTTCTGTATAATTCAAAAAGGTGTGCAAAAGAGTAGTTGATTCTGTTTGAATTTATGGCAGTTATCGTTCGTCATAGAAAAAATTACTCTTGTTAAAATATAAAATGTTGCAGGTAAACTACCCTATTCCCTTAACCGATCTTCACCAAACCCAACAGGTCTTGAGAACTCTACAAATCAGGGCTGTATGCACAACATTATTTGATTCTGTTTGAATTTGCGGCTGTTATCGTTTGCAATAGAAAAAATTACCCTTGAAAAAACATAAAACGTTGCAGGTAAACTACCCCTTTAGCCTACCTTAACCGATCTTCAACAAAATCAATAGACCTTCAGTCCTCTACAATTCAGGGATGCATGCAAAAAAATATTTTATTCTGTTTGAATGTGCGGCAGTTATCGTTCGTCATGAAAACATTTCTCTTGTTACAACATAAAATGTTGCAGGTTAACTACCCCTTTCCCTTAACCAATCTTCACCAAAATCAACAGGCCTTGATTTCTCTACAATTCAGGAACGTATGCAAAATTTATTTGATTCTCTTTGAATTTACAACAGTTATCTTTCGTCATAAAAAAAATTACCCTTGTTAAAACATAAAATGTTGCTGGTAAACTACCCCTTTCCCTTAACCGATCTTCACCAAAAACAATAGGTCTTGAGAACTCAACAATTCAGGGTTGTATGCACAACATTACTTGATTCTGTTTGAATTTGCGGCTGTTATCGTTTGCCATAGGAAAAGATTACCCTTGATTAAAAAAAAAGTTGTAGGTAAACTACCTCTTTCCCTTAACCGATCTTCACCAAAAACAATAGGTCTTGAGTACTGTACAAATAAGGGCTGTATGCAAATAATTATTTGATTCTGTTTGAATTCTGTTTACCTGCAACCTTTTACGTTTTAACAACAGTAAAGTACTTGAAAATTCATTTAAACTTTTTCAAACAATGGTAATTGTTAAAAATAAAATAATTTTGTTGCCAGGCAATAAAATTATAATTTTTTCATTTTAGTGTAAATCATGTATGAGTGAAAATATATCGTCCATGGCAGGCAAGCATATCTCAATGATGTAATGTTTACGTTTTCATTTTATTATTATGATTACTGCAATAAAAAGGCAGGGAACACACACACACACACACACACACACACACACACAAAATTCGCGTTATTTCTGGCCTCACTCATGTTTATTTTCTTACATTTGCACGCTTTTTAAATGGAAAGTGCCGAAACCCACACCAACATAACGCATGCAAGCCGAAAAAGTGTCCAGCGTGGATAGCGATTTGCTTCCTGTGGATCGCTGGGCAGTGTAACTGCACGTGTTTACAGAGGAACGATTCATAGACAGACTTTTCGTCTTTAGGGAATGAACCCTCTCTGCAAGATGCTGAGGGTCCATGAGTGACTTCCGAGTGCTCCTTCTTTTCCGCGTGTTTGTTCTGTGAAATGTACACTGTAGATTCGCAGCTTTACTCTAAGCAACGCTAAATAGGAAATGTTGAAAATGTTTGTCCACGGTGTAGCCTCATACACACTAAACCTGCTCTGATGTTTTAATTACGGACATCATAATATTAAAACTTTGGAAACTTGAGCACTACTTAATGGAGATCAATCATTAACTTATACAAGCCATTAATTTTATGCATATTTTTTATATATATGTGTACTACGTTATCGGCAACAAAGAAATAGTTTTTGTTAAAATTCCTTCCCGGGAATATATAAAATATAGACTGTAGTCCAATGTTTTCTACAAAACCAGACGTTTCGGCAATGCCATCGACTTCCATCATCAGTGAAAATCGAGTGCGATAACGTGAGGTGGTAAACGTTAGTGACCACAGTACTGTGGTTAAGGCTGAAGCAGTAAGTAGAAAGAAGTAGTTTCTATGGTAATATTTCATTTTGAAAATGATTTTAAATATAAATCTTAGAACATGGAAGTCATATATGGTTCTCCATACCGATATTTACCAAATGAAATAACATAAACAACCTCAACAAAACTGAAGTGACATGTGTACTACACAAATTAACGAGCAGAACAATGACAGCATGTTTTTATACATTAATATGAGAGAATATAATACATTAAACCTAAAATACACGCTCTCCACTTGCATTGCAAAGTCAAGCAACATATGCACACGAACAAAAACCTGGATAGACAACCACATAGTAGCTTGTGGCTGGGGATCTCTACACTGGTTGTGGGGAAAGACACACAGAGGCTGGTTTTACATTACAAAACTAACTTAAAAAGAAGAGCATAAAAATAATTTCTGATACATTTCCGAACACCTAAATGTTTAATCAACAATCAATGAACCATTTAATATTTTCTCTGGATATTTTTTGCTGTATGACAACCACCATTATACAGTAGAAAGTAGTTGAAATGGTATCACCTTACAGCCTAAAAACTAAATGCCTAAGTAATAGTCGTGCTTTAGTTCTAATTACAGATATTTACATTAATTAAACTAGTCAGTTATACTAATTAGGCTTAGTAGTATATTTGTAATGTATGTCGTTGAAAACAGATATATATGATCCCCACCTATGATTTTACTTTGCAACAAAAATATAAAGAATACCCTATGTAAAATGGTTAGGCTTACAATAATCAGAACTGAGTATTATGGTTCATCTAATTAAACAATGACAACAAAATCTTTGCTGACATACGTTCTTCGTAAAGAGAAAACATGTAGGACTACAGCAAAGGACAACTATTCTAATATGAATTCAAGTAAATTTTAATTTAGTTGGCTTAAAATTATCATTTAATTATACAAATTAGTCAGAAAATAATAATGTTGATGTTTACAACTCAACAATGTCCGATATATATGTGAAATATGCTGCTGCATATTTATCATTTATCAAACATTTACGGAAAATTCGTTATCACGTTATTACACGTCATTAGCAAAAACATTATCAACAACTAGCTGACTATCACATCATTCCACTACATCACAAACAAGCATTTCTGTTTCTATCATAACTGTATAGGCCTACATGATGTATATAGAAATACATTCTCAAACCTTACATATGGGAGCACTTACATACATTAAGCTCCACTTTACTTGTATTATAAAGTAACATTTTATTCTATTTATACCAGATTATGCACAATGACATAATATTAATGTAATACATAATGTAATACTTGCTGGTGTAATTTATTTTTTTCTGGATTCCTTACATATTAAAGTATACTCATAAAAATGTTCATCAACATTGGTTGGTAAACAACGAAGATATAATTTATTTTCCATCAGAAAACAAATTTTGCTTCCTCCGTCCGATCTATAAAACTGCGAAATTTCAAAAACTTTAACAGGCTGAAACCGTTTGAGATACAGCAATAAAATGTTGTATGGTTACTCATGTCCATGAAAGGAACAAACATGCCAAGTTTCATCAAAATACGGGTGTCATGGTGTGGTTGATTTGACATGGAATGACCCAAGTGCTACTTCAAATTAGTTTCACACTACTATTACCTAACACCATTCATTTATATATCCATCTCGTAACAAATCTGGGACACACTGTCATTTTACAACTACAATACCACTGAACTAAGAGTTTAAATGTCAAAAGTCAAAAAAAAAAAATAGTAGTAATAATAATAATAATACATAAAATGAAATACACTGAACTTAACAACTGCTGAACTATGTAAACAAGTTATCCCCAATGTTCATTTTTTATCAAAAATGTTAAAACATGGGTTTAAAGTTACTAAAAACGAACACTGCCTATATTTTCACATGAAAATATCATGACGGAGGTAACTGACAGTAATCTAACCTACAAGAACATATATAAACACTGCCTTACACCACTTGTACCTTGGTGAACAAATAAAATGTTATCATCCTAATTTTTTTGTTACTATTTGTAACTAAAAACTGAAGTGGCCATTATGTATTTACTCTTAAACGACTTAAAATTCCTCAAAAGTACAATTATTTATAACTCTAAGTGACAAAATATTTTATAAAACGTTTTATAAAATGTTATGAGAAATTCATATTTGGTAACTCATAAGACGACAAAGTTCAAAATGTCAAACTCTGCAGTTTTTCTATCGGTCGATTATCAAAATTTCGAAGCCAAAATAAACAGAAATTACACACTTTACAATATGCAATGGAATTCATTATCAATGTTCATCAACAGAGTTTCTCACATGAGCAGATATTAACGCGTGACAACTGCAAATGTCAATACGAACTACCGTACTTCCAACCATGAGTGTGCTGTATTTTTGACACATGACTGTAATATACCAAATTTAATGCTGACTGAAATATTGGGACATTCACTTTAAAAATATTTTATAAGTACATGCAACCCAAAAATTACACAGGTACACTGTTGTATTCACTATAAACAATGATGGATAACACCTAACACCCGTTCGAATAACAGAAAAGACAAGACATAGGTTAACTAGTTATTACTGAATTACAATTTTGTGAATACATATTTCTAACATATCTTGCAGAGATTTCTAATCAACATAAAGAAATAATTACTTCTTCTTGAGGAATTCATACATTCAAAAGAATTTGCGTCAATATACGACTCAAACTAAACTATATTAAACTCAAACTAAAGGAGCCATTTTGATTGTATGCCTACGTTTACACAATTACACGAACTATGTAGAGTTAACAATAACTGAACACTTCATTTCAACCTTTTTTTTACCCATATGCTAAATTACAATAATTTTTGCACCAATAAAATTTAAAAACAGGAAAATTACAAGAAATAACCTT
This sequence comes from Magicicada septendecula, assembly GCA_034769895.1. Classification (NCBI taxonomy): domain Eukaryota; kingdom Metazoa; phylum Arthropoda; class Insecta; order Hemiptera; family Cicadidae; genus Magicicada; species Magicicada septendecula. Next base: position 379,524,511 of record CM068367.1, read on the forward strand.
ACCGACAATAACCTGGGCGTCGACAAGACAGAAGTTCACTAGAATTCCGCGAAAGCGCTTTATCGAATGTAACATTCCTTTTCGTGTTTTCATGTATAGTGAGGAAGTAAAGATTTATGTTTAATCATGGAATATTGTAATGACTGTATGATTTTATATGTAGTTCTTAACATAGAAACGCCATGTCATAAAAAACTTCAAAATCGCAAAATTTGTCCTGTTGGAATTTACATGTAATAATATATTATGTACGGTACTCTTGAAGGCATTTGCCCGCGGGTATTGTTAACGCGAATGGGTAGGCCAATGATGTAATACAACGTGAACGGACTGACAAGATTGCTTTATAGGGGCACATAATTATAGTTGCCTGTTCTCTTCGCATATTGATAAAATTGACGTAAAAGTCTGAACACGATAAAAATAGTCGCTGTTATTTTATACTGGTTGAAACATCGACTGATAAAACTACTATTTCGCGCTGATTAGAGTATTAAAAAAATTGATCTGCAAACTTTAACAGTATTTTACAACAGGCTTATAAATAGCATGTTATATACAAAAAAGAATTAATTTTAATTACGATATGAATGAATGCCAATTCACAACCTGTCATAACAATATGTCACAACTACTGATTGCCAACAATAACTAATCCAGCAGCACAAGAGCCTATCCTACACATCCAGTAACACTGAGAACTAAACAATTCCGAACTGTACGCAATATGAAAGTTAATGTTTAATTTACTTTCAGAGCAAACAATTATAATTACATATGTCAGAAGTCATTCTCTTAATACTTAACCCTAATATGAATTTTGTGTACACAGAAACTATAAGAATTTAGTAATAAAACTCTAAAACAGGGTGTATTCTAATTTACTTTATTTTCTTTAGTAAATTCTGAAAATTATTACATACTACAAGTGTAAATTTAAGTAAGAAACTATTAACCTACAGGCTCAGATTAAAAAGAAAAATATTATTTTGAATGTTCATCACTTTTTTCACAGCACTTAATAATTATTATTTAAGGTACTTTCACTTGTGAAAACTTTCGAAGTTGTATTCTCCTTCCTCAGTGAGGTTTTGCATTCCGCATTTAAACCTCACTGAGGAAGAATAATACAACTCCGAAACAACGTTTGAGGAAATAACAAGTAAGTTTTTCACAAGTGAAAGTACCTTAAATAATAATTAAAAAGAAAAAAACAGTATCTTAGTACCATACTAGAATTTTATACTTGATTTATAAATTTTTATTTTAAAATGAATAAGTCATCCTATTTAACATTTAAAGTTCATTTTTAACAGAGAAGAATGAGCACATCCAATAATACAGTACTGAAAAAAAGGAGCCAAAATATTCAATTCCACAAGCATCCTTTAACCTGACACTATGATACAAGTCCATACCTGCAAATGCAAATAGTTTTGTACTAGTCAAGTCTGTGTGTACCTCAGGAAAAAAACTAAAGGCAAAACTGAGAAATTAAAATGTAACTAAGGGGTGGATTTATACACAACTGTTCTTTGAATTCAGACAGTGCAGAAAAGACAAATCACCTACATCATCAATTGACACAATTCTTTCTGTCTGACAATGTTTTATGTTGACTTAACTTGCATAGGAAGTTTACAAACACAATCTTCACCTAGTGGTAATCTAGATGTATCTATAAATCTTGTAAAGTATAGTTTGACATACATACAATAAAATTCGTACACATAAAAATTGCTCACAGTAATTGCTTCATTGATAGTATCAGTGAAGCTTCTTATTAAAAAGAAACAATGAAAGGTTTATTGTGTGTGTGTTTACACATATAACAAAGGATCAGCAAAGAAGTATGGAGAAATATCAATAACAAAACACACAACAGTCATGTTCAGAATAATAAGCACACTAGTACACCAGGCTGCAGAAGCCTACAAGAATGTGCATGCGCAATACACACACACACACATGGCAACATACACGATGCCTTATCAGATAATATAATGAGTAACTGGTTATATAGACAGGGAATTCAAAATGTAGAATAAACTGGGCATTTTATATTCCAGTATGTTCAGGAATGTCTGCTCTAATGAAGAGATGTTTTTAAATTTATTTTAGCTACAAAAGAATATACTGTAACCATAATTGGTATAAATATCACTATAATATTGACGACTCGGAACACAAAGTTTTTTATAAGTAAAAACGTAAAGTTTTACCTTACAGCCTAAACCGGCTTTCACCTATAGAAGGCTTCATCAGAGGCTGTCGTTAGTAGCGCTGCTCGTCTTGTTGTTGGCGACGAGAAAGTGTTTCGAAAGATTGAAGCTGTGTGTGTGTGGTGAGATGTGTTCGAATAATGCGTGCGATTTGAATTGTGTCTGTTCGTTTAGGATGTCGTTTTTATTTGTTTTTGTGTGTTTGTATATTTCTAATTGTTCTAGAGTGTCTAGTTTTCGGCCTTTTGTGTGTACGTGTAGTATGTTCATGTTATTGTCGATGTTTTTATATGTGTGGTTTGCTTCAATGAGGTGGTTTGCGAAGGTAGATTCTGTAGTGGTGTGGAGTGCTTTTGTGTGTTCAATGTATCTCTGTTTGAAGCTACGTCCTGTCTGGCCTATGTAGAATTTACTGCAATTTGAACAATTTAGTTTATATACACCGGGTAGATCGAATTTGTTTTGTGCTTTGGGCATGCGTTTTGATAGTGTGTGTTCTGTTTTGTTAGTAGTTTTGTAAGCGATTCTGTATCCTGCTTTTTTGAATTTGTGGGCAATTTTTTCTGTTTGTTTGTTGATGTATGTTAGTGTTATGAATTTGTTGTTTTCTGTCTTTGTCTGTTGTTTGTTTTGTGTTTTGTGTAGGAGTTTACTGACTATTGTTCTGTCATAACCGTTAGATTCTGCTAGATATTTTATCGTGTTTAGTTCGTCTTTGTAGTCTATTTCATCTAAGGGGATGTTGTTAAGTCTATGTATCATGGTTCTAAAAGCAGCTAGTTTGTGTTGTATTGGGTGATTGGAGGTGTTGTGTATTAGTGTGTCAGTTGTAGTTGGTTTTGAATATAAACATTGTCTTATGTACTCCTATTGTGTTGTTTATATTATGTCTTAATATATTATGTCTTAAACAACACAATAGGAGTACATAAGACACCAGACAACAACAACCACAACTCAGAAATACACACAGCCATCAAACTGAGGGAAAAGGCACACAAACACAACATCACATTTGTAAAAGCTGACAAAGGCAACACGACTGTAATTATCCCCACAGACAACCTACACAAAAAAGTACAAGACTTCATAGAACAGAACAACATCACAGATCTAAAACACGACCCCACCGACAGATAACAAAACTCAGTAAAACAAATAGTCAACAAAGCCAAGCACATTATGACACATAAACAAAAGCCCTACATGAAACAAATCCGACCATCAGCACCTACACTCCAAGCGCTTCCCAAAATCCATAAAGAAGACATTCCGATCCACCCCATTATCAACTACCGTAATGCCCCTGCACACAAACTGGCAAAATATCTAGACAAAATTATTAGACAACACACACACAAATAGACAACAACATTGCAGTAAAAAACAACACTGACCTAGTAACAAAAATAAAAGACATACACATCCCCCATAACGCCACATTAGCCTCCTTTGACATTAAAAACCTGTACACAAACATCCCCATCTCTGAAACAATCACCATCCTACAAAACAAACTCAAACAGAACAACACACCAGACGAACTTATCAATGAAATAACAGAAACTCTGAACATTATCACAAAACAAAACTACTTTACTTATAACAATAAATACTACACACAGAACGATGGCCTACCCATGGGCTCCCCCATATCCAGCATTCTAGCAGAAGTCTTCCTCCAACACTTAGAAAAAACAAAAATACTTACAAACAATGACAGACACTCACATAAAATACTATATTGGCACAGATACGTTGATGACATTCTAATACTATACAGGGGAAACAAAAGACAATGTGAACAGTTACTAACGCACATAAACAAAATACATAAAAACATAACCTTCACTGCCGAATACGAACACAACAATACCATAAACTTCTTAGACCTCTCCATCACAAAACTAGAACACAGGCACAAATTCAGTATATACAGAAAACCAACTACAACTGACACACTAATACACAACACCTCCAATCACCCAATACAACACAAACTAGCTGCTTTTAGAACCATGATACATAGACTTAACAACATCCCCTTAGATGAAATAGACTACAAAGACGAACTAAACACGATAAAATATCTAGCAGAATCTAACGGTTATGACAGAACAATAGTCAGTAAACTCCTACACAAAACACAAAACAAACAACAGACAAAGACAGAAAACAACAAATTCATAACACTAACATACATCAACAAACAAACAGAAAAAATTGCCCACAAATTCAAAAAAGCAGGATACAGAATCGCTTACAAAACTACTAACAAAACAGAACACACACTATCAAAACGCATGCCCAAAGCACAAAACAAATTCGATCTACCCGGTGTATATAAACTAAATTGTTCAAATTGCAGTAAATTCTACATAGGCCAGACAGGACGTAGCTTCAAACAGAGATACACTGAACACACAAAAGCACTCCACACCACTACAGAATCTACCTTCGCAAACCACCTCATTGAAGCAAACCACACGTATAAAAACATCGACAATAACATGAACATACTACACGTACACACAAAAGGCCGAAAACTAGACACTCTAGAACAATTAGAAATATACAAACACACAAAAACAAATAAAAACGACATCCTAAACGAACAGACACAATTCAAATCGCACGCATTATTCGAACACATCTCACCACACACACACAGCTTCAATCTTTCGAAACACTTTCTCGTCGCCAACAACAAGACGAGCAGCGCTACTAACGACAGCCTCTGATGAAGCCTTCTATAGGTGAAAGCCGGTTTAGGCTGTAAGGTAAAACTTTACGTTTTTACTTATAAAAAACTTTGTGTTCCGAGTCGTCAATATTATAGTGATATTTAGTTAAGTAACGGACACGTCATGGACAACGAAATCCAAGAACATAATTGGTATGTTATTGTATTCAGTATAATTATTATGATACTATTTTTCACTATTAAGCATAGTTGGCCAAACATTAAGTAGAATATTATGTTATAACCAAGAAGTCAATACATCCTATATCACAATTAAATTACACGATTTCTACTATATTTGTGTACTGTTTTTTGTGAATTATTAATACTATAGGACTCCCTTTTACAACTGGTGTCTTCATCACATTACATGTGACCTTTACTCACACATGTAATATATACACATAGTGACATACACTATATACATATAGTGACAAGGACTTTCCAGTTACTTTTGAGTTGACTTATAAGTAGTTGTAGTGAGCAGTGATAATTATTGTAAAGTGTGTTCAAGTGATAAGCACTTATTAGCATTCTATAAGACTACGTTTTCAATAAATTTAGTGATTTATTATTTCAGTGTTTACAGTGAATAGTGTTAATAGGTTTTCATTTAGGAGGGGGGACTGTTGCATTAAATATAATTTCCAATAAAGGCGGCAAATAACATTTGTGATTGCAATATGCATTAACTATGTTAATTGTACAGTTGTTATGAGGACCGTCTTTCCTTTAAATTGAGATGATATTTATATAACAAAAAATTGTTTCTATAGTAACTGACAAACTGTTTTGCTGAAAGGGATAAAAGTACTGGTTTTGATAAACCATTTTCAGATACAGTATTAGGGTGCAGCTTCAAAGTTACTTGTAGAGAATTTTTCCTTTGAATAATAGAATGTTTAAAGAAAAGAAAATAATCAAAATTTTCATATTTTTTTATTAAATGCCACTAATTATTTTAAACGATTTCAAAACACCAACCTACCACAAAACAGGTGATCTACCTAATAAGTAGCATTAAATGGATACCATTTTTATATAAAAGTATTCTTTTTTTTCGGGGCTCAAATGGGGGAGTGATGTGTAATATATGGCCTGCATGCAAGAGCTGGTCACTAGCCTCTCCTCTCCAACTCCAACTCTCACCTACAAGTGGTGGGCCCTGTTAAGTAGAGCAACCCATGCTAAGGTTGTGGTAACCAACCCCTTCAGCAGCTTGGGTCGGCGAGCCAACGAGAGAAGGGGGTCTGGGCGAGGTGGCCCTGAGGTAATCAGGGACCCAGCTTACCAAGATGTAGTGTGTCGGCGGCGGAAGAACATAAAAATGTCAACAGCGGCGCCCATAGAGCTAGTGAGTATGATCTACTGCGGACGGGTGGATGAGACTCGTTAGCTCAGTGAAGGCAACTCATCTAAGAGACGGGAACTCTACACATAAAACCCCTGGTCCTCCAGGTTGGGGGTTGGGCGTAGGGTTAACAACCCACCCCATAAAAAACTATTATTATGAAACCAAGAGAAAAAGAAAAAGCCGGACGGATTAATGGAAGTGGGGGACTGGATTTTGGAAAAGGGACAAAGATTTTAAACTTGCAACGTGGAACTTGCGTTCCTTATACAGACCTGGAGCCTTGAAGATATTAACCTTGAAGATATTAACAGGAGAGGTTCTCAAATATAAGATAGATGTTTTGGCTATGCAGATCAGGTGGACTGGCACTGGAATCATGGATTGAAGGGACTACTCGGGTATTACAGCTGTCAGAACCGGGACCATGTGCTTGGAACTGGCTTCTTGGTAAGCCGTAGAATGAAAGAAAACATCATTGATTTTAAACCCCTTACACCTAGAATGTGTAAAATAAGACTCAGGGGAATCTTCTTTAATTATACTATAATAAACGTGCATGCCCCAACTGATGATAAGCCTGAAGAGGAGAAAGATGACTTTTATGGCTTGTTGGAGAATGCGTATGCCAGCAGCCCTAGACATGACATAAAAATAATCATAGGTGACTTAAATGCCAAAATAGGAAGCAGCCATGCTTGTAGTATTATAGGAAAGTATAGTTTACACTCTGAACACTCAGACAATGGTTTCAGACTGTTGAACTTCGCAGTTGGTCAAAATATGATCATAAGAGGGACTTTCTTCGATCACAAAGACATACATAAGGGCACATGGTCCTCTCCAGACGGGAGAACGGTCAATCAAATAGATCATGTCCTATTGGATGGCCGCCATAAGTCAGACTTACAAGATGTTAGAGTTTACAGAAGTGCCAACACAGATAGTGATCACTATCTCGTAGTTGCAAAACTGATAGCTAGAATCTCCAATAATAGAAATGAAAAAGGAATAAAGACTGTTAGATACAATACAGAAATACTAAAGGAAGAAGAAATAAAACGGAGGTTCGAGGAAGTTACTAATGAGAAAATTAGACAGTGGAGAATTGAATGCCGTGAGGAACAAGATATAGAAAACCACTGGCTTAATCTAAAAAACATATTAGTGACCACACGAGAAGAAATCATTGGTTTGAAGAAGACACGAGCGAGATGAGTGGCTTGATAAGGAGTGTGAAGAGGCAACTGAATTCAAAAACATGACATACAAATTAATGATCCAAAAGAAATGCACTAGGTCTGTTCAAGAGGAATACAGGAAAGGCAGGCGGATGGAAAAGAAGATTCATAGAGGAAAAAAGAGGGAGTATATGATGAGACAGATAAAAAGATAGAGCAATATCAGAGTAAAAGGCTGAGCCGAGATATGTACAGGAAGGTGAATGATATGAGACAGGAATTTCAGCCTAGAACAAATGCCTGTACGGATAATAATGGTGGCCTTGTGAGTGATACTGCTGGCGTAATCAGGAGATGGACAGAACACTTCGAAGAGTTGCTAGGCTCAGTTAGGGAAGCTTCGATGGAGGAAGAGGAAGCAGAAGAATTCGAGGATGATAGAAAGGAGTTGGTGCCATCCTATGACGAGGTGTATGAAGCTCTAGAAAAGCTTAAAAATAACAAGGCAGCAGGTTCCGATGGTTTACCAGGGGAACTATTAAAGAGCGTAGGAGGAGATTTCATACAGGAATTTGCCCATCTCATAGAGCGAATATGGCTGGAGGAGGTAATGCCTGATGAGTGTAACAATGGGGTGGTGTGTTTAATACATAAAGAGGGTGATCCCCTCATATGTAAAAATTATAGGGGCATCTCTCTACTTAATATAGCATATAAGGTATTGTCCAACATCATATTTTCTAGGCTGCTTCCCTACGCTGAGGAAAACATAAAAGAATATCAATGTGGATTTACTAGGAATAGGTCAACAACAGACCAAATATTTATACTAAGGCAAATTCTGAAAAAACGTTGGAATATGGAGTGGCCACTCACTCATCTCTTTGTGGATTTCCAGTCGGCATATGATTCAATCAACCGGAAAATGCTATATAGAGCTATAAGGAGTTGAATATACCATCTAAGTTGGTGCGTATGGTTGGAGTAGTTAAGTCCAATTCTAAGTGCCAAATCAAAATACAATCATATCTACATAACTCCTTAAAAACATTGAATAGGGTGAAACAAGGAGATGCCTTAGCGTGTCTGTTGTTCAACATAGCTCTAGAAAAGGTCATCAGGGATTCAGGAATTCAAACTAGCGGACACATATTTCACAAGGAGGTACAGCTTTTGGCATATGCCGATGACATTGACGTCATAAGTAGGTCTGAAGCTGGCTTAAAGGAAGCCTTTCAGGAACTGGAGTTGTCCGCTAAGGCTATGGGCTTGGTTATAAACCAAAGCAAAACCAAATATATGGTTGTAGGTGCCAACACTCGTGCCCTGTCCCTGCGCATTAATGATTATGAATTTGAAAAAGTTCAAGGTTTTCCATATCTCGGGTCATATGTGGACTCTGGAAATGACTCCTCTAGAAACATTGAAAAACGGATATTATCTGCTAATAGGTGTTACTACGGACTGGTGAAACATTTTAAGTCAAAATTAATAAGTAAAGAGACAAAAGCCACCCTATACCAGCAAAAAACTAGATGAGCAGAAACTATCCGTGTTTGAGAGGAAGGTACTGAGGAGAATCTATGGCCCTGTGAAGGAAAACGACATTTGGAGGGGATTACATAATCGAGAGTTGTACGAAAGGTTTAAAGATCTTCCGATCGTGCAACTCATACAAATTAACAGATTGCGTTGGGCTGGACATGTGCAGAGAATGGCGGAGGATAGAATCCCCAAAAAATTATGTATTATTTGCCGATGGGAAAGAGAAGGAAAGGAAGACCGCATACAAGATGGCTGGACCAGGTTGGTAAGGAGGCAGTGAGGCTGGATGCAGCAAACTGGTGGACATTGGCAGAGAGTAGAGACCAGTGGGGACGATTTCTTTTGGAGGCCAGGGCCCGGACTGGGCTGTAGCGCCGAGGATGTATATAGTATTCTTTTTTTCTATCGCTGCGAGATTTTCAAGTTTTGAATCACACACCTGTTTATCATGAAACAAAGCTCTGTGTAATAGGTCACATAAACATATAACTACACTCAACAGGAATTAATAGAAAAAAGGAATTATTTATGTTTCCACTAGAGAAGTTATGGAAGCCTTACAGAACGTTGTGGAAATAACAATACTGTACAAATGAAGACAAACACAAAAAAGCAAAAAATAAAATGTTAATTGTAAAGATATTTAAATAGCTGGCCAACCCTACATCTACAAAATAATTGCTGAATATAATTTTTCACTGTTAATTTATCAGTGAAGAATAACACTGATAAAAATAAATATAAAAATTGTAGCACATCCCATTCATGCAAAAGTACAAAAAAGAACTCAAGTTTGAAACTTGACGATGGAAATCGAACAGTGGCTTAGAAATTTGCATTGTACAAACAACTCATTGTGAGGTGAACAAACTTTTCATTTATTTCGCACATGTGCACAACAGTCTTTTACAGTGTTTTATAGTGTGAACATCGGTTGCAACAAGACTGGTGAGAACAATGGAAGCATGTGTGATAGAGAGGGGGAGATAATATGGAAGTGAGACAGTGAACTGTTATGGTGTCATCTCCCCTCTAGATAACTTGTAAGTGGGGGCAATTCATGCATTGGGTTGGCTCAACTTACTGTTCAGGAACTACTGTCGGGCCTATATCAATTTAGCATGCTACAAGCTCTCAGGATTTTCAACCTCAATGGTCTTTTTATAACTATAAGAAATATGCTTATTAAAAATACCAATAAGTGATAAAACATATTGTGTGTTAACTAGGAGTGTCACTGACACAAATGGGTGGAGCATTTGATATTCGTAATAATTTATTTATCAATATTTTTACAATCAACCATCTTTGATGTCTTTTGACCAAAGATCAGCTGCACTCAAGTAAAAAAACCCCGTAGGAAGATTATCACACTGCTCATTCATTGATTCAAGTTCACCCCTTCGTTGAAACCAGTAAGATTTTGATCCTCTTATTTTTCCACACCAATAATATAAACTTCTTATTATTTGAGGATTACTCGACAGTGTGTTTCTCAGTTGCAGTATTGTTCCATTGAAATGAGATTTTCTAGCAAATATTGTCCCTCATTGAATAGCTTGATGACGCTGAACAGTGTTCAATGCAAAAAATCTGAACCTCTAGGATCTTGTACGAAACGTCGGTCTTTATATTGCATCAAAAATTGAAAATATTCAAGTGCTGTAAGTTTCGTACTACTTGCTCGAGTATTACCATTTAGTTCAGCAAATCCGTAAGGTAGTAAACCGAGAAATGCCATGGTTACATATCCTTCGCACGAGAATTCATTTATGATATCAGTACCTTGTGGCCATGGAATTACACAGTGGCGGCTCGTGAGTACATCTACAGGGGGTTCAAAATTAATAATTTGCAGTTTTTGAGATAAACTGTGTCAAACACTTGTGGGTTGCTTGCAATATTCATATAATTTAGGCGCTGCTATACCTTGATGTAATGTATTAATTTTGAAACGAAATGTTATTATAGATATTACTGTACTTTAACTATTTCACAACTTAATAATAAAGGATTACTTTATTGACCATACTTGTTATAATATGCTAATTGTTCTTTTTTACTAACACAATTATTTTCATTTAATTTTAAAGTAGTAAAATAAACGCAAAACAGAAAGCTTGTTTTAAGTGTTAAATATTTAGATAGTTAGTCACAAGGCCTCATGCTCTCAATTATTAGATTAGATTATTAAACACACAGAAAAAGGAACATAATCAAAGCTGCTGCATATGATGGTAAGGTCTAGTATTTACTTACACAAATTTACTTGGATGGTAGCTTAGACAAATATTTTCTTTAAGTACAGTTTTTGTAAACAAAGTCCATCCTTCTATCTTTTCTTGACACAAAAACATCAATAACTCTTTCATTGAAATTATGGATGTTAGAAATCATTTCCTTCTCGATTGCAAGCATGGCTAAAGCTGTAAGCCTCTCTTGACACATCGTAGACCGCAAAAATGTCTTTATCCGTTTTAGGGTTGAAAAACACCTTTCAGCTTCAGCAGTCGTCATTGGTATTGTTGCAATAATTAATAACAGTTTATAACTTTCAGAAAATGATGACAATAAGTTGTTTTCAATAAAAAACACTAAAAGACTAACAGCACCACGCATGTTTCTGAAATCAGTTCTTTTGTAAATGATTTCAAGCTCTGTCTTGAGGTGATTTTTTTTCAAGAAATGAATACACATTTATTGTATCTTCAAGCAATTTCTCGGGGAATTTCTGTTCAAACTCTTCAAACTTTTGTGATTCAAAAAGAGATACAGCTGAGCAAGATGTTTGAATGAAAATCTTGTTTTTATTTGCGTTGTAATAATGTCACAGGTTTCCTTGGCAGCCACTGTTCTACTTAAGTAAAAATCTTCTTCACGCCTCGATCGTTTAGGTGCATTTTCTGGGTACTGATTAACCAGCTCTGTCACTTTGTCCATGTTAGCTCTTTCCTTATCAATGGCTTTGACGAAGTGGTCAACATTGGCTTTAGTACTCACAGCATCAGTGTAAGTTAGCTGTAATTGGTTATACAAAATATCCACATGTGGCATTAATCTGTGAAAAATAGAAAGCCACAATTTAAACTTATTATCTCTAAGGAGACGAGCTAGAGCACCAGCTTTAATTATGATGGTTGGTTGCTTAGAGGTTGATTGGATTTCCTCCATACATTCAATTAATTCCTCTCTGTACTCAAAAACAGTATTAACAGTTCTGCTCTTAAAATTCCACCTTGTAGCTGACGCCCGAGGTATTCGTTTGCCAACTATCTTGTCCAAAACAGCCACTCTCTGAGGGGAATTCGAAAAAAAATTTGTTATATCACTTAAGTCCAAAAAAAAAATACTGACATCTTGGTTTTGGCTTGTTGCTTGAGCTACAATCAAGTTCAACTGATGAGCGTAACAGTGAACGAAAAAAGCATGTTTATAGGTTTGTTGCACTATGGTCTGCACGCCAGCATGGTGCCCACTCATTACATTCGCACCGTCATAGCTTTGAGATACGAGTTTTTCTGGATTTTGCACAACATAATCTAAACTGATACAAATACATTTGGCTATAGATTCTGCGGCGTGCCCTTCAGGGTTATCAAATTTCCAAAATCTTTCAACTGGTTGGCCATTAGCTAAAACATAGCGGAAAACTATAACTAACTGAAATACAGACGAGATGTCTGATGTTTCGTCCGCAATCAAAGAAACATACTGTGCAGTTTTTATTTCTTCTATTATGTTTTCTTTACATACAAAAAGCAGACAATCTAACAATTCATTTTGAATTTCTTTCGAGGTACCTTTAAAGACAGTAGCGGTACTCAAGTGTTCTTTCAAAGTTGAGTCAAGTTCTGCAGAAAAGTTTACAAGCCCTTTAAATACGCCAGGATTTAAGGAATCGTCATCCTCACGATGACCTCGAAGGGCCTACTCAAATACACCGCAAAATTTAATACAGTCTATAAGCTTAGAAAGGACATACCTATTTTTAGTCACTTGTTCATTGTGCTTTTTAATATTTTGTCGATAAGCACTGTCAAGCTGCTGACGAACGTCAACCTTTTCCAGCAAATTAAAATACAATGTAGCACTTATGTGTCCATGAGAACTTCCGTGTTTTTTAATTTTTTGATTCAAATGAGCTAAGTCACAAACGCCGTTTTTCACCCAAGCAGGATCGCCCTTTTCACGGGAAAATAACAAATAAGGAAAACAAAATATTTTGTTTGTTTGTTTACAACCACAAAGCCAAGGAATTTTTTCGTATAGCTCTTCTTTAAATTCTCTTTTAAAAGTTCTAGATTTTGATGTCGATGTTTGACTTATATTAAGTCGGGGCATTGGCCTATCACTCTCTTTTATTGCTATTTTAACTTCTATAGGTAAATTGGCAAACGCTACTTCGTTTAAATTACTAACTGAGTACTTACAGGTACTTTCCATTATTGTACAGTAAATAAAAACAACAGTTCACTAGCTACACTATAATAGATAAACTGTAATTTCAACTAAAACTTTATCACTAAAAAATAATCGAAACTGCAAAACACAAATGTAACACCCGCGCGCGCCAAGGTAAGGAGCATCCACCGTCAACTACAGCCGTGGAACCTGAGCTGAGTTGTGTCAGAGGCAGCTCATCGGTATTCTCCGTTAAGCCGCTTGTAAACATGTTTCCCCCCCTACCACGAGCAAATGGACTCGCCCGTCTGTCGTATATCCCGTGTGTACAGCATCGAGAGCGGCGCATTCAGTCCGCTCCCAGCCACTGGCGCGTCATTACACTTAACTTCACTTTGTGCACTCTACGCTGTTTTTCATTGTCCGCTCTTTTAAACTTACTGAAGATAAGCCATTTTAGTACTGCGTCAATAAAGATGTATAATTTATATCGTATAATTATTTTTATAGGGGGTTCACGTGCTCTTGTGCTCTTATGGACGAGCCGCCACTGGAATTACATTATTCACTGCAGATTGGAGTCGATCAACTTCTGTGATTCTAATATTCTCCAGGATCATACTTTCATAATTTCTTCAGAAAAGTTCTCTTCATCTGTATTCACCTCAGGTAAATCAACAGTAGGTATCATTCCATAAATACTATCATTTAATGGAAGTTGAGATATTTGTTCCATATCAATGATGATATCACTATAGAATGGATTATTGATATTCAAAAAATTTAGTGCTTCTAAAATTTTGTCACGACTCACATGAAAATCCCAATTTCCATTAACACTTTCCTTTCTTACAACTATAATGCTCAGTGAAGCGGGTGTAGGGGGCAAGGAACTGTTATATTTTGACCAATATTTATAATATTTACTTGTAAGCATATTGACAGGGAAAGCCAATCGTTTCACCCTATACACACGCATCACTGGTTGTTCTCTTGCTATCAAGAGTTGTTCTACATAAGTGAGATCCATCAGTTCTATATCTTTAGGATCCATACGATTAACTGCAGTAAACTTATTTGGGTTTCACTTACACTGCGGACACATATCAAAAAATGTCTGCTGCATCAACACTCGAGAACAATTTACACATTCATAGAATTCTAGAGATCGTAAATTATCTTCAAATTCATTCTGAAGATTCCTATATCCTGTGTTGTTTTGATCATGTAACACATGATTCATGTTATGTTCTGCAGGGCCTTCAACAGTTGCTGCAGCAACATTTTGTCGCCATCTCATCCGTCTTTGGTTTGTAGTTAAACAACCAATATTTGGACCTCTTCTCCGTCGAGGCATACTATAAATATTACGTATATATAAATTGATGAATAGGAATGTATAGAATATGCATATAACAGAAAAAAGTACCAAAATAAAAAGTACAAAGTTGAATAAGAAGTATAAGAATAATAATTTTAATAGAATTTGGATTAAAATTTACCTGAACTGTGATTCGTTGCAATATGTAATGGAAAGATGCAGTTGCATCAGCGACTACATAGATTCTCGTCTAAAAATTGACACTTGTTCAACACTTAAGTCCAATCCGTACATCTGGCTACACCATAGAACAATGCTCTACTACTGCAAAATCTTATCGAGTGAAAGCCAGCGCAGGAGGCGGGAGCCGCACACACACACACGCACCGGCACCCGAGCGCCGAAATTGGCCGGTGACCGGTGAGTCGCCTAGCGCCCCACCATTCACTCTGTGCGAGTGAGACAGAGTGCCGTAGCTGGACCACGATATCTCTATCTCTTCCTCTCACATGTTTAAGGTAAGATTTAAAAAAAAATCGTAACATCTTTTGAACCAAATAATTTAGAGAAATAAAAATTACATGTGTGCACTCTACAATACAGTCCGGATATGTATGCAAAATTTTATAAGATTTGGTTGAGTAGTTTCGGAGGAGTTCGCGGTCTCAGTTGTACACCAAGTCATGGATAGAGGGCTATGCCTGATTTCGCTACGCTCATCAGGTTCCACCCAATAATATGTACTTTTTTCCTTATACTGCTAAGCACTATTAATTTTTTTCCAAAGAATACTCATCTTCTGAGCTCTCCATTGCAGCTCCCAGCACATTCTACATTTTACTTTTTCCAAAAGTATGTTATTTTCATTTGTTGGCATTTGCTTGAAACCTTAATTTCTAAAATTTCTTTTGAAACTTTATGCTTCCTTCAGTGGGTCTGTACTTACAAAATGTATTTAGCAGGGCTTTGTAAATGTATTTACACACTTTAATGAAGCTTTGTGAAACAGCTATCTCTTGTAAAACCGTTAACGAGTAATTCATCGGATGGTCACTTCGTAATGGGGTGTATGTGAGACTGTACGGGCAAAAATCTGATGCCTGGTAACTTTTAAAATGGATACGTTTTTGGCCACAAATGCATTTGTTCATACTGACAGTTCGAATCTGCGCATTTACTTGCTCGGCAATTGGTGGAATTTGGCAGCTACAATTCTGCAGTACTCGATTGTGATCGCTGCCAGTGTGCTAGGGGGCTCGGTCCCAACAGAAGCTAAGAAAGAAGCATTGTTGTCTACTTATCTGGGATAGTCAAATGCATAATTTAACAGTAGACACAAAAACACCCCTACCAGCCAGACGTTCCCAAGGAGACAAAGCAGACCTAACGGTAAACCTAGTCCACTGTTTGTCGATGGTTTAGACTACCTGGAACAAACTTTCTTCAACATCGACTTCAAAAACGATTTTGGCTAATCTTCCTCTTGGGCAGCCAAAAAATTAACTTGTTAGCAAACAAATTTAACAATTAATTATTGAAGTTAACCATTTTATAATTTAACGATTAAGTTAAAAAGTTAACCAAATTTTCAACAATTAATTTAATTGTTAATTTTTTTTTATTGTTAATTCCAAGTCCGGTAGTGTGTTTCAAAAGTAATTATGCTACTAAGACTGTTAATAAAAGTTTTAAACATGTCTTTCTTAGCCTCGTAGCTGAATTGATAAAGTATTAGTATTTAGAAGTACAGATATTTAACACTCAGGCAATTGAAATCTTTCAGGAGGGGGGGAGTACATTATCAGTATCAATCTATACATTATTAATATGAATACCATTATCAATATCAATAGCAACTTTAAAATCACGAGCTTTCTAAATTGACACAGTTTCCATAACAAGAACAAAACACTGAAAGATTTTTTTTTGTTAGCAGTAACCAATATCTTTCTGTTTGGATGCATTTCAACTTTTTTTTTAATTAAATGGTTTCTCTCTAGGACATTTTCTCATTGACTGTCAACCTTATCAGCATTAAAAATCTTATGTACTCTATATGCAGTGTTAAAATTTTGTCATGATTCCTTTGGATGTGTTTTGGATAATACACATTGATACACTTCCCTTTTGTATTCTTATGTTCTGTAAGGAAGTTTTTTTAAAAAAAGGAAAACCAGGCTTTGCTGGAAAAAAATTCAGTGCTAACAGAAGATTCTCAATTTCTCTTACATGATTAAACATTTTAATGTACAAATTTTAAAATTTATACTTACAAATTATACATTGGCCATAAACTCCCCCCCCCCACACACACACACACACACACACACACACACACACACACACACACACACACACACACACACACACACACACACACACACACACACACACACACACACACAGTTTCATAGTGACAATAGCTTCATCAGTTATCAGGAAGTACGTTGTATATAATCATTAATATATACAGACCAGTGTCCTCTAATCTAAGAACTTGCAGCTATGTTTATTAACTTAGCAGGTCTATTTTCTTGTGCAACTATCAACCCAAATGAGAAGATTGTTCATCTTCTCAATTACTGGTGTCTTGGGAAGACTTGTCATACTTCCAAAAATGAAAAACCTGCAGCAAAATTTGCTCTAATTTTATATTAATTTTTCTTAAAACCCCAGGCTGTTGACTCATTAATATTTAATGTCTGTGATAGTGTTCCCTTTGTTAATACAGTGATCTGAAATCAATACTTTTAATTATAACCTTTCAATTCTAACAAGATGGAATATCTGAGAGGATGTATACTTCTTCCTTTGAATTGTATGTAGATTTGGACTGCAGTTCAATATAAAAAAAAAAACTTAAAACAAAATTAATAATAACATAAACCCAAAAATATTTAAGCCCTGAATATGTTTAACAATTTCTCTAAAGCTTAACCGTTGTCTCAAACTGTATTATGCTATACTTACCAAATGAATTTTAAATCATTTAAAATATATGGATTTCCATTCTTTTAACATGCAACAGCTAATTGTAACAGTTAATAAGTTCCCATATGCTGCCTATTATGGGAATAGTAATATACACAACATGATCACTTAAAACACTTGTTTAAAAAGATTTCATTACTGTATTTTCCACTAATTAAAATAAAAAACAAAGCTGTTTTCCGAGATTTAAAATTTAAATGGATAAATGGAAACTCCCTGCACACTGTCCTGAGAAAACACGCTTGTTCAAAGTAAAAGAATATGATATATCCAATGATACTACTTGCACCTCAAACTCCTGTGCATGCCGTGTTGTCTGAGGGTTTCCCCATTTCGTATACCATAATGTAGGAATGTCTTACAGAGTGGTTGTTTAATTTTCAACCAGACCTTAATATTCTTTCCTGTACAGGAGTATTTACCTTATGCATACGAAACAATGTCTCGTTGTATGGTATGTAATAACACAATTATATAAAATGGAAAAACTTTTGAAGTGTTCAATACCATTCATGCTTCCTCAACTGTACCCATAGTACTACCTTTTTTTTTACAAATCAACAAATTTAACTGATTTTTACCTTGTGGTGCCTAGAAAATGAAAGAATACTATAGTTAAATTCAAAATATGCAGTATCTTTATCTAGTTTACAGGCTAAATCTCATCATTATAGCATGCACTCTTACCCCAAACATGTGTTATTTATTCATCATATATACATTAATCAGAACAGAAATAAGTAAATACAGTGAGTAAAACATGGTGGTACTTCAGACTTTTGAGGCTGCCATCCAATATTTTAGCATTGAAATCTTAATAATTCTCCTCCTCTCACATTACAATTTTTTTATTTTCATTAATAATTTCATGTTATATAATTCTCTCTCTCTCTCACACACACACACGCTATATATTCAGTCTGATTGTTTAAGAATTATAACTGTTTCATTTTACAACAGTTTCTTAAAATTTTATATGGTAACCAATACAGTAATCCATAGTCTATTCCTCTCTATGTATAAATGGCATTGTATCCAAACAGCGAAAACATTTAAGATAGTGCATACAGGTAATGGATTTGCATTGAGGTTCAAAGAAAGAAAAATGAAAGAGTAATATCTCAAAAATATATAATACCCTGTTAGTATACTGAAAATTCAGCTACTACGGTAGTTCAAAAATTTAAAGTAACAACTTACTTCACATTTTTAATAAAAAGTTATCAATTACATCACTGAAATCTAATTTGAACGATAAATACAATTTAGTGGTTAAGTCTAACTTTTGCTAAACTTGTGTTGCTACCACTAATACTCACTTACACTTCCACAAGCGCTTTCAAGCCTCTCGGCTCATCTTCAGATGAAAACAACCGATTGGCTTGAAAGCACTCATGGAAGTGTGAGTGAGTATTAGTGGTAGCAATACAAGTTTAGCAAAAATTAAAATCTAATTATTTTAACTACTTAGTCTTTATTTCACAACATTTCTCAGTGCACTCTATAATTTTCAGGTTTTGGCCAGGGAGAGGCCCCGGGTACTCACAGTTGGTTATCACTGCTGATTGTGGTTGGCCTCCTGTGAGTCCAAGACCTCGCCAAGATACATACTGCCTTCCTTCAGTGGCATCAGCACTGATGGTTGGGAAATGTGCATATCACTCGCGCAAATGGTAAAGCGTGTAGCCCTTACTCCTAGTAGCGCCTTTCAAATGGGAACCAGTGTGTGCAGTCTCTGGCCGTTAGCTGTGTCAGACCTCTCATGCTAGTCGGTGCTGTCCATTAAGTACACAGTTGAACCCAAGTAGCTTCGGACTCGCCTGCATGTTCTCTCCTCTTCAGTGGAATAGAGTCCGTGGAGTCCTAAGTTGGAGCGAGCGATAGGGGGAGGACACGGCAACCTGCCTCACTACTGGCCTAGCGGGGTAGTGTTCCCCTGCCACCACCAGAGGTGGAGGAAAAACCATAGACCTCTGAGAGAGATCCTGTGGATCGAACCCGAAAGTCGAGTCTGCGACCATTCAGGTTTTCGGTGATTGTCATGTTGATCAGTGACATACTCAAAAATGGTACCACAGGATTGTGAGCCAGCATAGTGGGGATCTGCCCCCCCCCCCCCCGGTGATCATGAGTTGAGACAAGGTTTCATGATGGTTGTGGTTGACCCAGCTACGGTAGACTTGCTCTATTACTGGTCTTTCTGAGAGTTCGCGTGTGCGTCTGGAGACCTTGGGATATTGGTGGGCCACACCCAGTTCCTCTTCAGAGGTTCTCCAACTGTTCACGTCTTCTTCGACGCTCGGACAATCTAGTGCTCTATCAGTTCATTTCACCTTAACCATTTTTCACCACAACTTCTTACTGAAATAGACCAACATGTCAACACATGTCAAGGTAGGCCATATTTTCAAAAGGCCTTCAAAAAGAAAGCTAATTTTTGTACGTAATATTATAAATAAAGCTTTTAACCATCATAACTATTTGTATTTATGCAATGCACTTTTTGACTGCTAGCCACACTGTTAATCAGCTAAAATATCATGGAATACTGTAAAACTAGGCTTCCTGAGTCACCGTTAAACATGTCAAATTCACAAGATTCAATAGAAAAACCTAACACTTATAATGGCTGCAGTCTGACCAACTGCTACCGGTGGATTGTATGTTAAGTGTCATTGAACATACTCAGGATCCTATTTTAATAGCTACGAAGCACAAGATCCTCAATGTGCTATTTGCATTCCTGACTTTTTTATGGGTAATGACTTGTTATTTGAGTGCATTGAGTTACATTTTAATGTGGGTGGTCACAAAAATGTAGGTAGTCAGAATACAATACTCGCATAAACAGAATTCATCAGATCAACCAGTTCAACACTGAAAACAAATGCCAGGAGTTGTGCAAACTAATCAAACACCAGAGAATAATCAGACAGATTAGCAGCAGGACCACTTTATCATTCAGTATATCCACGAGTATTTTGATAGTTCACACACTTTCAGATGGTGCCTTTTCAATACTGAATTGGTCAACCTGAAGTGATGCACAACAGCCAAGCTCCCAAGAGAATATTCGAGCCACGCTTCCACTAATGAAATCAGCCTTGAAGGTTTTGATGAATGGAAGAGGAAGAACATTTGAGGAATGTTCTGTTTTTCATTCACAGCAGTGCTAGTTTCAACAATTACAGTTTTCTGCCCAAAATGATTATTATTTCTACCTACAGTGATGGAAGATGGAAAAACTGCATGTAAACAACTCTGAAAAATAATACGAAAGGACCTAAAACATGAAATTCAAAGGTATAACACCAGAAAAATACAAAAGACTATAAAGTTGTCAAACTAAAGTAAACAATAATTGTTCTCACTTAGACGACATATTCTTCTCAAGAATGAAATGTAATGACTTCAGATTCATGTTAACATGAATTACTGTTAAACTGATGTAGTGTACTACAGTTATCAGTTTTAGTGTATACTGTAAATGGGAAAATTTAGGTAGTTTGGGTAAAAAATTAAAGTTAAAAAACATTTTTGTATAAATTTTTATTCTTACAGATTAATTGCAGTACATCTTATTACTGATTGTGGTAATTGTGTAAAATTTTAATGACACATCTAATATTTTACTATGATACCTAAGTGTAGCTAGATCTGCCATTTAGATTATAGGGAAGTGAAAAAGTAATATTCACCCTGTCATTCCATGCAACTCTCAAATTATTTACATTCAATAAATAATACCCTAAGACTCAATATTCGTATATACTACAGTAAAACATGTTCAAAACAGAATTACAAAGGAATGAATTTTTTTCCAGACTGGTGAAACTTCCACATTATACAAGCATTACATATTAATCAACTTCTACACTGGAAATTGTACAGCATTTCGTTTTTATACTATTACATACACTTCTGTAACAATAAGATTTTGTTATTGTTTTTATGTTTTTTATGACTTTATATTATTCTGGTTGTTTTTATGAAGTTTATGAAGTAAAAAATAAAAATATAATTACTAATTTTCCTATACATTATTTATTGCCACCGTAATAGGCAGTAAATGTTTACATTTATCAAGTGTCATTTTTGCAGCTTTTTTGTTTTATAACATGCTTCAGGATCATGGCACCATCTTTAGATTACAGGTTTACACTTGCATGATAATTATGACTGTACATGATAATTAAGAAAAAAACACTAAAAATAATAAACACTGGCAAAAACAAGAACTACCTGAATAATATACACAGATGAAATATTGTAACTGCATTTACAATATAAATTTGACCTTTCATTTTTATAATACATTTTTCTCATTAGTTGCAATAACTTTTATCCATAACCTCACACTAACACCATATTTCTCAAACTGTGATTGGTGGCATGGAACCCACTGTCATATGTGGTACTTTACTGTGAACTTTACTGTGACTGTGGGAAAATGTACTTTTCTGAGCCTTTATATTTATGATTCCATGGTATAAATGAAAAATATTCAATTACTAAAACAGCAGTACAGCGTGGATAAATATCTGTTATACTCTACTAGTTTAGACAATTGATGTTGAATGTTACATACTAATGCTGTATAACTTGGATTTTGATAATATGTGAGCTTAAAGAATTTAAAAAAAAAAAATGTATTTCAAATCATTTATGTACAGTTGTTGATTTTTAAAACGTAAATCAATATTGGTGAGAAATTCAAAAACATAAATTTTCAGAAGCCATATTTCTTTTTTCATGCTGGATGGGTTCCACATTATACAAAATAAATAACATATAGGAATTCATAACATTGCTGGAACCATTACCTGCAGTAAATAAATTTCCAGTTTATTTATGTTCCACTTTGAGTAAGTTCACTGTATACTATGCTTAAGATCTGGATACTCTTAGTAGGAAATAAATGTTAATTCCTTCAGAATCGCTTTAGGCGTCAAAAGAGAATATTTCAGCCAATCTACCACTGATGAAATCAGCCTCGAAGGTTTTGATGAATGGAAGGGGAAGAACATTTGAGGTATGTTCTTTTTCATTTAAGGCAGCAATTACAGCAACAAGTGACAATTACAGTTTTCTGTCCACAAATTTGTTTTGCATAATTTTCTCTGTTGTCTGCATCCAATTAGCTGATTGTTTACTTGTATTAATCTTTACTTTGAAATGTTAAATTTATAGTTATTTTTAATTCACTAAAACTCATTATTCTCATTTCCAATACAATAATATTTAGCAAATTTTAGTATACACATGAATACTAATCATTAATGTAGTGTGAAAACTTACATTTCCATCTTTTTGAGGTTATGTGTGGCTAAGTGTTCATGTTTAGATTGCAGTTCATTGTATTTATGTAAACTGATTTTGAATTTGTTTTTTTTTGTCTGTAGAAATTTGAAAGTGTTAACTGACACACTGGTATTTATAGAGTATCATATATTCTGGAAAATATATGTGACTTTAAACAAAACGTTCTGAGGCCTCCCACCAAAACAAAACCCCAGATAAGGTCAATAAACAATACTTCAGACACAGGAAATGAAGAAATTAGCCAAACAAATGAAAAGGCATATTACTGGATATTAGAACAACTGGTCCAGACTGGGGATGTTAGAAAAAATGTATGGCTAACTTTACTGTTGAAGAAACACACCAATAACATTGATAGCACAAACAAATAGGACTTACAAAATGAATGAGAAAGTGTTGCTAGATGTCATCCATAACCAAATGAGTTGAAACAAACATGTCACCCCTTAATTACCTGCTACACAAAATAATACTAGATTTGAAGTTTGTATTCACTTTCAAATAATGTTCAACAATGTTTACACAGGCTTCCTGAATGTAATCACACACCTTTAAACATAAGAGAAAACACAAAACCATGGAAATACCACAGACATAACTACAAATAAATACACTAGCATTTCTCCATGTTTTCCCAAAAAGAGTTTATTCATGATGTGTAAAATCAGGGTGTGACAGTTTAAAAAAATGCCAGAATCGAGATGGCTGTAAAATATTAATTTTACTTGAAGCATTTCAGAAAAAAATATGTCTACAGATCTGGTAGACCATAAGATATTTGTTCAACCGGTAAACATCTAAAATATAAAAGTTAACACCTATACTGTACATGTAGTCTTTTTTTATTATTCTCAAAATACAGTGTGACAACTATTTCATAGCAATTTACATCATGTTACATGTAATCTCTTTATGATTTAAAACATATGCATGAGATGCTTGTATTTAATATACAATGGAATTATGTGTGACTATTATGTGTACTACTACTACTACTACTGTTACTCAAAGAGACTTGAGCATCTTCAAAATTGTTAACATTCGTACAAAATGTTTTTGCTATACTAGGTTTTTCATAAGTAATAGCTAACTTGAATACAGTATACATTAGTAGTAAGAGGTCATAAATTAATCCCTTGCAGATATCATGGGATGACAGTAAACTCTTTCTTCCACTCATATTGAAATGCTATATTGTAAATATCTTCAATGCCAATTGAAAACAAGGTGACAAAATACTGACTCACATTAGTAATAAGCCTTAATATTTATTGGATTTACAGTAATTCTATAATTCAGTAACATATGTTTCTACATATTTAAAACATTAAACTTAGTATATTTACTTGCTACAAACATTAAATCAAATTATAAGTAACAAATAAAATGTAAAATTACACATGTAAGTAAAATGAGGAAAGTCATTGTGGAAATGTTTTTGTTATGTATTTTAACCTGCAAAAGTCTTCTTAGTCTCAGATGACTGCAGTCATTATACATATTTTAGTATCCACTTTATGTCTGTCCATAATATTTGTGGCATTTTTTTACCTGGTCGAAGTCTATTTTTGTCAGGTTTCATGATAATTTTTGTTGCTGTTATTTTATGTAGTCCAATTTGTCTAAGTGTCAGAATAGCTTTCTTGTCAGTGTTTGTCACTGTAAAGACACACATAATCTTTAATGGTTATAATGGTTATGGAACACACACATCATTATTAACAATAAACATTAATTTTTATGCCAACTAGATATTCTGATAACATAAAACAATACGATTTGTATACAAGATAAATGACTAATTGGAGTAAAAAAATTAGTATTTTAATAAATAACCTTAACAACTGACTAAGAATTTAATATTATGTAGGAAAGCATATGAAATAAAAGAACAAATCACTTTTCAAGTAACTCATCTGACATGTCAAATATTAAAGAACAATATTTACCTTATTCACAATAAATGTCACATATCAAATAATTTGCCATAACAATAACTACTATTTTAGAATTACTTTCTAAAACAAGGTAATATTTTTAAAATGGAATTCTGCAGACAAAAAAAATTATACAAGGAAAATATTACTAATCATCACAAATTGTATTATAGTTTATTACAACAGCATTCAAAATAAAGTTGCATGTTTTTACTGCTGCACTGGGATATCAAGACCTCCATCACAGTAGTATATTTTAGTTTTATTAATTTAAAAATCAAAATTTTAATTTATACCACTCCTACAATACTTTTCACCAGCTTTAATAACTAAAAACAATTCCACCATTTAGTTACAGTAATTACAAATCATTTTAACACATTTATATTATGCTTACCACCTTTTGTAGTGAGGTACACTTCACCTTTTCGGGTAAATCCAAAAATTTTGTATGTAAAATTAGAACAGTCTATTTTCATGTTCTTATACTATATATAAGAAATTATGTATTGTATTTTACTTTCTACCTGTACACAGGGATTACGTTACCAAATATAAGATATGTTGTCAGTTGTTAAAGGATTAGGACAACAAAATGATAAAAACCGGATGTAAGACTCAGTTGTTCATAGACAACTGCCTCACCCACCCTACAGGCTGTGGATCTCAAAACTGTGGAGTTTGCATTTTTGCCTCTATACACAACAAGTAAGGTTCAGCCTATGTATCAAGGTATAATAAGTAGTCAAGCATTTGTAGTGCAAGAAAATCATCTCGTGCAAGACCACTGACAGTGGGGAATCAAAACATGTCACTCTTCTAGATGCTCTAAATTTTGTACTGCATGGAAGGAGTCCACTCTTGGACCATTGCGAAGCTGGATTCAGTACGGTAAGAAACTTTATTTTATTGTTTTTTATGTGTACCATGTATTTTCCTGTTCCTCCAGTTGCTGCCTCTTTTTTAATTTATAGGATTTCAATAAATCAGTCTCTCAATCTAATCCCCTTCTGATCTAGCCCATGATGATGAGGATTGATCTGCTGTACACGAAAAGTTGGGAGACGCTGACTTGGAGGATTTCGTATCTACAGATAATGGGGTAGTGACTTCAGAAATACTGGATGTAGATGATATCATCAAAAACCATGCCGCGGGTGACGAAGATGGACGTGGAACAGACAAATCAAATGACGAATCATGTGGGAGGACGCCATCCGCAACACTAAGAGTGAAAAGAGTGCTTCTTCTGATGAAATGTCAGTTGATGTGAATTCATACTTGAATTGTGTAGAAAATGCGATTATTCATTGCACAGATTTATGTACCAGGGAAACAACTATAAATGAATTTTTTCAAAAGAAATCACTGAACATTTAATGTTAACTGGAATATTTAAATGTTAAGTGTTAATGTTAACTACTATGAAAGTTAGTATTGAAAAATAAGTGAAACTAGTTACTGAAACAGATTTGAAATCTTTGCTTAAAATACTGTACTAAAATGCAGTATTTTGATAAAAGTGCACTTGTATATGTGAAAAATATGAATATATAGTCCAACAGTATATATATCTGCTACTTTGTCATCTCCAGTTAAATACATGGTACCACTTAATACGCAGTTTTCATGTGATCCCTTGATAAGCGTTATAACAGGGTTTTACTGTATTAAAACAATGAAAACACAACATATTTCAATAATTATTATTGAAAATTTAAAAAGTTACTAAAAAGACTTGAGTGATTTGAGTGTAAATAGTACCTCCCCCTCTCTGCTTTCCCAACAGTATTTTCGTGAAGCGGCATATATTCATGTTTTCAATTTTTCTAGAAAAATTAGAGGTATTCTCTTAATATTTATATATGACTTGCATGGGAAAGTTTACTGCTATTTTTCTGTGGTTTGTCAAAATTCCCAAAACTTTCAGTAATCTTCCAAAATGTTTACACCCGATCTTCTGAAATAACTTTTTAAACCCGGCAACACTGTAACCAGTAATGATTACAGGCTTGATGTAATAAGTGTTTGTGGAGTGGAATTACATGATTTATGCAGTGTCAGCTACATAAAATAACAGTTGCATAGTTCTAGTATTCACCTCAAAATGTTGTACAGTACAAACAATAATTATCATTGCTAAATTGCTATACAATAACGTAAATATAATACAGTATATGAAAATCAATGAACGTCAACTGAAGAATGGTTCTACTAACCAAAAATATTGTATTGCTTTTATCATAGCCACTTTTAACGCATGTTTGAATAATGTACCAAATGTAGTTTATGAGTGGGATACTTAAAGTTGATCACTGCGAGCACTACCTAGAATTTATCACAGATTCAATAAGAATGAGTTCATGTTTATTTTTAGCCAAAGGGCGAGTTTTGTCTACCTGAGTAACGGTACCCAAGCAAAGTACTGTTGATACAAAATGGTACAGACAAAGGTAAATAATGAACAGAACTTGTATACTGACAAATTTCAAATGCATTTGTATTCTAAAACATGAAACACGGTCTCCAAAATCACGCTAAAGGTTAGTAGACAGTTTTATTGAAGACTTTATAACATTCCTCTTATGGAGATTTTGGACATAATTCACAAAATGAGCACTAAATGCAGGATACCACTATATTGAGGAGTGCTACATCGGGGTTTCACTGCACTTAACTTTAGTTTGTTGCTCTATCTGCCTACAGTTCCTTCCGTAAAACTTATATCATTTGCATTCTACTATGCCAATATTGTGATTATTTACTATTATCATCTCATCCAACTTTTCTTTCATCTCTATCAGAACTAGTGTTCACCAACAAATCAATTATTTAAGCATGTTAACTATACTTATGAAGACTATATGAGTTATAAACATTTCACACACACACACACACCAGTGGCGGCTCGTCAGGTGACGCAGGTGAAGCGCTGCTTCACCTAAAATAACTGGTTCAGTGTGTTTCTTTCTACACAAAATTATTTTCAATTTTGTGTTTAAAAATATTTTTTTAAATTAAATTTCGTCTGTATAATAATTAAAATAACATTTACACGCTATGGAAATAGGTTACAGAAGCTGGACATCGCTGCGATCCTAAGCCTACTGGTGGCGGAAAGTGCTGAGACCGCAGAAGCAGCTTTCTGCAACTTGTATACTGCATCAGTTAATACGTCACTAACAATGCTTGGTTTATGACGGTTGCCATGACAACGTATAGCCGTACTCAGCGTTCCCCCACCCACGTGAAGCAGTCTCGCTGTGCTGTTTCTCAGTTGTGTACGTATACAGTGCTTTACCTATCCAGCGCGTTTGTTTTGTTCGTTGTATTTGATCGTGTGTGAAGTTTTTACAGAATGATTCCTTCATATGACCCAGTATGTGTTTTATTAGAAACACCATTTTCAAGATGGAATAATGATGATAAGAAGAACTTTTAAGCTGTTAAAAACCTATGCCTATATTGAAAGTAAATAAAGTTGCAAAAATAAAGGGCAAGGTGTACAATCGCAACTTTAAACAAAATTGGTATTCAACGTTCGAGTGGTTGCGTGGCAGTTATTATTTAAATAAACTTTTTTGTATGCCCTGCTTAATTATTAGTGTTAAATCAAGTGCGTGGAATAAGAACGGCTTTGATGATTTCGGTAACGTTACTCGTGCTCTTTCCAAACATGAAGGTTCTTCTGAGCACATGCTTTGTGCATTGAGTTTTTCAAAACTAAAGAAAAATTTAAGTACTATCGAGGATGCTTTGAAAGAAAATTCTAGGTTGTATATTAAACACTTCAATGACAACGTTCGGCTTAACAGACATTTCATGCATCTTCCTATTCGTGCAGTTCTTTACTTGGGTAAACAAGAATTAGCATTTCGCGGTCACCACGAAGAGTTATCATCTATTAATCGCGGAAATTTTAAAGAACTGCTAGAAACCTTCGTATCGATAAGCCCTGTAAATAATCAAGAACACTATAAAAAAATCTTACCCGTCTTTGCCGGCAATTCTAAGACTATTCGGAATGAAATAATTGACTGCATTTCACAATATATTGATGAGCACTTCGCAAAGGAAATAGAAGATAGTACATTTTATTCAATTCAAGTGGATGATTCCACAGACAATGTCCACAAATCTCAATGTAGCATCATAATTAGATACGTTATTCCCGGAGGAAAGCTGGTGGAAAGATTTTTGGGATTTTATGATGTTAGTTCCAGTCGGACTGCCGACACACTGTTTCACGTTGTGTTATAGTCCCTCGAAAAATTTGACTATAAATCAAACTTATTCCCCAGTGTTTTGATGGTCAGGGGAAAAATCAAAGAAGTAGTGCCACAAGCGGTTTTTGTTCACTGCATGGCGCATCGTTTGAATCTAGTGCTACAACAAAGCTGCAACATCATTTCGCAATGTCGGATATTTTTTGGAACTATTAACGGTTTACCGTCTTTTTTCCACAGTTCTGCTAGGCGAACTTACGCAGTAGACACAGTCGTTGGAAGACGAATCCCTACTTCCATTATTACGCGATGGAAGTCTAATTCCAAAATTGTGAATAGCCTACTATATATAACGAATGGGATTCATTAAAAGAAGTATTCACTAAAATTGTGAACGATTCAAATTATGATCAAACATCAATTAGGCAGAGTGATGGCTTCTTAAATAAATTTAATGATTTTGAATTTACGCTTTTGGTTGTCGTTTTTAACGATATTTTTGGAGCCACGGATGCTCTCTTCGATGTGCTACAAAAGAATCATTTGACATTAATTTCTGTATCTCGCACGTTAAAAATACGCAAACACTCATAAATAGCAAAAGAACTGATGATGCATTTATGAAAATTTTCGATTTAGCTGCTTCAAAAACAACAGTTCCAACTGAATACCATGAATGGCAGAAAAGAATTACACTCACACGAGATCAACTTTTTGAAAAATACAAAATTCTGTATTATGAAATTTTAGATAACCTTTCAGTACAAATAGCCACACGTTTTAATGATATGGAAAAGCTTCAGTTTGTTACATTAATGGATACTTCAAAGTTCGTAACGTATTTTGAAAACTTTCCCACGGATGCATTAAGTAACTTAAAGGTGTGCTACCCTAATCTGTTTACCGATTTCCAAAGACTGAAAAACGAATTACAGCTTATTTATGAGGATAAGCAATACAGACAAATGGAAACACTAAACTTGATGGAACTTTTAGGCCTAGCTGTCAACAGGAACATCTTTAAAGAAGCTTACAAACTGTTTTGTTTAATAGTAACTATTCCATCCAAAAGCGTTTCCGTAGAACGAAGTTTTTCTTGTTTAAAAAGAATAAAATCATACCTGCGCAATACAATGACAGAGGACAGACTTACTAACTTATCAAAAATTTCCATAGAAAAGGAACTGTTAAACGAATTAAATAATGTCAACCATTTTATGACGACATTATCGACAAGTTTGCATATTTGAAAGAGAGGAGAATTGACCTTGTGTTCAAGAAATAAAATGCAAGCCTGTAAGTACTTACTATTTTTAACTACTTTATTTGTAAATTTTATTAACATACTTTTCTTTTGTCTCCATATGTTATTCATGATTCCAAAACAGGAAGAAACATATTCACATAAATGATTGGGGGGGGGGGGACTGCCACCGATTCTGCTTCACCAATCCTCGAATCCACGAGCCGCCACTGACACACACACACACACACACACACACACACACACACACACACACACACACACACACACACACACACACACACACACACACACACACACACACACACACACACACACACACACACACAGTGCCTAAAATTAAAGTTATTCTGTGACTCTGTTTATTGTTTTATCCATTTCAAGACATATTACATTCCATCATCAGAAATTTCTCATTCCGTGGGAGGTTGCTTGAAAGCTAAGTTAAAATACACGTACAAATGTTACAATAACACAACATACAATTCTTATGTGAATACGCATTTGATCTTAATGCACACATTGTAACATTAAGCAATTACTATGGGATATGCATTCAGGAAAAAATTGCGTACTGTGTTCTACCACCATATTTATGAACTTTATTTTAACGTTCAAACCTGTCATGAATAGAGGAGTTACCAATGACTGGACATGTCTCAAAAAGCACGGAACAATCCAGAAAGAAAAACCAACAACTTTATTTATTCAATATAAAAGACAACAGACTTGGACACTAACAAGCAATGGATATTAAACAAGTACATACAGCCATATTTACTTTTAGTAGGTGTACACACAAACATGCATATTTACTGTTAATAAGAGTACAATAAACTTAATAATTATTTTTAAGTGAACTATTTTATACCATTAAAATCAATCAACAAAAAAACTCCTTGTACTTGTCACTCAAAACCTGTTACTAGTCTGTGTTTCTTATGGAATAAGTTGTGGTATTAAAACAAAATCTGTTTATGATTAAACAATTTTTATTTGTTCAATTTCATGTACATATACATTTAAAGAATTTTAAATCAGCAAACAGAAATAAAAAATGTGTGGCTAACAAATAAATCGTATACTGCTCTATATCTTGCCTTACACTTCAACTGTTCATGGTACTTCCTGTCCTTGAGATTCAGTCAGTTTAATTATATTAATTATACAGAAACTTATAATTAACCTTAAAAAATTTTATGACTAACATAACTTTTCTCTGTTAAGAAGAAAATGTGTATGAGTTGATAACATCAAGAAGCTAAAATGACACGCAAAACAGAGAGAGATAAATGAAAGTTGTTACACCATATTTGCGTACATTGACTGTTCATCAGACTTTCATGACACACGGCTTAAAGTAAACTGTAATAGTTGGGTTGTCAACCCTTTCCACTGTCCAGGTCCCAGCACCAAAAGATTTCATGTATTCCACTCAAGTTTCCATCCCTTAGAGCAGTGGTTCTCAACCTTTTTGGGCCTGTGCCCCCCTTTGCATCCTCGAATTAGGCCACGCCCCCCCTAGACCTAATGAATTGAAGTAAAAAAGTTCTACTGTGCTATTAGGGTTAATAAATCTAACTCAAAGAATGTTTTATAATGCTTTTATTATTACAGATATAAAAAAATACTAATACAGTACTTGTTTTGTTGAGAGAACATTTTAATTAATTAAAAGTACTTAATAGGACTACATTACAAAGGATTCTGCCCTCACTGCAGTTAAAATTTCAGGCTACATTATTTGGTTTTATTTCTTAAGAACACAATTAATGAGAGGGCTGGCACCGTTTTTCTTTCACAAGTTTTTGAATGTTTAGTTCCAACTGTGATAATGCACACCTCAGATCACTTTCAACATCCAGCCATGCTCGGTATTTTGATTTGATGTAAGCCAGCGTACAAAACCCATATTCACATAGTTACGTTGATGAAAACTGCACCAACAACCTTGCAGCTTCCGTACCAACTTGTGGGTACACAGGAAAATAGCTTAACCAAAAATCTTCAACAGTCATGTTTGGGAACTCCACTTTTGCTTGAGAATCACATTTTAGGTCGATTACCTGCTCCTGAAGGGAATCAGGAAGCATGTCCACTTCGATTTTGAACGGATCTTGTGTCAACTGAAATTGCCAGCTATCTGAAGAAAGATCTGGAAAGTAGCATCCAATTTCGGTTTTCAAGGATGCCAAATGTTCTGAAATCAAATTCTTCAATTCACTTTTCAAATTTAATGAAAGACTTTGTGTGTCATCAAGAAGGTCGTTAAGACGCGGGAAGGACGAAAAGTTGGGTTCTGAACTCTGAAGGCGACGTTGCCACAAAGATATTTTTTCCAGGAAACCGATGTTAGGGTTCTGTTTCTTTGCAAGCACAACAAATCCAGAACGGCATCCTGTCATGGCTTGTGCCCCATCAGTGCATATTCCAACAACATTCTCCCAAGGAAGATTATTAGCTGTCAAAATGTTACACACAGCAGAAAAACATCCTCAGACTTTGTGGTGGTCTGAAGAGTTTGGGAAAATCATATTTCCTCTACGAAGCGTTTTCCGTCAATATATCTACAGTAAAACAATAACTGAGAGTGCTTTGAAATGTCAGTTGTCTCATCATATTGCAGACAAAAGAACGGAGATTTCTTTAACTTTTCTATTACTTGTTTTTTTAAATCTTGTGCCATTTCATAAATTCTATGTTTTACTGTGTCATTTGAGAGCGGTATTTTTGCAATTTTATTGCAACTTTCCTCTCAAAGTAAAGTACTGCATGCAGTTAGTAAACATGGTTTTATAAGTGACTCACCAATGGTATTTGGTTTCTTGTCTTTTGCTATAAGCAAAGCGAGCTTGTAAGAAACTTCAACGGCCTTTTCGTTCACCACTTGAAAACTTCCAGTTGAATCGAGTTTCATTCGTTTAAGCGAGTTTCTCTTTCCATCAAAACACTCCCTTGGTTTGTCTTTCAAAGGATGAATGGTAGTCAAATGGCGTTCTAAACGCCCTGGTTGCATTGCGTCATTACTCAGAACATTGTGACAAATAACACACTGAGGTAAATGACAATCGTTCTTCTCAATGTACGTAATGCCAAACCTTATATAGTCATCACTGTACAGTCTTTTCTTTGGTAATGATTTAGCCATGTTTAGCACTACTACGCACGACAATGACTCGCACAAACGACTGGAACACAATAACAATCGTCTGTTTTGTGCAGTGTAGCCACCAACCGGTAGTAAAATTACCCTAGCCACAGTAGTGTTTTCCCTAGAAACACTGTTTGTCTGCTTCCAACAGAGATGCAGAGGGATCTAGCGGTATCGAAGCGAACTATTTGGGTATAGGCCAGTGTAAATAAGACGTGTGCCTGAATGCAGTTAGATCTAGCGGTGACGGAGAGAACTATTTGCAGAAGTTCCTTTTCTAAGGCCGTGCATGAGTGGTTTGTGTTTGTTACAACTTTTTATTGTTTGGCTAATTTATGTATATTTTCATTGCTTACCACGCCTCCCCTGAAATTTTCCTACGCCCCCCCCAGGGGGGCGCACCCCCCAGGTTGAGAACCCATGCATTAGAGTTCAACCCTTTCCACCATCCAGGTCCCAGCACCAAAAGATTTCATGTATTCCACTCAAGTTTCCATCCCTCAGAGTTTACACAGTCTGCCCAATGGGAAAGGTAACTGATTTTATTTTTGCGTAACCATTAGCACTAACTGTACATGAATAAATGAGTTAACTAGCAACACATTTTGACTATCCTCCATAAAAGTTTCAGAGCACTGGCATCACCAGCTCATTCGTAATGACATAACAATTATCAGTGCCTTCTGAATCTCTGTTGGAAAAGGAACAACGGAGCAACATGCCAAGATTAAATTTGTCTTAAATTGGGTAAAAAGGCCACAAAAACTTAAAATTATTCAAACTGTTTATGGTAGTGAAGCAAAGAGTTGTAAGAACATTCTTAAATGGTATGTAAGATTTCATGATGATAGAGAGAGCACTGAAGATGATCCACAGCCAGGACCACCATTGGCAGTTAGTTCAATTGAAGAAAATGTTCAAAATGGACTGAAATGATCATTGTGTGTCTACCAGGCTCATCAAGGAGCTCAGTAGAATTCCTAGATCCATGGTCCACCTCATTTAGGTAAGCAGAAAATTTAGGTAAGCAGAAGGTCTGTTCTCGCTTTGTACTAACGATCAAAAAGACTGCAGAGTGGAGCACTGTAGGGACATGAAAAGAGTGGCTAATTTCGATCCAGACTTCATGTCAAGCATTGTAACAGGTGATGAAACATGGTATGACACTGTGCTTTCAGTGTGAGGCACTTACAAAGCATCAGAGCTCGGAATGGAAAGGTCCAGAATCTCCAAGACTCTGATCACCATTTCCTTTGATTCCAAAGGAATTATCCATAAGGAATTCACACCAGAAAATCTAATGGTGAACACCGACTATTACTCTGAATCATTTATGGGCCAGGACTCTTCCAGCTCGACCTGAATACTGAGAACAAGAGACATGGTTTTTGTTACATAACATTGCACTGTTACGCAGAAGCAAGATTGTACAGGATTTCTTGGCTAAAAAAGTATCGTGGTTCTCAATCCCCCCCCCTTTGCTTTATTTGGCTCTATGTGACTTCTGGCTACTCCCAAAACTGAAACTGGCAATGAAAGGAGAGTGTTTGACACAATTTCAGACATTCACAAGGCTTTGACGGAGATTTTAAAGACAATTCCGAAGAATGGGTTTCAGGAGTGCTTCAAACAATTTCACAACCACTGCCAGTATCATACTGACTCACAAGGAGGAGTCTACGTTGAATAAAAGAGAGTGTAAACCAAAAATAAACAATGTCTTGTACAGTAGAAGCCCGATATAGCGCGGTCCGATACACTGCGGATTCGGATATAACGCGGTGAAGAGTATGTCACCCGTTATTAGCGAAAATTCTTACTTGTAGAGAGTGAGTAAATTATCAATTGTTTATCGTGACTTCCGTAGCCACAACATTGGAATGCGTTGCGTTTATTGTAAACAAAGGCTTGTTGTTGGAAATGGCGTTGTAAACAACAGCCAGAATTGCCAGTTCAAGTGTACCTGTAGACATAAACAATTGCCTGAGCTATTTACAGTCTCTACGTTTCTAAGAATTCATGCCAAGGCAAGCAGCCAACTAAATCCCTTCTCTCCCTCATATTACAGTACAGTATAATATCATACTCTGATATTATCTTATCAAAGTGTATAGTCTTTGTCATAAATTCGCATAGTGTAGAGTTTTGTGATGTCACAGAAAAGAAAAGCATATTCTGTGAGTGATTAACTCAAAATAATTGATCGTGTGAAGAACGGAGAGTCAAAGGCAAGTTTATCACGTGAGTGTGGCATCCCAGAAGGAACAATTAGAGGGTGGATGAAGGAAGAAGATAAACTTAAAAGTTTTGTGAACACAGTTGAAAGTGAAGTGGGGTTGCAAAGAAAAAAGACTAAAGTAGGTAAGGATAGTGAACTAGATGAGTGTCTGTACAGGTGGTTTTTAATAAAACGAAGTGAAGGTGTGCCACTGTCAGGACCAGTTATTAGAGCTCAAGCTGTGAAATTCCATAGTGATTTACATGGTTTACATGGCAACAGTGACTTTAATAAATCTGATGGGTGGTTTCCGCAATGGAAATCTCGTCATGGTATAAGCCAGATAACCATTGAAGGGGAACCACGATCATGTGACAGTGAAGCTGCAGCACTTTTTCCTCACGCATTAAACAAAGTAATGATCGATAACGATTTAAATGACCATCAAGTGTATAACTGTGATGAAACTGCTCTGTATTTTCGAATGCTTCCTACCAGAACTCTGGATGTGAATAATTCAATAAATAAATATGGATTAAAAATAAATAAGGATAGAGTTACCCTCCTGTTTGCCACAAATAAATCAGGCAGCCACAAAGTTAAACCTCTCTGTATAGGGAAAAGCCGAAATCCTAGATGCTTTCACCATGTTAACATGACGTCATTACCCATCACATATGGTAATACAAAAAATGCTTGGATGACAAGTGATATTTTCGGTAAATGGTTCCATGAAGAATTTGTTCCATCTGTGAGAAGCCACCTGCGGTCACTCAACCTCGAAGAAAAAGCTGTACTGACCCTTGACCACTGTCCAGCACATCCACCTGCTGATATGCTATAGTCAAGAGATGGGAAAATCGGAGTCATGTTCTTGCCGAAAAACACTACAGCACTGATCCAGCCATTAGATCAAGGCATCATAAAAGCATTTAAAGCGAATTACCGCCGTGAACTTTTGAGTGCTATAGTGAATTCTGATGAGGAAATGGAAATTTACCTTAAATCAATAAACATGAAAACAATTGCGTATTCAATAGGTCTTGCAT
Source organism: Magicicada septendecula (assembly GCA_034769895.1). Classification (NCBI taxonomy): domain Eukaryota; kingdom Metazoa; phylum Arthropoda; class Insecta; order Hemiptera; family Cicadidae; genus Magicicada; species Magicicada septendecula. Next base: position 379,561,433 of record CM068367.1, read on the forward strand.
GGGAAAGTATTAGTACGGCTACGATTCAGAATTGCTGGAAGAAATGTTCCTTTGAACAAAACATCGCCGATGGAAATTGCTCTGTTGCCGGATTCACTAATAGTGATGTACAGTCTGCGAGTAGTGCTCTGCATTGCAACTTCACTCTAGATGACTTGAATGACTGGGCAGAAGTTGACAATGGTGAGCCTGTTACAGAATGTATAGGAGATAAAGATATCATCGATGCAGTCCGAAATGCAAATTGCGAAGAAAAAGAAGACGATGACGATGATGGAAATGAAAATGGGGTGGAAGTGAAAGAAGTTATTCCAAATGTTAGTGAAGTGATAATACACATAAACAAAGTAATTTCGTGGATGGAGAGGCAAAGTGAATCTAATAATGTTCATCTGCTGCACCTCGCGTTTATAAAACAATACGCGGAAAAGAAACGCTGTGCATTATCCCGTCAAACAACAATTACGGACTTTTTTAAGACCAACAATTAGGCCTACAGTAGGTCGAGTGAGCAATGTATAAATAGTGTATTTTATATTCCATTGGATTAAAATAGATTAAAATACGTATTGGATTAAAATACAGTTTTCTTATTTTTTATTTCTACATTTGGTGACGTAATTTACGTACAGTATATAGTAGTGCTGTAGCCTTTTTCCCGGTCCTCCCTCCCCATCATTTGTCACTGTACAGGTCACCTTCCGATATACCGCGGTTATGCCTATAACGCGGGGGAAAGTATGTCACCCGACAACCGCGCTATATCGGGCTTCTACTGTATTTCATTTCCTATCAGTCACCTTTCCCACTAGACAGACTGTGTATATGAACTGACTGTAGCAAAGTGAAGTGATAAATGTAAGTTCATGCAGAAAAATAGATGATCATAATATACAAAGAAGGTGAGGGCCTCGGATACAAATAATTGCCAAATTTTAGAAAGTACACTAGTATTTTTCTATTCCACTTGGTTCTGCCAATTATTTAGAATTGAGACAGCAATAATGATGACCAAGTGATCAGAACTGAAAATACAACTCCAAAGGGAAGTTATGCACTGCATAGTATGTGTGGTGTGGACCATGCTTATATTTATCATAACATCTTCTACAAATATTTGGTAAAAATTACATAACTACTCTCCATATTTATATTTTCCACTCAATAATGAAATAAATGAGCTTTATTATTAGTAGCTTATGAAGAAAAGCCTGAAAAATGATGAAACCTTTTGAAATATACATACTTATTTTACTTACCTGAATCAGTTCCTCAGTTAGTTGTATGCTGGTGATTCTTCATCCATTTTCATTCTCTTCCTACTTTCACCTTTTGGTGGTTCTGCCTGCATTACTTTCAATCTCATTCGACATACTTCATGACCATGAAGAACCTGGATATTTAAGTAATAAATTTCAACTACTGTGAAAATTTTAATCACACACACACACACACACACACACACACACACACACACACACACACACACACACACACACACACACACACACACACACACACAGAGCAAGAGAGGGAGCAACATCACTTATGAATGTATATACCTCAATAGCCTTATTTGCAGATTCTTTTTTAGCATAAGTAGCATAACCACAGTTTTTTCCATTCAATAAATAAACTTCAATAAGATTTCCAAAACGAGAAAACACATCCCATAAAGTATTCACTGGTGGTACACTAGGCTGGCAAACTATAAATAATCTGAAACAAACAATGGCATGCTCATTACTTTAGCAAACATCACATACACAACATCAAATGTTTTTCACATGTTTTTTTTTTTGTATTCTAAAACTTATTCTTCTAAACATTATATGTAAGCTCAGGCTAGGGAGGATTTGCATATTCTGATAAAAATGCATTTCATATCTAAAGTACTTGGCATATGTAACACTACTATTGCCATGTAATTCATGTTAAAAATCAATACAGATTTTATACGTGTTTATTGACTATAATGTGTTTTCATTGTGCTCAATAAAAACACTTATTGTTACTCCAACATTCTACACTATTAATTAATGAAGATGTTTAATTACTGTTCTGACTGAAAATTACTGAATTAAAAGCAAAAATATCTCAGTATTACAACCAGTTTAGTACTAAAAAGTCAGTGCAGAGTTATGATTAATTACTGCTATGCTCAAGTCGTGTTGCAAGGGTAGTATCATACTAAAATGTCTCAACAAATAAGATTAAGTGTATCATTTTTTCCTTTTACTCTATCACTTTCATTACTTCTGTATATAGCCTATCCTCCCTTTTAACTAACTTCAACCGTTTTGTAAAATTAATCTCAACCCTTGATACTTACAGAATTTACATTATTTAAGTCATACAATTGTTGTGTATTAAATCAATAAATACATCCAAAGTTTCAAGTAAATTAATGCTATTATAATTTTTAAAAAAATGTATTCAAGAACATTGCAAAAGAGAGTCTACAAGTGCGGTTACAAATGAATCACTCTAAACCAAATCATCTAACATATTTACATATTCATAGCAAAATTAAAGACATACAGAAGTTCATCTCACCGTTCTTCAGATTTACTATCAGGAAGAGCTAATGGTTGAGGAGGTGGTAACTGTGCTGAGCAAAATGCAGGATCAAATGTATCATTCTGTGATGTACTCGTTTCACTTTTTCCTAATCCCCCTAAAAAAAATAAAAATATATTGAAAATAACTAATTTGATAAAACGAAATATATTTATATTGTACCTACATATTTATTTATCACACACACACACACACACACACACACACACACACACACACACACACACACACACACACACACACACACACACATGTATAACAGCTGTTATTAAACAATTGAATTTAAATTTACTTAATTACTTCTTTGTATATTTATATTTTCTAAAGATAACAGAACAGAAAAACTGTGAAAACAGAGTAAAATATTAATAAAATATATTATTGAAAAAAATGAAAAATACTGTTTACTGTAATATTTATTATAAAAAGCATAATTGTGAGTACTTATGAATATGAAAATAATATAATCATAATAGAACAAGAAAATAAACAGGAAATAGTTTACGGGATGAAGCAATAAAGCAATTAACTACACAACTACTCTACACTCCAAGACCAACAGCTCAGTAAGTGCTAACTTATCAGAAGACCTTCTTTTATGGTGAGTCTACTGCTTATATTCTGTTCAAAGAAACAGTGCCATATTTAAGGATTTATAACTTTCACAAAAACTGGAAAAAAACCACTTGTGAAACTGCCTAAAGTGTCACAAAAATTTACAATTTTCTGAAACATTTGTTGTACATGGAAGGAAATATTAATACAGTAAAGTCCCAATTATCCAAGTCTCAATTTTTAAAGTTCTGGATTATCCAAGGTACTTTTTTTTATTCATGTCACTTTTGTTAATACACATATATTTGTAACACACTTTGTAAGTACATAAATTTTTTTTTTATACAAAATAGCATTGTGTGTAGGATACTACGGATTGTACAGAAATTTCAACATTGAACTGTGTTTATATAAGATTTAGCTTCATTAAAACGGTGGTATCAAATGTCCATGCATTTCACGAAAATTCCAAGAATTAACTCTTTACATAGGAATCGGCCATGATAAAATCAGCAAGTGACAAATGTTGCAGTGTGTCATCCTCAGATGGTATGATTCCCGAAAAAGTTGCCTACTCAAGCTTCACACTCGATTCTCAGTTTTGACTGCAAAACAATCCTTATTCAACAACACCTTCCTTATAACACTCATTCTCGCTTACACAGGTTATCCTCAATTATTCAATTTCTGGATTGACATCTCATTGATAATTTAATATTTTTATTATGCATGTGCGCATAACTGCATGGAAGTTAACATGCCATTGCTCGAGAAAGAAAACATTTGGTAGTTTCATCAGAAACAAAATGGTTGGCCTTAAAAAAGACTCAATCAAGAGGGAGGGGGGGAAGCATTAAAAATGTAGCACACTACATTGGTTTTTGTGAACAACGCTAGAAGAGCGTAGCAACAAAAGTGTGACAAATTTGAATGTTGGGCTATGTCTAGCACATCAACAAGTATGGGAGAAGAAACATGTGAATCCTTGACCTTTGAAGACATCAGTGAGGCTTTGTTTCTTTTGTTCACAAAACAAAGGAGATGGGTGTTCTGCTTTCCAGGCCAATACTACAAGAAAAAACTACATTTATTAGGCAGCAATTTTATGAGGAAAATGTACAATTTGCTGCACATTTTGAATGGCTGGTTTGTTATGGGATACGGGGTGCATCAATTAAATATAGCAAGACCAAAATTGTCAGCACACTCAAAAGCTGTAGTTGAATAAAATTTAAACAATTTTAGAAGAAGAAGGATACATTCGTGACCAGAAATGTTTTTACAACTGTCACAAAAAAGGACTGAATTGAAAATTGTTATAATCTAAATAGTCACCTCACGAGAAGAAAAAGCTTCTCCATGGTATGAATGTTGCATAGAAAGAACCATTGTTCTTCTGCGTGCCAACACTTCAGGTGAGCACAAATTACCACTTTTGTGTGCAGGAAAGTCTACTAAACTTAGGTCATTTAAAAACATCAATTTATCGGTCTTGCCTGTATTTATACAAATCAAATAAATGCATGGATGGATGCAAATCTGCTTAAGAAATGATTATCTGATAAATTTATTCCTGCTATCTTATCTTGAAAAAAAAAACATTGTATTAATAGATAATGGTCCTTCCTTCTCATCCCGTTTTTCAAGAAGCTGGAAACTGAAAATTAAAGTCAGATTTTTCCACCAAATCACACTTCACTCGTTTAGCCCCTCGATCAAGGTGTAATAAAAATCAAAGTGTTATTATCGCAGACTTATCTTTCATCTATTTTACAAAACAATAATAAAGGTGAACACTTACCATCACCGAACATTAAAAAAAAAATTAAGACATGGTATACATGATGGCTAATGCGTGGAATAATGTTTATTCCAAAAAACCCTGCAATGTCAATGGTACAAAGTTCTTGAAACAAATGAACAATTAAATCCAGCACAAAATGATGATGGTGAGACAGCACATGAAATAATATACAGAATTTCCTGGGCATGAAGACATCACAAAAACAGATATTGAAGAACGGGATAATAATTAGGGAATAAACAAATTTAGTGACAAAGGAAGTTAGTGCAATTTATGAGAAAAATTCAGATGACAAAACAGAAGATCTGTCAAATAAAGAAAGTTCCCTTATTGAAACCGTCCAGTGACTTCAAATTGTAAATTTATGACGCGTTTGGAGTCATATGACCCTTCATCAGATATTATCACTCACAAGGAGATCATCAAATATTAAAATTCACAAAAACACAAAACACACATATGTACAATAATAAAACCTATATATGCATCCCACACAGTGCACTGTGTGTGGCCCACTGGACTCTGAGCAAACGCGTGTCAAGAGTCCAGTGGGCCACACGTAGTGCACTGTGTCGGATGCATGTATAGGTTTTATTATTGTACACATGTGTGTTTGTGTTTTTGTGAATTTTAATATTTGATGATCTCCTTGTGAGTGATAATATCTGATGAAGGGTCATATGACTCGAAACGCGTCATAAATTTACAATTTGAAGTCACTGGACGGTTTCAATAAGGTAAATCATTACTATATAAAGTGACTTGGACCGTATAAAATAATGTTTAAAGAAAGTTCACCTACCCGAATTTCACATGCAGACAGATTGGCTACCTTGGAACTAGCATATGCAGTACGTAGAACGCAACCCAAAACTCAATCACCCGACTTAATTTTATTAAAAAGGTGGAGAGATATCATAGCGAGGGATGTTACTCAGAAACAGACAATCACCATAACCTTTAAAAAAATAGTCAATTCGATATTGTATTCATAGATATAGATACATAATGTTTTTTCTTAGTGTCCTTTTTGTTCTTCGGCATTAATTTTAAACTGTAGGCCTACTAGTTTATGAAATTTCCAATGTATAGCATTTTATTGACCAATACACACAGTAATTAATTTTGCATGATCTTCCCGATTTTGTGGTCCTGGGCAGATAATTCCCGATTCCTGATGTAGTTGTGGTCCACATAACTCAGATAAATGAGACTACACTATAATCTTATTAAATTGGTAACATGATTCAAGAACGGACATAGACTCCACAAAAGTCTTTACTAACGTGCTGTAATCTTTTACTTTATTTTTAAAATATTAGACAACCACAAATCTCACACTTACCTTAAATTCTTTATTTATTTGGCCAGTTCATCTAGTGATGGAAACCCTTTTTCGTATAGCGACTTTACCAGCACAGAAAATGAAGTTTGGTTGTTGAAATGATTGTGCTAACACATATATAGCAAGTTGAAATAAAATATTATTTTATTATACTTTACTATGACATTCTTTGTTATACTCCCATTTACATAAGATATCCTTCACCCTCTCCTCTACATACTTCTGTATAATTACGTTTCAACATACTGTAATGGTCCATACAAGGACATTATCAACTAACATATTAAAAGGAAAAACACACTTAAAAATAGCTTATACTACATCTATATATTAAGGCACCCAGCCCTTGCTCACTCACTCTTTCATACCTCCCCCCCTTTTAATTTAGCGCTTTTTATTAAATTTTCATAATTATATTTGTTTACATTATACGTTTACTTCTCTGGTTGTGTCCTACATGTGGTGGCAACACTCCCGAATTTTGATCTGCTCACTGTTGCATGCCGAAATAAGTTTTCGCTGGTTAACTGTTGTTCCGAAAATTAAATTTTGGTCACTGACGGCTATCTGCTGTTTCACTATTTACCGTTACATACTGTATCACATTTTTACTGATATTTTAAACATTTTCCAACTCTGGTATTAAATTTTGGCTTTAGAACCTATTTATTGAACCGTTTTTATTTACACTTTTTCTGCCGGTCGATCTACATTTTTTAGTGGATTTTAGGCGAACCGCGCACCCACGCAACTGCGCGGTTTTGAGTTTGGATGCCGACTGATGCTTTCTTCGCCGTTTTCAAGATGGCCAAACGTACTCCTGCTCGTGGCAACTTGCTTCCTCATTTGTCAATGAGAATTACTGTAGACTCGCGCTCGCCGAGCTGCGAAACATACGTGACGTTCACCATGTCCGCGCGGGCATAAGCGCACTCTTACACATGCCAATGCTTCAGGATTTGTCGTATGTGGTCTGGCTTACAGGACAAACTGACAACTGGGTGTTCCAAAAGTACACACTGCTTATTAACTGAAACTCTTTGTCTGGGCGGTTCCCCAGTATTACCATTGATAAACTAATAAAATAAACCCCCCTGATTCTGTACAGTTACAGTGTACACAATTTTTTTTAGTTCAATTGTAGAAATCTATAATTCTGATACACCAGTAGTGCTAGTTTTAAATGAAAATTAACAATTTATTACTTTAATACAATCAATTATACAAGAAGTAGCAAGAGAGTACTCACTAACAATTTCAGCAAGAAAGACTAAAACCATGACCTTTAAAGGTAAATATTGAGTGAGGACTAAGTTAATTACAAACAGCACTTTAGAACAAGTGAGCCATGTTAAATATCTCGGATGTGCTGTGAGCAATGAATCTCAATGATATAAAAGAGAAGATAAAGAAATGTAGGAATATTTGTGGTACGATTCATATAAATCTTATAAATAAAAGAAGACACAGCACAAGAAAGAGAACTGCAATACCCACATTGACATATGTGACTGAGGGGTGGGTCACGACAAAAAAGGAATGCGCCAAGATTCAGAGTGCTGAAATGCAGTTACTTCCAAGTACTTTAAACTATACAAGACAGAAAACAAGAGGATATACATTAAATTGTTTCAGCTTACAGAAGACAATGGTGGGATCATCTGCAAAGGATAAAAAAAGATAGATTGCCGAAAGCGGCACTGAACTATAAAGCCAATGGTTGAAGATATCTGGGTCATCCGAGGATGAGATGGGTGCCAGAACAGGTTTATGTAACCTAATCCTTGAAGTGAAGAAAAGAAGAAAAGTTTATTTCCATAAACTACAAACACAGGCAAAAAAAAGAGCTTAAATAATGTTTGTATGTTAAAATTCCCTGCACTTAGATGAGCTAAGTCGCACCATTATTCAGTAATTCTCTATATTCAACTCACACCACACAAATATTCTACCTGTTGCAAGACCAGCGGCCTGAATTATACTTGTAGCAGCTGCTAAAGCTTTGGTGAGTGATGCTAACTCTGCTGAAATCTCTTTAGCTGGTGTCTGATTTGATAACAATGACACACTGGGGGATGGGGATGCCAGTCCCATTGCATCACGTTTGCCAGCTACAACACTTCCACCACGTCCTAAGAGCCTATTAACAGGAAAGCATATGAAACACAAAAAGTATATAAAATTTTCTCTTACAAAAATTATATTCCGACATAATATCTTACAAAAACAATTTGTGTGCTCAAAAAATTACATAGATAGAAGACAATACGTGTAGTTCTTCTAGTAATATGTCTACTGGGGAAATCAATTAAACATTTCATCCGACTTGCTTAGAAATAAACATAAATACATAAACATTACAAGAAGTCTTAAATGATTCCGATGGATTTAAAACACAAGAATGTATGAAATACAGATACATTCAATACAGATTATGATTCAATTATTTGGATGTCAAATTTAAGTGTAATAATGAATGTATCATACTGTAATAATAATTTAATAAAAAATAATTAATACATTTATATAAATCAGTGTGACATATTAACATGTATTAAAAAAGTTATGGTTTAGAGTGTGTGATGTCCGATTGAATACTCACTATTCAAATTCCCCATTCAATTTATTTGAAAACAATCAACATTTAGGCCCTTTCATATCCAACTTGTTTCACTTCATTTCACAATTTTCCTTATAGTACTAAACTACAAATCACTAAAACTTTAAACTAGATAAACTTGAAACACAGTTAGTTTGATTTAATTAAAAAAAATTTTATTAAACAGGCACTTAATAATAATATGCTGTTGTTTTACAATATTGATAAACACACGCACACTTACTACAGCTATAGGCCTACTGCATTCTATACAAATGATTGAAAAGAAACCATGGAAGACACACAAAGTATTGCATGTAACCAATGATAAATGAAAACCATTAACAGAAAATGGATGAGAAAATGTTTCACATACATTATGAAAAGATATGAACATATGAACAGATAGATGATAACAGGCAAAATAAATAAAAGATACAAAAAATAAAGCAAAAGGAGCCAGGGGAATAAGGTGTGTCACCAATATCGGTCAAAATGGAAACCCTTAAAATTGAAGAAAGAAATCAAATCATGTATCGAAGGCTTATATAATGCACACTTAAAAATTAGGATTGCTTGGAAAATTGGGAAGACTTGATGGAGCTGAAAGAGGGGATCCAGTACTGATGTCCAAATTTTAAAAAACAAAAGATTTAAATCCTATGATATACTTGACAACACATAACTTGTTCTCTACAATACAGGTCAATTAATTTGATCAGATCTGACACAAATTAGAAATAAAAATATAATATATAGTTACTGGGAATGATTTGATTTACATTAACTGTGCTGAAAAATTCATATAGTGATTGGGCCAAAAAAATACAATCATGTTGGATTATATTAGGATATTTTATTATATCTCATATTATTATGTTGGTTAAGACATCCAAAATCTGATCAATTCTATAAGTTTGTATCCCAACTCTGAGAGCAGCGACAAAAAATTCAAGTATAAAGAAATATTTAAAGTTAGCAGTTTGTGAGAAAAGTCTACTAGTTCCAACAGTGACTGACCCTACGGCTGTAAGTCATGTTACAAAACAAAATGAATATTACACAGAAATCACAAAATCAAACAATAGTAGAACTTTAATCAAAGTCTGAATAGAGAAAACGAGTTATTTTTGGAAATCACAAATGACCCATAATTATCAGTGTAACTATCTCTGTTTTGTTCACATCATTTAAAAAAAAATAATTTCTCAAATGTACACAACATGAGTAAGTATAAATAAATTGCACTGTGACTTTTTTAGGGCTGATATTAAATTGTAGTGAGACTGTTAGTTAACACGTGTTGTGCAATTGAGCAGACTGAAACTACATAATACAAAGTCTGACCTGAAAGTATCCAACCATTCTGAGTATTATGGGAACCAGATGTGCAACTGCATTGTAACATGGTAACCAATCAGAAGGGACCTTTCAACGCATGTGTTGTGTAAACAATCATTAACGTATTTGTTGGCTGTGAGACTGATTTGCAAATACCTGCTGTCTATGACCGTCATATTCATGTGTGAATAACTAGATGAGTGAATTTGTATTAAATTTTGTGTAAAACTTGAACATTCATCCCCAGAAACTATCAGAAAGATTAAGAAGGCTTACAGAGAGGACTCTTATGAGTGATGCACAATAAAATTGTGGTACAAACGCTTTAAAGATGGCTAAGAATCTATTGAAAGTGCCCCATGTTCAGGAAAGCCGTTAACAGGTTCTGGAAAATGTTGAATGCATGCAGGCTGCCATAAACGAAAATTGATGGCTGACAGTGTGAGAATTAGAAAATCTGGGGATTCCACAGACTTGTGTTTCAGAGTTTGATGGAAGACCTTAGAATGAAACATGTGGCAGCAAATTTTGTGGCATGGCTGCTGTCACAGGAGCAAATGAATTCCATACTGATGTTGCACAAGATTTGCTAATAGTGACCCAGACTTCAAGGTCATATCTGGAGATGAGTTGTCGGTTTATGACTATCACTTCAAAACAAAAGCTCAATCTTCATAATGGAAGATGCCTGAGTCACCATGCCTGAAGAAGGTGTGGCAAAATCAGAGCAATGTGAAGGCTATATTAATAGTGTTTTCTGATTGTGAAGGTGTTGTCCATCAAGTGTTTTCTGATCGTGAAGGTGTTGTCCATCACGTGTTTGCTCATCCAGACCAGACAGTTAATATGAATACTGTTCTGCAGTTCTTCACTGGCTGAGCGACATGTATGATGAGAACGGCCCCAACTGTGGGTGAGTGGTAACTGCCTGCTTCATCATGACAATATGTTACCAAATTCTTCACATCTTGTAAAAGATTTCTTAGCAAAACATTGCATCACACAGATGTCACAGCTCCCCCTATAGTCCAGACTTGGTCCCTACGACTTTTGGATTTTTCCAAAGCTAAAATCACAATCGAAAGGAATTAGATTTCAGGCCATTAGACGAAATTAAGAAAAAAGCAACAAGACTGCTGATGCCAATACCAACAATGGACTTTGCAGATTGTTGAAATACGATTATAGACAATGGGGATAGTGAGACGGTTTACACATAGCAGCTTCACAAATATGGCTGGTGACAAAGTATTTTTGGTTTCTTATGTTTAGCGCCTCTGCTCTTCTTTTAATGTTACAAAATAAGTTTGAGTATGTGCACCGTGTAGTAAATCAATAAATAACAGTGTACGTGTGTATGTGTATACGCTTAACAGTATACACAAAAATAAAACTTACGAGTCTCCTGGAGACACTTGTTCATATTCTGGTCTCACTACAACACGTTTTCCCAAAGGATACTCAAAACCATTCAATTTTTCTAAAGCATATGTAGCTGCTTGTGATGTTTTGTATTTGATATTAACTCTGCGACTTGCCTGTTCAACAAATATATTTGCAACACATATTTGTAACACGTATTTGTAATCTTATATATAACACATGTGCGCATGCGCATACACAGACGCGCGTGCGCGCACACACACACACAAACACAATAATATATTCCATAAATGTAGTAGTTAATACACTATAAAAACTAAAAAAGTATATCAATAATATAAATTAAAGCCATTGGTAGAAGAGACGTGGGTCATCCGAGGATGAGATGGGTGCTGAAACAGGTTTATGTAACCTAATCCTTGAAGAGAAGAAGATATAAATTAAAATAAAAAAGTTAGTAAGATCATTAACCCTTTAATCAGTGACAACTCGGTTAGTATGTTATCCCCCTACCCCCAAACAGGGTGTAATTTTTTGAAACTTTGTAAAATGTAATTTAATGTAAAATTGTCAACTTTAATTATAGGGAAACTGATTAAAAATATATAAATAGTGTTACATAGATCATCTCCACTTTACTATTTGTCAAAAATAGATACTTCATTACCTGATTCATAGTTCGTAATACATTCCCAAATTTCATCTTCAGTCAAGTAGGCCTAGTTAGACTTTGGCAAAAGTAGTTTATCAGAAACACTCAATTGTAAAGCAAAATTTTACATGTTGTATAATATATGTAAATAAACAGTATGAGTTATTTATAAAAGAAAACACTTTTCACCTCTATACTGTCAAAAATCTAAGCACAATATAACCTCCAAGCACACTTCAGCACAACATACCGAAACACATGCAACAGAACACAAATTTTCACCATAGCCACAATTACATAACACCAAGAATGAATGAAATACCAACCATATATGATAATGAAATAAAATACCAAATGTTTGGAAAACAATTCACTAGAGTGCAGCATGAATAAGATCTCAACTAACGTTGTATATCAGCATTGCTGAGGCAGTGAAAGTTGAAACTTATATATGTGATTACTGATCAGAGTTAAACATCGTACTCAGATACCAGTACAATAACTACCAACAAGATGCAAGAAATATATAATGATCGATAATAATTTTAAATCCATAGAAAAAGCATTATAAGCATAAAAATACATAATAACAAACTGAAAATACGAGGGTTATTCAGAAAGTAAGTTCTGTTTTTAAATATTGCCGCAGTATCGATGCCGTCACGCTGTTGCGCATGCGCGGCCAGTTTGTTAATTTGTTGGCAAGCCAACAACACTATCTGTACACAACTGTGCACTGAGTAAGTTTCGTTGGATATGTAATGTTGAAGAAATTCGACACACCCACCATGTGTGAAAGTAGATATCAGCTGTCCAATTCGGCTGCAAAGTCTGTTAAGTCCACATTTACAGTCTTAAATATTTTGTTTCATAAAATCATCTTTGATACTGCTATGATGATAACTTTGCACAGAATCTTATAAACGTTCAGAAGAATATTCATAGTTCCAGTAGTGTAACTTTACAAGGGAAAATTCTGTGAGGATTACAGTTTATTTATTAAACATACGTACTGTTTGTTTATTTCTAACTTTGCTATGAGGGTAGGCTGAAAAGTAATGCACACATGCTTGTAGAACACGAACAAAATTACCTACAGAAGCGCACCTGGTGGCATTCGGGAGTAACATTCCCCCTCCAAATGCATGCGCAGTTTGAAGGAGTTTCGTACAACAATACGCTTTAAGTAGCAGAAGTATGGAGACGTGTTGCAGTGCTATGTCAACGCGAGTTAAACAGCGTGCGGTTATCGAATTTTTAACTGCTGAAAATTTGATTCCTAATGAGATTCATCGTCGTTTAAAGGCTGTTTATGGTGACGACGGTGTTGATAGGTCTACTGTGAATCAATGGGTAATAAAATTTCGTGGTTGCGAGCCTGGAAAAGCCGTAATTGATGACAAAAAACGTAGCGGACGTCCGATCATTGCCACAGACGATGAACATCGCAAACTCGACGATTTGATTCAAAATGATCTAAAACACCTCCAACGTCGAGTTTGTCGGGTTAGAGGCAGCTTGGCACCAATAATCTTGCAACATGACAACGCTCGTCCACACACCTCGCGCGCAACCCAAGAGGCTCTGCGAAACCTGAAGTTTGAACCGATTCCACACCCTCCCTACTCCCCTGATCTCGCGCCTTGCGATTTCTATTGTTTTCCTCTACTCAAGAGAGACCTCAAGGGTAATCATTGCACCTCGGACGATGAGGTGAAGGCAGCTGTCGCGTCCTGGGTTCGAGAAAAGTCGGAAGAATATTTCAGTGACGGGATAAAAAAACTTGTTACGCGTTGGGAGAAATGTGTTAGACTTAACGGCGACTATGTTGAAAAATAAATATTGTAATAAAATATAAATTGTGGGGGTTGTTTCCTTTATTCTTAAAGCCCCGCGTTGGAGTCGTCAATTTGTAATAAAATAAATAAATGCTGTGTTTGTTTTTGTTTATATTTGTACACACGGTGTATGCGTTAGCTTGTAATAAAATAAAAGTGTTGTTGTTGTTATTTAAAATTACGTTTACGTTTAAAATATTAAAGGTCTTGTTTATTCAAAGTTCAATTATGTGTGAAGTATTCTTTTGAGATAAATCAAAGTTTGAAATAGTTGTTTCTAATTGAAGGTTGCTAATGTAGTAAAGTAATCTATAATGTAACATTCGAGGTTACTCCCAGTGTGTTTACATCGGTTTAATTATACTTGTTTGAAAAGAATTCCCTTATATTAAACAAATAGAATAGTTAGGTTGATAATAATTAAATGCTAAATTAGCTTAAGTTGAGACGTAAAGTACAACAGTTGGTTGCTTGATAATGATGATCGTCTGGTTGAAACTGGCTGTAAAACTTCTTCTCCAGATTGCAGATAGTCTAAGTACGTTACGTCTCGTAATGTCTGGACAATATCATAAACAAAAATATACTTTTACGTACCTGGTCGTGTTTACTAGAAGTTCACTAAGCTGTCAACTCAGTTTACAAACACCAACTCACTTTGGTAGCAAGGTTAGATTGCCTTGTTTGTTAGTTAGTGGGCGCCACACGGATTTATTTTAGGGAAAATCCCGTGTAAAACCCACAAATAGAATTACTGAATGATTAAAAATTTTAAAATAATTGTGTAACACCTTTTGGCAATGCTATTCCAAAACATTAAAACACAACTGAAGGTTGTTTAAGTTTTCTAAATAAAATATTTAATTATCCTAGAGAAATAAATCAAATCAAGTGATGCTGTTAATAATGGGTTTTATTTACACCCTTATAGAGAATTCAAAAACAAATATAACGAAAATACACAAAGTTGTACAATTATAAATCAGTTATTATATGCCTTATACGGCTTGCTCAGAACATGAATTATAAATCTGGCTAAGTCCAGATGTTATTTAATTTTAACTTTAAAAATATGAAAATCTCAGATGTGAATTCTTTGAAACACGAAAAAGAAAATTATGCCTACACAATATCCAATAATCTTTTTGATATAAAATTGATCAACAACGTTTTTTGAGGTTACTTTCATAAAGTAAACAAAGTAAAAATGACCTGTTGCTGGCCTTGCGTTCGTCAACGCTTGCTTTTTGATTTACAAAAATTATCATGTGAGAACACTTACAACTATCATACAGCTTATTTCCTAATAACAAATTCATATAATAAATTGAGACATGGTGTAATCTTGAAATGTTTCTGTGTTTTGCGTCAGTACAGACCAGTGTAGAAAAATGTACAGGTTATGGCGCTCAGATAAAAATTGAATAATGATTGCACTGTTACCTTTTGGGTTTTAATTATTTAATTAAAACTCATTAATCACTTCAGTAATCGGATTATAATGATTACTGGGTTTTACACAACACACGCACAAGAACAAAATATTGCGATCCTCTTCTGACTAAATGGATCATGAATGGTAATAATTAATTATTTTCTGTTCATTCTCTCCCGCACTAAATTGAAATGATACTGCACATAATCACTGTTGTTTGCTGTAGATTAACTTGAAGTAGTTGTTTCTTGGTGTTGAACTAGTTGTTTCGATGTATTATGTAGATGACGCTAATAGTTAATAAAAATGCAGAGATAACAAGCACAGGTCTTGTGCTGTATGAAGTCGGTCAGTGTCTGTTGAGAAACGCTCGCGTCTCCCTTATATACTCTCCTTGTCCATCGGTCTTAGGTAAAAATGTTAATTACTAACTAATTTTCTGATTGGTTCTTGCAGGTGTGAAGGGTATGACGTATTATTATTTTGGCCGTTGATAACGGTTTTTTTAACCGTCAAACGCTGATGTGACAGATAGATTTCATTGTTATTGTTATTCATAAACAAATCTCTGGTGCATATTTTGCAAATGATGCTAACATCTCTCCCACACTAAATACAGTTGCGATTGGGTCGATATCATTATCAAATTAAAGATCATTTTTTCTTCTTTAATTTGATATCACTCGATATCGAATTACTTTCACTTTGACCGACATTGTTATAAAATCAATGTTCGGGTACACCATTTTCACTGTCGTCTGCTTTTTCTGAACCGCCGATTTTACACTTTGGGTTAATATTGTTTGTGTTCACATATCATTTTATTATTCAAACGTTTATGTGGGAACACCATTAATTCTGTACTGACATTTTTACTGAACATTTTGAGTACACCTAAACTTTATACATTGTAATGAATGATCCTAATTACTATGACATTTCGTTTTATGCTAACACGTTCTAGTCTACTACTTAACAATTGAATTATGATTAAATACATCATTTTTATAATGTTTTTTGTTACGTCAGAGCATAACAATTGTTGTGTGTATTTTAATTTACACTTATGTTAACTCCCAATAAACAATTCACTGACTAATGCCTGGTCTAGGCGTTGTTAAGATATATCGCTCATATTGGAATTTTGCCTTAACAACGTTCATTGGTTCTCAATTCGGTAATTTGTTGAGGTACCTTATTTGTATAAGATTCCCTCTTATAAATAGTTTTTCTTTCTCACAAGTATATTTGATATTGAAATACATCTTTGTTCTCACTATGTAGCCATTGCTAATTTTAGTTTTGGCATTCATAATTTACTAGTCATGGTCAAATTTATTATCAGCAAAATGCTAATTCTGATTTCACAGTATTTACATGCTTATTGATTCATTTTTTATTTACATATAACATTCGGTTTACATTAATTACTGACTTGATTGACAGCTGAATGTACGTTTACTCTGTCCATCAGTTTGTGTGAGTCTTTGTATGGTTGTAGTGTCAAACAGTCTTTGGGTTACTGTTTCATGTGGCACTTCTGCTTCATTCTTCTTTCTTGATTTCTCCTTTCTTGGTTATTCTTAATACTATATCCCTATTTACATTGTTGTTTTGTCCTTATAAATTTTGATAACATACATTTAGGTTAGGTAACATTTTGTTATGTTACATATACACCTTCCTTAAAATTGATCATTTGAGAAAAATTTATTTTTTATAATATTATCAATTCATGTCAGTTTCTTAGTATACTTCTATAGTCTTTTTTTTTTTCTTGTACTCTTTGATTTTTTAACATACTATCGGTGTATTACTCTAGCTTGATTTTTTGTCTAGTGATACAACTCTTAACTTACTAGTATTTTCAAGTAGCTTACTTTCTAAGTCATTTAACTACAATAGATCTCATTCCTTAAGTTAACAATTTCCTGTTTTATTCACAATCTACTTTCTTATTACATATCTTTACATTCGTGATTATCTTAATGGTTATTATAATTTATACCTCACAGATTTTTCTTATTATACTCCTTGATACATTAGTACAATATAACTCCCTAACTGTTGTAGAGGGTTCGGAATCAGGGTGGCTCACTGTGGCTAACATCCTCTGCCGTTCCTCAATACACATTCTCAGATTCAGAGGCATTACTCTTCTCTGTCCGAGAAAAAAATAAACATTGCACCTGGCAATAGTTGCACTATCACAACTCATAAAATATCACATAACATTCATTTTCAATAATATAATATATCCACTGCAATATTCAAGGTATCAGAGGTTTTCATTTAGATCACATTTCCATCTTTATACTAGCTAACATACTTTCTTTCTTACAGGTAATTATTTCTTTTTTAGACTTGATATTCTTAGCTGTGCTTTTATCAGCTATATAGTTACTTTTGTACTAGTTAACAATTTGCTTTGGTTTACTTGAGCATTCTTAAGATTATACACTTATTTTGCTACTTATGGTACTTATGCAGTTGGTTTTCTCTATCTAGAGTTTACAATTTTTTTTTTTTTTTTTTTTTTTCCACAATAGTTCATTAAGATTTTCTTAACAATTTATATTTATCCTGAATTATCAGGTCGCACAATGTTCGTATACTAAATGGTTTTTTTTTTTTTTTTTTTTTTTTTTTATGTTCTCTGACATATTCTGTGATTTACAATATTTGATAATTAACAAACATTTTTCTTTCCTTTCATTCCATTATAACAATAGTTATCTTTACAATTAACACTCTTTGTTATTTTTCTTCTCTACTCCTTCAAGTGATGGTGGTTCTCACTTATTCTGGATGATTTTATATAATATACAATATTCTATAATTACAATTTCATGTGACAATATAATGACATACTAATATCTAATTTATAGACATTCTTGGGGTTACATGGTTTGTTTTATAAACATTTTTTCTCTTTCCTTACTTTCCATAATAATATCCTTCTTTTATTTTACACACCTTGTTATTCTGCCTCTCTAATCCTTCAAAGGTTAGTTGGGTGAACCTTTATTCTGGACGATTTTAATTAATATGTGAGTTTTATGAGAGGTACTCAATAATCATTTTATAAACATTAAGTTACATATAATATTCATTTGGATACACATGTTTTCTTCTAAGTATAGTATAGTACTTGTAGTTATATGCCACTACTGGCTCTTTGTGACATAATAGATGTCCCTTTTCTTATTAAATCATTTAGTTGACCTTACATAACTTTCTATCTTTTGGTGTGATAGATTTGGTTCTTTTTTCCTCAGTAACAAATAGTCTGGCTCATATCTTAATTCTACACACTTTTGTAACTCGATAGGGCAAATTGATTTGTTATAGTCAATTAGTTACCTTCAATAATTTGTATCTTAGTATGTGATTCTGTTAAACATTAAATGAGTTTGTTTATAGTAATTGCTTTTAAACATATATTTCTCTTTTATACCCTACACATTCGGGTGATAATTGTTACCTACTACTACATATTATCTGTTCTTAATAGTAATCATTTTTTTTTATGGTTGGTATTCATGGGGTCATTTGTGCCTTTCCACTCTATTGGGCGTATTATTGGGGATGATTACGTCATACTGGTGTCTTTTCCCACTCTATTGCTAGTATTACGTTTTCGGGATACCTTACCTATGTTTAGCACTAGTAATTTTGGAGATACCTTCCTATCAGGCGGTTCTTCCACTTGGCGGCTACCAGATAGTCATTGGCTCCCCGTTTCCTTGCCTTTTTCCTCTCATCATCTCTGGTATCCCTGTGTCCATTGTACTCTGGGCCTGGGCTATTATTGATGTCTGGCCCTTCTTCTAATCCGGGTTGACCTCCGTTCATTTCCTGGTTGGATTCTTCCATCGCTTGGTCCCTCTTCTTCCGCATTTCCCTTATTCTTTGGACGTACCCTTCAATAAGCTGGTCCAGTTGTTCTTGATCATTTTCCTTCTTCCTGTGAAGCTTCTTCCTTCTAGGAGTATTCACTTTAAATACCTCATTGTTTATAACCTTCTCCGTCATAACATAGTCACTGGCATGTAACGTTGTCTTAATCGTTCCGTCATCTGGGTTATTAATTAAATAGTTAAATGGTTGGTTATTCATTAAGGAATCAATTGACCTTGTTTGGTGTATTTTATTTATTGGTATATTTAATTTAATTGGATTCTTATTTAATTTTTTACCCACGGTTTTATGGTGATTTACTTTTAATATTTTCATGAAGTCCTGTTGATACTTCTTACCGTCGATTCTTGCTCTATGACGAATAATTGGGTTGTCCACGAAGTTAATTAATCCACTCCTAGTCATCTCTAATATTTCCTTTGTAATCCTTGTCTTCTTAGAGCGTATTATCCCTTTTATCTTTGTCTCTTTCTCTCCTGTTTTCTTAATTATCTTGTTCTTTACATTTTTAATGATGGCTTCTTTATGCTGAATATTCTCTTCATTCCTGTGGTGTGTATCCTCAGGCACCAATGCTTTCGAGTCTTCTTTATTCTCAGTTTGTTTACCAGTGTCTTCGGATGGTAGACTTAATTCTTCTGTGGTTTCATCATTTGGTACTTCTTCTATAGCTGGTTTGTCATCATCCTTTCTTTCTTCATTAATCTCAAGCTCTGGACTCATTTGTTCCATGTTTTTGTCTTCGGATACCTTCCGTTCTTCTCTCCACTTTCGGTTATTCATTTCATCCATTTTTTGGCTAATTTTCATTAAGGTGGTGTTCAATTCTTCTCGGATGGCTCTACTGTTATCATCTATCTTACTGTTCAGCGTGTCCATGGATTTATGGGCACTGTCAATCCTTTTATTCAGGTCTTCCCTCATTGACTCTATATTTTTATTTAAGTCACGATGATCCTCCTTCATTGACTCTATATTCCTATTTAATAACTCGATGTTCCTTTGATTCTCTTCCCGGGATTTCCTACCCTCTTCTTTCAAAGATCGACTATCTTCCTTAACCTGTCCGAATTGTTCCATCATCATTCTCATCATGTGATCCCATCTTGCTTCTTCGGATGGTCTGTCTGGTCGGTCGCTGACTATTCTTTCCGTCTCTGGTTCTATATGAGGTATTTCGTCGGTACTAGTTTCGATATTATTTATGGTAATCACTTCCATTTCGTGTACGGGTTGTGCTTCATAATCCTCTGTATCCCGTTGTCCTTCTCCTACCCGACTGTCCTTATATCTCGTATCATATTGGTGGGTGTGCGGCATGTTAATTCTTTCGTGTCTACCGGGCTGATATAAAATATAAAAAATATTTTTATTTAATATTTTTTAAGCCACACTAGTTGGTGCGCCAATTTGTAATAACATACTTTCTTTCTTTGCGTGTTTACAACGGTTTAATTATACTTGTTTGAAAAGAATTCCCTTATATTAAACAAATAGAATAGTTAGGTTGATAATAATTAAATGCTAAATTAGCTTAAGTTGAGACGTAAAGTACAACAGTTGGTTGCTTGATAATGATGATCGTCTGGTTGAAACTGGCTGTAAAACTTCTTCTCCAGATTGCAGATAGTCTAAGTACGTTACGTCTCGTAATGTCTGGACAATATCATAAACAAAAATATACTTTTACGTACCAGGTCGTGTTTACTAGAAGTTCACTAAGCTGTCAACTCAGTTTACAAACACCAACTCACTTTGGTAGCAAGGTTAGATTGCCTTGTTTGTTAGTTAGTGGGCGCCACACGGATTTATTTTAGGGAAAATCCCGTGTAAAACCCACAAATAGAATTACTGAATGATTAAAAATTTTAAAATAATTGTGTAACACCTTTTGGCAATGCTATTCCAAAACATTAAAACACAACTGAAGGTTGTTTAAGTTTTCTAAATAAAATATTTAATTATCCTAGAGAAATAAATCAAATCAAGTGATGCTGTTAATAATGGGTTTTATTTACACCCTTATAGAGAATTCAAAAACAAATATAACGAAAATACACAAAGTTGTACAATTATAAATCAGTTATTATATGCCTTATACGGCTTGCTCAGAACATGAATTATAAATCTGGATGTCCATAAATTATCTAAAAATGTCCAGATAAATTATAAGTCCAGATGTTATTTAATTTTAACTTTAAAAATATGAAAATCTCAGATGTGAATTCTTTGAAACACGAAAAAGAAAATTATGCCTACACAATATCCAATAATCTTTTTGATATAAAATTGATCAACGTTTTTTGAGGTTACTTTCATAAAGTAAACAAAGTAAAAATGACCTGTTGCTGGCCTTGCGTTCGTCAACGCTTGCTTTTTGATTTACAAAAATTATCATGTGAGAACACTTACAACTATCATACAGCTTATTTCCTAATAACAAATTCATATAATAAATTGAGACATGGTGTAATCTTGAAATGTTTCTGTGTTTTGCGTCAGTACAGACCAGTGTAGAAAAATGTACAGGTTATGGCGCTCAGATAAAAATTGAATAATGATTGCACTGTTACCTTTTGGGTTTTAATTATTTAATTAAAACTCATTAATCACTTCAGTAATCGGATTATAATGATTACTGGGTTTTACACAACACACGCACAAGAACAAAATATTGCGATCCTCTTCTGACTAAATGGATCATGAATGGTAATAATTAATTATTTTCTGTTCATTCTCTCCCGCACTAAATTGAAATGATACTGCACATAATCACTGTTGTTTGCTGTAGATTAACTTGAAGTAGTTGTTTCTTGGTGTTGAACTAGTTGTTTCGATGTATTATGTAGATGACGCTAATAGTTAATAAAAATGCAGAGATAACAAGCACAGGTCTTGTGCTGTATGAAGTCGGTCAGTGTCTGTTGAGAAACGCTCGCGTCTCCCTTATATACTCTCCTTGTCCATCGGTCTTAGGTAAAAATGTTAATTACTAACTAATTTTCTGATTGGTTCTTGCAGGTGTGAAGGGTATGACGTATTATTATTTTGGCCGTTGATAACGGTTTTTTTAACCGTCAAACGCTGATGTGACAGATAGATTTCATTGTTATTGTTATTCATAAACAAATCTCTGGTGCATATTTTGCAAATGATGCTAACATCTCTCCCGCACTAAATACAGTTGCGATTGGGTCGATATCATTATCAAATTAAAGATCATTTTTTCTTCTTTAATTTGATATCACTCGATATCGAATTACTTTCACTTTGACCGACATTGTTATAAAATCAATGTTCGGGTACACCATTTTCACTGTCGTCTGCTTTTTCTGAACCGCCGATTTTACACTTTGGGTTAATATTGTTTGTGTTCACATATCATTTTATTATTCAAACGTTTATGTGGGAACACCATTAATTCTGTACTGACATTTTTACTGAACATTTTGAGTACACCTAAACTTTATACATTGTAATGAATGATCCTAATTACTATGACATTTCGTTTTATGCTAACACGTTCTAGTCTACTACTTAACAATTGAATTATGATTAAATACATCATTTTTATAATGTTTTTTGTTACGTCAGAGCATAACAATTGTTGTGTGTATTTTAATTTACACTTATGTTAACTCCCAATAAACAATTCACTGACTAATGCCTGGTCTAGGCGTTGTTAAGATATATCGCTCATATTGGAATTTTGCCTTAACAACGTTCATTGGTTCTCAATTCGGTAATTTGTGGAGGTACCTTATTTGTATAAGATTCCCTCTTATAAATAGTTTTTCTTTCTCACAAGTATATTTGATATTGAAATACATCTTTGTTCTCACTATGTAGCCATTGCTAATTTTAGTTTTGGCATTCATAATTTACTAGTCATGGTCAAATTTATTATCAGCAAAATGCTAATTCTGATTTCACAGTATTTACATGCTTATTGATTCATTTTTTATTTACATATAACATTCGGTTTACATTAATTACTGACTTGATTGACAGCTGAATGTACGTTTACTCTGTCCATCAGTTTGTGTGAGTCTTTGTATGGTTGTAGTGTCAAACAGTCTTTGGGTTACTGTTTCATGTGGCACTTCTGCTTCATTCTTCTTTCTTGATTTCTCCTTTCTTGGTTATTCTTAATACTATATCCCTATTTACATTGTTGTTTTGTCCTTATAAATTCTGATAACATACATTTAGGTTAGGTAACATTTTGTTATGTTACAATATATAATTTTGAAGCTAAGGAAATGTACTTTTATTTACTTTTTGCCCCATCTTGATATTTCTTTTCGTTCGTGTTCTACAAGCATGTGTGCATTACTTTTCAGCCTACCCTTGTACTTTGTTATGCACGTTTTTATTTCTAGAGACAGGGTTAAAAGAGTTTGCCGTAAATTTTTAGAGGCAGGGAGAACCCCAAAAGAGATACGTGGTGGAGACAGAGTTTCTGTTCAATTTGAAACAAACAAGCTTCTCTTAAAAATTTTACTGAGTCTCTGGTTTTTGTTAATCTAATTACTGTAGAAGTTAGAACTCTTACCGGCACTATCTACTGAGTGAGTTAACAATAACAGAATTGTGGAAAATGTATATTAAAAAAATTGAAAAAGATGGCAATAGAGAAACTTTGGAAGTTACATACGACTACTTTAGAAACATTTTTGACACTGAGTACAATCTAAGTTTTAAAACACCAGGCTCAGATTCATGTTCACAATGTTTGCAGCTGAAAGAAAAGATTTCCTCCTCTTCAACTTCAATTGAAGATAAAGAAAAATTTTGAACAGAACTTTTACTATACCAAAAAAGAGCAGGTGCATATTATGATATGAAAAAAAATGAGAAAGAAGAGAAACATCTTTACTTTTTATACTCAAAAAAATTTATGTTTACCTAACCTACCTGACCAGGCATCTTACTATACAAGGCAGATGTACCTGTATAATTTTACAATATGTGAAGGGAATTCTAATCACTATTCTATACTAGTCTTGAAACAGACTTTGCGAAAGATTCTAACCAAATTGTTTCAGCTGTATACCACCGATTATCTTCCACCAATCTGAGCGACTGTCAGAAAATTCTGCTGGGAGCAGATAGATGTAGGGTTCAGAACAAAAATAAAATTGTTGTGATACACTGAGCAAGTGCCTGTGCTGCGAAGCTCCTCGAAACACAAAAGAGGAGGTGTCGTAGGGCATAATTCTTTTCCCTCCAGACAGAGTTTTTGGGAACGTAGAACTCAAAGTTCACCGTGTCACAGACACAGAATCTCATGAAAAGTATAAGAATATAAGTAAATATTTTGCAACAGTGAAAGATCTGGGTGAAGAACGTGGTGTGAAAGATGGAAAACTAGTGTATCTGTTGTCATAAAAGATCCTGGCTCCTGGCACTTTCAGTTCCAACCATGTAAAAGAGTGACTATTAAAATGTCTGCAAAAGGGACCCCTTTGGTCCATGGAGAAAGAGGTTACAAGACTGACCTTGGGCAGTACAAACCACTTTTGAAACGAGGGAAGACCATTACTAATCTTAAACCTAATGCTCTACCTAGAGGTGTTTTGATCGAAGAAACAAAACTAAAAGACCTTCATTTCCTTCTTGGAAAGCATTATGGAGATAACTGGCAAGATAATGAAAAACTTTCTTTTTTCAAAGAACTCTTTAAACAACAGCAAGCTATCAGTATAGGAGGTTCTAATCCTCGGGGAGAAGATGGAAGTGTACACTCAGACTGTGGTGATATAATTGAAGACTAAGTTGAGATTGATGTATAATTAAAGACTACTTTTGTGTTTTCTAAAAAATATATGATTTGTGTTTCCTTCATAAAAAACATAACCATGTTAAAGTTACTACTTCAGAGTCATTGGTATTGAATAACTGTTGCAATATAGTGCAATGAAATTATAAGATAGTTTATTTTGGGGGGGGGGATCTTTCTATAATAAAACAGTAATATTTTCTGGGTTATTATTGCAGCTGAAGATTTAAAGTTTAATTACAAACTTTGTACAAGTCTTATTATAAAATATAAATTTACATGTTATAATATTTTTTCTTCGCCATTTATAATTTTCCCTAAAGTATTTGACTTTTTTATCACATCAGTGTAACAATTAATGCTGTTAACAAAATTAGTTGTGTGATTTTCGGGTATCTGAACCAAAGATGTTACTATACTGAAGCAAAACCCGTTGTGTGCAAATTGTTTTTTAGGATAATACAAAATATATTGACATATGATTTCTCACAATAAGATAAATAATCAACTTTATTTTTTGCAATTTATGATAACACAATCCTTGTTACTGTGATTCATAGAAAAAATGTTATAGTTTTGTGTTTCCTGAAAATTTTGTTAGAGTGGAGGTAACGTATTTTGCAACTGGACAACTGATATGTGATTCAATTCTTGAATTTGAAAGGCATCTGAACAATTGAAGTTCACCATCAGATTTTCAATATTTATGGAGAAGAAGGAATGAGCGATTTAATGGTACCAAGATGGATACGACTTTTTTGCTATAGTAAGCGACGTAGGATGCTTATCCGGGACATTGCAATGAATCATGGCACTACACATACACTGCCACTGCAATGTAACATCTCACAAAGTTTGGCTGGTAACAATATGATCATCCACCTTACAACCCAGACCTTACACCACGCGAATATCACTTTTTCAAGCATGAGAAATCTTGGTGGCCAATGATGTCAAACAAGCTGTTAATACATGGTTCAAATCACAGGCAGGAAATTTCTATGACAAAGGTATACAATGTCTAGTGCCTCGCTATAAAAAGTGTTTCAAAAATGATGAAAACTATATAGAAACATAGTTTAAGGTGTGTACTTCAAATAGTAATAAAAATGTTTTGTAAATATATTTTTAGTTTCCTTTAATATCCTATCGGAACTTACTTTCAGAATAGCCCTCGTACAAAGAATCAATATAACATTACGAATTCTGAAAATGTATAGTTACCTTCAACTGGAATATGCAATGCATGGACATTAAAGCAGAACTTATCATACCCACTAACTAGTCTACTAAGTTCCTTTATTCTAAGGTTTTTATAAAAACATTTTAATGTATTTATTGAGCCTAGACAGTGAAAGATAAAACAAATTACATTCCTGGGTTGTTATGGTTATTGCTGACATCATTCCTTTAAAACACAGTTATAACATATCACCCATACACTAACACACCGGAACTCTTAATGTCAGTATTAGGATACAAGTTAAGTACACATGTTAGTGACTCAATCTTCATAAGAATTTGACAATCAAAGAAGGCTATCTTGTTCTGTTTGCTTACATATACTGCCTCATCTTGATAAACACACTACGATGTAGTTTTATCTATTGTGGCACAATAACTGCCCTTTCAAAATGGTGAATTACATGACTGGAACGAGTTTCATTCCCCCCTCCTATCTGGTTTAAGTTATGTTACAACTCTGTCATAACTGAATGGCATTTTTCAGTAAAGGAGAGAAAAGCTGTCAGTATTCTGTAGTAATCAGACAGGAGTAACATTTTGAAATTTTAGGTAGAGATGACATTACATATAACACACCAAATAACAATATATGCAGTCTTTCAAATTCCGTAGCAGAAAACAAAAATAAGCTATGGCAAAATAACAACCAAGAACTATGATATAATAGTCTCTTATTTTTACAGTGGAATGATTAGAAATGTGCCACTTTTACACTGACCAAAGGATTTCTTCTTAACATGGTTCTTTATGCTTCTAGACTGCTGGCAAAGAGGGTTTATATTGAGAAGCACCAACAATAAGTCCAAACTAATTTTTATATATTTTCAAACTGTAATTTACAGTTGACCCAGTCTCACAGAATGTCACAATACTTTTTCTATTAATTCACAGAAATGTGATAATTATAATTTACTGAGATACATACAATGATGCAACGCTTACTTACCGAACGGCCATACTGGTCACTTGCCATTCTACAAGTGTCTAATCCAGGAACAAGGTCAAACAATCTGAAAACTTGATCTTGTGTAAGTTGTGATGAAACAAGAGCAACAAGATGTGCGTTGGAGTCTGAACCATAACTACCTAGAAAATCGGCTGCAAACAAAGAAAAACAAAAACTGTTAATTTAAAATATACAGTTTCAGGCTACTCTAATTATCCATGGAGACTACAGGAAAACCAGAAAACTTAGGTATAAAATTCATCGCTACTCTAAGATTCTGTATCCAAATACTTCTAATATCAAAGTATTTTCTTATTACCGGAGAAACTCTCTGTTGGATATAATTTCAATATTAATGTATTACTTAACAGTTACAACACTTAACAAGTTATAAGTTACTTAACAAGTTAATTCTCAACTTGTATTTTCATGTATCACATTAAATCTGATACCAGTGTCATTGGAAGAAATAGTGAAGCAAATTTTAATCTTCTAAAATGTTTTTGATAATAGTGGTTATTCTATGTACTTGAGCGATAATTATTTTTCCACAAATCAAATTGATGTATCAGAATCAGACTCTTATCCTTAACAATGTTACTCATAACTTCTAGTCGAAATCCATTTCAGTCATCAGATACACTGACTTAAAACCTTGCACTAACCTAACCATTCACATTGACATAACTTTTTATATTTATTAAATGTATTAATTTGTTTTACTGATTCTACCGCATGTTACAGAGATAAAAATTCTAAGTAATTTTGGAAACAATAATTGAAAGCCACCAGACTTTCCATTGTGCATTTAGTGGTTCATCGTTATTTGCAACCGGTTTCAATGGCGGGGTCAAGCAGGC
This sequence comes from Magicicada septendecula, assembly GCA_034769895.1. NCBI lineage: Eukaryota > Metazoa > Arthropoda > Insecta > Hemiptera > Cicadidae > Magicicada > Magicicada septendecula. Next base: position 379,589,719 of record CM068367.1, read on the forward strand.
CAATACATACCTCACATGACAATTTTGTGTCACACACAGAGATTGCTTATTAAAGCTGAAAGGCAGGGGGAATGCAATGAAAAGATTCAATAAAAGGTTAATTAGCCAGCACAACAAGAAGTTCCTTACTGGAGAAATGTATTAAAAAGATTTGTGTCTGGGGGAAAACTAGCTTCTTGAGGCATACTATTCTGTGGAGATGAAAAAAAGTTTGGCTTTGTGATGAACAGGAATTTCTTGATGTGTATAGAATTAATTGCACAATACAATTCTTTTTGACTGATCACATTGCAAGGTTGGGTAACCCTGTTAAAGGATCTACTTTACATTTGTCATCTGTAACTTACGCAGATTTGAATGGAGAAGTCAGCAAGTGCAAAAATAGAAAAAGTTCTGTTTAAAATATTTTTCTACCACAGTGGATTCTACACCGAATGTTTGTCACCATGACCAATTGAGTATAATTATTAGATATGTGAATTACAGTAACATAAATAGTGTCATTACCATTTTTATGCAATCTCTATTTAGGTTCTTATGCTTCATAAAAAAACCTGGCAATACTGGTAAACAACTTTCAGAAAGTCTTGCATACTTTAGAGTGCACGGTCTAAATACTGATAAATGTAGAGGTCAATTGTATGACAAAGTAGTAACATGTCCGGAATTATTCAAGATTACAAGCTATAGTTAAGGAAAGAAACCCTCTGGTAATCTTCATTCCTTGTTCAGTTCATTCACTGAATCTGGCTGGCTCAAAAACAGCAAGGTGTTGTAATTGCAGTACAAAACTATAAAAACACCTTTGCTAATTCAACAGAATGGTAGAGCATAAATGAAAGATGTTTCAATTCTAATAAACACTAAAATCTTTGTCAATTACTTGTTGGAGTACACAATGATGCTTGTAAAAGGTTGCCTGTTGATTTGGGAAACAATATTTGCCACTTTGAAATACAACTCATCAAATGGAAATGTGACATGCAGTGTCAGATGTGAAACTAAGGGACTTCTTAGACAGCTAAATTGTATTGAGGTATCTTATGCAGTCAGTTTGGCATTGTATTCTTCATCAGTTTGGTAAAGTGATGAACAAATGGCAATATGGAGACATGGACATTTTCACTGTTGTCGAACTGTATGTATCTCTCACTATATTTTTATTGGAGCTAAAGATCACTTCCCAGATTCAGAAGGATTTAGCACAAAATAAGCTTGTTTACATCAGAAACCTACTCCATCAGGTACAAAGTATACAATTAAATGTCAGAAATTATTTGACAATCATAAAAAGGGACACAGTCATAAGTCCTTAAGTACCAGGAGAAGAACGGAAACACCACATTTTTAACATTTCTGAAAATGTTAAAGAAGACAGTTAGTTTAGACAGTTTAGATCAAGACTTTTGTTTCTTACAAATGTAACTGAACTTGATGCTTCTTATATTTTTGATGCTGCAGAAAAACTTCAAACCCTCTATAATCTTGAAGTACAAAGATGTTTAGCTGAAGAATGTATCCACTTTAAATGCAATTTATTCACTATAGAGAAAGAATGTGATCAGAAGTTAACTTCTGTTCCACTCCATTGCAAAATATTACATCAACGTTGTAGCGTGACAGATATAAGCATAATATTGAATGGCAATTGATCATTAGAATAATGAAGTTATAATATTTAAATTTGGAAGAAAGCATTAAGTTTAATATAAATAGATTAATTCATAGCAACTGTGGAAAGAAATCATTATTATAAAGAAAATACAAGTTAAAATAAAAGGAGTTACTAGTGATGAGTCATCCAAAACCAGTCTTATAACCAAAGGTTTTCAAGGTATAACCCAGGAAGGTAAAATAGTAAATAACAAAGCAGTACACAATATGACCAAACCCACAACGAGGGAGAATAAATAAAAGAGAAACCCTAAAATAAGCCAAGATCAACCAATACAGGTTGTGTATTTCTGAATTAAAGAAGAAGATGGAGAAGATCCCAAGAAACCTGATGGCATCAAGAACAGATGGAGAAGATACCAGTCCCAGAAGGCAGGAGAAAAGAAGACTGAAGAAAGAAGAAGAGGGCAGCATCCTGAAGAAGACGTCATGCTCTTATAAAAGACACCCAAATCCCTATATCCCCAAAATAAATATCTAAAAATAAAAGTATAACGAAATAAAAACCACATGTATATAAATTTAAGAGAGAGGAGTGTATAAAGTAAAAGTTTCCTGTGAACTAAGATGAAACAATAATATAGTACCCATGGAACAAATCTCCATTGAAAAAACGCTAACCAATTTATTATGTTGATAAGACTATACGACCATTTAGCATTAACATAATATATAAGTGAAAGTGAACCAGTGATAGTTTTGGGTATTATAAAAAATGAACCTTGTGTTTCATTCTTGGCAATCACAAACATTGGATGCAATGAAATATGCATTTTTCAATGACTTAAAATGTGTACTGTGACAATATATTGTTCATAAGTCATGAATCTGTTTAAAATAACATTGTGTTTTACATGAAAAAAGAAAAACCAGATTTCATTATACTTTTGAACAATTCATACTATTTATTAGTTAATGACAGGGTGCAATTACCCAAAGACAATGTATAAAAGACTGTATAAAAACTGTAGAATCCTACTTATAATAATAGTTAGAAATAAGAATATAAATATAAGGTTTTTATGTATATAGTACAAGAATGTTTAAAAATGTTTTAGATATAAGGCCATTTGTTTGGGTCTGATACAACTAACATCAGAACTATAAAAATAGTTACCACTTGTAAATAGTAGAGAGTAATTAAGATGTTAGTTAGTACAAAACCTTTGTTGTAAACCATATTTACATGTTGGAAATGGGAATTTTGTTGCAAAATGTCTGATTTGAAGACAACCATTTATTTAAGAAAAATGTTCTTTATTTTGTTTTAACTATTGTTTGTATTGTGGCCAATACTAGTTGTTTTTGTGTAATTTGAAAGCATGTTTAATTTATAATACTATTTGTAAAAGTCAGAGAGGGTATCACACATCATATATTGTTTGTAAATTATTTTGTAAGAAAAATTGTTAAAAAATCATAGGCCAAAAGAATGGAAACCAAACTTCATCAAAACAGAGAAATTGCTCAATTAAATGCAAATAAACAAAAGGGGTTTAGACAAAATAAACTTGAGATCATGCCATATAATTGCACATACCATTTAGAGAGATTTTAATAAATTATATTCAGAATTATAAATAAAAATAAAATGACTAAACTCAGAAATTTAGATATGGGAGTCATATATTTCAGAATAATGTTTCAGAATACAACTAATTCAATTAATTACCAGAAAATAAGGGAATAGGAACCTTTTAATACAATATAGAATTATTAATATTAAATATAACTGATAAAATGGCTGAATTTATATAATGACAGGAAGTAAATTCTGATGTTTTGAACTCTTCACAGTATACCAAACTGAAAGTGAAATTACTATTTTTTGGACAGAAAACACAATAATATGGCATTATTTAATCTGAAAATAACCAGAATGAACTGAAAGATTAATTTAAATCAAATCTAGTGAATAAAATTGACAAATAACCAAAGTTTAGGCATTCATATAGTGAAATAGTAAAATGTACACAGGATGTGAAAATATATTTGAACAATGTTAAGGATAATATTATATGGGCTAAGAGTTTAATTGAAACTGAAGGAAACAGTTAGTTAATTATTGGTAGTTGAACGGACAACATGACATACCTTTGAAAACGTGAATAACCTAACCTATAATCGTCATACAAAGCGAGTGTATAGCGAGTTATTGTGAAATCGCGAGTGACTTGTAAAATACTTCTGAAACTATCATATTATAACAGAAACGATCAAGTAACACTCCATAACACAGAACAATATAAATCTACTCCGAAAAACACCATAAAACACTAGAAAACTGTATAATACATTAAACCAAATTAGTGACGGAATCGGAGAAAGTGTTTGAACTAATAATTATACGGATACACTAAATACAACTCAGAAACAGTACACTAGACACTACACAACATTTTACAAGAGATTCGCAGACATCAGAACAGGAATACTACAGGAAAATCTTTTATTTGGAACGTCCAATATACGAATGACATCTCACTAACTTCACGGCAGCCATTTGCAATATTGGTCTCATCATTGCCAGAACCCCGCCTTCTAGTTCGACACCGCTGTTGGGTGAAAACAATTATTATATTTACAAATTATTATTCAATGTCTGTGTTTATTAATAACTATTAATTTGATTGTAACGTTATACTTTTTAAATATTAGCCCGATTTCTCTGACTTTGGTAATAACTGGCTGTTTAAAGAACCCTATATAATTTTTATAACATATACTTGTAACTTTTTTCGATATCCTGAGAGTCGATACTAATCGATAAGAGTCAATATTGCTGTTACTTAATAAAACATTAATACTTTTCAATACTTAATAGTTCTTTATTTCTTCAATAATACTAATTACCAATAATATAATTCTAATTGATAATCTACAAGGACTTTACCACCCGTAAGTGAAGATAACCTAAAAAATAGAAAGGTAAACAAATATCGATTGGTTTACAGACAGTCTTATGAGTGGTGATAGATTATTTAAATTATACTAAAACTTTAATAAAAATTTTCAGAAGAGCATTACACTGTTTAAAACTTCACAGCCCTATATTAATTAATTGATCCTAATTAATTAATTAATAAAATTAAAATTTTTTTTTTTTATTATTTTTTTTTATAAACATAATTTTTTTTTTTAATTTTCTTCAAAACAATAATTTTTGTTTTGAAACTTTCGGTGAAGCTGAGCATATATATTTCTTCATCAACTTTACGCTACTCGACCGGTCTTGCTACCATTGGGACTCGACCAGCTGGGAAACTTAAGGAAGTGTTTCAGGCCAGTAAGACGTCGAGAGCCACACCAATTACACACCAATTAAACACCTTACAACTTACAGATTCACACATCAATCTTATTTATTTTATTACAAATTGGCTAGTCCAAACAGAGGGGCTTGATTACATCGGAGTCACATATTCCATAATAAGCTTATTATCATCAACACAACATCATTTTATTATTTTATTACAAATTGGCGCACAACTTTAGGGGCTTTAATTAGCGATTGGAAGGCCAATACATTCTGCCCAATCACTAGTTGGAGCTAGGCAACAGCTACAAAGCCAGAGAATTTCAAGGGAAAATGCAACGACGTGCAACATCTAAGAAACGGGCGGCGGAGGCCGAGAAAGAAATAGAAGTTGACATGGACAACAAGGAGGCGACGCCAGTAGACGCGGAAAGTTTGTTGCCACCAGTGTTGTCCAAACAACATGAACAACCAGGGGAACAACCTGAGATGCCTACTCAGACAGGGGAAGTAAATGTCCAAGAAAGACATGTGGAAAAATCCAAAACTACGGAGGAGATTAGGATGGATATGATGATGGAAATGTTCCAACGGGAATTCAAATCTTTGAAGGAAGACAATCAATCCTTGAGTAAGAAAATGGGGAGTGATAACCAGTCCTTGAAAGAAGATATCAAATCCAGCAAGGAAGAAACAAATAAGAAGTTAGAAGAATTGAAGGAAGACAACCAGTCCCTGACGAAGAAGATGGAAGAAAACAGCAAGAAGATGGAAGAAGAGATGGGGAAGAAGTTAGAAGAATTAAAGGAAGACAACCAGTCCCTGACGAAGAAGATGGAAGAAAACAGCAAGAAGATGGAAGAAGAGATGGGGAAGAAGTTAGAAGAATTGAAGGAAGACAACCAATTGTTCAAGGAAGAATTCAAGTCGACCAAAGAAGAATTGATTAATAAAATTGAGAACACCAATCAGAAAATCGATGAAACCAGGAAGAAGATAGAGAAGAACAACCGACAGTTGAAGGAAGAGTTGAAAGAAGATAACAGGAAGTTGGAAGAAAAGATGGGGGAGAAATTGGAAGAATTGAGAGAGGACAATCAAATTCTAAGAGAAGAGTTAAGGGAGGTAAATCAGGAGATAAGAGAGAACAGATTAAAAAGGGGAGAGGAGCATCAAAAATGGATTAAAGAAAGAAGAGAGGACAGATTAAAAAAGGAAGAATTAAGAAAGGAGAAGACCGAAGAAATAAAAAATGATAGCCAACCAGAACCAGAAGAAGTACTAAATGATAAAACGCAGGAAGATAGTCAACCAGAACCAGAAGAAGTAATAAATGATAAAACGCAGGAAGATAGTCAACCAGAACCAGAAGAAGTAATAAATGACAAAACGCAGGAACTAGTAATGGTAGTACCTGAAATTGAAACTAACCGAAACCAGGAAGATATTAAACCAAGGAAAAGGAGAATGTATCCAAGAAATTTGATAAAAACTAAGGAAGAGTTGGAGATGATGAAACATGGGTTGATTGATGGCAATAATATCCCAATTACCTATGACAAAGACATCATGAATTCCAGGAATTATAGAAGGAGAATCGAAGTAATTTCCAAAATAATTTACCACAAGACAGTAGTGTACCAATGGGAAAGGACCAGAGGTAAACAGAATACGACATGTGGACAAGATCAATATCAGCGCAGAACTGGACAGTGGATGTCAGAAAGATGGAAATGTGATATCGTACCAGACTGTAATGACGGCACAGGTGAATCACCAGAATGTATTCCATTAGCGTGCCATCTAGGACAGTTCCAGGGTACGGTTAGACTAAAATATATTCCTTCAGAGTGGATATGTGATGGTAAACCAGCTTATGGTGTTTCAGATAAACAAATAATAAGTGATAACCCAGATGAAGATCCTCACAGATATTTGTCAAGTAACACAAAACATGGACCAGAAGAGTATTGGTGTATACAATATGATGATAGAGGGAACCAGCCCAACAATTACGATGGCCCTAACAACCCGCCGCATAATAACCAGTTTATCGGTAATTTTAACGGTGTTAGGAATAACAACCCCTATTCATACAATAGAAACAGTTTATACCAACATAATAACGTCCCATACAGTCAGAGAAATCCATATCCCAACAATAATGATGACAGCCCTTACCCACCTAACCGAAATTACTATAATTATAACTTTAGTAATAACAATAATAACAGTAATAATAACCGAGTGTCGCGCCCTAGGGTAAATTTTATAAGAGCAACTGAGATGATGGACCCTGGTTGACACAAATACCACACGACATCAAGAAAAGGGACGGATCATGATAACCGACTACGGCGAAAAACAACGTTGAAGGAGACGAAATAAATATCATTGAAAGGAAATGATATGGAGAATAAACATAGAAACAAAACTGGGTTTTATGAATGAAGACTATTTAAGAAAATGCACATTATAAATAAAAATATGAGCAATGGAACGACGTAAAGAAAATCGTCCATCTTCCTGGGTATATAAAAGAAAAGAAAATTTATAAGAAAAGAAAAAGTGGAGATCAACTTACAAAAGTATAAGTAAAATGGGCCAGTGTAGAGTACAATATAACCCCATATGTTGTGGTAAATGATAAGCATAACAATACATATGAGTTGAAGGAAATCGTTTCAGGAAAGATCAAAGGAGTGTACAATCAAGCTTCTATGAAGAAATATTATGAAGAATGAGTTGTGAGTTATAGAATTTTGAATTTTGTATTGTTAAAAATTCAAAAATAATGTAAGTACATCTTACAACCTAATATTTTGAGAAGAACATTTTGGAGAATTATAAGAAGAAGGAATTTAGAATTTTTATTTTAAAAAAATTCGAAAATAATGTAAGTACATCTTACAACCTAGTATTTTGAGAAGAACATTTTGGAGAATTATAAGAAGAAGGAATTTAGAATTTTTATTGTAAAAATTTAAAAATAATGTAAGTACATCTTACAACCTAATATTTTGAAAAGAACATTCTGGAGAATTAAAAGAAAAAGAATTTTTAATAATTTAAAAAAAATTTTAAAATAATGTAAGTACATCTTACAACCTAATATTTTGAGAAGAACATTCTGGAGAATTATAAGAAGAAGAATTTTTTTTAATTTAATTTGAAAAAATTCTAAAATATGTAAGTACGTCTTATTACAACCTAATAATTTTGGAACGAACTTTATGGAAGAAAGAAAAAGAAAGACTTTTGAATTGAAATATATTTATAAAAATTTAAAATTGAGTAAGTACTTCTTACTACAACCTGATAATTTAGAACAAAACTTTATGGAAGAAAGAGAAAGAGAGAGAATTTTGAACTTAATTTAAAAAATTTAAAATTAAGCAAGCACAGCTTACTACCACTGAATTATGAGGAAAACTTTATGGTAAATAATTAAGAAGAATTTGAATTTGGAGAAATACCAAAACATTCAGAAATAATAGTAAAATCACAGTACTATAAACAATTCTGAATGAAACAATTCTGGGAATAAATGAATTAAACAGAATTTGAATGTTGACAGAACGTCAGTACTTTGAAACAAGATAAGATCAACATATTACAAGGATTTATGAGAAATAGTTTTCTATTAAATAAAAAGAATAGTTTGAATTTTACATTAAAACTAACCAAGTTCCAAAAAATAATTATGTGTCAATTATGATTGAATTGAGAAGAAAATAAAGTAATTAATTCAGAAAAGAGAATTAACGTTAATCCAGAATAAATGCTAGACATTCACAATAGCATTTGAAGGAGTAGAGAAGAATAACAAAAAAGAGTGTAATATGCCAGAGAAGGAAAAAATTTGGAAGCAAAGAGACTAATTACCTATGAAACGATAATGAAAACAGTTAATCAAGAGCGAAGAAGAACAACTCATACCAAACAGATGGAGAAGATGATTTTGAACAAATGATAATAATAAGACCTATATGAAATGCAAAGAGAATAAATATCACATGAAATATAATATAAATGAATTAATGCTAATGAATGCGAAGACGGATTAATAACTTTCTAAGAGAAAGGAAAGAACCAAAATGTTTTAAATAAAATGATCAATATAACAACCTGTATATCTAATGTAAAGATACAATGTTAAAAAAATTAAATATAACATATTAAGACCATTCAAATAATGAATACGAAAGACTATTTATAAAGACCATGCTAATACTATGAGTAACCAGAAGAAAGTATAAAGAGAATTCAGATGGAGAAGAAAGAGAGTTACACTGTAAACAGTAACCAGAATTATTAAAAGAAAGGTTTTCAACCATAATAAAAATAAAATATATCAGACAAGTTAAGAGTTTTGAAAAAATATATATGTAATGAGTATAATAATGATTATGAAGATTTATTAAGATAGAAAATGTGAGATAATCTGAGAGACTACGAAGTGGAGAATCCAAAGATATTTTTATTAGTCGAAAATGAGACTACTTTTTATTTATTTATTCGATGACTGACTGAAGATAATTCCAGCAGCATTATGTTTTTTTTGAGCAGGGATGGATATGCCCCTGTACTCAATTTATAGAAGTGGTGTATGGCCAGCAGAGAAGTAGCGTACAGTGCCCCTCTGATCTGCCCCAGCCCACGTGATAGGGAATGTTAGGGAATTAATATCCCAAGGATGCAACACGAAGTTGATATAGAAAGAAAATGTATTACAATTATAATATATCTCAGAAGACACTAACTATCCGAAAAGGATCAGTAGTAAAACAAATAATTATATATATAAAATTAATAAAACTCTAATATAAAAAAGTCGATATAAAAATGGAGAAGAAAATGAATTATAAGAAATGATGAAATTATCATAAGAAATTATTTCATCCATAAACATGTCTGAAATAATTACTTCTGGAGGAGAGCAATCTGTAGCGTGACAGATATAAGCATAATATTGAATGGCAATTGATCATTAGAATAATGAAGTTATAATATTTAAATTTGGAAGAAAGCATTAAGTTTAATATAAATAGATTAATTCATAGCAACTGTGGAAAGAAATCATTATTATAAAGAAAATACAAGTTAAAATAAAAGGAGTTACTAGTGATGAGTCATCCAAAACCAGTCTTATAACCAAAGGTTTTCAAGGTATAACCCAGGAAGGTAAAATAGTAAATAACAAAGCAGTACACAATATGACCAAACCCACAACGAGGGAGAATAAATAAAAGAGAAACCCTAAAATAAGCCAAGATCAACCAATACAGGTTGTGTATTTCTGAATTAAAGAAGAAGATGGAGAAGATCCCAAGAAACCTGATGGCATCAAGAACAGATGGAGAAGATACCAGTCCCAGAAGGCAGGAGAAAAGAAGACTGAAGAAAGAAGAAGAGGGCAGCATCCTGAAGAAGACGTCATGCTCTTATAAAAGACACCCAAATCCCTATATCCCCAAAATAAATATCTAAAAATAAAAGTATAACGAAATAAAAACCACATGTATATAAATTTAAGAGAGAGGAGTGTATAAAGTAAAAGTTTCCTGTGAACTAAGATGAAACAATAATATAGTACCCATGGAACAAATCTCCATTGAAAAAACGCTAACCAATTTATTATGTTGATAAGACTATACGACCATTTAGCATTAACATAATATATAAGTGAAAGTGAACCAGTGATAGTTTTGGGTATTATAAAAAATGAACCTTGTGTTTCATTCTTGGCAATCACAAACATTGGATGCAATGAAATATGCATTTTTCAATGACTTAAAATGTGTACTGTGACAATATATTGTTCATAAGTCATGAATCTGTTTAAAATAACATTGTGTTTTACATGAAAAAAGAAAAACCAGATTTCATTATACTTTTGAACAATTCATACTATTTATTAGTTAATGACAGGGTGCAATTACCCAAAGACAATGTATAAAAGACTGTATAAAAACTGTAGAATCCTACTTATAATAATAGTTAGAAATAAGAATATAAATATAAGGTTTTTATGTATATAGTACAAGAATGTTTAAAAATGTTTTAGATATAAGGCCATTTGTTTGGGTCTGATACAACTAACATCAGAACTATAAAAATAGTTACCACTTGTAAATAGTAGAGAGTAATTAAGATGTTAGTTAGTACAAAACCTTTGTTGTAAACCATATTTACATGTTGGAAATGGGAATTTTGTTGCAAAATGTCTGATTTGAAGACAACCATTTATTTAAGAAAAATGTTCTTTATTTTGTTTTAACTATTGTTTGTATTGTGGCCAATACTAGTTGTTTTTGTGTAATTTGAAAGCATGTTTAATTTATAATACTATTTGTAAAAGTCAGAGAGGGTATCACACATCATATATTGTTTGTAAATTATTTTGTAAGAAAAATTGTTAAAAAATCATAGGCCAAAAGAATGGAAACCAAACTTCATCAAAACAGAGAAATTGCTCAATTAAATGCAAATAAACAAAAGGGGTTTAGACAAAATAAACTTGAGATCATGCCATATAATTGCACATACCATTTAGAGAGATTTTAATAAATTATATTCAGAATTATAAATAAAAATAAAATGACTAAACTCAGAAATTTAGACATGGGAGTCATATATTTCAGAATAATGTTTCAGAATACAACTAATTCAATTAATTACCAGAAAATAAGGGAATAGGAACCTTTTAATACAATATAGAATTATTAATATTAAATATAACTGATAAAATGGCTGAATTTATATAATGACAGGAAGTAAATTCTGATGTTTTGAACTCTTCACAGTATACCAAACTGAAAGTGAAATTACTATTTTTTGGACAGAAAACACAATAATATGGCATTATTTAATCTGAAAATAACCAGAATGAACTGAAAGATTAATTTAAATCAAATCTAGTGAATAAAATTGACAAATAACCAAAGTTTAGGCATTCATATAGTGAAATAGTAAAATGTACACAGGATGTGAAAATATATTTGAACAATGTTAAGGATAATATTATATGGGCTAAGAGTTTAATTGAAACTGAAGGAAACAGTTAGTTAATTATTGGTAGTTGAACGGACAACATGACATACCTTTGAAAACGTGAATAACCTAACCTATAATCGTCATACAAAGCGAGTGTATAGCGAGTTATTGTGAAATCGCGAGTGACTTGTAAAATACTTCTGAAACTATCATATTATAACAGAAACGATCAAGTAACACTCCATAACACAGAACAATATAAATCTACTCCGAAAAACACCATAAAACACTAGAAAACTGTATAATACATTAAACCAAATTAGTGACGGAATCGGAGAAAGTGTTTGAACTAATAATTATACGGATACACTAAATACAACTCAGAAACAGTACACTAGACACTACACAACATTTTACAAGAGATTCGCAGACATCAGAACAGGAATACTACAGGAAAATCTTTTATTTGGAACGTCCAATATACGAATGACATCTCACTAACTTCACGGCAGCCATTTGCAATATTGGTCTCATCATTGCCAGAACCCCGCCTTCTAGTTCGACACCGCTGTTGGGTGAAAACAATTATTATATTTACAAATTATTATTCAATGTCTGTGTTTATTAATAACTATTAATTTGATTGTAACGTTATACTTTTTAAATATTAGCCCGATTTCTCTGACTTTGGTAATAACTGGCTGTTTAAAGAACCCTATATAATTTTTATAACATATACTTGTAACTTTTTTCGATATCCTGAGAGTCGATACTAATCGATAAGAGTCAATATTGCTGTTACTTAATAAAACATTAATACTTTTCAATACTTAATAGTTCTTTATTTCTTCAATAATACTAATTACCAATAATATAATTCTAATTGATAATCTACAAGGACTTTACCACCCGTAAGTGAAGATAACCTAAAAAATAGAAAGGTAAACAAATATCGATTGGTTTACAGACAGTCTTATGAGTGGTGATAGATTATTTAAATTATACTAAAACTTTAATAAAAATTTTCAGAAGAGCATTACACTGTTTAAAACTTCACAGCCCTATATTAATTAATTGATCCTAATTAATTAATTAATAAAATTAAAATTTTTTTTTTTATTATTTTTTTTTATAAACATAATTTTTTTTTTTAATTTTCTTCAAAACAATAATTTTTGTTTTGAAACTTTCGGTGAAGCTGAGCATATATATTTCTTCATCAACTTTACGCTACTCGACCGGTCTTGCTACCATTGGGACTCGACCAGCTGGGAAACTTAAGGAAGTGTTTCAGGCCAGTAAGACGTCGAGAGCCACACCAATTACACACCAATTAAACACCTTACAACTTACAGATTCACACATCAATCTTATTTATTTTATTACAAATTGGCTAGTCCAAACAGAGGGGCTTGATTACATCGGAGTCACATATTCCATAATAAGCTTATTATCATCAACACAACATCATTTTATTATTTTATTACAACGTCTACCCAAATGTGTAGAATACACTCAAGATTTACGATTGTACTCAACAACAAACTGTCCTAAGTACAAGCCTGGTTATCTGTAACATTTTTACAACCATCAACAATTCAGTAAAGTATCTATGCATTCATGAATTATTTTATGCCATCATTTACCAACTGTTACAAACAAATGTGTTCTGTTACAAAGAAATGTTTTTTTCTTTCAGTTTTATTCTAATCCACCCATCTCTTGACTGTCTCCTGTCTATCACATCTGCACAATTCAGTATACGTTTTAAAGTAGCGGAATAGGTCCCGTTGTTTCTGCAAGTTTCAGATCCTCTTACCACACACACACACACACACACACACACACACACACACACACACACACACACACACACGATCAGCTTCTCTCAGAACTGCAGGTTTATATTGTTGGAAAACAATATGTTATAAAAACTACACATCATACACATTCGCCCTACAAAAAATTATATTTATACATTGTACTATCTGAATAATGGTATTATTAGCTGCTAAACATGACATATTTATAATATTTTTTTATTTATGTAACAGTTTTATATATATGGAAACTAAAATCAACAACAAAAATCACTGCATAGAAACATTAAAAATATACTAACTTACCTAGCACTATTAAAATATTATTCAACTCTAAATTTAATTATGCTGGGCCTCAAAATTTTATTTACAGGGGATCTTAAAAACTTTTCCAATACCTTTTCCCTGAAACTGTATCAAAGAAAATATGTGGACTTAAGAATGTAACAACTTCTCATAGGTAAACAGAATCTTAATTTACCATTCTGAAAGCACTGAACATGTTATTTTTTAACCAACCTATACCCATTATTAGCTAAACTCTGAGTAATACCCGAATGAGATGCCACAGATGAATGTCTATCAAAAGAATCATGAGATGATGGAGGATTTCTCGATTCCTTGGGACGAGCAAACACCGCTTTGAAACTGCGATCACATTCTTCGAATGCTTTTGCTGCATGTGACATCCTAAAAACAAACATCCTTGTTAACATTAAAAACAAAAAATGAGAAAAATGTCATAATTATTTTATAGCGCCTTAAAACAATGATAGATTATTACCTTGATAATACTTTATAATATGAATATAATTACACATATAGTAGAATCATGAATTTCAACTTACTTTACAAACATCCATTTTTTAACATGAAAATACTATTTATGTTAAAAAAACAGTGACTTTTGAATAGATGCCAGTAGTGGTTTAGAGATAAAATTATTGGCTGTTCTGCAACAAACTAAACTGAACTTTAAAATTAAGTTTCTTTCACATTTTCTGATCTTTATTATTTTCATCATCATTATTTTTGTACATTTTCACCATCTTTATCCAGTGTTGCAAAATAATTTAACATTACCAATAATTACACATTTTATCTTTACATAACTTTATAATGTTTTAACAAATGTATAATGCACGGTCCCACAGGATAATGTTATGTTCACTAGGAAGTAAGACTGATGATCAGGTGCCACTATCCCCCCCCTTTTCTCATAATTTCAAGAACAGAAGGGAGGTATTATCAGCTTCAAGGAAAATGTGTTATAAGTTGCTCACTGAGATACTATCTTCACTATCTTATAGGTTAGCAAAATGTCCTTGCTGTCATCAAGTGTCTACCGGTATATAGTTCATACGAAGACTTGCAGAGATAGGCAAGGCTCATTTAACGATCAGAGTGTGCGCTACTGTCAAGATATTAGTTTCTGCGAACTGCAGAAGTTTCATTCAGTTAATAAACGTCAGTCTACTATGATTAAAATACAATTCATTCAAAAGCAATGATATGCGTTAATAATGAATACATCGGTATGTGATATGAGTGGTGGTTCTGCAGCATTGTAGTGCCTATTGTAAAGCTGCCAATGATACATGCCAAACAGCACATAGAGAAAGGTGCACTGAGCACACCTAGCAAAACTTTGAAACTGCCATTTGCCTCATTACTCTATGAGAATTGGTCTTTGAGCAACTTCCACGTAAATGAACATGTGCACGAGTTATTTGTCACATTAGTGCTAAATGACAATGTAGGATCTTAAAAAAGGAACAGCAGTACGTGTAAAATAAATTCTACGATCTTCCTAAAAATTTGCAAAGATACTTCAATTGCTTAGCGAAGTACACAGCAAGAATTGTATGAGCCAAATGCAGTACTATGATGCTTTAAAGAGGGCAGAACGTCAGTCAGTGAAGACTTCTAAGGCATATCAATGGCTATGTCAGCACGAGATTCATATAAATCATTGTTTTACTGTTCAAAAATAAAAATACACAACTTGTAACTAAATCAACTTTAACAAGAAGTCACAGTGATACAGTAAATTTAATTTTCATTTTTTGAATATAAAGCATTTTTGATTAAACATTAAATAAGCTGTACAGTAAGTTTCACCTGTTCTTGTATGAATCAAAGTAATGAAATGTTTCAATTAAAACACAGTCATGAACGATACAACAATAGGGAAAGTTTAGTGGTTGTGTAAGAAATCAAAAACATTCTATTTACATGATATTTTAAATGCAATTGCTTAACAGTGAAGAAGAGTTCAGTTGTTAGATTACCAATAAGTACAACTTGTTTCAGTTCAATTAATATTATGCAGTTTTCTTTATATACTATAGAACAGCGGTGCACAACCTGACTTTATGCGGCCCGGAGGAAAAAATATTATAAGTCCACATGTTTAAAATTGTGTATGGAAATTTACCCAGATTTGTTGGTTTGATCGGGAATTAGGTTGACCAAGGTCAGGTGGTGGTGGTAGTGCGGGACACTCACTGTCTGCGCATGCGTGAACTAGGCTGCCAGCTGGCAGTAGGTAGCAGCAATTCTCGTAGCGTGTAGCGTTAGTTCAGTTCTTCAGTTTCAGTACAGACCGATCTGTATTTGGCATTCGTGTGTTTTTAAGTGATTCCTTTTTTGTAACATTTCACGATCATGTCTGTGAAAAAGCGTAAAGTGACTGACGAGTGCCGTGTGTTTCAAGAGGCATGGAGCGAGAGGTATTTTTTATAGAGTATAACGGTAAAGCAACATGCCTAATTTGCAAAGAAACCATGGGTGTAATGAAAGAGTACAATGTGAAGAGACACTGTGATACAAAACATGCTGGCAAATACAGAGACTGGACAGGACAATTGCGAAAGGATAAGGTAAAAGAATTTCAATGTAAATTAACAAGTCAACAAAATCTTTGCCGGAAAGTGACTGATGGCTCAGAAATTGCAGTTAAAGCAAGTTTTGTTGTATATAAAATTTTATTTAAAAAAATGAAGCCGTACAAAGATGGAGAGCTAGTTAAAGAATGTCTGGAAGAAGTAGCAAATATAGCTTTCCCGGAGAAAAAAAGTATTATTTCAAAAATTAGTCTTAATCTTATGACAGTATCCAGAAGAGCAGAAAAAATTGCATCAGACATTGAAAAAACATTGAAGAAAAAAACTGTAGCGTTACATATACAGTGGAACTTGGTTATTACGGTCTCGGCTGTTACGTCAACTCGGGTGTAGCATTATTTTGTCATAAGTCCGGTCAAACTGATATCTTTAACATTATAAAAATTCCCGGTTTTAACGTCACTAAATATTGTACTACTCTGTTATAGCGTCAAAAATTTCTCAGATATTTTACTCTAAATTTCATATAAACGTATATATGTGCACGCACGCTAGCCCATGGCTACAGACATACATTGTATGCAAGCGATAAGCACTGTAACAGGACCGCCGGCACCAGCCATTTTACGTGCTCCAACGGATGGCTAGATCGATTTAAGGCCCGACACTCCATTTCCTTTGCAAAAATTTGTGGTGAGGCAAAATGCGTAGATCTGAACGTTACAGGCGATTGGGTGTGTAACACTTGGCCAGAAATTAGACGATCATATAAAAATGAAGATATCTTTAATGGAGATGAAGCCGGAATTTTTTATAAATTAACTCCAGATAAGACTTTCAAATTTAAAAATGAAAAGTGCGTTGGTGGGAAGCTCTCTAAACAAAGAGTTACAGTTTTTGTTTGTGCGAACATGACGGGAACCGAAAAAAGGAAACTTTTAGTTATCGGGAAAAGTTTGCATCCTAGATGTTTTAAAAACATCAAAAAACTTCCTGTAAGTTACACTGCCAACAAAAAAGCATGGATGACTTCTAGTATTTTTGAAGATGAACTAAGAAAGTGGGATAAAGAACTGTCATCGAAAAACAGAAAAATTCTACTTCTAGTTGACAACTGTGCAGCCCATCCAAAGTTAAATTTGACAAACGTTAATCTGGTCTTCTTACCGGCCAACTGTACGAGTGTCCTGCAACCTATGGACCAAGGCGTCATTAGAAGCCTAAAGTGTCACTACCGCAAGCAACTTTAAAAAAAAAATTATTTTCTGTATGGACACGGCGCAACCTGCCACAATTTCACTCTTAGATGCAATACAATTCCTAGACGACTCTTGGAAGAGTGTAACACAGAAGACGATAGCAAAATGCTTTAGTAAAGCACAACTCGTACATGAAAATTTACCCGATCATGACGAACACGACGACTTGCCGCTCTCGGAGTGGATTAAGAAATTCGACGTAAATGAATTTGGAAATGAACTTGATTCCTATGCATCAGTGGATGACCAAGTAGAAACATTCCAAGTGTTGAGTGACGCAGAAATTATCGCGGAAGTAAAAAACATAGAAGCAGAAGATAGTGTTGAAGAAGATGCTGAGCAAGAGGAGGATGCCGACATCGTTTGTCCGACAGTACAGGAAGCAATGAGAGCCGCCGAAACTCTTTCACGATTTTACTGCTTTAGAGAGACGTTCAATGCAGCGCAGCATCTCCACAGCACAACAGAAAGAATTTATTTTTCAGAAAGGAGCGTCCAAAAGAAAATTACGGATTACTTTCGACAGTAAGCCTAAATGTAAGTTACATGTACTTTCTTTTTGATCTTTTAAAATACTCTTCATGCTGTTTGTATAAATGAAATGCAGTTTGTAAACTTTAGAATAAATATCACAAATAATGTTAATAATATGCAAAGATCTTTTTTTTTATTTCTCCTTCCTTACTAGTGATTAAAAAGGGTCTTTTATAACGACTCTTTTATAACGTCACTCGGACATAACGTCATTATTTTTTTGGTCCCTTCAATGACGTTATAACCAAGTTCCACTGTATATATAATGTGTGGCTAGCGGTAGAAGTGAGAATAATAGTAACAAAGTAGAGTTTGAAGTAAACAATCAGATGGGGGAGACGGGTATATTTGAAGAGTTAACAAATAATGGGAACCCGCCGGTTTCGTCAGAGTCGAGGGGACCAGATGAAGAAGACGCAAGTACTGATGTCCCATCACCACAAACGCAATTAGATATAGCAGCAATGCTACAGCAATTATCCAAACAAATGGGGGGAAATATTAAACAGTTAAAGAGAGACATTAAAGAAGACAACATACAGTTAAAGAGAGACATTAAAGAGAACAACACCCGATTAGAACAAAACATTAAACAACAGTAGACGAGCACAAGAATCAGATAGAACAACAAATTGAAGAGATGAGATGGGAAAACAAAGAGTTAACTAATAAAATGCGAGCCGAAGCGACAGAAGTAGTACAAGAGGAAATGGAAACATTCCAAAATCAGGTAAAGGAGCATTTGGAAAGGGGTGATCAAATTATTCAGCAGATCCATGCCGTGGTCACACAAGAAATTAAGGCTATCAATAAGAAAATAGTCACTAACAGTTGAAAGAATAAAGAACAAATAAACATATGTAAAGAAGACATTAATCATGAGTTGACAGGAGTCAGAGAAACAAATGAGGAGCAGATGAAGAAATTAACGGAAAGGTATGATAACAATTTCACAGAGGTAGACGGCAAGTTAACGAAGAGAAAGGACGACGTGCGAGCACGCCTGGCTCAAGTTGGAGTGATACCGACGCACCGTGGGTAGCGGCAGAACACCTAAAGAATGTGATGTTTGATAGAGTAGGGGAATACCCTATGGAGTTTCTAAAGGAACTAGAAGAAATCGTACGGAATATTATCCAGGTGAAGATATTAATTGGGTCGCGAGGCACCTTGAAGGGGAAGCGGCTATATGGTGGAAGTTGGTAAAGAACGAGATCACAACATTTCAGCAGTTCCAGGATGTATTCATATCCAAATATTGAAATCAGTTAGTTCAGGAGGCGGTACGTGACCGGCTGGAATATGGCAAATATAGGACAGATAGCGGGCTAAGCATGATTCAGTATATGGAAAAATGTATTTTACTGAACCGTCAATTAATTCTGGCGATTTCAGATAAGCATTTAATTCAAAAAGTCACACGACATTATAGCCATGACATAACAGTAGCAACGCTTACGAGAGGTGTAAGTAATATTACAGATTTTCAATATTTATTGATGTAGTTTACAGCCATGCGTAACGATCCTAGGGACCGGGTGTTTAACCATAATGACACACCCAAATACAACAGAGACAGGCCATTCAACCAGAATGACACACAGAGATCTAAACGTGAAACGAACGACAAAGGAAACCGCACGTGGCAGGGTAGAAGGTTTGAACGACCGGCAGAATACAACAATAACACCCCAGAACAAACTCAAGGCCGTCAGAACAATGAACTAACCCGATGGGATGGTAAGCCGGTAATGCACAGACAAAAATATGAACCACAAATCCACAAGCAATTGCGAGCACCAGCTGAACTCAAGGTCAAGCACATCCGACAGATTTAAAAAAAATAAGTTCAAAAACTGAGTGATTCAATTAGTAGGCATAAGTTAGATGTAGAATGTACATATAGAAATATTAATACGACTTTTGTAGACATAAGGGAAGAATTACTTAGAGATGAAGACGAGATTCAATGTAACCAAAAGCGTAAGTGTCCAGAATTAGAAATTTATTTAAACAGAATTCCAGTAATCGCACTAGTTGACACTGGAAGTCAGATTAACGCTATGTCGGAAGAAAGTTTAATAATAATAAAAATAAAATGGGAAAAATAAATTTGTTGAAAATGTCTAACACGGTAATTAAAGGGGCTATTGGTAAAAAATCTAAGCAAATAACGAAACAAGCCATGGTAGAAGTGAAAATAGGCCAGTATACAATCGACGGTATTTTCATCATAGTACCGGAACTAATACGGGATTGTACATTGGGCACTGAAATGCTGAATAAAGGCGAATGTGTCATTAACCTACCACAAAACCACATAACATTCAATAACAATACCAGTCAGCAAAGAATACCTGTAGATGCAGAAATATTAACAATTGAGATCAATGAAGACGAGCAAAAAACGCTGAAACTAATCGAAGAAAAACTTACTGAAGTCAACGGGATAACGACACAAACCAAGCAAAAGTTAGAGGACATTTTAATAAAGTATCGCTGTATATTTAAAGAAAGACCAGGACAGGACGGATTAAGAGATACCAGCATAAGTTCATCGTAACAGACACCATACCGTACTGCTTAAGGGGATGGCCGATCCCACTCAAGTATCAGGATGCGGTGGATCAAAAAATTAGGACAATGGAGGAATATCAAGTCATCGAGCGAGCTGCCAGCCCATACATCAACCCGATAGTAACTGTTATAAAAAAGGACCAGACTGTGAGATTATGTTTAGATGCACGTAAGATTAACCAGTCACCATACCCGATTATGAAGGGGCGGTGCCAATTAATGAAGTTTTGGCAAGTTGTAATAATATTAAAGTTATGAGCAGCATTGATTTAACGATGAGTTTCTGGAAAGTTCCCTTAACAGCAGAATGTCGTGATTACACCGGGTTTTTGTATAAAGGGCGATGCTACAGATTTACGGTTACTCCTTTTGGCCTAAAAACGAGCCTGGCAAGCCTGACACGTGGCTTGGACAAAGTACTAACGGAGGAAGTAAAGAAATTTACAATTATCTATGTTGACGATTGTTTGTGCGTGTCTAGCAGCGTCGAACAACACCTAATCCATCTGAGGTTATTAATCGAGAATTTAAAGAGGGCCAACCTCACTGTAATAAATCTCAAGAAATCACAGTTCTTCCGAGAAAAAATCGACTATCTTGGACATGAATTATCTACAAATGGTATCAGTGCATCACGTGAAAAGGTTGCAGCTATAATGAAGTTTCCACGTCCGAGGAACCCGAAACAGTTGAAAGGTTTCCTAGGGCTGACAAACTTTTATAACACATTTACAAGCTGTTATGCAGAGGCGACGCAACCACTTCTACGACTACTGAAGAAGGGGAGTAAGTTTCAATGGACCGAAGAATTAGACAGACAGTTCATCGAATTGAAAAATTTATTTGTAGACACTGTAATGCTTCGTCATCCAGACCCTAACAAAAGATTTTATTTACAGACCAATTCCAGCAAGTATGCGCTAGGCGGCCAATTGTATCAAATTGATGACGACAACGAAATAGGGGTGATCGCATTTACGAGTCGAGTATTCCGAGGAGCTGAACTCAACTATTTCACAACCGAATTGGAGCTATTGAGCGTGGTGCATTGTCTCAAGAAGCTTAGGACATATGTATTGGGACGACCACTGACCGTCATCACAGACAATAAAGCTCTAACGTTCATGAAGAAATGTCAGTTGACTTAATTCAAGAATGACACGCTGGATCCTAGCCATTCAGGAATATGACTTTGACATAGTATATTGTAAAGGGAGTGAAAATATAGTAGCCGATGTACTCAGCAGGTATCCGCTAAAACACAAGATTTACAAGATCACGCACCCATGGACACTAATGAAGAATTAGAAATTAACAATATAAATATCACTTTGAGCAAATTACTTAAAAAACAATTACTAAACATAGGACATCACCAATGAAACGACGAGAGATTCAATAAAATTATAAATGAACTGAACAATGACCCGAACAGTAAACTACACGACACTTACACATGGCATAACAATAAATTGTATCGTAGATAACAGAGAACTTAGAAACTAATAATCACCACGGAAATAAGTAAGAGGTTAATAGAAGAAATACACACAAGTTACGGTCACATCGGGATGAAAATAACATATCAGTTATTTAAAGAACACTTCACAAGAGACAAGGTGTATAAATTCACAAAACACATGATAAAGACGTGCGAAAAATGCCAGAAGAATAAAGATCATCAGAAAAAGGGTACTGGCGAAACAAAACCAATGCTACCCCGATCTAAAGAAGAAATGGTGAGCATGGATTATTATGGGCCACTTCCCACATCAACGAGTGGAGTTAAATATTTACTTATTATTGTTGACAACTTCACTGAATGTGAAATTGTACCCCATGAAGAAAGCAACGACAGCAATAAAAATCAACAAATTAAAACAGTACATTTTCGAAGTAGGAACGCCTAAGACAATACTTACGGATAATGGGACACAGTTCACGAGTAAATCATGGACCAAGAATTTAGAGAAATTGGGAATAAGACCAAAATATACGGCTATAAGAAATCCATCTACTAACCTATCGGAGAGAGTGAACCGACAACTAGGAAATTTGTTCAGAATACTTGTTGGAGGGCACCATACAAAATGGGCGAAATACATTCGGCTGGTGGAGGAGTGCATCAATGGGACATATCACCATACCATCGAGATGACACCGCACCAGGTGCAATGGAGCCAAAAACCAAAAAGAGTATGGAAAAAGTTTATTGACGAGGAATTAATGAAAACCAAAGGTGGAGTGAACCAGTTTGAAATATACCGCAGGATAAAAGAAAAGGGAGAGAAAAGAGCGAAGAAACACAACGAAGAGGTACAACTCTACTACAGATCAAGTTCAACATCGGTGACAAGGTGTTAGTCAAAACTAACCCGCTATCAGACTTGAGTAATAAGATAACTGCCAAGTTTTGTAAACTTTATGAGGGCCCATACGTAGTAAAGGAGTTAAAAGGAGGGACAACCTATGTAATAGCCAATGTCAACAACACAGAGTCAATAAAGGGGAATTTTCAATACCCGACAATTAAAAAAAAAAAAAAAACACGTAATTGTCAATAATTGAATGTAAATAGTAAGTAGAGAAATGTAGTAAGTATAACAATGTAGTAGAGTCATGAGTGAATGTTAGACATACATAACTGTGAACAAACAATTTTAAAGAAAGGTTGAATGAGAGAGTGTGGGGTAGATGACCAACAAAGGGAAACAAAATAGACAACCCAGTGAAAGTGAATGGGGTGTGTGTGCCAATTGCAGGCAGAGTGGAAAGTAGGTCACAGACCGAAAATGTAAACAAACAGTACGATAGCACAAATAGAAATTGATTTACCAAAGATTGATAAACAAACTTATGGGTAAATCAATTTGGGGACAATGTAGCGTTACATATATATATATATATATATATATATATATATATACATATTATTGACGAAGTGTAATTAATAAAAATTTTGTCAATCAAGTTATAATGTAAATAGATAAGATAAATATGAAGTTAGTAAAGTTTGTAATAAATATAAGGGTAATAAGAAGTTATGAATGATAATAGAGATAAATAAATTAGGAATAAAATGCGTATTAAATAAAATTAAAATGTAGCATGACTAAGAACGAAAAGCATTATTTTGACAAAGTAACTTAAGAATCAGGGAGTGGTGAAGGCGTCTGCTTGCCTACACCCCGGCAAACAGAAAATACAATACTGAACGGAAACGGTGCCGACCATAAAACTATAAATGCATTGTGTTCACGATACAGCAAAAAACTTAACATTGCCGTTAGAAAGTAGTGTTAACGCCCTTAGCCAAACAATGGAATTCACCCACCCTAACGGTTGATTTTAGAAAGCGAAGCGTCATTTTTTTTACAGTAACGGAAAAACGCGGTAGAAGTCAATTGCCCAAACAATGGACCAAACACCGAAAGCGTCACTACTGACCGGGAACTAACGGAGCCTCGCAGATGGATGATTTCAAACTAAGCGCTGAAAACTTTAAACATAAGCCAACTGGAAAAACAGACAGACATCAGTGTAGAGGGAGGAACTCTGTCAGCACATAAAAAGAACGGGCAACAGCGAAAAAACGAAGTCTTCGATAACAACCAGACGTGGAGTCCATGTCACTCCCAACGAGGAAGTTGAAAGTTTGAGTGTACAGACGTGGGACTGACAATGAAAGACATATAGTTTTGTCAATGGTAAACGAATATAAGTGTATGAAGAACGGACGGACAAACGCGAAAGTCAGTATCGGAAAGTATAATTATGTTATGTACGCGGAATTGTGAGTTAACCAGTGAATTTATAACCTGTGTGCGTCGACTAGTAAAATAGCACGAAGCGAGTGATGTGTCAATCTCCCAGATAAGAATTTAAGTGATTATGAAATTCAGTGCACCCAGCAGAAGGGCCGCTATTGGAATTCTACAGAACAAGTAAATGTATTATAGCCAAATCATAGTCCATTAGTTATCAATTCAATGAAACAAACTTAGTTGTCTGACTCAAATGCTCATTTCATTCTAAAACAACCCACAAATCGTTCAGAGTTAAATAAAAAGTATAACAATGCATTTATATGTAATATGAGAGGTACTGGTGTGAGTAGTAGTAGAGATAAATTTAATAGAGATAGAAATATTAATATGACATGTTCAAAATATGAATTATCAATGATAACGATAAAACAAATGCTAGAATGTGAGTAGAATGATATAATTCATTTGTTTGATTTAGTGAGTTAAGTAAATATACAATTATATAGAATGAAAGAGTTGATGATATAACGATACATATGTATAAATTAAGAGGTACAATATTGTGAGCACGTACCAATGGATAACTTACACGAAGTAGTAGAATAACCAAAGGAACTACTCCATATAAGAAATACTGAAGGATGTTTTTTAATCAATGATAAATATTAAATGTATGTAAGTAATGGAGAATAATTCATAAGAAATATTGAAGGATGTTTTTTTAATCAATGATAAATATTAAATGTATGTAAGTAATGAAGAATAATTCATAAGAAATATTGAAGGATGTTTTTTTTTATAAATGATGAATATTAAATGTATGTAATATTATTCAATCAATATAAGTTCTTTTAAGTCTGAACGATCTGAGTTATTATTTATATAACCCCCTGAGATTGAGTCCATCTCTGGCGCCCACGAATTTAATAAAACCACAAGAAGTAAATTATATTGTCGCCAACAATGTGGTGCAATATTAACCTTTACTATTGTCGCCCGAACACGTGGGCATTCAGAATATTAACCTTTAATATTGGCGCACAAACATGTAGCTATTTAAGAAACCTTTAATAAAATATTCGAATTTAAGTTTTTTTCATTGACCATGGATGAAAGCACAGACGTCACTGACACAGCATAACTTTCAATTTTATCCATGGTATTAATGAAGATTTTCACATAACAGAAGAATTACTGGCGTTAGTTCCTATGAAAGATTCAACCAAAGGTTCAGATATTTATGTGAGGTGAAAAACATTTTGGAAAAGTACAATTTAGATCTAAAACTATTATAAGTTTCTGGCATTTCAACAGATGGTGCGCCAGCCATGGTGGGAAAGAAGCAAGGAGTCGTGAATTATTTAGCAACAGATTGTAAAAACATGGGCAATTATATAGTCGCATTCCACTGCATTTTACACCAAGGGAACCTTTGTGCACAAACTATTCATATGGAGCATGTGATGAAAGCAGTGATCAAAGTAATAAAGTTTCTTCGTTCCAGAGGACTCACTCATCGCCAATTCTGAGAATTCCTATTACAATTAGACACCCAGTATGACGATGTTCTTTATTTTACACAAGTTCATTGGCTTAGTGCAGGAACAATGCTGAAACGAGTGTATGGCCTGCGTAAAGAGATAATTATCTTTTTGAAAAGACGTGATGAGAATCTGGTAGCAGACTTTGAGAACAATGAATGGGTGTGCAATTTATCTTTCTTAGTTGACATAACCCAACATCTTAATGAGCTAAATACCAAACTTCAAGGAAAAAATAACATGATACACAATGTTTTACTTAATAAAATCGTCTGAGGTTAAACTGATTTTATGGCAGTCACAGCTGACGTCTGGGCTACTGACACATTTTTCTACAATGAACTGTTTTGCAGCAAGTTCTGAACAACCCATTAACTTCACTAAATATGCCTCACTTATAGAGAATCTTCAAAATGAGTTTAAACATCAATTTCAAGATATGAGAAAATTTGAGAAATTGTTTGATATGTTTGCTCTACCATTCACTACTAATGTTGAGATAGTGCCCATTGATTTCCAGATGGAGCTAATTGATCTTCAATCGAACTCTGAATTGAAGACAAAATTTTCTGAGGTTTCTCTACTGGATTTTTATAAAAAGTACTTACCTGAGGAAATCAAAGCATTGAACAATCATGCTCTAAAAACGGCAACGTTATTTAGAAGTACCTACTTATGTGAGCAGTCTTTTTCTTTGATGAAACAGATCAAATCAAGAGGTCGTTCCCATCTGACTAATGAACATTTGGAGGGAAACTTACGAATTGCTGTGTCCAACATTGAACCCGATATAGACAGACTAGTGAAAAACAAACAGTGTCAAGTCTCTCGTTAGGCTCTAAATTAGTTTCCTCTTTAACAAATAATAGTTTTGTGCTTTCTTTCAAACTAATAATTTTATTGCAATTGTGTGTCTTTTAAAAGTAAACTAAAAAAAGTAGAACTGGTTTTTAAAGTTACGTGTTTTTTAAAAGATTGTTTTAAAAGTGTTTCTTTACAAATTAAAATTTCGATTTTGGAATCTGATGGCTGTATTATTTTTGTGTCCTCAAACGTTTTTTCAGGTGAGTTTTTAATTGTTCAATAGAGCTAGTTTAAATGTAGCTGTGTAGCTCTGTTAAGTTTACTTACTTACTTATGAGACAAGTTAGAAAACGCTCTTCAATTAGAAGCATTACCTTTCACAGAAATGCTACTGGAAATATTAGGATAAGAGGAAAGGTTAGGTAGGTGGTTGGCGAAATGGAGGGAAGTTGCCTTGTGGCCCGCCATGATCATTTAAAAGTTTTTAGTGGCCCTCAGATGTTGAAAGGTTGTGCACCACTGCTATAGAATTACATTTACAGGCACATTAAAAAAAAAATAATAATAAAAAATTTGAAATATTTTACTGGCAACACTACCTGCGAAGTGATATGTAACAACTTACCTGAGATATTTGACATAAGCAACCCCTTTACTTTCTTTTGTTTCCCTGTCCTTAACAACAGATACATAATCCAAGTCACCATACTGCTTGAAGATATTTCTGACATCTTGGTCAGTCATTGACTTTGGAACTACAATGAAGAGTCTTAGCAAACGATCATTTTCATTCTCTTCTCGTTTAGATCCCTGGTCACGACTAAAAAAAAAATGTTATAAATTATATCTAGAAATAATTTTTTGTCTGTGGTGCCTGATTATACTTTACTTGCAGAATGATTTATACATACTGCAAAAACCAAATCACTTATTTATTTTGACTTTTCTTGCATATATATTTTTATTTTAGTTTAATGTTGAGTTACTATACAAGTATTTATTGTATTTCTTTTTATTTTATTTTATTTATTCCCTGATGTACATTTCATTAACATCTTAATGATTAACATCAGCATAGTTGTTTATTTCTAGTATGAAATTTGCTCGTTTTTTATATTTTTAATTGTTTACAGTGTATGGCCCTCTTAACTGGTTAGCTCGAGACCGCGGGGTTAGCCAGTTAACAAAATGGCCGATTACACCAAATTTTCTTTCAAACTGAGTTTTAACTCTGATTAAAAGATTAAATGTTTTAATACTGTTTACTTATGTGAAAATAATAATATTAAGTTGCAATCTATGTATTGTTCAGCAAAATACCGTAATAAGTTATGAGTAGCTCAACATTAATTAAATACAAACACAACGTTAATCTAATAAAACACTTGGCAAAATAAAATAATAATTACTGGGTTTATGACACCCAACAATACTGTATATTTCAATTACACTTTAAAAAACACAGAGTAAACTTTGACTGTCATCATTTGGAACACTATCTGTAACCAAAAGTGTATTTTCTTCCATCATCTTCTCAACGCAATTCTCAATTCCCAGCCAAGTTTTCCTCCATGATTTTATAAAAGTAGTGTGGGTAATTTCTTCAAACTCGGTTGCTACCATGTGCATCTTTTATACTTATAGTCTTTAAGGATCTACAAGTCCTGAGTTTTCCTCTTCCGTTTTACCCAGAATTTCATATAACAGTTTACGTCTATACCGTCTTTTGAAACGTGCACTAACTCCCTGGTTAATAGGCTGTCTGAGGCTAGTTATGTTAGAAGGCAAAAAGAAAACACTGACATCTTCCTCACATACTAACTGATCAGCATCGGGGTGGGTCGGTCCATTCTCAGTGACAAGTAGGCAATTTTAGATTAATTAAACAGCTTTTAGCTTTGGTATAAATTGTGTAATAAACCATTTCTTGAAAAGATACGAGTCCGCCCACGCAGATTTTTGAGATCTATAGTAAACCAGGAGGGAATCCATATTAACATGTTTAAACGCACGCCAGTTTGTTTGATTTACTATCACAAAATGAGAAAACTTATGTGTACCCAAGGCATTGCTACAGAGAACAACAGTCAATCTTTTTTTATTAACTTTCATTCCTGGCACTGATTTTTCACCAGCCATAGTGAAAGTTTTGTTTTCTTGGTAGAAGTTAGAAATTTACGCCCGTTTCATCTAGGTTCTATATCCGCTCTGGTTTAAGTTCTTTTTCATTTATCATTTTTAAGAGTTCTGTTGTAAATTTATCTACTGCTCCTGGATTAGTGGACAGCTCTTCCCCACATACATCAAGCACACGTGTTCCATGTTGTTTTTTCCACCTCGATAACCACCCATCACTGGCGACAAATTTGGCCAGGTTATCAAGTTTCCTGTGAAAACATAACGCCTGTTCCTTTAATATTGGCTCACTAATCAGCATACCTTTTCGTCATTGTTGGACAAACCATACCCAAAGGGCATCATCAACGATCTAGTTTGTTGGTTTTCTAATTGTGCACCGAGACTTACAGTAGCGTGCAAATTAATCCGAACACAGATGTTTTTTCATAAAAAGCTACTTTATTCATAAACACAATCACACAAGTACATTTAGAAAAATAACTAGTAGCTGATATGTCCTCCTTTGTTCTTAATGAGGTCAGAGACACATTTCGCCATCGATTCGACAAGTGTGTTGCAGATTTTTTTATTTCTTCATCATGAAACCATACCTTTATGACAGCTTCAATCAGTGTATTTTTTGTGGTACAGTTCATTTTTTCCACTCTCCGCTTTGTGATAGGCCACAAGTTTTCTATTGGATTCAATCCGGGGAATTACCAGGCCAATTTAAAACAGAAATTTTGTGTTGTTGAAGAAAAGCTTTTACTTTTTTGGCAGTATGGCATGGTGCTAAATCTTGCTGGAACACTCCGTTGCCTTCTGGGAACAGGTCCTGAAATTGTGTGATGACTCTTGTTTGCAGAACGTTGATGTATTCATCACTTCTTAGCATACCATTCACTGGAACCAATGACCCAGGGCCTTTAGAAGTAAAGTTACCCAAAAAATTTTTTTTTTCGGGGTGCTCAACAGATTGCTGGAGGTGCGCTGGTGACGTTTTTTCATTAGCTGCTTTTCTAACGTAAGGCACTTTTTGTCCATGAGCAAAAAAATGTGTCTCATCGTAAAACATTACATTTTTCCAGTCTTCTATTGTCCAGTTTGCATGTGCTTTGGCCCACGCTAGCCTTTTTTTTTTGCACACTGTGATGGTTAAAAGCTGTTTTTTAATTGGTCGGCGAGCTTTTCGTCCAGCTGCAAGCAGTCTGCATCGAGCTGTTGTCACACGAACATTTGTTTCACTAGCTGCTAACTCTCGGTTCAAATCCACAGCAGAAAGTGTAGGGTTAATTTTACTTTTTCTCACCAACATCCGATCTTGTGATGAAGTAGTTTTCTTTTTTCGGCCACAACTTACCTTTCTTTGTGGTGAAACGGAACCAGTTTCTTTGAATTGCTTTACAAGAGCATTCACAGTTCCTAGGCCTACACCACGCTCAATAGCTATTTGATGCTGTGTCATATTGGTATGCTCAGAAAGAGCAACAATCTTGGAGCGTTTTCTCGGAGTTATATCCATTACTACAAATGCACACACTACACTACACAAAGTATAGAAACTTTAAAATTCTAATTTCAGAAGAAGCAATAACAAAACTTACTCTATTTTATTCACAACACAATAAACTCAAAACTCCAAGCACATAACCTCAAACTACTAAACAACATGAAGACAACTAAGAGAATGTGTTTTGGTTAAACAGTATTACGACCGTGAACAAATAAACTGAAATTTCCCTGCGTTAAACAGATATGTCCCTGTGTTCGGATTAATTTGCACGCTACTGTAATTACTTTTTGCGATTTAACCTGCATACAGTAATCCTGCAGTGATTTTCTATTTCTCCAACAGCCATTGACAGTACTTTTTTCCACACCTAATTCGCTGTATACTATTCGTACCAATTCACCTTTGCCTAAACGTTTTTGCACGATACTGACAACTACACATTTCCGTTTTGTGTCACTCATCACAAATAGCATCAGCAAACTCACGAAATCACTTACAGTAGTAATAATCGACACACGTCTTCACTTTGACAAATCAACCACTAAACTGGCCAAAAAATATAAAATAAACAAGTGCAAATCATGCAAGTTTTGACATGTCGATGACCCATACGAGTCACTGTTTATCTCACAGCTAAGCATCCGGTTAAGAGGGCACCCACTGTACTTTTAATCCTCGATAGTCAATACAGAAACAAAATAAAATGTGTTCATATTATTTATATTTATGAGCACACGTTAAATAAATAATAACAACAGACATGTGACAGAATTTTCTGCTTTTATGTAACAGTGATTAATAAACATATGAAACCCTTTCCTTATTTCTGTCCACTATCTTCTGTTGGGGCATCAAAACTGCTGTCTTTACTCTGCTAGCTCTGATTATAATAAGTGAAACAATATGCCAACATGGAAAACATGGTAACAATAAAGCATGATGTTAGTTAAAATAATCATAGATGCTAACTGAGACTGATAAGAGGGGGAACGCACCATCCAGGCAGCTGGTGGTAGCCTTAACACTGTCACTGCAAAGTGGATACTTGTTCAGTAAGAGACAGCAATTTTCAGTATAATAAGTTTTCACTTAAATTGAAAATAAGAATACAGATAATACTGTCCAATGATAGTTATCTAAAACATGTAATTCTTGGACGTTAAGTCAGTGATGGCTAACATCTGTTGGTCTAACACAAATACTGTACCAGGAAATGACAGTCGGACTTTAATCACTGACATAGCCCACAACCTTCTTTACCACTGCAGTAGTTGAATATTTAAAAGATTTCTTTATTTGTAAAAGACTTGTTCTTTTGTACATTATGTAAAAAATAATAATTCTTTAGTATTACATATTAAAATATCCATGTAGGGATAACAAATAGGAAAGTAAAATATCAACAGTTCCAATGTAAAGTGCATTGCCACTGTTTTATTACATAATACAAAACAGAAAAGGCATATATATATAAGGAAATAACAGCTAGTTTTATTTAACAAGTTCACAAGATCTCAACTTCAAAACTTAAAATTTCATTATATAATTACCTTATTATCCACACTAGTGATACAAAGTTTCGTCAGTTATGACGCGTTTCGGGACTAAGTCCCATCCTCGATAACATTTATTTCAATAAACTAATACAATAAAAATCGCAACAACCATGATACTGGTCAAGTCAATTAAATAAAATAAAGTAAAATTACAAATCGCATGTGAAATGTTAAACGAACCACGGCCGGAGCTCCCGCATGCGTTCACCCACAACCGCGATCGTCACGCGACTGGTCAAAGATAAAATCTAAACCGATGGCAGTGTCGAGCAAGTAGTTTGATGCAAAATTTATCTGGTCATTTAGTAAACTGTTTTTAGTGGTACTATTTTTTATAGCTTTATAAATTTCAAATTCCTCCAGACTCTCCATCCGTTTACTTTTTTTACAAAAATGCAACGCTTCTAAATTTTCTTCAAAGTTCGTATATTTATGTCCGCTTGATATTAAATGTTGTGCAAAATTTGACTTAGTATTATTTGGCTTAAGAATATGTTCTAAAAATCTTGTACAAAAACATCTGCCAGATTGACCGATGTAGAACGCTTCACAATCATCACATTTTATTTTATATACACCAGATTTCTTTTTTAAAGGTATTTTGTTTTTGTTTTTGAAATAATTTCCCAAGTTGTTATTCGTTTTAAATGATAAGATATAGTTATTATCTTTGAGAACGGGTCTTAAAATATTTGGCATAATACCTGTGAAATTAGCAGAAAGATATTTATAATTTTTATTACTTGCTTTTATACAGTTTGAATTTTTATTTTCTAAACGTTTTCTATGTCTATTTATTATTTTGTCAACTATTGTAGATTTATACCCGATGTTTATAGCTATTTTGTATAAAAACACATTATTTTTTATTATTTATTAATAATAATGTTTCATATTTGTACTTACCACTTTTACTTCACACTAGGGTCCCAGAGTTCGTTCATAAGCGAGTTCAGAAACAGTGTGGGGGTATGAAATAAATACTCTAACGACATATATATTGAAAAGAAAACTTTTGTTTAATTTTTACTAAATTGTTACTCCCAGTTACACCCACATAGTTACATGCGCTTCGCCATGAGGCGTAGTTATGCAATCAATTTCAAATCTCTTTTGTCATTATAATTTTATGAACATAATCCCACCAAAATAAACATAATTAATCGGTTCTTTCCATATTTTAATACGGTTACAAATTATTTCCTTGATTATTAGTGATACTCAAAGACATCGATTCAATAACATCAAAATACATTTACCAACTAACATAAAACATATTATATCTAGGAAAGCTGCCCAGCCTGCTCGCACTCGCATTCATTCATATAGTTTAAACCCCCATTGTATGTAAAATTAATCATAATAATAATATTTTCATTGTGAAACGTTACGTGTGTGGCGTCCTCTTCCCCGACCACGTGGCGCGTCTCCCAAAGTCTTTCATTTTCTTGACGTTGATAAGTTTGTATTATTGCTTTAATAACTTTCGATATTCACTGTTCAGCACTGATTACACTGTTATACATATTTTTTGGAGAATCGCATGGATGTTTTGTCGGCCGACTTAAAAAAATGAAGATTTGCCCGGGCATAAAACTAATAGGTGCCACGCGTGGCCTATATTGTTAGTCGACTGGGAAGAAAATTATCAACGCGCCTCCCTCCAAACGCTCGGACAGAGCGGAAATTTCAATGCCTTATGATCGAATCGTCCGTCACTGTTCATTCAACACATGGGTTTTTCGTGTATTTGACGTCTACGATATTCGGTGTTCACTGGACGACGTCACTAAATAGGCGGGACTTCGTCAAGACTTCCGCCAGCTCGGACCATGTGCTAATAAAACTTTCGCCTCTAAGCCATGTTGAGTTTGCTTCTTGGCGTGGGTCTGCGCGCCGCCGCTGGTAGTGCGTTTGGGCGTAGATGTCACACAGCCGCAAAGTTCTAAGAATCGTGTCACCCGCACATTCCTTTATAATTGTTTCATCACCCAGCTACAGCATACCGTTTCTTTGTTCTAACTGCGAGTTAGATTCAATCGGGGACTGGCCACACATGTGAAATAAATTGTTGATATTTTAATAAGATAAAACCCCAAATTTAATAAAATAAAAAAACCCACCTTTCGTTCCGTTACAATACCCCCCCCCCCAATGAGAGGTCTTCTGTCGAAACAGAAGAAATCTCATTGTTAAACCCCTAAGAGGATCGGTGAGGATATGGTGCCAACAACCCCCTTTTGCTCTTATACATCATGGGTAAACAACCCCCCTGGCTCGGCGACTATGGCCGCATCTGAACGAGATCACTGGACTTCTCTACCCGAGATCCCAACACCATGAAATCGAACAGACATGCACCACAGCGCACCTAACCTCCTATCATGCCACCCCAAAATCCAAACCCCTGGTCTTATACCATGCCAGATCCTCAACCGATATGTTCCCCCTTATCATGCACACTGGCCTTTAGCAGTTACTGGGCTCGTACATACTCTTATAATATCTTAGAAACAAACTCATCATTTTAAAGTAAGTTCAAAATCAGGTTGTTATATTATTATTATTTTCATTAAAACCAAAAAAACTTTTATCTACATTTATCAATTCTCTTCATTACTATTTATACTCAGAAAAACAAACAAATTGAACATTTAATTACAACATGAACTCACTTATCCTAACATGTGATTATATATACATTCTAAACAATATAATTCAATAAAACCCTAGTAATACATATAAACAACACTACAATCAAGATTCAAAACATCAATTAGATGGCAGGCACAAAAAAATCAAAATTTTTTTTTTCAAAAAAAATTTAAATTTATTAAAATGTACTTTTCTCAATATTAAGAATATTTGAAATTATTTATTAATTAAATAACCAAATTTGCATTACTTCATTGCCAAAACTGGTCTAGTTTCTAACATCACCCATCAGCTGATCAAATTGGGTCAAGTCAACAACCTTGACCTACACAGGTTATACATAAGCTACATCAGAAAATACATTAAACATCTTTAAAATTTTTACCTTTAAACATAATAAAACATAATGAAATAAGACATTTAAAACCACCATAGTATTATTATAATTAACAATAAAATTGACATTTAAATTACTCAAAATTACACATTTTACAACTTTACTTTATTCTCAAATTCTATTAAAGTTTGTCACTTGTTTCCATTAATTTTTATATTTCAACTGTGATTTGATTTACTTTCTTTAACATTCTCATTCTCCATTAGTTTGGGTGATTTAAGTATTCATAATGACTTGATTCACAACTTGGTATGTATACATTTATAATCTTTACCCCTCTGACTCTAACACTCATTAACAGCTTTAACTAACATGACACCCATCTCTATCAAACATCTATCCAACAATCTAAACCCAACTTACTACTCAACTCATATCGCAACATTCTACCCTTATATAAAAAATACTCTCTACCACTTTGTACTCAGGATGTGTTCCCTCCCAAAAGCTCATCCCCTTATTTGGCCCCTGGATTCTACCTAGGCGGCCCTTTCCGGCACTAAACGGTCCCTTCCCGTCCCAACCCTTTTGTTGCGGACTCCTACACCACCCCCTCTTACAAAACTCCCATCAACTAATTACCATTCTCCCTACATCACTTCAACTACAACAAAATATCTCCACTTATTTATTACATCAATATATCAACCAATACTCTACATATCTTCCCCATATCTACTGTGTCACTATCACATCTCCAATTCTACATTACATTACTTCATAACAATATTTATTCCTCTCTATTACCACTTTAAACTCAACATGGACTGATCTACATGTCTCAACAAAATATTAATCACCCAAAATCTACCTTTTACTATCTTTTACAAATCATTTAAAATTCTCAACTATATCCAATTATTTTCATCATTTAAATCAAACTCTTTTAACACATTAACATCATTATTCAACCATTAGTTATCTTGGAAATTAGCAAACAATTCATAAGTGACATTCTACAGCGGAACAGCTGATTTTCTTAGCAAGGTGAATGACCTTACTACAAACACATTTCAAAATTATACAAATTACACATTTTATCAACACTTACCTCTAACACAATAAACTAATACATTTATGAGACAGAATAAACACAACATAATAAGCATACGAACACCTATTTATCAAATCATAATACAATTATTTAATTAGTGCAATAGCGAGTTATCATCTTTAAGTTACAAAATTTGAATTTGTTGCTCACCTGAGCAACCACCCAGCCACACACACTATTGTTTTTTCTGTTGGACTGTGGCGCCCATGTGCTTCCACAAGGACGGCATATGTGGAGGAATTTTACATCTCCGTGTCCTTGCTTCAGCGTTACATTTGAAAGATTTAGACATCAACATATCTTTTGTTACATAATTATGCGCCCTTAAAACGGGTCTACCACCTGGCCTTGCTGTTCCTCCTCGAACAGAGTGGCAGCCGCTGTTCCATAGTTTCCGGGATTTCCCCTAGTTTCACCCCCCCCATCAATTTCTAATATAAACCAATTTCAAGCCAGCTATGGTCAAGGTTCTTAATTTATGGCCATAGCTGACCGCTAGCCAAAACCACGATTAGAGCTGGTAAGGCAGTAATCGCCCGAAAAGTCGGGGAAATCAACTCTACCTTCAGGCATGTTATCATCATCATTTAACTGGACGGCACGGCAGTTTATCAGTATACAATATAAAATTGTAAAAAAGGGTGTGCCGTGTATTTTACGCCATTTTGGCCTCCGATGGAGGTAACACTCTCTGTTACCCCCAACACTTATCGCTATCTACTGTGGCACATGCCACCACAGCGATAGCACACTAATAGCTAAACTAAACCTTTCTACAATAGCAGTCCCTACATTCCATCATTATATCACTTCTATAAACACCACTCTACCCCCCAAAATTACCCTTTAATCTTGTATAATAACAAGTTCTTTTATTTATTTTAAAAAAATTTTCACATAGACACTTTTGCAAGTCCAAGCTTTCACTTTTCACTAACATTTTCTTTATGACAAAATAGTAAGTACCACAATGGATCATCTTATACGTTTACCTCAAAATAAAATACATTTGTGTTGTTTTCTGAGGGAAAACAATTCCTTGAAAAGTTAAGTATTTAAGTTATATAATTTTGGTCGTTTCATTTCACAATTTCTAAAACAAAACTAAGATAGTTTGTGGAAAAAATATACTACCTTTCCACGAAACTATGGGTCCCCCTCCCCGTTCTTGTAAGCAAAGAATTTCTACTGACACCTTTTTGTCGAGTAAGACCATCGTTGCTTTCACCCCGTTGCTGAGGCTACCACCAACCATGGTCCGCCTCCAGATTGCCAAAAACCACGATCAGAGGTGGTGAGTCTGTGATCGCCCGAAAATGGGGGATAGTCCCTTCTGCAAACATATAAAATCAAATTAAATTTCATCCACACATTAATATTAATAATAAACATTGTTAAAATTCCTATGATGACCAATACAATTTCAAATTTGTTGCATTGTGTGTCCCTACTATCTCCCTTGTCTCTCTGTTCTGTAATACATATGAATTCTTCATCTTAACTTCTATTACCTCATACGGTCCTTCATAGAGTAAGAAAAACTTCTTGATCTCCTTATCCTGAGCGCTCGACAAATCGTGTCTCCTCACCAATACCAATTGTCCTACTTCGTATTTCATCCACTTACCTTTTGCATCGTGCCTACGTTTTCTTTGTTCTCCCTTGCTCAATAAGCTCTCATTGGCCAACCTGATCTTTATGCTCACATCCGCTTTCTCACTCTCCGGTGGGTAATCAAACAGCTGTTCCAAAATTCTCGGGGGGCGTGTTCCCTTGATCAACTCGTGAGGTGTATAGCCGGTGGACTCGTGGGTGGTACTGCTCAGCCAAGTCTCTACTCTTCAAACGTACAACGGCCATTCGCTGTGTCTAGCGTGACAATAGGCTCTAAAGATCCTGCCTATCTCTCTCATTACACGCTCAGCCTGGTTGGACTGGGGATGGTACACAGCCATATGCTTCGTGATGATCCCTTCCCATCCTAGGGTCTGACGCCATTTCCCACTGATGAACTGTGGCCCATGATCTGACAAAATTACTTTTGGCTTACCCATGTGAATCATGTAGTCCTTTGTCACCTTTTCACTCAATACCTGACTGGTAGCTCTTTTAACACTATACAATCTCACATACTTAGAAAAAGTGTCAAGCATCACAAAAATATACATCACTCCGCCTCTACCCTTTGGCAATGGCCCAAACAAATCTACCGCAACTAAATCAAAAGGTCTATTCACTTTTATAAAATTCATCTCCCCTTCTACCCTATAATTTACTACCTTCGATTTCTGACACAAATCACAACCCCTTAACAATTTTCTAACCCTTCTTTCCATATTTTTAAAAACACAAGACTCTTTCAATACATTGACACACTTCTTTGCCCCAAAATGACCATATCTTAAATGACAATCCCAAACGATCTTATCAACTAACCCCTCTGGCACAACTAATTTCCAATCACGCTCATCCCCTACTACTTTCTTAAATAATAACCCCTGATAAATCTGAAAATGCTGACTATACTCTGATTCTGCTAATTCCGTTTCTAGACTATCTATAATCTTACCTGACTTACCATCTGCTCGTTGCATGGTTCTGATGTTCTTTAACTCTTCTCCAAAAATTCTGTCCTCCCTGCTTATCTGGAAAATTTCGATCTCCTTCAAATCTCTAACTGTTTTGTTATCCAGCATGTCTACCCTGGAAAGAGTATCAGGTATCTTGTTGTCTGTCCCTTTGATGTACTCCCACTCAAAATTATACTCCTGTAAAACAAGTACCCACCTGGTTAGACGGCTGTGAGCGAGTTTACATGTATTTAAGAAGGATAATGCCTTGTGATCAGTGCGGATCACCGTCCTGTTTCCCAAGATGTAAGTTCTGAATTTGGATGGCGAACACAATGCTTAACAGTTCCTTTTCGGTGGTGGTATAGTTCTTCTCTGCCATCAACAATGATCTGCTTGCAAATGCGATGGTTAAGTGTTCCTTCTCGTCATCCTCTTGGTAGAGTTCCGCACCTACGGCCACATTACTAGCATCCGTCTGTAAGAAAAATGTTTTATTAAAATCAGGGTGGTTCATCATTATCATTTTACTAAATTTCTGTTTAATTTCGTTGAACGCCTCTCGTTCCACTAATCCCCATCTCCACTGCTTATTTTTCTGGAGTACTGCACTCAATCTTGCTGTTACATGTGCGTAGTTCTTCTGAAATTTGCGATAAAAATTGCACAATCCCAGAAAACTCTGTAGCTGCTTGATGTTCTTCGGTTCAGGGAAGCGCATGATGGAGTCCACTTTATCCGGATTTGCTGAGATTCCTTCTGGTGTGATTATAAATCCTAAAAAATTTATTTGTTTGCAGAAATTTTGACTTGTCCCAATTTACAGTAAGTCCTCCTTCTTTTAACTTGGCTAACACATATCTTAAGTGATCTAAATGGTCCTCAAAAGTTCTCGACGCAATTAAAATATCATCTACATATACCGTCAGAAAATCTAAGTCTTTGGGTTTTAAAATTTGGTCCAAGCATTTTATGAAGCTGGCTATGCTGGTATTCAATCCAAATGGTAATTGTCGAAACTGGTAGTTCTTGCCGTTAAACAGGAAAGCTGTATATTTCCTACTCACCTCCGCCAATGGTACCTGCCAATATCCTGCTGTTAGATCAAGTGACGTCATATATCTCACCCCGCTGAATTTCTGAAATATTTCATTGATTGACTCTGGTGATTCACGGTCTGGTATTATTATCTCGTTGATTCTCCTCGCATCTAAACATAATCTAACTCTGCCATCTTTTTTGATTACTACAACTAATGGGTTTGAGTATTGTGATACTGACCTTTCTATTATTCCTCCTTCCATCATCCTGTCCAGTTCCTCTTGCACCGCTCGTCGTTTGGAATAAGGCACGGGATAACTTCGCTGCATGAAAGGTGTGTGTTCCTGTATCTGCAATGTACATTCGTAACCCTTTGCCCTACTTGGAACATCGGCAAACACTCCCTTAAACTGCTCTATCACTTGCCACAACGCCGCACGCTGATCTGCTTGCCTCAACGCCGCACGCTGGTCACTCCTTACCACCGCACCTCCACTACAAAATTC
Source organism: Magicicada septendecula (assembly GCA_034769895.1). Classification (NCBI taxonomy): domain Eukaryota; kingdom Metazoa; phylum Arthropoda; class Insecta; order Hemiptera; family Cicadidae; genus Magicicada; species Magicicada septendecula. Next base: position 379,630,203 of record CM068367.1, read on the forward strand.
ATCCGCCCTCATCTCCCATACGGCATTATTAATATTACCCATTTCATCTTCAAAATCATCAATATACTCACCCTCTCTACATAAATTTACTCTAGTATCTATATCACTCTCGCCTACTCTCTTTTGTAGTATTTTTACTCCCTTTGTTCTAACTTTATCTATTATTTGTTCAAAATTAACCTTTACAGACCGATCACCCCCATCTAACTCTACTATTTTCTCCTTAAAATTTACAACAGCTTTGTTTCTTTGCAGGAAATCATTACCCAATATAATGTCTAAACTTAACCCTTTAACTACCAAAAATGTGTTCTCAAATTCTGTGTCATTTATCAAAAAACTTAAATGTATCTGTTTTGTTATTCTTTTACTGCGTACGCCTGTAACTCCTACTACTGTAACCCCTGCTACTGGTAAAATTGGAATATTCTTTTTACTTTCTCTTAACTCTCCTAAAATGTTTTCTGCAATAACGGAAATCTCGCTACCTGTGTCTACAAGTGTTCTATAATACTTATTGGCTACATTTACCTGTATTTCCGTGAGTCCCGCTCTCACCTCGATTGTGTTGTTTTCTTCCTCCAGTAAATCGGCAACTATGTCCGTTTTAATGACGTTACTCTTGACATCCTCCAACAGTTGGACCTCATGTGCTTCCCTGTACAGTGGTCTGGTCCATGCTACCACTGTCTGTTCTAGTTTTCCGGTTGTTGTCTGTGATTGCTTGTGGTTGGTCCCTGGTGATCCCTCGGCGATCCCTGGTTATAACTGTTTGTTCCCCTGTTTTGTTGTCTAAACTGCTTGGTTTCGTTTCTCCTCCTCTGGTCTTCTCTTGGTAAGCTACATTTATAACACGGTTGTCTGCTGGCGTAATTCTCCCATTTGCACCTGGAACAACTCCACTCACCTGATTTGTTTACACTATCTCTATGCACATTATTATATCCATGGTAATTATTATTTTTATTTCGACTATATTCAACATGATGACTATTATTATTCTGTTGTGGTCGCCTACCCACTTCTCGATCTCTAATGCTCTGTAATATATCTAATACTCTCTCCAACTCGTTCATATCTTCAATCTCTTTTGTCATTAAGGTGGTTTGCACTTCTCTCGGTAAGTGCTTACTTACATGTCTAACAAAAGATTTAAATGGTATCTGCGGCTCTAGGTATTTAGCTTCGTTATATAGCTTAGTTACGTATATCGTTATATTATTATTAGGGTGTCCTATAAAATCGCCCGTTCCCATTATACGGCTTCTCAGTATTTCTTGTTCGTCTTCTGTCCAATATTTCCCTTTAAATGCTTTTTCGAATGTCTCGTAACAGTCCCACTCTAACCTATGTGCTTCCGCTCACACTATTGAACTACCCTTAAAACATTTAATTATTTTGGTTAGTTGTACCTCCCAATTACTATTGTTGAAACGGTTGTATTCCCGGGTTTGGTTTATAAATCTCATTGGATGTATTGTTCTGTTTTCATAGCTGAACGTTTCTAACTCAATTTCGTTATGTCAGTCTCTAGTTATTATTACCCTTTCAGTAACTCCGGTAAATTTTTTGTTAATTTCCCCCCGTAACTCATTTTTTACACTCATTAAATTATTCTCAATTAAAATACATTTGTCATAGATCTCATTATTAGTTTGTATATTTAAATCATCTATTTCTTTGATCTTACTCTGGATTACACTTATTCTACTGTTGTTATTACTTTCATATTCTGATATTGTATTATCAATTGTTTCAATATTTTTTGTTATGTTTACAACATTCAATTCAAATTTCTCTAATTTATCTTGTAAAATATTCGTCTTAATTTCTATTTGTTTATTTACTTCACATTTAGTTCTACTCTCTAACTGCTCATTAACTGTGGTTAAACATTTATTCTCTATTTCTTTACTTTGTGTCTCTATTTGGTTTTGAACTTTCTTAATTACTGTTTCATTGATTGTACTGATTCTGTCATCTAAATCATTTATTTTAGCATCAAATTTCTCATTAACTATTTCTACTACCTGTTCTTGAATATTTGTACAACGTACATCTATCTCATTGATTCGTCTATCAAAATTAACATTCTGTTTTCTGATCTCATTTTTTACTTCATCAAATTTTACGTTAAAATTATTTTGGACTTCTCTAATTTCACTTTTCTGTTCGTTAAATTTTTCATCAAGTTTACTAAATTCTTGATTAAAAAGCATTTGCATCATTTTCATTATTTCATTATCTTCAGCCCTGTTCGTCGGGACTGGCGTTGAGTGAATAATTCCTTCACTCATGATTTGTGACTCAGTCACGCTTGTCTGGCTTTCATTTGCACTGTCAGTTAGGCTGACATTCTCGTTATTATCTGCCATTTTTAAAAAAAATTTTGTTTAAATATATTTCTTTCAAAATTTTATCGTGTAATAAATATTATACAACCTTATTATATATATAAAATACTCTATTTAAACTATTTACTCTACCGCATATAGTCACAACATAACCTTATCTTTACGTCTTATATACCCTTTCGATACCCACTCTGTTTCTGATTTCTGGCTTATTTTATATAAAAATTGTATATAAAGTCCTTAGTTCGGGCTGCCATTTGTATAAAAACACATTAATTATTTTTTATTATTTATTAATAATAATGTTTCATATTTGTACTTACCACTTTTACTTCACACTAGGGTCCCAGAGTTCGTTCATAAGCGAGTTCAGAAACAGTGTGGGGGTACGAAATAAATACTCTAACGACATATATATTGAAAAGAAAACTTTTGTTTAATTTTTACTAAATTGTTACTCCCAGTTACACCCACATAGTTACATGCGCTTCGCCATGAGGCGTAGTTATGCAATCAATTTCAAATCTCTTTTTTCATTATAATTTTATGAACATAATCCCACCAAAATAAACATAATTAATCGGTTCTTTCCATATTTTAATACGGTTACAAATTATTTCCTTGATTATTAGTGATACTCAAAGACATCGATTCAATAACATCAAAATACATTTACCAACTAACATAAAACATATTATATCTAGGAAAGCTGCCCAGCCTGCTCGCACTCGCATTCATTCATATAGTTTAAACCCCCATTGTATGTAAAATTAATCATAATAATAATATTTTCATTGTGAAACGTTACGTGTGTGGCGTCCTCTTCCCCGACCACGTGGCGCGTCTCCCAAAGTCTTCCATTTTCTTGACGTTGATAAGTTTATATTATTGCTTTAATAACTTTCGATATTCACTGTTCAGCACTGATTACACTGTTATACATATTTTTTGGAGAATCACATGGATGTTTTGTCGGCTGACTTAAAAAAATGAAGATTTGCCCGGGCAGAAAACTAATAGGTGCCACGCGTGGCCTATATTGTTAGTCGACTGGGAAGAAAATTATCAACGCGCCTCCCTCCAAACGCTCGGACAGAGCGGAAATTTCAATGCCTTATGATCGAATCGTCCGTCACTGTTCATTCAACACATGGGTTTTTCATGTATTTGACGTCGACGATATTCGGTGTTCACTGGACGACGTCACTAAATAGGCGGGACTTCGTCAAGACTTCCGCCAGCTCGGACCATGTGCTAATAAAACTTTCGCCTCTAAGCCATGTTGAGTTTGCTTCTTGGCGTGGGTCTGCGCGCCGCAGCTGGTAGTGCGTTTGGGCGTAGATGTCACACAGCCGCAAAGTTCTAAGAATCGTGTCACCCGCACATTCCTTTATAATTGTTTCATCACCCAGCTACAGCGTACCATTTCTTTGTTCTAACTGCGAGTTAGATTCAATCGGGGACTGGGCACACATGTGAAATAAATTGTTGATATTTTAATAAGATAAAACCCCAAATTCAATAAAATAAAAAACCCACCTTTTGTCCCCTTACAATTTGTTTGATAGTGATAACCTCATTCAAGTAGTCCTCCTTTTCGAGGGGAACATTTAAAAGTCTGTTGACAAGACTGTTAAATAATGGTGAACGCATGCGGGAGCTCCGGCCGTGGTTCGTTTAACATTTCACATGCGATTTGTAATTTTACTTTATTTTATTTAATTGACTTGACCAGTATCATGGTTGCGATTTTTATTGTATTAGTTTATTGAAATAAATGTTATCTGAGGATGGGACTTGGTCCCGAAACGTGTCATAACTGACGAAACTTTGTATCACTAGTGTGGATAATAAGGTAATTATATAATTATATAAGAAGTGATACGGTACGCAAAAAGTAAGTAATTAAAATTTCAGTATCAATACCACGCTTCTACACAATTAATGATTGGAAACGTGCTTTGTTTTTAAAATAAACTGTTTCTTCTTTTATTTTAGTATCTGTGTTTAACATTATATAGACAAAAATCACAGCTTAATTTTGGCTTAAGTAAACTGTTTATAACTTGGTGTACAAAAGTTGTGACATACTTGTGAGCAATCATGACTTTAAGAGGTCGAGAGTGTCCAGAAAGCATCTGACCATTCATTTCTTCAAGAGCAAGTGCTGCTTCTGAAGTTTTTGAAAACTTAACGTATACTACTCCTGAAAGAAAAAGTAATATAGTTAAATACAACTGTTATATTCAGTATGACAATTATTGTACAGATGGGCCACAAGTCATTAACACTACAAGTTACACACCTTTGTTTCAAAGTGACTGTCAAAGGTTTTGTGGGGTTTGGTCATTAAGTAAATACAATTTCAAAATGTCTGTGCTGATGTTTCAACAAAATTTACTTTCATCAGAATCCATATGCAAGCAAAACAGAAATAATATTCACAATGTGTGTGTGTGTGTGTGTGTGTGTGTGTGTGTGTGTGTGTGTGTGTGTGTGTGTGTGTGTGTGTGTGTGTGTGTGTGTGTGTGTGTGTGTGTGTGTGTGTGTGTGTGTGTGTGTGTGTGTGTGTGTGTGTGTGTGTGTGTGTGTGTGTGTGTGTGTGTGTGTGTGTGTGTGTGTGTGTTTTACATAGAATGATTATAATTATTGCACATATATTATTATTCTTACAATAATCAGAATAATTTTAATATTTCATAAATATTAACATTCATAATATGTGTACTCATTATTTCTGTATTGCCAGTATACAGGTCCTGATAATAATAGACTTTGAACTTCAACAAATGTGTTGAAATGTTGATACAAACGTTTCATCATTAGAATTTGTTAGTGATTTATTTATATATTCAAAGCAGCTTATGGCCCACCCTGTAGTTAGAAAATGAAATACACCTTTAACCACAATGAAACAGTTTTGTAATCATGCATAAGTGCACATGAATGGAAACACATACATGTAAAGACAAATAATTTCATTTTTATAAAAAATGTTATCAATAAGCTTACGCTCACATTACAAAGTGAATTTGTATTATATATGCAGCACTCACAAGCATAAATTCTACCCCCAGCTACATATGTGTTTTTTGCCACAAAATACTGTTTCTTTTTTACAAATGTTTTAATTCGTTTTATAAAAAAAAAATTAGTACAAAATAATTAAGTCACTATATAAGACAAAGCACATTTACTGGTACTAAACCAAATAAATGGGTTGATTTTGTATATTAAATTATCTTTTTTTACTTTTTACTTATTACCCATCGTTTTTTGCAAACCAATGTCTCTTTCTGTAAAGCAACCCAAAACTCTGTAGCCTATAATACAAGGGTCATTCAATAAGTAAACAGACAAACAGTTGTAGAAAAGAAATTAATTGTAGCAGCTGACTGAAACTTTCAGGAGTGTTACCTGGCAACGTCGTGTGAGTTTTGATCAGCTGTTCAATAATATATTGCATAAACATAACCAATACTGTTTTATTTACGATGGCATGTCCTCTTGAGGACAAACATAGATAAACTGAAAGACCAAGACATCCGGGATAAACTTAAAAAAAAAAGAAATCAGTGAAAAACTTCAAGAGAAGGAAAACCTAACATTCGAATCACACTGGGAAAACATTAAAAACACTACAAAAACAGCGGCAAAAGAAATATTAGGAATAAACAAAGGAAATGAAACGGACCAATGGTTTGACGAAGAGTGCAAAAGGGCAATTGGAGAAAGAAACAAAGCACACAGATTATATATGACAAGACGGACACGAGAAAGAAAAGAAGAGTTCAGAATAAAAAGGAAGCTGGCAGATAAGACTTGCAGACAGAAAAAGAGAAAGTTCGAGAATAACAAAATACTGAAAATGGAAAGACTTTATAGAAAATAACTCACGAGATGCATATAAATTTATTAAAAATTTAAACAAGGATATAAACCAAATACAAATCTATGCAAAAATCAAAATGGAGAAATAATCAGTGACATAGAAGAAATTAAGATAACGTGGAAAACATACTTCAAAAGGATCCTAACGGACGAAACAAAAGACAGAAATAGACAAGAGCCTAGAAGAGGAAATGAACACGATGACGAACCGCCACCATCAATGCAGGAAATACAAGAGGCAATTAAAGCACAGAAAAATAACAAAGCTCCAGGTTGATGAAATTCCCTCTGAACTACTTAAGTGGGGTGGGAAAAAACTCGTGGAACAATTGCATGCCTTAATACTCACTATATGGAGTACAGAACAAATCCCTGACGATTGGAGGAAAACCACCATATGTCCTATACATAAAAAAGGGGACAAGCTATCATGCCAGAACTACAGAGGAATCTGTACTGTGCTCCGGATATAAAATTTTTACATACATAATCAATAAAAGATTACAGCCATATGCTGAAGAGATTATCAGCAAATACCAGTCCGGTTTCAGAAAAAGAAGATCCACCATAGATCAAATATATACAGTCAGACAAGTTCTGAGTAAAGCGTGGGAACAAGATATAGACGTCTATAATATTTTTGTTGATTTTAGACAAGCCTATGATTCGATAGATAGGGATAAACTGTCTAATATTTTATACGAATTCAACATACCAGTGAAACTGGTAAGGATGATAAACTTGACAATGACTAATACAGAAGCTAAGGTACGAATACAAGGACACAAGACAGAAGGATTTGTAATCAATCGAGGGTTAAAACAGGGAGATGGGCTGGCCCCGACCTTGTTTAATCTAGCTTTAGAATATGTGATCAGAAAACTGTCAGTAGGAAGAAACAACGTACTGATAAACAAATTTGTCCAATTAGCAGCCTATGCGGACGACATCAACATAATGTGTCGGACAAAAAATGCAGCAGAGGAAACGTATTCTGAACTCAAAGAAAATGCTAGCAATATAGGCCTCAAAATCAACACAGATAAAACAAAAATATTAGTGCAGACTAGAAGACAAAGAAACTATGGAACAATCGACAATATCGAAACGGTGGACAACTTTAAATACTTGGGAACCATATTAGAAAAAAAACGGCACAGAAGAAGCCGAAATCCGAAACCGGATAGTCCAAGCCAATAAAGCGTATTTCGCCACATCAAGTATCTTCAGATCCAAAGACATCCACAGAAACACGAAACTAAGGATATATAAATCAATAATAAGACCCATCCTAACCTACGGTTGCGAAACGTGTTTCCTGAACTCCAAAGCAGCAAACACTCTCGATACCTTTGAAAGAAAAATATTATGAAGAATCCTGGGACCAGTTAATGATGTACATGGCTGGAGAATAAGTATAACTATGAATTGTATCAAATGTACAAAGAACCACCGCTAACACGGTACATAAAACTACAGCGTCTAATGTGGGCTGGTCATGTAGCCAGGATGGGAGAAGAAAGGATACCACAAACTATTGTATACCAGAATCCATGGAAAAAGACCAGTGGGAAGACCATGGAGAAGATGGGAGGATGCGGTGGATGAGGATGCAAGAGAGATATTGAAAGTGCGTTCCTGGAGGAGGATGGCTGCTGACAGAGGAGAATGGGGGGAAAAATTGAAGGAGGCCAGGGCCCAACAAGGGCTGTAGTGCCATAGGAGGAGGAGTCGTCTTGAGGACAGTACTTTCGAAGAACAGCGTTCTGTTATAAGATTTTTGGATTTGGAACCACTATAACCACTAACTTGGATTCACTATTTTGAACCTGCGTGAAAGCGACAAAGCATGGAGTGGAAGCATCCCAGTTCACCCGCCAAAAAGAAATTCAAAACCCAGCCATCGGCTGGTAAGGTGATGTTAACCATCTTTTGGAGCTCCCAAGGCCCAATTTTCTGTAATTACCTACAAGACCACCGTACCATCAATAGTCAGTACTATTCTGACATGACTGTGAACAAAGTTAAGCCTGCATTGAAGAAGAAATTTCTGGGATGGCAGACGAAAGGTGTGATTTTCTTCACGATAGTGCCCGCCCACACACGTCAAAACTGACGCTCGAAACAATAAAAAAAGTAGGTTGGGAGATCCTGCCTCATCTCCCTTATAGCCCTGACCTTGCCCCTTCTGACTTTTTCTTGTTTGGCCCACTCAAGAAGACTTTGCGTGGTGTCAAGTTCAACAGCAATGAAGAAGTGAAGGGAAAAGTACAAAACTGGCTTCAACATCAAGGTAAAAATTCTTTGCTGAGGGAATAAAAAAGCTTGTAAAGAGATGGGACAAGTGCATAGACGTTGCTGGAGATTATATTGAAAAGTTAAAAAAAATTGTATTGATTGAATAAAAAGTTTTTGCTCCACAGCTGTTTGTTTGTTTACTTATTGAATGACCCTCATACATTACATCACTCTTACATGACCTCTTTTTCTATTTGTTTTTGAAAAATACTTGTTCTATTAAATGGACTCCAAATTTTAAGGCCATATAAAGCTTAATAACCTGTGTACACAAATACTTTTCCAAGTACTGCAGGAACTACTAATTTTTAAAAACTGGTATAACTAGTTTTTACTAAGTATAATACTTAGTATAACTAATTATAACCAGTTATACTATAACTAGTCAAAAATCTGTATAATTAGCCATACCAAGTAACCAACCCTTTTTAATTCTTCTGTGTGAGTAGTTTCTCTGCAGTATTAGCACTAAAAAATTACTATTACCTCCCATTAATATTATTTTTCAATATTACTATTATATTAATATACCAATAAATTGGATAACTGAATCTATACAGGTAGTTTTGGGATAAAATATTAATAAAAGTCTAAGCAAAGAGGTGACAATTTCTTATTCTTTCATACTTTTGTTTTTCTATTACCTTTGGAAAACATAATTTTAAAAGCTGTGAACAACAAGCAATGGACTACAAAGCAATATCAAGGTGATATTATGCAGCAGCATTTGCATTCTTCGTAATAATTAACTGTCACTACTCCCTCCTTGGCAGGCAACAGAAAAGAACCACAAATTTAAGTCATATGATATCACAAGGTGGGGTCACAAAATTTTATGCAAATACTATCAAAAAGAAACTGGACTAAGCTTATAAAATATTTATTGTAAACTAATTTATATCTGACCTCCATTCCTTTCAAAGGAGTTCCTTCCTGCATCGATAACAGGAAATAAAGGAAGATACCACAACTTCCTCCACATCACTAGTTCTCTCTAACCAGATCAAATAGCTGTTAGATTCAGTCTGAATCTTCTTGACAGTATTAAGCCACCACTTATTTAATTTCAACTTCATTTTCAAGAACAGAAACAAGTCACAAGGGACTAGCTAAAGCTACAGAGTATGGAGGATACAGGATTACAATCATGTTGTTTGTCACCAAAAACATGCGTGTTGTGAATGCTGTATGTTTCAGTTGGCACAAGCATTGTTGTGCAGAAACCAGTTCTTGTTGCAGTTGTTTGTGACTTAAGTCGCACCAAATTATATACTATACCAACTATGCCAACAAAGTAATGAATGGTAATTTGATGATCAGCATAAACAAGTCGCCAAATTTCATTATCTTGTTGGGAGTTATGCTGGTGTGTGGAGATCCAGACTTGTCAACACTTTCCGATGATGGTGGGGGATGTTTTTAAATGAGAATGCTGTTCAAAACACTAAGTTCAGTTCACATCAGTTCAGGTTTATCAATATACTTGTCACAGCATATTATATTAAATGTCTCAATGGGAGATTTACCCTGTGTAACACTAAACTTTACACTTGCTCTTTGCTATAATTTCAAGTCTAATTTGACATGAAAGCATAGTGTGAATACAACATTTACCACCATGGCAAACTGATGCTATACCATTTTCAGCAGCGAGCCCTAATGGCAGTACATTGTATCTACTACTAACCTTGCACAACCAATGCAGTCTCTGGTTTTTTTTTTTTTAATAGCACCTCATAATTCCTACATTTCTAGCATAAAAAAAGCTTATTCAAAAACATCTGTTGTTAGTTGGCAAATTTTTTTTTTTTAAGTTGCAGAAAATATATGTACAAAACAAGAAAGGTGGTTACTTAAGATTGGTATGCTTAGTTTTACTCAAAATTATATAGGAAAACTGTGGTTTGTATAAAACAAAGGTATTTAAAAAAGCAATGGTTCAGATAGGAGTGGTATAGCTAGTTACAGAAAGCTTTAAATCAGTCTACATTATCATTTAGAAAAAAATGTGTAAAAAATACACAAAAATGTTTATTAACACTTACCTGGCTGAGCGATACTGGGTCTGTCAATCTGTCATGTCTGGCCATTTTTCATACTTTTTATATAGTACATAATCAACAATATACTTATAAGTAATTCAAGCTTTATTTTTTTTTTGTAAATTCAAGTATTCTCTAAAACACTATATAAAAGTGAAACTTGTATTTTAAATAACATTTTCTCTATATCAGTATAAAGTTGTCTTGTTTTTGCAAATAATAAAAGTTGAAATATTATTACAATTAGGCTACAACACAACATATGTCACAAAACTACTGAAACTTGTCTTCCAATATTCACTAATATTGTTAGTATACACTATATACACAACTTTGTTTACATTCATTAAAAATTTTTTTAGTATGGTATGTTTTGAAGAACTTACGCATTCGACTACAAAACCATATGGTAGAACACAAAGCATACATGTAGAGAAATGTACATAGGCCTACTTCTGCGATCTAGGAGCAGAATTGTGAACTACTAATGTCAGTCTTTTTAGTTACATGATTACACATTGTCGAAAAGCATAAATCAGTGGCGTTTGTCGTGTAAAACAGTGCTGTACGCGAAGACGTACACTTACGTCTCTTGTCAAAACTCGGAAGTTACGTAAGCCGTACATGGACGTCTTTCGCCAGCAAAGTGTTAATGAGAGTAAAAAGTAGCCACTTTTTGCTAACAAAATCCAAATACATATGGATGAAAATTCTTCATCACTCTTCACCATAATTCCACCCTGTTCAATAAAATTTTACATTAATTTTAATGTGTACATGCACCAGTGCTTTGATTTGCAAGAAAAGAATTCTTTCCGTTCAGGCTACTGCATAGCCATGCATCCAGTGCCATTTTCATCTTGTCCACAGAAAATTTCTTACCACCAGGAGCCTCCTTAGCCATCAAAAGATATGATAATCACTTGACATGAAGTCAGATAAATAAGGGGGATATGGAAGAGACTGGAAATGGAGATCTTAAGCTATTTTCAATCACCATGCAAGATGCTTGCAACTAGACATGCTAGAACTATATAAACCACAACCTTTGGACCTTATGTGGGTTTCAAATGGTTCTGAAGATTACAAAACAATTCACTGTTGATCCCCTTGACGTATAATGTTCCAGAAGTATACCCTTACAGTCCCACAAAAGTGTGGCATTACAATGCCTGTTTATAGGTGTACAAAATTTAGTTGGTTCTGACAATATTGAATGTCACCATTCCAATGCTTTCACCTGGTTGAAAATAATGAAACGATTCGTCACCAGTAACTATTCATTGCAGGAAGTCATTCCCTCTGTTCCAATGGTTACCAAATTGACAATGCTGTCCAAACAGCCACACAAAGATCTTCCACTTTGAGAGGTAGATGCCTCAGCACCCACTTAGCAGATATTTTGTTAAACTGGTAGCACCTCGCTGTAGATGTGATGCACTGAACCATGTCTAATTGACTATTTCAGCCACCTTGTTCATTGTCACCTGCCTTTCTTCACTGCAGCAGCAATGTCAGACATAAACACTTCTAAGTGTTATTCATTCAAACACTTATTGTGATGATAAACAACTTTCTTTGTACCTTTTTGGACTCTTCAGTGGCTTTATTAGTAAAAAAAACCTCTCACTGCACACTGCTAATCTTTGGAGCATGTCTGTAATGGTGCTGACATCTTTATTGTGGTCCGCTGACATCATAATCCATGCGAGAGCTGGTGTACTTGGATGCACTGATGTGTACACTTAAACACACAACAGCTCAGCAACACAGCTGATCACAAAGCGATTTAAAATTTGTATGATTATATTATGGTTACTTTTTGACTCAAAATTAGTACAACTGTTGAACAATTTTTTTAACATACACATAAAATAACAAATTTTTCTTTAACATACCTTGTTTGGGTTCATCAACAGCACACAACAGAATTTAAAAAAAAAAAAAAAAAAAAAAAAAAAAAAAAAAAAAAAAAAAAAACAACACATTTTTTTTCTAATTTTATGGCTGCCCAGGACCAAGATTGTCAGTGAATTATGGCCTGCAGCCATCAGTGAATTATGGCCTGCAGGCATCTAGAAATAGTAGTAACGAAAAAAGCCAGACTACAACTTAAATTAATATAACTACCTAAGTTTAGGTTTTTCTATAATTTTGAATAAATGTAGCTATAACACTTTATTAACATTCAGTACTGTTAGTTTGTGTCTTTACATAATTATTTTAAACATCTAGGAGCATGAAAACAACTAAAGATACTGACCTCCTTTGTTCAGAAATACTAAATATGTCAACATGAATATTCTTTGCAATAGGCTATTTTCATTAAAAACAACTATTTGTACTACCACACTCAATGTTTATACTCGGGGCTCTTAGTTGCACTATGTCAACATACATAATATTTTCGTTATTTGTATCAAACTTATCTGTTAATTAATGTAAATGTATACTGAACATGGGTAATTTAATGAATTTGGTAGGATAGATATTTAACATTGTGATACTCTAAAACAAGCTGAATGTTATCATTTCCTCCACTTTAATTTGAAGTAAACATACATTGAAATTTATTAACACAATAATATAAACTTGAAATAGAGAATACCATGGGTACACGTACACTACCAGTATCATAAATATGTTACATGTTTGGTTATGGCAGATTTTACGTTCATCCCTCTCAATCACATAAGACAAATTAAACTACGTATAACTGTACAAAAAGCAATAATAATATTCAAAACCTTAGTGTAAAATAAAACTAAATGGCCGATATTGGGTATTAAAATTTTTTAGGTTTTACATAACCTCAATTAACAAAATACAATTAGTTTCTTCACATTTTACCACTTCTCATCGATTTGACAATTGACAAATAAAGTGAATCTGAATACTGACTAAATCATGTCTGAATTCACCACAATTAAAGTAATTGATGTTAATTTTACTCAATTACTCATATATTACTACCAAAACTGAATAAACGGTATACCGAATAAGCTCAACATCATTTTATTAAAATTACGGTACCAAAATTACCTTTAGGCTCCCCTGTGCTTTTATCTTTTACTGACCATATTTCTTCTATGTTACCGTATTTTTCAAAACTTCTACGAAATTCATCTTCCGTTATATTTTTGTTACAAACAATAAACAATCTTGAATTCGGTGGATCATCAGAAGACCTATATCTTGAATCGTAATTATCGCCCATTCTCATTATAGTTATATCTATTATTTGCTATCTCAAAATAAAACCAAAATTAAATATACTTCTTAAACTTAATATTAGGAAATCTAATATTATTTAAAGAACATCAAAACACCACACGAAAACCTAACGATAACCGGGAAAGCCTAAGTTTACAAACCAACAAAATGGCGACAATGGTGACTTGAAGCAGTGATGGTAGGTTCGAAAAATCGGCCTTGGGTATCGATACCGAGTACTAAAATGATATTGGACGCCACGGTATCGATACCCAAAAAGTATCGACCCCGAAGTATCGATACTACTCAGTATCGAGTACTTTTTTTCTTTTTAGAAATAAGTTCTCGTGTAAGTCAGGGGCGTATATTCTAGGCTAGCTAGGCTAGCTGCGAAGCCCAAAGATTAAAGCACAAAAAAATCTATTAGGAATTTCCATAAAATTGTTCATTTTATCGAAGTCAGACGTGTTTCCTTCACGTGTTTACCTCTGTTTCGTAGTAGCGTAATTACTAATTACAGACAATACAACTTTGCATATAACGGCGCCTGAATCGCTGCAACTTGCTTTACTCAGGCTTCGCAAGTAACTTGCGAAGCCTTTCCTCGTCACGATTCAATGGTGTTGCTATGACAACGGTGAGGGACTTGGTGGGGCAATGACGTTTACCGTAGGCTAGGCTTCGCTCCTTGGAGAGCTAGCCAACAGTGTGAGAATGTTGGCCGTGTGGCACGCAAAGCAGTGGTTCATGTATTTAACTTTCGTTGTTTTCCTCATATTTCTATATCATATTTTGTTTTCATAAGCTCACTATGTTTCTAATGGAAGTATTCTATGTGCTATATTATTATGTATTACATATTCATATCTTTCTTTTACACCTATCTATACAATGTATACTCTGTCATTACCAATAGGAACTATTTAATTGATGGTTTAAACTAACCGATAAGTCAAACTTTCTTCAGTATAATTATATATTATTTCCTCATGATGTAATGATATAGTTCTTGCTTTTTGTAATCTTTTATTTGTAATCTTTTATTTGTTTCACTACCGCCGTCCGGCCCTAGTGGCTTCGGCGGAACAAATGTATGCTATAAATAAATAAATAAATAAATGAAGTATTGAAGTTCTTTGCTTGCTTTTGTCTTTCTAATGATGCCATTTCATAATGATTGTTGAAGTATCAGTCATTATTATATAAGTTAGAATGCATTGGCATGGTGACACAAAATCACATCACTTCAAAAAGCTTGAAATGTGAACGAGAGGGGCCCCCTCCGGTGCATTTTCTTCAATTCTAAGGTGAGCTAGCCCAGGTCTCGAACTCAGCATACGCCACTGGTGTAAGTTATACTTTACTTGAAACAAAAAAAAACGTACTCGATTCTCGAGAGTTTGGGGTAGATGCTTTTTGGGTATCGATTCCGCACTTTGGATATAGTGTGTCGAAGAACAAACAGAAAAACACATAACATCGAGAATCAAAATCGTTTTATTAGAAATTGTTAAAGGCCCCACACACGTTCCGGTTTACCTGTCAGGTGTACCTGTACAGGTTTACCTGCACAGATGTGGTGCACACACACGCTACGATAAACCTAAGAGGTTTTCAACAGGGCCCGCTCTAGGGGCGGGCAACCCGGACATTTGTCCGGGGCGCCAAAATTTGGGGCCGGCATTTTGGCTGTAAGTGTGAGAAAAATATTGATGTGTTAAATACCCAATTAATAGAAAATTTCACATATCAATTTTTTCGTTCGCTAAAAATTTACAGTGCGTAGCGTATTTATATTGTTTATGTCTAAAAGCTAAAAATATTTACAATTCTTGATTCTAAAGAAAACAATTATAATAGAGCGGTATGTTTTTAATTAAATAACCGTTTTCCGTTTCAGGGGAGAACGGAAAAACCCAGCATTAATTTAATTTCGTGAGACTGTGATACATATCACAATATTTAAAGATTTCATAGATATGAAAGATTGGATGGTGATTCATTTTTTAAAACATTTTTTACGGCAATCTATGTTAAACACATTAAACAATAAAAGTTGACTCTAAACTTACAAAAATCTAGTAAATTTTTATAATTCCGAAAAGGAAACGAAACATTTTATAAACTAATAATTTATTTTATTAATAAATTAACGCTTGTTTGAACATGCAATGCATATACTTCTCTGAACAGAATAGCACGCGAGCAGAGCGCTGCTTCAACTTGTGTTTGATCATGCATAGACTTGCTTATTACCTCTAACCTCGAGCGGTTTCATTACACAATATCATTATTCTTGCTATTACGTCGGTAGTGATAACAAGTGGAAGTTCATAAAATTTACTTCAGTGCGATTTCTTAATTTTGAAAGGTAAGTACATCTATAATTAAGCTGTTGTTTAATTTGACAGATACTAGTTTATCGTAAATCGATTATCGAATTGAAACAATGAAAGCATTTTTAAATAAAATAAATATTTTATTTATCCAAAAAGGCTGTTTATTGAATCAATAAAATATTGTATCAAATTTTAATGTATTCTATAGGTATAATTATTTATATTTTTGTTTTATGAAAATAATTATTTGAATCAATAATATAAGACATTTATTAAGTTCATTGCTTTGATAAAACGTGTTTTATAATAATATATTTGAATAATTGAACAGAATAAAATCTCAAAATCAAGAATTATAAAATTGTTTTTAATGACTATTTATGATTTGCTGAAATATTTGTTATTATAAAATACATAATTACACTAGACTTTCTTTACGTTCACAGGATATGAAAAATATTTTGTGTAGTGTTGTGCATAAATATTTTTTATGTCGGTTGACGGAATATAATTTTGAAGTTATGTTAATTACGGTTTTAGCTTATTTAGAACAAGGATAAATCTTCATTTTTAATTATTATTTTATAGTTTACATTGTTTAATTTGAGTTATGTGCGTGCCTCTTCCAGAATGTCTGACGGTCTAAGAAAACTGTCTGGTTACCAGTACAAAAAAAGAAGGCTGGACAAGGAAGCCGAAAGGCAAAAACAAGCTGGCGCGTTAAAAAATTATATCAAGAGTTGTACCAAAACAAATGATGACTCTGAGAATGCAACATCAAGTCCAGTTATAAAAGAAAATACGGAATCATCAGAGAATGATATTGACAAACAAATGGACGAAGTTTCTAAATCAATTGGAACTGACGACACTCTGACTCTACCATCACCAGATGAAAGCATTGAAAAAATTGACACCAACGTGACACCCACAGAAAGCATTCTACAAACTTTGAGTACAGATCCAGCATTGTGGCCAAGAATTTTAGGAGACACCGAAAGAAGTTTTTTAGTAAGACAAGGTCCACCTAAACCATTGCATAATTACAAATTTCCTTCCTATGACACTGGTCGACATTTTAGCGCAAATTATTATACACGAATTTTAAGCAATGGAGAGCAAGTTTTACGAGACTGGCTAGTGTACTCTCTTTCACAAAACTGCGTTTACTGCTTCTGTTGCAAACTTTTCGGCTGTATAGTTAGTTCTCTTTCAAAGGAGGGTTTTAAAAGTTGGAAGCACCTCGGCGAAACTTTAAAAGAGCATGAAATTTCCAAAAATCATATTCAGGCCCAAAAATCATGGCTAGAAATGAACCAAAGGTTAAAGTGTTGTAAAACTATAGATGCGGCTGCTCAAAGAATTATTAATGCCGAAACAAACCATTGGAACGAGGTGCTTCTAAGAATTGTAGCAATTACTAAAATGCTTGGTAAAAGTTGTCTAGCTTTTCAAGGTACAAGCGACAAGTTGTTTGAGTATAATAACGGTAATTTCTTAAAAATAGTTGAGTTGCTATCTGAATTTGATCCCATTATGGAAGAGCATGTCCGCAGAGTGCTCAAAAAAGAAGAGACTAAAGCTCACTATCTCGGGAAAAATATACAAAACGAGATAATAGATCTGCTGCATCAAAGTGTAAAGTGACATATTATTGATGAAATAAAAAAATCCAAATATTTTTCCATAATTTTAGACTGTACTCTTGACATTAGTAAGGTAGAGCAAATGACTCTTGTAATCAGGTATGTTTCAATCAATAAATTTGACGCTGATGTTGAAATTAAAATTAATGAAAGCTTTTTAGGCTTCTTACCAGTCGAAAGAGCCATAGGAAAACAAATGGCTGATATTATAATTGGAGAACTTAATGACTTGGGTTTAAATTTGCAGGATATCAGAGGGCAGGGATACGACAACGGGTCCAATATGAGGGGCGATAAAGCAGGAGTGCAATCTAAAATTAAACAATATAATTCGCGAGCATTCTATGTTCCGTGTAGTAGCGTAGCCACTCTCTCAATCTTGTTGTTAATGATATGGCAAAAGCATCCTTGGAAGCCGCTAATTTCTTCAACATGGTCCAAAAAATATATTTATTTTTTTCGGCATCTACTTTTCGATGGGCAATACTTTTAAAACATGTTCACAAGGTTTAACTTTGAAACCACTGAGTGACACTAGATGGGAGAGTAGGATAGAGGCCTTAAAGCCTTTGAGATTCCATTTGGGAGATGTATACGACGCCTTGCTAAGCACTTACGAAAACCAAGAAATTGATAATTTAATAAGAGACGAGGACTCGGGTTTATTAAATTGTATTAAACAATTTAAGTTTTTGTGTTCATTAGTTATTTGGCATAAAATACTAAATTGCATTAATCCAATAAGCAAGTTGATGCAAACAAAAGATTTTGATCTAGCCTCTGCACTTGATCTTTTACAAAACTACAAAATATTTTTCAAGAATCTTCGATCGGATTCATCCTTCGATGAAACTATTATTGATGCAAAAGAACTTGCTACCGAAATTGATGTGGAGGCTAATTTTGGATTAACAATAACACGACACCGCGTAAGAAGAATAAAAAGGAACTTCTCATACGAAGCACGAGATGAACCGATCGAAGATCCAAAAGAAAAATATAAAATAGATTTTTTTTATTTTACAATCGATCAAGCACTAAAAGCACTAGATGCTAGATTTGAACAACTTAGTAATCATAGTAACTATTTTCAATTCTTATATAATATATATGATTTAAATACCATGTCCAAAGAAATGCTACTAAAACACTGTAAGAATTTAGAATGTATTTTAACTGGTGGTGATTCTGTTGACATAAATGGGGTAGAATTAGCAGAGGAAATTTCAGCAGTATCTGCGCTTTTGGGCAAAGCCTAAGCAATGTACTGAGCTTAATTACAAAGTTAAATTTTGCTCCAAACCTTACTATTGCTTTAAGAATATTGCTAACGATACCAATAACTGTAGCAAGTGGCGAAAGGAGTTTCTCTAAGTTAAAATTAATTAAGAACTTTTTACGTTCGACTACTACACAAAATCGTCTTAATGGTTTGGCCATTTTGGCAATTGAGCATGGAATTGCTGATCAAGTAAATTTAAAAGATGTAATAAAAAAGTTTGCAGAACTGAAAATGAGAAAAAAAGTTTTTTGTGATTTTAGCGTAGTTGATGTTACCTTGTTTTATTTTCACTGTTTTGTACTGCTTTATTATCAATTTTATGTTATGTTACATGTTTCTTTCTAAATATGTATATGTGTATGTGTTGATTATAATTTAAAACGATTTGACTTTTATTTAACATAAAAAGTAGAATCTACTGTTTTGTACTACTTGATTGTCAATATTATGTTATGTTACATGTTTCTTTCTAAATATATGCTTTTATTAAAATTTAAATAAAATGATTTGATTTTTATTGAAAATAAAAAATATGTACCTTTATTTAAAAAAAATATATATATTCTTAAGGGGTGGCAATTTGTCTTTTTGTCCGGGGCGACGTAACCGCTAGAGCGGGCCCTGTTTTCAACTACAGTTATGACCATGGCTTCGACTGAAGAAAACGCGTTGGCCGTAGTAGGCTTGTTACTTGCTTTAAAAACCCGAAAAAAAAATCAAAAGAAGAAACGCGAGAAGTGGTGTAAGAAGTGGCTTCTGAAAAAGAGGCAGTACAGCCACATCAACCTGTTAAATGAGCTCAGGATTGAGCCAAAGGATTATAATAATTTCCTGCGTATGGATGAGAGTGTGTACCTGAAGCTACTCTCAATTGTAACCCCCGCGATCGAAAAAAAAAGATACTGTAATGAGAAAATCCATATCCGCTCATGAGAGACTGACACCAACACTGAGATTCCTCGCAACTGGGTCTTCATACGAGTGCCTCATATTTTCCAGCGTAATATCATCTCAAGCTCTTGGCAAAATTATTCCAGAGACGTGTGATGCTATTTATGAAGCTCTTCGTAAGGAGTACATGCAAGTAAGTACTGTAGTTCATAAATAATGTTTATTTATAATTTTTATTTCAATTTTCATGAACAAGTCCAAACTAACTGGTAAGGGTTACAAATTATAATTTGTAATTTGACAGACTCTTAAACTAAAAAACAAACCAAGAATGAACTCAATTTAAAAGTACAAAAACTACCACCATAAGTCATTTATTCAATATTGTATGAGTATACTTGAATATTATACTTCGTTGTCAATGTAGTTATCAACGTAGTTTTAATTATAATTGTATTACAATTTTCGTAAGTATAAAGTAACAGGTAAGGAAAACAAATTATAACGTAATATAGAATATTGAACTTTCACTTGTGAAACTTACTTGTTTCTCCCATACGCGTTTCGGCGTGATGTGCGCCTTCTTCAGCGGATTGAAACAGACTGCCAGTAACACGTAACGGTTTTATTTGTTAGGTTGAGTGTGGGTGGTGTGTGGTGGAAGGGGATTGCCACGGGGATCCGAATTATTGTTTGTTTTATGTATAATTGTGTCAAAACGTGTGTGTGATTTATAGTGTAATTGGTCGTTAAGTATGTTGTTTGGTTGTGTTGTGTAGTGTTTGTATATTTCATATTGTTCTGCTGTGTTCAGTGGCGTTCTGGCTCTACTGGGAGCAGTCGGCTCCGAGCCTTTTGGAGGCCCCTAAGTGTTTAATAGGTACGCATACTGTTGCACCTATAACCCGTTTGTGTAGAACATTAAAAAAATTTATGCATAAATTCCTGCAGATATTCTGCAGAACTTATTTGTGGAAAAAAATGCGCGAAATCGCTGAAGAATTTTCTGCAGAACAATTGTAGAGAAAATCATGCAGAAAATTATGCGGAATTTGATCTTATTTATAATCCTTATTTTTGTATATTAGGCAGAAAATAATTAACAAACGTAAGAGCTTTATTAATCAGCACACTTTATTAATTACAAACAAAAAAATAACCAAACAAACCAGCTTATAAATTAAATTATTGGATTTCGTTGTCCATGACGTGTCCGTTACTTAACTAAATATCACTATAGTATTGACGACTCGGAACACTAAGTTTTTTATAAGTAAAAACGTAAAGTTTTACCTTACAGCCTAAACCGGCTTTCACCTTTAGAAGGCTTCATCAGAGGCTGCCATAGGTAGCGTTGTCCGTCTTGTTGTTTGCGACGGGATAGTTATTCGAAAGATTGAAGCTGTGTGTGTGTGGTGAGATGTGTGCGAATAATGCGTGCGATTTGAATTGTGTCTGTTCGTTTAGGATGTCGTTTTTATTTGTTTTTGTGTGTTTGTATATTTCTAATTGTTCTAGAGTGTCTAGTTTTCGGCCTTTTGTGTGTACGTGTAGAATGTTCATGTTATTGTCAATGTTTTTATTTGTGTGGTTTGCTTCAATGAGGTGGTTTGCAAAGGTAGATTCTGTAGTGGTGTGGAGTGCTTTTGTGTGTTCAATGTATCTCTGTTTGAAGCTACATCCTGTCTGGCCTATGTAGAATTTATTGCAATTTGAGCAATTTAGCTTGTATACACCAGGTAGATCGAATTTGTTTTGTGCTTTGGGCATGCGTTTTGATAGTGTGTGTTCTGTTTTGTTAGTAGTTTTGTAAGCGATTCTGTATCCTGCTTTTTTGAATTTGTGGGCCATTTTTTCAGTTTGTTTGTTGATGTATGTTAGTGTAATGAATTTGTTGTTTTCTGTCTTTGTCTGTTGTTTGTTTTGTGTTTTGTGTAGGAGTTTACTGACTATTGTTCTGTCATAACCGTTAGATTCTGCTAGATATTTTATCGTGTTTAGTTCGTCTTTGTAGTCTATTTCATCTAAGGGGATGTTGTTAAGTCTATGTATCATGGTTCTAAAAGCAGCTAGTTTGTGTTGTATTGGGTGATTGGAGGTGTTGTGTATTAGTGTGTCAGTTGTAGTTGGTTTTCTGTATATACTGAATTTGTGCCTGTGTTCTAGTTTTGTGATGGAGAGGTCTAAGAAGTTTATGGTATTGTTGTGTTCGTATTCGGCAGTGAAGGTTATGTTTTTATGTATTTTGTTTATGTGCGTTAGTAACTGTTCGCATTGTCTTTTGTTTCCCCTGTATAGTATTAGAATGTCATCAACGTATCTGTGCCAATATAGTATTTTATGTGAGTGTCTGTCATTGTTTGTGAGTATTTTTGTTTTTTCTAAGTGTTCGAGGAAGACTTCTGCTAGAATGCTGGATATGGGGGAGCCCATGGGTAGGCCATCGTTCCGTGTGTAGTATTTATTGTTATAAGTAAAGTAGTTTTGTTTTGTGATAATGTTCAGAGTTTCTGTTATTTCATTGATAAGTTCGTCTGGTGTGTTGTTCTGTTTGAGTTTGTTTTGTAGGATGGTGATTGTTTCAGAGATTGGGATGTTTGTGTACAGGTTTTTAATGTCAAAGGAGGCTAATGTGGCATTATGGGGGATGTGTATGTCTTTTATTTTTGTTACTAGGTCAGTGTTGTTTTTTACTGCAATGTTGTTGTCTATTTGTGTGTGTTGTCTAATAATTTTGTCTAGATATTTTGCCAGTTTGTGTGCAGGGGCATTACGGTAGTTGATAATGGGGCGGATCGGAAATGTCTTCTTAATGGATTTTGGGAAGCGCTTGGAGTGTAGGTGCTGATGGTCGGATTTGTTTCATGTAGGGCTTTTGTTTATGTGTCATAATGTGTTTGGCTTTGTTGACTATTTGTTTTACTGAGTTTTGGTATCTGTCGGTGGGGTCATGTTTTAGTTCTGTGATGTTGTTCTGTTTCATGAAGTTTTGTACTTTTTTGTGTAGGTTGTCTGTGGGGATAATTACAGTCGTGTTGCCTTTGTCAGCTTTTACAAATGTGATGTTGTGTTTGTGTGCCTTTTCCCTCAGTTTGATGGCTGTGTGTATTTCTGAGTTGTGGTTGTTGTTGTCTGGTGTCTTATGTACTCCTATTGTGTTGTTTATATTATGTCTTAATGTGTCTTGATGTTCTGGTGCTGTGTTTTGTATATTTGTTTCTGTGTCAATTATGAGCTTTGTTAGTGTTTGGTTGTTATGTTTGTAATGTATGTTATGTTTTAGGCCTTTATCAAGGAGTGTTTGCTCATAATTATCAACTAACAAAGCTCATAACAACAGAACAACATCACAGAACTAAAACACGACCCCACCGACAGATACCAAAACTCAGTAAAACAAATAGTCAACAAAGCCAAACACGTTATGACACATAAACAAAAGCCCTACATGAAACAAATCCGACCATCAGCACCTACACTCCAAGCGCTTCCCAAA
Source organism: Magicicada septendecula (assembly GCA_034769895.1). Classification (NCBI taxonomy): domain Eukaryota; kingdom Metazoa; phylum Arthropoda; class Insecta; order Hemiptera; family Cicadidae; genus Magicicada; species Magicicada septendecula. Next base: position 379,653,655 of record CM068367.1, read on the forward strand.
ATCCATTAAGAAGACATTTCCGATCCGCCCCATTATCAACTACCGTAATGCCCCTGCACACAAACTGGCAAAATATCTAGACAAAATTATTAGACAACACACACAAATAGACAACAACATTGCAGTAAAAAACAACACTGACCTAGTAACAAAAATAAAAGACATACACATCCCCCATAATGCCACATTAGCCTCCTTTGACATTAAAAACCTGTACACAAACATCCCAATCTCTGAAACAATCACCATCCTACAAAACAAACTCAAACAGAACAACACACCAGACGAACTTATCAATGAAATAACAGAAACTCTGAACATTATCACAAAACAAAACTACTTTACTTATAACAATAAATACTACACACGGAACGATGGCCTACCCATGGGCTCCCCCATATCCAGCATTCTAGCAGAAGTCTTCCTCCAACACTTAGAAAAAACAAAAATACTCACAAACAATGACAGACACTCACATAAAATACTATATTGGCACAGATACGTTGATGACATTCTAATACTATACAGGGGAAACAAAAGACAATGCGAACAGTTACTAACGCACATAAACAAAATACATAAAAACATAACCTTCACTGCCGAATACGAACACAACAATACCATAAACTTCTTAGACCTCTCCATCACAAAACTAGAACACAGGCACAAATTCAGTATATACAGAAAACCAACTACAAGTGACACACTAATACACAACACCTCCAATCACCCAATACAACACAAACTAGCTGCTTTTAGAACCATGATACATAGACTTAACAACATCCCCTTAGATGAAATAGACTACAAAGACGAACTAAACACGATAAAATATCTAGCAGAATCTAACGGTTATGACAGAACAATAGTCAGTAAACTCCTACACAAAACACAAAACAAACAACAGACAAAGACAGAAAACAACAAATTCATTACACTAACATACATCAACAAACAAACTGAAAAAATGGCCCACAAATTCAAAAAAGCAGGATACAGAATCGCTTACAAAACTACTAACAAAACAGAACACACACTATCAAAACGCATGCCCAAAGCACAAAACAAATTCGATCTACCTGGTGTATACAAGCTAAATTGCTCAAATTGCAATAAATTCTATATAGGCCAGACAGGATGTAGCTTCAAACAGAGATACATTGAACACACAAAAGCACTCCACACCACTACAGAATCTACCTTTGCAAACCACCTCATTGAAGCAAATCACACAAATAAAAACATTGACAATAACATGAACATTCTACACGTACACACAAAAGGCCGAAAACTAGACACTCTAGAACAATTAGAAATATACAAACACACAAAAACAAATAAAAACGACATCCTAAACGAACAGACACAATTCAAATCGCACGCATTATTCGCACACATCTCACCACACACACACAGCTTCAATCTTTCGAATAACTATCCCGTCGCCAACAACAAGACGGACAACGCTACCTATGGCAGCCTCTGATGAAGCCTTCTAAAGGTGAAAGCCGGTTTAGGCTGTAAGGTAAAACTTTACGTTTTTACTTATAAAAAACTTAGTGTTCCGAGTCGTCAATACTATAGTGATATTTAAATTAAATTAATAATATTTTTTCAGTTCTTCAGAAGTTGCTCCTACTTTATCGATAACTAAGTATTTATCTAAATCTGCAAATATATATCTTTTTCAATATTCATCAACAAAAGATCAGATAATAACTCTTCGTTTTTACTGCTTCTTAACCTATTCTTTATTATTTTAAGTTTCGAAAATACTCTTTCGCAAGTAACTTGCATGGAGGGAAGAGTTAGAGCAAACTTATAAACAATATATAAATTCGTGAATAGTCCAGATAAGGAGAGTTCATAAATAATGGGAAATGCACACAATAAACATTCGTAGCATTACCTTTTTGAGCAATGCTCGTTGTCATTTGTCTGCGTTTCGTTTTCGAATTCTTCTGATTCTGTTGAATATTCGTCTTCATCATTATTTAAGTCCATTTTTCTTTTGACTTCTTTGTCTTTTTCCATCTTGATCAAATTTGAGTATTGACCGGCAAATTGCCTTAGTTCAACTAATAAAGTACTTCTATCAACTTTTGAAAGTTTAGCAATACTATTCAACTCTCCAGATGAAAATTCTTCTATTTTTAAGATCCCAGGAAATTTTTTAGGATTCAGCCAGGAACAATCATTAAGAATATCTTTGTTAGGTTCAAATCGCTCCTCAATATTTGAACGGACGCAATCAATTATTTCAAAATAAATTATTTTATATTTTTGAGAAGCAGGTATCTGAGCACTATCATTTGTTGCTTTCTCTTTCTCGCCAGACATTCGTTTCTTTTGGGAAACCCTTCTCTCCTTAAAATCTAACTCTATCTCTACACTCTCACCATCGTCAATAAAATTGCTACTAACCACATTTGCATATTCTTTCGATTTGTTGTATATAAAATCAAAACGCTCATCACTTCTTTTACTGTTAATTTGTTTTAGTAAATTGTGTATTAAGTCCCAAGCCCTAGCATAATCTATACTTTTACTCTGTAAAAACTTTGATACAGGTGAAGTAACCAAAAATATATCAAGTAAAACGAAAGCCATGAAAATGTTTTCAAATGTTGACCATAGACTTATTAAATTCCTGGCCATTAATCTCGTCTGGGAGTCGAACCTGCCGTTTGAAATATTTAGCAAAACCTTAATAACTTGGATCAACTTGAATTTTTTTTTCACTATCAACTAGGAATTCTTCATCTACAATTGACGATAGAGCTTTATGTTTGCTCCACCATCTAGTGGCACAGATCTTATGTAATTTGTACAGTTTTGCATGCCCACGATGCTCCTTTTTTGTTTCTTTTTGCCATACAGCCATTCTTTTGCACGATGTACTCAAGAACACAGCAGTTTCCTGCACTAATCCAAATTAGTTTTCTGATTGAAGAATTTTTCCTGAAGAATCGGCTAAAACTAAGTTTAAGACGTGGCCCATACAATGTGTAAAAATTAAATCTGGATTTGCATCTTTTAAGTGGGCTTGCAAACCATTGTAGCGGCCTTTCATATTACTTGCTCCATCAAAAGAACAAGCGACTATTTTGGAGGTCGAAATCCCTTGCTTCGACAGCTCTGTGTTTATATGCTCATACAGTGCAGCACCACTCGTGTCTTCTACAACGGTTAGACTTAAAAATCGTTCATATACCGTCCCTTGCAATACATATCGGATGCAAATAGCTAATTGATCCATCACTGCAACGTCCTGTGTGGTATCTACCATTAAGCTACAAATAACGCTGTCATGGAGGTCTTGCAATATCAAATTGCGCCCTAATGCTCCAATGATGTTGATTATTTTATTTACAAAGCCTTTCGATAAAAAGGTTAATAGAGAACCCCTACCGATTTGTCCTTTTTTTGCCCTTCCAGTTTCTTTTTTTTTTTCATTATTTTTTGTCTGTTTCTTTTACTGTCTTCAATGCACTGTTCCACATGATTATATAAAATGGTGTCATACTTTGCAACTAGTAATACCAATTCCAGAAAGTTTCCATGATTCTCTGAGGAGCCCAGAGAATGTGCACCTTCTGCTCTGTGCCCCCTATTAAAAATACCTTGTCTTCCTATAAATAGGACTATGTCTGAACGACTAATCTTCTTATCTCTATTTCCTTAGCTCTCTTTTTTGCTTGATTTGAGTTAATAAGAGTTGTAATATCACACCCCTGGAGGCATTGGAAAGCTGCTGTCACTGCGAGTTTATGATTCTGTGCATTTTCGTGGATCTCTACAGCTTTATATATATGTTTGATAGACACGTCATGTCCAGTAATAAAAGCGGAATCTCTGTTATCTTTATCACCGAAGGCCATGCAGGAGGCACAGTATACCTTATTCAGATCAATAGAGCAGGATAACCATTTTCTATGAATTTTTTCTCCACTAAGCAAAGTCCAGTAGTACAATTTTGAAGGTTCAAATTGTAATTTTTTTCCTTTTCCATCACTGACCTGAATCGGATGCTTCTCCATAAACGCTTTTTTAATTTCTATTGAATCATGTTCTTTGGGGCTAATAAAGCATCCAAGCTCTGAAAGCATTTCATATGGTTGCTGGCTATGTTCTTCATCTTCTGATTCAGGTTTACCACTATTAATCTCAGAGAATAATGTTTGAGGAATATTAGAAAACAGTTGATCAGAAGCCCAATTCTTATCTATAACCTTACTCACTAAGGGCGACGATGTAGGATACATTCTTAAAACGCAAGAAGATTTCGTTTCCACAGGAATTTTGCAGGATGCTATGACAGACATTTCAGCTGGTGGAGAATCATCCGAGGTTTGACTCGTAGAAGGTGCTGGTAAATGTTCTTCATATTCTGTAAAAAAAAATTATATATTAACATACGGTTATAAAGTTATGATAGTCAATGACACATTACTAATGTACACACTTTTGATGAATTTTTCATTATATTAATAGTTTAATCCAAAATAATTTTAAAAATCGGTATGGAGAACCATATAGTACTTCCATGTCCTAAGATTTATATTTAAAATCATTTACTAGAATTCAGTTCGAAATGAAATATTTTTATAGAAACTATTTCTTTCTTCAACCTTAACCACAGAACTGTGGTCACTACGTATACCACCACACGTTAGCATACTCGATAAAAAATTATTCCCTTCCCCTTCAACTACCATTTTCATTTATAGAAAACGTTGCCGGTAAACTATTCCTTTACCTTAGCCCATAGCCGATCTTCATAACAATCAACAAACCTTGAGTACTCTACAATTCAGAGCTGTATACAAAAAATCTGGTGTGAAACATCACACGACTTTCTCTTACCCAACTTTTCTGTATGCTTCAAATTTAATCAGTAGCGTTACTTTCATTTGCCGTTTAGATTTATTGCAATTTCGTAAAACACTATTTAAAATTAATTTTCTTATAGCTTGCTGTACATGTATTGTATATTACACATGTAGGCCTACCTATTTTACTTCCGCTAAAATGATATGATGTGTTTTACATTCAATTACATTACCGTTTATATATAAACAGTAAGAGAGATTGCTTTCTTAGAGAGAGCATTTGTACTACGGATCTATCACTTCATAAAAGTATCAATTCGATGGAACCGATTATTTTGTCGAGAGAATCAAAGAGTCGATTCGATTTTTCTCATCACATATTCTCTACTATAATAGAGTTTATTTAGCCCACTTCGCGCGCATTTTTTAGGTTCATGTTTGGAGCAATTTATTTTAGAATAAGAATGTTACAATAAAATTAGTTATTTTTTTAATAAATATGACATTTTGAAATAAATTAACAATAGGTATTTTTACATAATTTGTCTGTTAGCTTGTTAAATAACCAAGGCATTGTTTAAACTTGTGTTTTCAAAAAATATTTAGTCACTGAAACTGTCAACTAATTTTAATGTAAATTTTTGATTCACTTTTTTTAGAAAGCAAAATTGAAATATATGTTACGATGAGCAAGATGTCGAGTAAAAGAAGTCATTGCAATTGAAGGGTTTCCTATAAATTTTACAGATTCAATATCAAAAACTGCTACTTTGGGTTTGGAGACCCCTACAGCCGCCTCTGGCCGGAGGCCCTCGGCGATTGCCGACCAGCCGACCTAGCCAGACCGCCACTGGCTGTGTTTAGTTTTCGACTTTTGGGTAAGTAGTGTAATATCTCAAGATTAGTATCTATGTTGGTGTAGCTGTGGTTTTTTGTGTGTATGTGTGTGGCAAATGCGGAATGTATATTGTTGTGGGATAAAGCTTTTAGGTGTTCAGAGTAACGAGATGAAAAAGATCTTCCCGTCTGGCCTATATAGAAACTATTGCAATCATTACAGGGTTTTCATCTCATTACTCTGAACACCTAAAAGCTTTATCCAACAACAATATACATTCCGCATTTGCCACACACATACACACAAAACACCACAGCTACACCAACATAAATACTAATCTTGAGATATTACACTACTTACCCAAAAGTCAAAAACTAAACACAGCAGAACAATATGAAATATACAAACACTACACAACACAACCAAACACCATACTTAACGACCAATTATACTATAAATCACACACACTTTTTGACACAATTATACATAAAACAAACAATAATTCGGATCCCTGCGCCAATTCCCTTCCACCACACACCACTGCCACTCAACCTATCAAATAAAACCGTTACGTGTTACTGGCAGTCTGTCTCAATCCGCTGAAGAAGGCGCACATCACGCCAAAACGTGTACGGGAGAAAACAAGCTAGTTTCACACGTGAAAGTTCAATATTGTATATTAATTTAGTACTGTGAAAAAAGAAGATGAACCATCAAAACAACTATCAATTATAACGATTTGGCAAACTTTAACTAAAAAACATACGAACAATGGACTCTATGTAATAAGAAAAAAACCACTATCATCAGTCTTTCGTAAAATCAATAAGTCGGAGTAAGTGCATCATACAACATAACTAAATCATACGATGTACAATTTACACATTTACATACAACATACTAAATCAAATAAGTGAAAGCAGATAAGTAACTCGCTGCAGTGTCTTCTGTTCCCATCACATTAGCTTGTGAGGGATTCTCGAGTATTTGTGCGGGAATCAAGTGTTGTACACGTTGTTGAGCGAAGTGTGGAGGATATGCTTGTCTTTGTGTGGGGGGACTCGGGCATGATGAAGGAGAATGACTTGGTGAGGAACTAAATGAGAGTCCTGGGGAATACATGGGAAATTGGTTGTGAGTGGTTTGATGTTGCATGTATACAGAAGCGCTCTGAAGGGATTGAGTTGTGGGGGTACCCATTTTGCCTTCAAACAGTACGTCATTTATTAATTTCTCAGCAAGTAGGCACTGACGTTTTTCCAAACTGCTTAATTTCACAGCAATGGTTTTGCCTAGGAGATCATAGCGATCATCTTGGGTTGCTGGTCTTTTAAATTGATCTCGCACTGTAAGCAACACATCATTAGTTAATTCGTCGACTTTGTTTTTACCAGGTCTTGAACGTAATTCTTTCGTTGTGTTTGCTGCTCTGAATTTTGAGTTGACAATTGGCTTTCATTTTGTTGCTCGTTTGTTACACTTGTTGATGGTATTTCACCAGTATTTTACGATGCTTCTTCATCATTTGTTCTATTATCCTGAAAAACAAAATGTTTGTTTTGGTTACAGTTTCCTGATTTTGAGGACAAGTGGAAACGAATTGCCCAGGCGTTTGAGGAATGATGGAACTTCCCCCATTGTTTGGGGTGTTTGGACAGGAAACATGTCGATATAGTCCCACCTCCCAACAGTGGCTCCCAACATTACAATTATAAACACCGACATAGCATGGTACTTCTAGCTATAGTAGATGCTAATTACAGATTCATTTTAGTAGATTTTGGTACTAATGGAAGAATATCTGACGGAGGTGTACTACAAAATAGAACTTTTTTCGAAAAACTACAAAGCAATAAGTTAAAAATCCCAAATGCGGAGAACGTCACAGGAACCTCCAGAAGTTTACCGTATGTTTTTGTAGCAGATGATGCATTTCCTCTGAGGACAGACATGTTGAAACCATTTCAACAGCCAGATTTAGATTCACCTGATAAAGAAATTTTCAACTATCGATTGAGCAGATCAAGGCGCATGGTCGAAAATGGTTTTGGCATACTGTCTTCACGATTTCGTATATTCCACACACAGATCAATTTAGAACCGTCTAACATAGAAAAAGTAGTAATGGCTGCATGTGCTTTACATAATTTTTTGATCGACCATGTACCTCACGCATACGCACCTCCAAAATGTAAATACAACTATTATATTAACGACTCAGAACACAAAGTTTTTTATAAGTAAAAACATAAAGAAGAGGTTCAACCTCTGAAGAAGCCTTTTAAAGGTGAAAACTGGTTCAGGTTGTAAGGTAGAGCTTTATGTTTTTACTTATAAAAAACTTTTTGTTCCGAGTCATTAATATAATAGTTGTATTTAGTTAAGTAACAGACACATCATGGACAACGAAATCCAAGAATCCAAAATGTACTTATGAAGAAGATATTCAAAACGGGGAAATCATTACCACAGGCTATGATACGTCACACTCGCACATGGAAGGTTTAGAATGTAGGAACCATGGAAATACATTAATCGAGCAAAGCAGGTCAGAGAGGAATTTAAAGAGTATTTTGTGAATGAGGGTAAAGTACCATGGCAAGATAAATTTATTTTTAGAAACAGGAGGACCTAATTAGTTTTTTAATTTTTACAATGATGTGAAGACTTGATTTTGTGTGTTTGTTTACCTTCACTGCCATGTTTATCTTTTTATGTTTATCTGCTATGTTTATTGTCTTGATTTATGATGGATAAGATAGATATTGAAAATGTAATTTTTGTAAGTACGTTAACCCATTTTGTTAAAATGATTCACACTTTCTCGTATACAGAGTAAAATGATTAAATAAAATGAACAACAATTTATTTTTCTTACCTCAAAATCACTTTCATCTTCTATTTTGGTCCTCGATCCTCGGGGAGTATCTTGATCCTTCAGAAAATCAAACAGATGATAGTACCATTAGAAGTGAAGCTTCGTATTTTTTTTTCTCTTTGCGATGATTGCTTCGCAAATTGTTTATTTTTTTAACGACAGCGTCCTTGTCGGCGTCTGGCTCGGACTCTTTTAGTTTTTCCACCAATTTAGTGTAAGCAGCTTCTCGCTTTCCTCGATCGTGGTACTCCTTGCTTTTTACTTTCCATAAACAAGGTTCCAATTTATAAAGTTCAATGAATTCCTCAGTGGTGTTGTTCCTTTTACGATTTGCCATGTTGGTAAACGAACACACTATCTCAAAAAATCGGTATGGAGAACCATACATGACTTCCATATACTATGATTTATATTTAAAATCATTTTCGAAATGAAATATTACCATAGAAACTACTTCTTTCTACTTACTGCTTCAGCCTTAACCACAGCACTGTGGTCACTAACGTATACCACCTCACATTATCGCACTCGATTTTCACTGATGATGGAAGTCGACGGCATTGCCGAAACGTCTGGTTTTGTAGAAAACATTGGACTACGGCCAAATATCCCGGGAAGGAATTTTAACAAAAACTACTTCTTTGTTGCCGATAACGTTGTACACATATATATAAAATATATGCATAAAATTAATAGCTTGTATAAGTTAATGATTGATCTCCATTAAGTAGTGCTCAAGTTTCCAAAGTTTTAATATTATGATGTCCGTAATTAAAACATCAGAGCAGGTTTAGTGTGAATGAGGGTACACTGTGGACAAAAATTTTCAACATTTCCTATTGAGCGTTGCTTAGAGTAAAGCTGCGATTCTACAGTGTATGTTTCACAGAACAAACACGCGAAAAAGAAGGAGCGCTCTGAAGTCACTCATGGACCCTCAGCATCTTGCAGAGGGTTCATTCCCTAAAGACGAAAAGTCTGTCTATGAATCGTTCCTCTGTAAACACGTGCAGTTACATTGCCCAGCGATCCACAGGAAGCAAATTGATGTCCATTTTTTCGGCTTGCACGCGTTATGTTGGTGTGGGTTTCGGCACTTTCCATTTAAAAAGCGTGCAAATGTAAGAAAATAAACATGAGTGAGGCCAGAAATAACGTGACTTGTGTGTGTGTGTGTGTGTGTGTGTGTGTGTGTGTGTCTTACCTGCCTTTTTATTGCTGTAGGCATAATAATAAAATGGAAACGTAAACACTACATAACTGAGATATGCTTACCTGCCACGAACGATATATTATTTTATACATGGAGGAGTTCAGTGACATACACACGTACAGAAGAATTATATATATAAAGATATTAACTCATACATAATTTACATTAAAATGAAAAAATTATAATTTTATTGCCTGGCAACAAAATTATTTTATTTTTACTTCCATATTCCTTAAGGAAATGGAAGTATGGTGATGGCAAAAAAAATCGTGTTCGAGATTATTGCAGATTCTGATTGTACTACACTCAAAACATGAAAAAAAGTCGTTTTCCGAAAAGTGTCTGTGTGTCTATCTCTCTGTCTGTGTGTGTGTGTGTCTGTGTGTCTGTAGATTTTTTTCTATGGCAAACGATAACTGCCGCAAATTCAAACAGAATCAAATAATTTTTTGCATACACCCTGATTTGTAGAGTACTCACGACCTATTGTTTTTGGTGAAGACCGGTTGAGGGAAAGGGGTAGTTTACCTACAACGGTTTTTTTTTATCAAGGGAAATTTTTTTTTTTTGGCAAACGATAACAGCCACAAATTCAAACAGAATTAAATAATGTATCGCATACAGCCATGAATTGTAGAGTTCTCAACACCTATTGTTTTTGGTGAAGATCGGTTAAGGGAAAGGGGTAGTTTACCTGCAACGTTTTTTTAACAAGGGTATTTTCTATGGTAAACGATAACAGCCGCAAATTCAAACAGAATCAAATAATTTTTTGCATACAGCCCTGATTTGTAGAGTACTCAGTACCTATTGTTTCTGGTAAAGATCGGTTAAGGGGAAGGGGTAGTTTACCTGCAACGTTTTTTTATCAAGCGTATTTTCTATGGCGAACGATAACAGCCGCAAATTCAAACAGAATCAAATAATTTTTTGCATACGTCCCTGAATTGTAGAGGTCTCAAGGACTTTCGATTTTGGTGAAGATCGATTATGGGGAAGGGGTAGTTTACCTGCAACCTTTTACGTTTTAACAACAGTAAAGTACTTGAAAATTCATTTAAACGTTTTGAAACAATGGTAATTGATAAAAATAAAATAATTTTGTTGCCAGGCAATAAAAATATAATTTTTTCATTCTAATGTAAATTATGTATGAGTTAATATCTTTATATATATAATTCTTCTGTACGTGCGTATGTCACTGAACTCCTCCATGTATAAAAATATCGGTATGGAGAACCATACATGACTTCCATATTCTAAGATTTATATTTAAAATCATTTTCAGCCAAACAGCCAGGCTGTGTCTTACCTGCTTTTTTATTGCTGTATTAAATGAAAAATATTATATTACATTAAAATGAAAAAATTATAATTTTATTGCCTGGCAACAAAATTATTTTATTTTTAACAATTACCATTGTTTCAAAAAGTTTAAATAAATTTTCAAGTACTTTACTCTTGTTAAAACGTAAAAGGTTGCAGGTAAACTACCCCTTCCCCTTAACCGATCTTCACCAAAATCGAAAGTCATTGAGACCTCTACAATTCAGGGACGTATGCAAAAAATTATTTGATTCTGTTTGAATTTGCGGCTGTTATCGTTTGCCATAAAAAATACGCTTGATAAAAAAACGTTGCAGGTAAACTACCCCTTCCCCTTAACCGATCTTCACCAAAAACAATAGGTCTTGAGTACTCTACAAATCAGGGCTGTATGCAAAACATTATTTGATTCTGTTTGAATTTGCGGCTGTTATCGTTTGCCATAGAAAATACCCTTGTTAAAAAAACGTTGCAGGTAAACTACCCCTTTCCCTCAACCGATCTTCACCAAAAACAATAGGTCTTGAGAACTCTACAATTTAGGACTGTATGCAAATAATCTTTTGATTCTGTTTGAATTTGCGGCTGTTATCGTTTGCCATAGGAAATACCCTTGTTAAAACATAAAACGTTACAGGTAAACTACCCCTTTCCCTTAACCGATCTTCACCAAAAACAATAGGTCTTGAGTACTCTACAAATCAGGGCTGTATGCAAAACATTATTTGATTCTGTTTGAATTTGCGGCTGTTATCGTTTGCCATAGAAAATACCCTTGTTAAAAAAACGTTGCAGGTAAACTACCCCTTTCCCTCAACCGAACTTCACCAAAAACAATAGGTCTTGAGAGCTCTACAATTTAGGGCTGTATGCAAATAATCTTTTGATTCTGTTTGAATTTGCGGCTGTTATCGTTTGCCATAGGAAATACCCTTGTTAAAACATAAAACGTTACAGGTAAACTACCCCTTTCCCTTAACCGATCTTCACCAAAATCAACAGATCTTGAGAACTCTACAATTGAGGGCTGTATGCGAAACATTATTTGATTCTGTTTGAATTTGCGGCTGTTATCGTTTGCCAAACAAACAAAATTACCCTTGCTAAAAAAAAACCGTTGCAGGTAAACTACCCCTTTCCCTCAACCGATCTTCACCAAAAACAATAGGTCGCGAGTACTCTGCAAATCAGGGCTGCATGCAAAAAATTATTTGATTCTGTTTGAATTTGCGGCAGTTATCGTTTGCCATAGAGAAAAAATCTACAGACAGACAGACAGACAGACACAAGACAGACAGACAGACAGACACACACACAGACACTTTTCGGAAAACGACTTTTTTTCATGTTTTGAGTGTAGTAGAATCAGAATCTGCAATAATCTCGAACACGATTTTTTTTGCCATCACCATACTTCCATTCCTTAAGGAATATGGAAGTAATAATATATCGTTCGTGGCAGGTAAGCATATCTCAGTTATGTAATGTTTACGTTTCCATTTTATTATTATGCCTACAGCAATAAAAAGGCAGGTAAGACACACACACAATTCACGTTATTTCTGGCCTCACTCATGTTTATTTTCTTACATTTTGCACGCTTTTTAAATGGAAAGTGCCGAAACCCACACCAACATAACGCGCGCAAGCCGAAAAAATGGACATCAATTTGCTTCCTGTGGATCGCTGGGCAATGTAACTGCACGTGTTTATAGAGGAACGATTCATAGACAGACTTTTCGTCTTTAGGGAATGAACCCTCTGCAAGATGCTGAGGGTCCATGAGTGACTTCAGAGCGCTCCTTCTTTTTCGAGTGTTTGTTCTGTGAAACATACAATGTAGATTCGCAGCTTTACTCTAAGCAACGCTCAATAGGAAATGTTGAAAATTTTTGTCCACAGTGTACCCTCATTCACACTAAACCTGCTCTGATGTTTTAATTAGGGACATCATAATATTAAAACTTTGGAAACTTGAGCACTACTTAATGGAGATCAATCATTAACTTATACAAGCTATTAATTTTATGCATATATTTTATATATATGTGTACAACGTTATCGGCAACAAAGAAGTAGTTTTTGTTAAAATTCCTTCCCGGGATATTTGGCCGTAGTACAATGTTTTCTACAAAACCAGACGTTTTGTCAATGCAATCGACTTCCATCATCAGTGAAAATCGAGTGCGATAATGTGAGGTGGTATACGTTAGTGACCACAGTACTGTGGTTAAGGCTGAAGCAGTAAGTAGAAAGAAGTAGTATCTATGGTAATATTTCATTTCAAAAATGATTTTAAATATAAATCTTAGAATATGGAAGTCATGTATGGTTCTCCATACCGATATTTAACAATTACCATTGTTTCAAAAAGTTTAAATGAATTTTCTCAAGTACTTTACTGTTGTCAAAACGTAAAACGTTGCAGGTAAACTACCCCTTCCCCTTAACCGATCTTCACTAAAATCAAAAGTCCTTGAGACCTCTACAATTCAGGGACTTATGCAAAAAATTATTTGATTCTGTTTGAATTTGCGGCTGTTATCGTTTGCCATATAAAATACGCTTGATAAAAAAACGTTGCAGGTAAACTACCCCTTCCCCTTAACCGATCTTCACCAAAAACAACAGGTCTTGAGAACTCTACAATTTAGGGCTGTATGCAAATAATCTTTTGATTCTGTTTGAATTTGCGGCTGTTATCGTTTACCATAGAAAATACCCTTGTTAAAACATAAAACGTTACAGGTAAACTACCGCTTTCCCTTAACCGATCTTCACCAAAAACAATAGGTCTTGAGAACTCTACAATTCAGAGCAGTATGCGAAACATTATTTAATTCTGTTTGAATTTGCGGCTGTTATCGTTTGCCAAATTAAAGAATTTCCCTTGAAAAAAAAAAAACCGTTGCAGGTAAACTACCCCTTTCCCTCAACCGATCTTCACCACATACAATAGGTCGTGAGTACTCTACAAATCAGGACTGTATGCAAAAAATTATTTGATTCTGTTTGAATTTGCGGCAGTTATCGTTTGCCATAGAAAAAAAATCTACACATAGACACATAGACAGTCAGACAGACAGACACACAGACACTTTTCGGAAAACGACTTTTTTTCATGTTTTGAGTGTAGTACAATCAGAATCTGCAATAATCTTGAACACGATTTTTTTTGCCATCACCATACTTCCATTTCCTTAAGGAATATGGAAGTAAAACAAAGGACACTACTAACTGCACTACAAATTAGCACAACGCAAACAACAGAACTCACTTTTGAACTTCTCACGTGCTGACGTGAAGACAAAGGGCGAACTAAGAGCTCTAGACCTGAAACCTGCGCAAGCAACTCGCACACACGCTCCAGTCTGGACACCTGCACAGGTAAAAAGAATCGAATTTCGATTCTTCTCCGGTCGACTGTACAGTCGTGTTCGCCTGCACAGTTTTGTTGGCACACACGCTCGGTTCACCTGTACAGGTCACCTGTACAGGTATACCGGAACGTGTGTGGGGGCCTTAAGCAAAAACAAAACATACCATCGAGAATCAACATCTTTTTATTACAAATTGTTAATCACAAACATAACATCGAGAATGAATATTGTTTTATTACAAATTATTGTATTACTCCATTAAACTTAAAACCATTCTTCTTCTGGCTGGCCTGATAAGAATAGTAATTCATTCAGTCTCTTAGGTTTGAGACGATTCCTCTCCTGTGTAGCTGTAGCACCAGCTTTGGAAAATAACCGTTCTGCTGGTACGGATGAGGCAACAATCATGGCATGCCGACGGAATTGTCGATATAATCCAGGGAATATTTCTTTTAAATCTTCCCACGTTTCGAGAGGATTTGATTTTAAAGGGGTGACAGGATTTTTAATATAATGCGAAAGTTCATCATGTAGACCGCCTTTAGCCTTTTTCCCTTTTTTATGAGCTAGTTCTTTATGCTCCTTCCAAAAATCGTATTCCCCGGTAACACTATCTGTATCAGATTCGGAGGAGATATTTTGGGAGGTAGAACTCTCTGAAATTGTCCTACGAAGAAGGCTCATAGCACTGGCACATGCTTCTCCATTCTTAAAATGTAAATTTTTAAACCTTGGGTCAAGGATTGTACTCACAGCCAATAAATGATTTTTTTCAATTGCACCAAAACGTCGGTGAATTTGTTCCAGAAGAACCCCTTTTGCTTCCAGACACAAAGTTGAATTGAACTGCAGTGATGTCACCTGTGCAGTCAAACAATTGATTAAAGTTGTTTTGATAGTTCATCTTCTTCATTCACAGCACTTAATTAATATTGATTGTTAAACTTTCACTTGTGAACTTACTTTGTTTTTTCCCGTACGCGTTTTGGCATGATGTGCGCCTTCATCAGCGGTGTGAGACAGAATGTCTGGAACTTGTAAGGGTTTTTTGGTTGGTAGGTTGAGTGGTGGGGGGGTGGAAGGGAATAGGCGCGGGGATCCGAATTATTGTCGGATCCCCGCGCCTATTCCCTTCCACCACACCCCCTCCTCTCAACCTACCAACCAAAAAACCGTTACAAGTTCCGGACATTCTGTCTCACACTGCTGACAAACGCGCACATCACGCCGAAACGCGTACGGGAAAAAACAAAGTAAGTTCACAAGTGAAAGTTTAACAATCAATATTAATTGATTAAAGTAATTTTATACAAACAACTATAAGTTCACAAGTGAAAGTTTAACAATCAATATTAATTGATTAAAGTAATTTTATACAAACCACTATGTTGTCTTTGGTATTGACGAGTGCTTTCGGCAGTCAAGCCATCTTCAGGTCATTTACCAACAGAGAAATATGAAACCGTTCACTTCTTATATACCGTTTTACCGGACCTATCTAGCCCTGCCCCCTGACGAAGTAACGTCTTACTTAGCTCCACCCATAGTGGGTTGTGTTACATTACCAATTTTGTAGCCATTACGATATGGTAACAAAGCGGACAAAGGCAACTCCGTAGTGCTAATAGATAAAGAAGAGTATATAAAGAAAGGGAATGAATTTATAAAAAGTAATAATTATGAAGAGATTAAATATGATTATACTAATAAATTTCAAAGTAGGGTGAAGAAATTAATAAAAAATTCCACTATGTTTAAGAATAAAATAAAACTAACAGAATCAAATCTGGAAGCGCCTACATTTAAATGTCAGATAAAATTGCACAAAGAAAACCACCCAGTTAGGCCAATAATATCGTTTATTGGAGCACCAGCATATAAGTTATCAAAAGAATGTAGTAAGATACTAAAAGTATATTATGACTTCGAGAAAAAACATAGTATAGAAAATAACAAAAAGTTGATAGAAACACTGAAAGAAGAAGTACAAGTAAAAGAAAGTTCAAGGTTAATATCGCTTCATGTAGTAGATATGTTTACAAACATCACGGTTAAAAAAAATTAAAACTAATTGAAAAGAACAAATTGAAAGGATACGAAAAGAAAGAAGAATTAATAAAAGTAATACAAGAGTGTTTGAAACAAAATTACTTTAGGTTTAATAATAAGTTTTATATTCAGAAGAAGGAACTTCCAGTGGGTTCATCAATGTCACCGATAATGGCAGAAATTTACATGAATTACTTTGAAAATAAAATAATGTCAACAGTGAAAAATAAAGACAAAATTAAGAAATGGATGAGGTATGTAGACGATATCTTGTTAATGTGGGGGGGGGCGATGATGAAGAATTAAAGGTATTTTCTGAAGAGGTTAACAAATTAGAAGAGAGTATAAAATTTAAAATGGAAGTAGAAAATAAGGAAATAAATTTCCTAGATTTAAACATAAGAATAACAAAATAAAATAAAATAAAATAAAATTTGACATTTGTAGGAAAAGCACATATACGGACATAGCAAATGATACAAACACGGACATAGACAAATACAACAAAACAGGTGTTTACAAATTAAATTGTAATAACTGCAATAGTTTCTACATAGGCCAGACGGGAAGATCTTTTTCATCCCGTTACTCTGAACAACTTTATCCAACAACAATATACATTCCGCGTTTGCCACACACATACACACAAAAAACCACAGCTACACCAACATAGATACTAATCTTGAAATATTATACTACTTACCCAAAGGTCGAAAACTTAACACAGCAGAGCAATATGAAATATACAAACACCACACAACACAACCAAACAACATACTTAATGACCAATTACAGTATAAATCACATACACTTTTTGACACAATTATACAAAAAACTAACAATAATTTGGATCCCCGCGCCAATCCCCTTCCTCCACACACCCCCAACCACTATACCTTCCAAGCCAAAACCGTTACAAATTAATGGCAGTCTGTCTCAAAGCTGACGAAGGCGAACACCACGTCGAAATGCGTTCGACAAGAAAAGACAAGTTAGTTCACAAGTTTGAAAGTTTCATTATTATATAAAACATATACAGATGTTATAATACCAAATGATTCATACCATTCAATACAGTATAAAATGGCAGCGATAAATAATTTTTGTCATAGAATAAACAATTGTATAGAAGATGAGGAAAACAGAAAGAAAGAAATAGAAAGAATAAAAATAATTGTAAAAAACAACAAGTATAATATGAATATAGTAAATCAAATATTTAATAATATAAAACGAAGAGAAGAAACAAAAAATGAGAATAGTAAAGAAAAGAAGGAGTATAAGGGACCCATGTCTTATATAGGTTATAACACAAGAAAGAAACAGAAATGTTTTAGAAAATATAATATAGAGGTAGAGGTTAAAAAATCGAAAACTGTGTTTGATATAATAAAAACTACAAATTTTGAAGAAGAAGACATATTGAAGAAAAGTAGAGTATATATGCTCAGTTGTGGTGAATGTGAAAAAATGTATCTGGGCGAAACGGGTCGTCAATTTTGCCAGAGATTTAAAGAACATAGGAGGGGTGAAGGAGAGTTAACGACGAATTCATTATACGCTAGGCATTTTATAGAAGAATGACATAAATTCATAGACCCAGTCATAAATTATAAGATAATAAAAGTGATGAGTAAAGAAAGAGTAGGGAAATTAAAGGGAGAAGTGGAACTATTAAAAATAATAAATAAAGATGAAAAACGACTAATGAATATAAAAACCACATTTGAAAATGAAGAAATATTTAGCAGCTTATTAGACAACAAAAAAGAGTAAGTTAACGTAAATTGTAACGGCTACAAAATTGGTAATGTAAGACAACCCACTATGGGTGGAGCTAAGTAAGATGTTACTTCATCAGGGGGCGGGGCTAGATAGGTCCGGCAAAACGGTATATAAGAAGTGAACGGTTTCATATTTCTCTGTTGGTAAATGACCTGAAGATGGCTTGACTGCCGAAAGCGCTCGTCAATACCAAAGACAACATAGTTGTTTGTATAAAATTACTAGTAGAAATATTTGAGACCACTAACACTCCAATATAACAATAAATTGATTAAAGTGTGATGCTAATAAATAGATCTAAATATATTAATTAATTAAAATACTACTGCCAGGACTTACCTGCTTTCACAACTACTTACCTCGTGTTTACATTTCATCAGAAGACCAAGGTCGCCACGATTATTTTTTATAGGTTAAAATATCGAAAACCTTTATACTCCACCTTAAATAAAAGGGACAATTTCGCTATCTGACCACCCCAATAATAATTCAGAAAGATCCCCGGAACGTTTAGACGAATCTTGCAGCACAGAAATAAGAAAGTGGTAATGACAAAATAACTTAAGACTAACACATTTTTGTTGTGACTAAAATATGGTTTAATTGATACCTGACTGCTTTACTTATTTAAATCAAAACACAGAAACATATTTATACATATACATTTAGATATCCTATTTAATACATAACATCCTATAAAATCCTATTAGACAGCCCACTCTGCTCACTCTCTCTTTCACACCATACTTTACCCTTATTTATTATGTTTTATAATCCCTTTACTGTTTATAGTTTAAAACGGTTCACCAACGTATCACCGACCGAACACGTGCTTTCACCGGCGAGTTAACTGCCCGATTCCGTATTTAATCCATCACTCCACGTCACTTCACCAATTGCACGTCAACCACGGTAATATGGTTATTGCTTTCTTGGGTCCCGGTCGGTCTTAACGATATTATTGAATTAGTTACATTTTATGAAAACTCCACCGACCGGGCCCGAAACGAAACTGTATGCGTCTGTAGCTGAACTCTGTTGCTCGTGGACTGCCTATAGCGTCTCTTGCACGCGGGCGGAAATTGATGTCCACCGCCAACGAATTTCGTCGACGCTCATAGTTGAGTTGTTGCAGTTGATCGACTCTGTGCATGATACATAGTGGGTTTTTCTGTAGTATGCGCCGACGATATTTAGGCACTTCCGGTTTTATGTCACTAAGGAGGCGGATCTTAATTTGCATATCCTCCAGCTCGGATTGTAGGTCTCACAAAAACTTCGTTTCTGCGTCATTTTCGACAGCGTCGGTTGATCTGCTTCGCATCCCCGCCCGCGCGTATACCTGTGTCATGCGTACAGGCGCATGACCACATTCAACAAAGTTCTTGGAAAACTGAGGTGGCTACATACCTCAACTGATTACACAATGCGATATTGTGTTGCTGCCTTGGTTATAAACTGTTCTATTTGCCACGTGTTCTGGTTTGTTGGAATAAAATTTACACAATACCTTTGTCAATCCCCGAAAATGAAATAAATTTAAAAATACAAATACCCACAAATTTGGACCGTTACAATAGGTATCACTTTAGAAATTGTGACATAGTTCTCTCCGGACACTTCATAGGTTACATATTCGAATGGTTTCAAAAGCATCATTATTCCTTGGAGGTCTTTTAATTCTGTTGCTGAAAGCATGGGTGGAGCTTTATGATCTTTTAACAAAAGCGGCGAAATAATGGGAGCTAATTCAATAAATTGCTCAATCATATAGATAGAAAGTTGAATTCCATCTAGTTTTAACATCCATTCTCAGCTTTTTAGGTGCAGTTGTCTCATTTCCTGGTGGACACTGCGCTTTTTTCAACTCATCTGTGGCCATAACACTTTTTTTGAAATATTTCACAATTTCTCTTACTTTGTCAACAAAGTTTCGTGTATCCCCCTCAGACAACATTTTGTGAACAATTAGATTAATGGTGCGTGCGAAACATGATAGATGTTCCCAGAACTCTCAAAAAGGTTTCTGAGAGCAGCTACCATGTTTGCACCATTATCAGTGAGAATAGCCATTATATTAGTTTTCTCTATATTCCAGTCGTTGAATACCTCTGAAAGCTTTTCTGAAATATATTCTGCCGTGTGTCGCTCATGCAGAGGAATGGTAGCAATATATACGGTCTTTAGGCTTGTACCTTCAAGATAATGTAATGTTATTCCCAGAAAGCTTGAAATTGTCATAGTTTCCGTCCATATATCACAAGTCACACAAAATCCATCCTGATTCTTAAGTTTCTCCTTCAATAAGTTTTTTAAGACATTATATTTAGCAAACATCAATTTTTTCATGTAAGTGTCTGATGGAACTTTATAATGTGGAGCTATTGTTTTCATCAATTTTAAAAAGCCCTTTGTTTTAACAGTATAGAAAGGTGTAACCCCTCTTTCCTTTTATGCCTTTTATATATATAAAACAAACTTCTTTTTTTTTTTTTTTTTTTTTTGAAAGAGAAGCCACAAGTTAATTAGAACTAGGCCGGAGCCTAGAGAAGCCAAAAATGCGCTGGGTCCAGTATGACGGGACTTGCAATGAAACTCCTAATTTAACAATAACAACTTTTATTTTGCCCCCATAATTCGTTACATTTAATATTCTGCAAATCACATAATTATCACATGGCCAGGGCAACAGCCCACAAAATACATAATAAATAATTAACTCCTATATCCTTAATCTTGGCAAAGACAATATCGATCTATCCCTATAAACATATATATATATATCGGGCAACATTCTGTAATTATATATTTCCCCCCCTTTTGTTACTAACACTTAACATTGACAACGCGTACGGAAACATAAAGACACATATACTCATAATTATATACACATACTACAGACACCTAGTACCCTTGGAATACCCATCCTCAACAGGCAGTGTTTCTACAAAGCCCCAAGACCGGCAATCGTAAATGTTCGACCTTCAGTCACCATGATTCATTAATTCCCATTAATTTAAATAACTAAGAAAAACCCCCGAAAGGATGATAATCACTCTCAAAGCATAAAGAGAGACCGGACTGCCCACATGTATAGATAGCATCTGGTAATTGGCCCATTATGAGCATATGAAAATCTTTAAGTTTCTTAGACACCATATAAAATGGAAAACCCTCATCACCTAATTTTAACCAATTGTTATGAGTTTATAAAATGTTATTTGTTTTACAAATCCAGATGGATGCATGTATCAGTATATGCTTTTACAAGGTCAAAAATTAATCAGTATATGCTTTTACAAGGTCAAAAATTAATCAGTATATGCCCACAAAAATATGAAAGTTCTTTTCTGTTAAAGCCGGATGGCTGTGTATAAATGAGTTTATAATAACTGACTGTTGTATCCTAGCAGATGTGGGAGCGCGCCAGCCTGTACTTGACCATGTGTGACAGGAATCAAACCTGCCTTAAACTGAATGAACATGTGCCTGGCAAAAACTATGTCCCCTTTTACCCCCAGAAAACAGACTGAAAACGAAACCCCCCCCAACCCTTACATGTTAAACCAAAATGAAATTAAAATATAAACCTAAACCCGTTCTGAACCAGCCGGAACAGAACCTCTAACATGTGACTTAAATTTTGTAGAGAACAGTGTAATGACTATTGGCTATACTGTATATGAAAATATTTAAGTGTAAAAAAGATCTCTAGCACGCTCCCCCAGTGCAGCACACAATTACAAACATCGTACTTAGTTTTGTGAAGTTAAATTATTAAAGTCACATGATGTTCAGAATGAATGTTCAGCTGACACACCCCAGAGCAGACTGTCTAGCCGCGTGGGCACATGGTTTCAAATGAAATATAAATTGTACATCAGGAGCACGGCAGGCCGGGCCAACGAAAAATAAAAGAGTTCATATCACCTTAATTATGAGCATGTGATGCATCTTGAGTTTGTTCACCAGACTCCCTCTTCTGAACAGGTGTGTGTATGATGGCTCATGGCTGATGAAGGTGTTGTTATATCAGCATCGACCAGCATCTCCGGCTTAGACGAGAACCCGGGAAGTCTCGTAAATTTAGCTTGCCATTAGAGTAGAAGAAACAACTACGTAGTACTGTCTGTTCGGAACCAGGAGTCTGTTGCTTCTCTGCGTGCCGGTATCAAACTGAATTAAGCAGTAACGATGCAACAAACAGCCAAACTGGCCCATAGAGTGCGCGCGCCGTTCTAACGGTGCTGTCCAAATATCGTCGCTCTAACTGACCTTTGTGGTCGCGTTATATTAAATTCAATTTTATAAAACCTTCGACCGCCGGGTTAGGCAAACACCGGCACAAGGTTTGTAATCAATACAAATATAATACAGAATTGCATTGGTTATAGCAGCATGTCATGATACACCTTCTCTATTTGATGATTGACATTCGAATGCCTGCTTGATAGGATTCACTAAATTTTATGGAACTTGGGGTGCCTTAATAGAGTCCTCATAGATTTCCTGACTGCAAGTTGTTTTCGAACTTGGTCCAGCTTCTTCTATATCTTTGTCTGAAATAAGCTTCATTTGTTTTAATTTGATCTCAGCATCCTCAGACCTTTTCTTTTTTGCTGGTGTTACTGTTGATTCGGAGTCACTGGAAACAAATGTGCAAATAAGTACATATTATTTTTAAAATATAGCAAATTAATTGTACTAATAAATATTTATGTTCTAATATTGCCAATTCATCTACAACAAGATATGATATAATATGGATAAGTGCCTTAAAGTTTTGATCAAACTAATGCTATAATTCTAAAATAAACTATTTGAATATAATGCAGACTCCTGCAAATTTGTAAGTAATCAGTTGCACTAAAGACATGCATTCAAATAAAAAATAAAGTCTTTGACTGCATTTATTACCTCCTTGATGGCTTTATTTCCGATAAATTTGGATGACAATTTCTTAAGTGTTTGTTTAAATTAGTAGTATTCCCCGATGATTTAAAATTTTTAAAACACAATTTACATCATGCAGTGTCCTTATTTATTCTTTCAAAGTATTTCCAAACAGCGCTCATCTTGTCGAAACTTATCTTGCGAACATGTAGTCAAGAATCATGTAGAACTGGAAAAATATAATTGAATTGTAATATTTGCACAGACTACAATGACAATAAACTTACATATGTAGAAGTTTCACTTTTAACTTATTATGTAATTTTTGTTTTTATATAGTATCTAAGTCACTATAATTAAATATAGTGTCACTATTTTTATATAGTATCCAAGATACAAGGTAATTAAATTATTATGTAAGGAAGAAGGAACACGGCTTCGAATTTTCACAATTTATTTAATAAATAGAAAGAAATACAACACTTTGAACGCTTTGAACACAGAGTCAATATCAACACACACAAGTCAGAAAGTCACCAGTGAAGTAAAGAGCGTCAGTTGAAACATTTTTTTTTTTTTGCACGCCCCGAACGTGCAGCACGGGGAGTGCTCTATTCTCGCTTTAAAAAAAAATCGACGTTTTGCAAGGATAAAGTGATGATTTCTACTTATCTGTTTCAACAAAATACAATAAATTATACATATTTGGAAAGAGGAGACTCTAAGCTTTAAGATGGCCATACGATATTATTAATTAACATTATTTTTCATAATGAAAATTAAAGTTGAAAAAATTTTTTTAGTGGTTGTCCGTTAGGATGTATGTATGTATGTATACATGATAGAAGTTTTATTTCTCAATCAAATGATGACTTCATTTTTGGACATTAGCTTCATTGAGGGCCAGAGACGAACCCTATTGAATTTCGCGATTATTACTTAAGCCGTTTATTAAAAATTTGCAAAAATCTATGCATTAATATATCTATATATATTATATTCATCTTTGTCAGACTTATGTGTAGTCTATCGATTTTTTTCAAACAGCTGTATAACAGTGCTACCTTGCGGTAAAAAATAACGCTATATTTTTTCAAACTAGTATACAGTCAAGTTTTTAATTCATTTAGTTTTTAATTTTACTTTTCTAGTTTATAATTTTTATTAATAATTTTTTTCGATAAAAATTAAAATTTATTTATAAAAAAAGAGGGCGTGCTCTCTTGCTTTAACTGATTTTTTTAGTTTGCTCATTCCAAAGAACAGCCTCGTGTTATTCGATTTCCGGTTTTCAGATTAAAAAAAAAGTTAATTATTTTGCAAGTACTTGATACTTGATACCGAAGAAAAAATGAGTTACTTTACTCCAAGTATCAAGTCTGAGTATCAAGTACTCGGTATCAGGTATCGAAGCTCGGAGTATCGATACCTACTTGGTATCGATACTATCGTTCGAAACCTAAGTGAAGGTATGGGAGGTCCTAGAGGTATATATCTGTAGGACTATTCTGACAGGAGAGGACCAAACGAAAATATTTCATCCTACTGAAATATTATATAAATCGGTTGTATGTGCCTCAACGGTTGTACCTTGTTAACTTTTATAATAAGTTACAAAATGTTCATCTACTTACGCCTTTTGTTAATAGAAATAAAGTAACAAATGTCAGGGCATCAGTGTGTTTGTAAATTACTTAGTGAGTACATTTACATTTACTCACAAATAAAAATGTACCACATTTGTACATTTACTCACATTTATTTAAAATGTACGAAGAAAATTTGAAATAAAAGGAACAGAAACGCCGGCGTGGTCCATAATCGAAATTAAAGTAGGCCTATCACAAGAGTTTTATAGCAGGCCTACACTCGGATTAGCCCTGTGCTGCCTAATGTAACTTTTTTTAGTCAAGTACATTTTAACGAATATACTGCTACTGTAAGGAGTATTTTCACTTCTGCCTGTTGTGTCTTGAAGTTATAATATGGCGACTCACTGTGTTGTGTTGTCACTCAGAAATTAATAGTTTTCACTCTGGAGGTCGGGATTTATTTACTATCAAATATTTACTAAATAGTAGTCAACTATGTTGACTAGCAGTCAGCATTTGCTAAGTATTGACTCTTAACAGTTAATTGTTGGGGGTCTTTTCAAGAAAGTGTCTACAAACAACTCTCGCAGCGTCACGAGACCGCCAAACTCCCCCACCAACGTTCCTGCCAGTCCCTTCTCCTACAGTAGCGGTGTGAAGGAGGAGTGATTAGCATACATTACACACATTCATATGACGCACGCACACACGCTTCAATTCTTTGTTCTTTGTTTGCTTTTATTTTGTTTCAGCTTTTTGTTCTTTTATTTTTATTTATATTTTATTAAATGCACGCACGCCTTCAATTTTTTATTTTGTTTCTTTTTTTTAAATTTTTATTAGGAGGGTTTTTTAGTTTATTTTCACGATTATTTATATTACATTAATTACATAATCTAGGACTGTGAAAATCCTTTGTTTTGAAAAAAAACGAACGGCATTTTCCTCATTTCAGGTGTAACCCCTCTTTAGATGTTTTATGCTTTATACAAAAAAAAAAATGTTTTTTTTAATTTTTTTTGAAAGTTTTTTTTTTTGAAGAGGGGCCACTAGTTATTTAAAACTAGGCCAAAGCCTAGAGAAGCCAAAATGCGCTGGGTCCAGTGGGACGGGACTTGCAATTAAACTCTCTGTTATAACCAACAATATCATTTATTGAGTGTATAGCATATAGTGTAACAATTGGTTTACTTTGTTTTATATAAATGTAATTTTGTATAAATCTTCCCCGTACATACCCCACAAAAGTAAAACAAACATAAATCACATAAATAGCGTATATATATGTAACAATTGTTTTCTTTTTGTTTTTTATAAATGCAAAATTTGCTTTGTATAAATCTCCCTGTATATAACCCACAAAGTAACACCTACATAAATCACATAAATAGTATATATATATATATATATATATATGTAACAATTGTTTTCTTTTTCTTTTTGTTTTTTATAATGCAAATATTTTTGTATAAATAAATCTTCCCCACACATAACCCACAAAAGTAACACATACGTAATTGACATAAATACACATATAAATATAAATATATATATCTCCATCACATCCACATTATAAGTCTCACTATATCAATAACCGACACCCTTATAATTCTGAAAACATAGCCACTCGCCTATATACCCCTTTTTTTTCTTTATTGACATTTCTCTACAGACATCTGAAAGTATAAAGATATCACTAGTGCTCCCACGAATCTGGGCTGGCCAAAATGCCAAATGTAACATTAAAGTGCTCTTAAACTTGGTAAGATTATTATCAATGAGTCAGAAAATTTATAACTGAGGATAATAAATAGGAAAGACGGTAAGCCACCATCTTTCCTTGGCCGGAACTGTAAAATTGTGAATTTGCTGAGATAATAATTTATAATTTTGTGTGAGAAATATATTTTAGCGATAGCGTTTAAAAATTTACAATAATTATATGACCTGATCCGTTATGTAACATTTTAAGAAAACTGGATTGGCTCGGGAACCAACATGTTCCTAAGCCTGGAGCATGCCTATGTCTGCATACAAGGCTGCCTATACAGGATTAAGCAGGGGCCAGACTGTTACTAAATCAGATGCTTATTACCCTTACATAAACCCCAAAAATGTAATTTAAATATGTGAAATGACAGTGATTGTCTGAACTAAGTAGACAGGAATTATAGCTAAACCCTACCAGCCGGTGGAGTTTCATCCTGTCACACTCGGAACTCCCCCCTTACCTAGCTGAACTACCAGACCCCTGATACTTGAAATACCCCCCCTTTTACAGGAAACTAGAAAGAAAATAATGAGTGAATTGAATGTGATAGGCCTTGGATGCATGCCAGCCCCCGGGCTTACACTTAATACCAAGTTAGTACATTATCAACAAAGTTCCCCCAAAATCCGCGCACAATTCTGTCTAGTTAAAGTGGGGCCTGATTAAAACGTTTGAAAGATGAACGAAATGTGACAGTGTATCACTCATACTCCACAAATGTTATAAGGTGTTAACAGCACAGATCCGGGTGTCTGTGTAGATCAAATAAAATTATAATAAATGGTTTGAGGTCACCTGGTGATGTTAAAGTTCCTACTTCCAGGGTCTGTGGTGTTGGTTGGACGTGGTCATGTTGGTGTCCCCTATGACAGGCGAAGTCGAGAGTCTTTGTTACTCGTTCAGGCGGAGATGTTCATCCTGTGCCAGCGTCCACGACTAAGACCAGGGGCCCGCAGTTTTGTGTGAGTTTATCTACCCATGCTGGGTGATAGAATCCTTACAAAAAAATAGACTCCGCTCTGTCGAAGAGGTACGTGATGTTAACTATGTGGGCGACCAAATGAGACAAGCGAAAAACGTATGGAAATGCGCTTTACTGAATTGCAGCACCCAGGCGAACATGGCGACCGCTAGGGTGCGTTGGCATGTCCCACGGCGAACTAAATTTTGCCGTTTCGTTAAACGTTAAACACAGAAACAGCTAAACAATTGCGTGTTATTAATTATTATTTATATAATATAATAAATATACAGTATTAATCGCTTTATTTTTCGTATTTAATCGCCGGTTCGTAAAACGACCGGCACACTCCCAGCCCAAAAGGGCAACCTAGTTGCCCACACTTAGACAGAGGGGTACCCTGCAGTGTACCCCAATATTGTCTTCTACAACACGGGTATCCATCAGTATTCGCAGTAGTCTTCGCTCTCAGAAGCACAGAGGCCCAGAAGGAAGACGAAAGAGCAGAAAGAAGACGTGTAGAATGTAAGTGTGTTGTCACTGCACGCTGACCTGATCAGGGCCAACCCACAGCAAGAAAGGACAGAGAAGAAAGAAGAAAGATAAGTTCAGGAGCTCCCTGTGTTCTGCTCTCCTGAGGCTTGACCACTTATGCTGAGATACTGACGCTACCTAAACAGGGCCACCTGCCCAATAATTACACGGGGTTAACCCCAAAAGCAAATAGCAACATGGTCACCTAATTACCCCCTTACACCCCACATGACCAGGGGAGAGGGGGGGGTTTCCATGACACAATAATTTCATTTACAGAGATATATATATATACCTATAATCTAATACATGTGTGCTCCAAGGGCATTGCCGAAACATACAGTGTCAACCAGGACCACAACCGGCCTCGTTGACACGGTAGACTTCCTTCCATTAACTCCTTTATTATCACTTTTATAATTTTTTTTTCATGTTTTTCTGAGGGGAGGGTTAGGAAAATCGGGAAGATGGAAAGGGCAAGGATCATTGAAAGGTCCAGAACTGGGACTAAAGGTAAGGACATGGCTCCCTCCGGAAATAAGGACGAATGGAGAGAACCAAGGCTCGCGCAGGCAGGCCCTTGAAGTAGACGAACACCACTGGGACTGTGGGGAACATCTACCTGCTACCATATCACTTTCTGGCACACCCCCAGAGCACACCCCCTTAGAATGACTACAATCCCTACATACATGGAGACCACCAAATCTCACCCCCCTTCTTCTATCAGCCGGTTTACCCCTCCGACAGAGCTTCAATTTTGAAATATGGGTCACAATCTCTTTCGCATCGCTACCCGGTACCCCCAGCCTGGCAGTCACCGGTGACACAAACCCCAGGATGCGATATGGCCCCGACCAGCGGATAACACAACTTAGCGGACCGTTTATCAGCGGCTGAGCTTAGTGGGTGGCTCTGGCAATAGAGCTATTTCCTAATCTGGAAAGGGTTAGGAATTCGCCCCTAATTATATCGTCGACGGACCCGCTCATGCGCTCGCAGCAAATTCTTCCGAGCCTCCTTCCACCTCTCTGCTGTTCCATTATCTGGGTCCCGTGGTAGAAGATCTTCAATGTTCCACAAGTTAGTCAACGGGAGTGCGGGCGAGAATCCAAACATGATTTCGAAGGGAACGGCCTGATGACTATCATGTAGGGCCGTATTAAAGGCTAGCTGTAACCACTTCAGATTCTGGTCCCAGGTTGTCTGTTGCTCAGCATGATAAGCAACGAGTGCGGACCTGAGATTTCTATTGAATCTCTCCGCATGGGACGGCTGTGGGTAATAAGGAGAAGTGGTTACATGTTTGATCCCACTGGCGAAACACATTCGCCGGAACTCACCCGAAATGAACTGGGGGCCATTGTTAGAGACAATGATGGTCGGAAGACCGAAATGCTGAAATATTTGATTCTGGAGCGCGCTTATGGTTAAACGAGCCGTTGCCTGCCGTAAGGGCAATAGCCAGGCAAACTTCGAAAAAGCATCCACACAAACAAGCAGGTAAGAATTACCTGACTTGCTACGCGGGAGTGGTCCCACGTAGTCTATGAATAACTTTTCCATCGGTCTGCTCGCCACGTCCGATGACAACAACCCTAACTTAGTGTTCTGGGCAGGCTTGCTCAAGCCACACAGATGACAACTCTTAACCCTCGTTGCGATGTCCCTATCCATGCCCTTCCAGATGAAATGTCTCCAAATACTGGAAATGGTCTTCGAAATTCCCTTGTGGCCTCCTACTGGGGAATTGTGATAATAGCTGAAGACCATGGGCACTAACTTGCTAGGCAGCACGATCTTAGGGGCACGTCCCTTTCTCTCTCTACAACACAGGACGCCCTTGGACAAGAAGTATGGGGCCTGTACGTTACCCTCCTTGATTTTCTGGATGATCGGACTCAGCTCTTCGTCGTTCAACTGATGGGGTAACACATCAGTGAAGGCTAACGGAAAGTCTAGCAGAACGGAACAGGGTTGCTCAGATTGGGCTTCACTGGGCTGGGAAAACATGCGTGACAAAGAATCTGCAACCACATTTTGAGTTCCCCTAATGTGTTGCACCTTGAACTTGAAGGATGAGATCTTGACCACCCATCTACCAATCTTACCCAGTTGCCGGGGATGAGCAAGAAGCCAAGAGAGAGCCTGATTATCGGTCTCGAGCAGGAACTCAGCATGTTCCAGAAAACCCCTGAACTTGTCTAGAGCATACACAACAGCTAAACACTCTAGCTCATAGACTGATGATTTTCGTTCTTGCTGGGTCAACGTTCGGGAAATAAAAGCCACAGGTTGCCTAGCGTCATCAACGACTTGGGACAGAACCGCCCCGAGCGCAACCGAACTTGCGTCCGTCTGTAAAATGAAGGGTTTTGAAAAATCGGGCATCCGTAACACCGATGGGGAGATAATGGCTTCCTTTAGGGTTTCAAAAGCCTTCTGTTGACTATCGCTCCATGTAAAATTTGCGCCCTTTTTCCGTAGCTCGTTCAAGGGTGCGGCAATTTCCGCGATATTAGGAATGAATCTGCAATAGAAATTTACCATTCCCACGAATCTCGCTATTCCCTTCGCGTCCCTGGGAGGGGGAAAGTCACGGATGCCCTGTGTCCTCTCGGGGTCAACAGTAACACCCTGATGTGAAACCAAATGCCCCAAGAAAGAAATACTTTCCTGGGCAAAACGAACCTTTTCAGGATTGACAGTGAGGCCAGAACTTCTTAAGCGACACATTACTTCGCGCAGATGGCACAGATGTTCATCGAACGTCTTACTATAGACTAGCAAGCCGTCCAAGTAATTGAACACGAACTGAAATTTCACGTCGTGAAAAACGGTATCAAGAAGACGAGTGAGTGTCTGGGCTCCCACGGCCAAACCCATGGGGACCCTTGTATATTGGTACGAGTTCCACGGTACACAAAATGCCGTGTACGGTCTACTCTCCTTGGCCAAGGGAATCTGGTGATAAGCCGCATTGAGATCGATCACGGTGAAATACCTGGCCCCACTGAACCAATCGAAGGCCGAATGTAAGTCTGGGAGGGGAACAGAATCCACCTCAATATTCGCGTTCAATTTCCGATAGTCTATGACCATGCGGTGTTTACCCCCAGGCTTAGGTACCAAAAACGCTGGACTAGCATAGCTGGAATGAGAAGGTTCAATCACCCCTTGTTCTAATAACTCTTGAACCTTCTCTCTCAGAACGGCCATCTTCGGAGGTGCGAATTTGTAAGGGTGTGACCTTACTATATTGGAGTCTGTTAGGCGTATTTTGTACTCCAGCAGATGTGTGAGTCCCAAGGAAGGAGTTAACACTGAGGGAAATTCCTCACACAGTTGGTCTAAGGCCCTCTGCTGGGATGGAGTGAGATGATCTCGTGCAGAATCGGGACAAGCTACCTCTTGGATACCTCCCTTAGCTCCCTGGTACCCAAGGAACGGAATAAAAACTCCCCGATTAAACTTAAAATAACATTGGTGTCCTTGGATGTCCAGCACGAGACCGTTTTTAGCGATGAAATCTGCACCAATGATACAATCCACTTCCAGAGCAGGAGAAACCAGAAAAGGCCACACCCAGGAAAAACCGTCAATCTTGAATTTGAAGGAAATCACCTGGGAGATGGGCAAGATTTCCCGAGATGCAGTCCAGCATACCACTGACGACAGATCCGACCTCTTTATTAAGCCCTGCTTCTCAAGGTCCGCGCATACTCGAGATGAGATGATGGATCGGGCTGAACCGGAGTCAACTAACGCTCTGAGCTGACCCCCTTTTACCTCGAGCGACAGAAAGGGGCATACTGAAATTTGTTGCTGGATAGTAGACAGGACCTTGATGTCAGAAGAGTTGGGTCCTATCGATTGCCTGGAGGTAGTAGGAAACCGAAAAGATTCAGTGCGAGGGGAAGACATCCTCCAACATATCTTCCCCTGTCTGCCTAGTTTTTTGGGGAGGGTCCCGACGATGGAGGTGCTGGACGCGTGCGCCCTCGGGGGCATGATCGAGCCACGTGACCCGGCCGATTATAATTGTAGCAAACTATGCTTCCCCATCGCTCGCGATCTCGAACTGACTGGGCCTGTCGGGGGCGAAAAGGTTCGCGGCGTCCTTCTACCCTGTGAGATATTGTTTGTTCCCCCCACTCCTGTCTCCCCTCGCCTCATCGCTCGTCTGAATGGCCTTGGACATCACACACAGCCTGTCCAAGTCCACAAACCGACGCGGGCGCTCGGCAAATACTAGTCGTAATCTATCTTGGGAGGAGACGCCGTCAAGGATATTTTGTACTACCTCCTCCTCCGACAAGCCCAGACCCAGTGTCCGCGCTACGTCCCTAATACTGTGCACGAATTGGGCAAGACTCTCGCCCCTAGACTACACGCGGTAGAAGTGTCGGTGACGTAGTTGTTGCATCAGCCTCCCGGGCACGAACGCCTCCAACACCTCCCGGTGGAACTCCGCAACTCCACCACTACGCCGCATTACACCAGCCACCCTCTCAGCCATGGGGCCGCGACAATACGGATACACGAGCTCGAGGATAGTACGATCCGACATACCCGGAAAATCCGCCAACTGGAACACGATTTTAAAGAACGGCAACAGCTTATCCACATCCAGCCCGTCCACGACCGGCAACTGCTGGATGATCTGAGATAGTGGATTGGGCAGCTTGTGATATGAAGCCGCCACCATACCGCAGAAAACCGGGGCACTTACGGCAGGCTCGCGAGAGCACTCTAGAGCAGAGACCTCGGACCCAGGAGCTACCTCCGGCGTGGGTGGTCCACTGCATGGTGACCCGTGCAGGGTCGATGTGACCTGTTCAATCAAGCTCTTGATATCGTGAGCTTGCTCAAGAGTGCCCCATTGCTGGTCGAGATTCTGGAGACGCAGGTTTAAATGATTTAGGCGCTGCCGAATTCGCCGGACGCCCCTTGAGGAACCCGGGCCCTCCTCCAAATTGTCAACACATCGTGATAACTCCTGCAACTCCTCCCACTTCTCTACGCACCGTTCCAACTCCCGATCTTTATCCGCGATCTCGACCGCTGAGACCATGCCGCCCGCGGACATTGCCTCTCATAGCTGCTTCCTCAACACGGTAACCGCCCCTTCGGGTTTCTACCCCGGGCCCGTAATTCAAATTCTAGCTCGTCCCGAAGGAACAAGTCCGGATCCAAGACGCTCATCTTCGAGTTTCACGGTCGGCCCAAGAAAACACAACACACGACGAAAAAGACAAATGAACAAAAACGGAAAAACTCGAATACTAACTCTTCCTTCAAGCAAACTGCGGGCCCCCTAGCGTTGCGAGAACGCGGCCACTAGCCTGAACTGGCTCTCGAGAACACCATACAAGAAGAAACGCAACATTTACACTAACACACGACATACCCAACATCTATCACGACATCATATTTAACAAGAAACAAAATATTTACCGACCAACGAACAACAACAAATTCCCAAAATTTGTACACCAACTTCGGCTCCCGTACCTCGGACGAGACCGACTGCCGATTGGGCAATACCGCATGCCTATAAACGCCCTCACTATCATTTGTAAAGAACAACGCGAAATCATTTTCTCAACACCTCGCCACAGAACTGCGGTAATTCAAGTTTCAAAAAAATTCCCCCCGAAATTTTACATCACGTGGCGACACCAAGTTTACAAATAACACAAAAGGCGAACAAATATCCATTCACCCAATATACTCAACAACAATAGACATAACTCAACACGATAAAGCCTAGATGTTAATTTTAAACAAGAAATATTTAAAGTTCCAATTCGCCAGAACTATTCCCGAGTTTGCAAGCCCCGTCACACCCAAAGGACCCAAGGGTTTAACCTAGATACAACCACGCTCTGCTACCAAATGTAACTCCTCTTTAGACGTTTTATGCTTTATACAATTTTTTTTTTTTTTTTTTTTTTTTTTTTTTTGAAGAGGGGCCACTAGTTATTTAAAACTAGGCCAAAGCCTAGAGAAGCCAAAATGCGCTGGGTCCAGTGGGACGGGACTTGCAATTAAACTCTCTGTTATAACCAACAATATCATTTATTGAGTGTATAGCATATAGTGTAACAATTGGTTTCCTTTGTTTTATATAAATGTAATTTTGTATAAATCTTCCCCGTACATACCCCACAAAAGTAAAACAAACATAAATCACATAAATAGCGTATATATATGTAACAATTGTTTTCTTTTTGTTTTTTATAAATGCAAAATTTGCTTTGTATAAATCTCCCTGTATATAACCCACAAAGTAACACCTACATAAATCACATAAATAGTATATATATATATATATATATATATATGTAACAATTGTTTTCTTTTTCTTTTTGTTTTTTATAATGCAAATATTTTTGTAGAAATAAATCTTCCCCACACATAACCCACAAAAGTAACACATACGTAATTGACATAAATACGCATATAAATATAAATATATATATCTCCATCACATCCACATTATAAGTCTCACTATATCAATAACCGACACCCTTATAATTCTGAAAACATAGCCACTCGCCTATATACCCCTTTTTTTTCTTTATTGACATTTCTCTACAGACATCTGAAAGTATAAAGATATCACTAGTGCTCCCACGAATCCGGGCTGGCCAAAATGCCAGATGTAACATTAAAGTGCTCTTAAACTTGGTAAGATTATTATCAATGAGTCAGAAAATTTATAACTGAGGATAATAAATAGGAAAGACGGTAAGCCACCATCTTTCCTTGGCCGGAACTGTAAAGTTGTGAATTTGCTGAGATAATCATTTATAATTTTGTGTGAGAAATATATTTTAGCGATAGCGTTTAAAAATTTACAATAATTATATGACCTGATCCGTTATGTAACATTTTAAGAAAACTGGATTGGCCTGGGAACCAACATGTTCCTAAGCCTGGAGCATGCCTATGTCTGCATACAAGGCTGCCTATACAGGATTAAGCAGGGGCCGGACTGTTAGTAAATCAGACGCTTATTACCCTTACATAAACCCCAAAAATGTAATTTAAATATGGTAAATGACAGTGATTGTCTGAACTAAGTAGACAGGAATTATAGCTAAACCCTACCAGCCGGTGGAGTTTCATCCTGTCACACTCGGAACTCCCCCCTTACCTAGCTGAACTACCAGACCCCTGATACTTGAAATACCCCCCCCTTTTACAGGAAACTAGAAAGAAAATAATGAGTGAATTGAATGTGATAGGCCTTGGATGCATGCCAGCCCCCGGGCTTACAC
Organism: Magicicada septendecula; assembly: GCA_034769895.1. Classification (NCBI taxonomy): domain Eukaryota; kingdom Metazoa; phylum Arthropoda; class Insecta; order Hemiptera; family Cicadidae; genus Magicicada; species Magicicada septendecula. Next base: position 379,688,993 of record CM068367.1, read on the forward strand.
TTAATACCAAGTTAGTACATTATCAACAAAGTTCCCCCAAAATCCGCGCACAATTCTGTCTAGTTAAAGTAAGGCCTGATTAAAACGTTTGAAAGATGAACGAAATGTGACAGTGTATCACTCATACTCCACAAATGTTATAAGGTGTTAACAGCACAGATCCGGGTGTCTGTGTAGATCAAATAAAATTATAATAAACGGTTTGAGGTCACCTGGTGATGTTGAAGTTCCTACTTCCAGGGTCTGTGGTGTTGGTTGGACGTGGTCATGTTGGTGTCCCCTATGACAGGCGAAGTCGAGAGTCTTTGTTACTCGTTCAGGCGGAGATGTTCATCCTGTGCCAGCGTCCACGTCTAAGACCAGGGGCCAGCAGTTTTGTGTGAGTTTATCTACCCATGCTGGGTGATAGAATCCTTACAAAAAAATAGACTCCGCTCTGTCGAAGAGGTACGTGATGTTAACTATGTGGGCGACCAAATGAAACAAGCAAAAAACGTATGGAAATGCACTTTACTGAATTGCAGCATCCAGGCGAACAAGGCGACCGCTAGGGTGCGTTGGCATGTCCCACGGCGAACTAAATTTCGCCGTTTCGTTAAACGTTAAACACAGAAACAGCTAAACAATCGCGCGTTATTAATTATTATTTATATAATATAATAAATATACAGTATTAATCGCTTTATTTTTCGTATTTAATCGCCGGTTCGTAAAACAACCGGCACACAGGCGACTGTTAGCAACTCTATCAGATTCATTTTGAATAAAGCAGTATAAAGAATAAAAGTATATAGTAATAACGTCAATAATAAACAGGAAGGGAATGTAAAGAATGTAAAAAAAAAAATAAATAAACGTGTGAAAGAATGGGCATATGTAAGAAGAAACGGATGTAAATAACTAACGAAAGTGTAACTTTGAAAAATAAAATAATAACTGCACAGCATAAAGGTAGAATCATAGACTCCAAACAGAAACGATAAATGTGTTATAGTAGTAGTTGTATGGTAATCACCCCTCCTTCACACCGCTACTGTAGTAGTAGGGACTGGCGGGCACGTTGGTGGGGGAGCTTGGCAGGCTCGTGACGCTGCGAGAGTTGTTTGTAGACACTTTCTTGAAAAGACCCAATTGTAGTACAGTTGTGTTGAGATTGTTTATATGCCTACTGTTTATATTTCTGGCTATAGTTTTTGTAACTTTGTGTCAAATAAAAATTTCTATAGAACACACAACAAGTACCACTTTTGTTACAGAATTTATAGTATACCGGTAAGGAATTCTACCATTAAACTGTTATGCCATATGAGTTTCTCTATGTGACTTTCATGTAACACTGGCCTATAACTGACTGGCAGCCTAACATTACTTCAGGTAAACATCATTTCTGTGTTATAGTGTCATGGATGCATATGGAAGAAGTAAAAAGCAGCCACAGAATGTTCAAATAAGAGAAATTTGTTTTCAGAAAGTGATGAAGAATTTGAAATGAACAATGGGAATGGTTCTTATTCCTGACCATGGTTATGGAGATGAACACATTGCTGATAATTTCGAAGAAGACAAAACAAGAAGCGGAAACATTGATGATGATGTATGTAATGTGCAAGATATTGGCAATTTTGTTTGGAAAAAGATTACAAATCATTCAACCTGCCCAATATGTCATTGGTAAGGTTTCCTCCCAACTGGACCATAAATTCCACACACACCTATAATTTATTTTAGGTAACTATTTGGATACTATTGGTTGGTTAGAAACAAAAAAAAAAACAGTGCATCAGACAAATCTTTCCTTTGATCAAAACAATGTATCTAAACATATAAAAGTAGAAAAAATTAAATAGAGCAGTTATTTAGTTGTCGTATGTATATGTCGCCTTATGGATTTCCATCTTCCCAAATATTCTGGAAGGCTGCTACTTGTGTTCCTGTTGTTGCTGAAACTACACCATGGCCATATCTGTACCCAATGGGAACAAATAAAACTACATCTCCATTTCAATGACAACAGTCTCACTTAAAGATGTATATAAAATACACATAAAAAATGGGGTGTAAGGCATATCTAATTATGTGATAGTGTAGGAATTTTCTACAATTTTGAATTATATTGTGGGAAAGAAGTCCATAATTTGTCTTCACTGGATACAGATGTAAGTGGAAATGTAGTACTCTGTCTTGCTTCTGTAACACCAAGAAATACATCCAGAAATTGTAATTTGATAACTGATTTACTATAACCAGTTTTAAATAGAACTGTATAAACTTGGTATCCAGTCTTTAGGTACTGTTTGACCAAATAGGCTACAAGGTTGTCAGTTTTCTTCAACAAACAATTAAAGCAAGAAAGAATAGGCAGCTTTGAGATTTTCTCTTGGAAAAAAATATGGTAAAACACTCAGAGCAATTGTAACGGTACATAATGTGATGGAATATAACTTGGGGAAAAAGAGAGTATTAAATTTTGAATGTGATTTCAATAAAACGACAAGCGAGAGGCCAGTTTGGGTGTCATTCAGTGAATCAAAAGCTATTTTTAGACTCGCCACAAGCCAAGCCCAACATACGTCACGAAGGAATGTGTGTTATGCGTCGCCAAGCCTTAAACTTCGCCCAAGTTGAGAACTTTTGGTAGCGAGGGAGTACCACGTGACCAACGTTCCACAAAACTAGAAGCGAGCAGTTTTCTGCGCCAGATCTCTCGACCGTCTTGTGCTGTACGGCCGCAAAAAGTCCGCGGACAAAAAAGTTTAGAGTGGGCCCACAAAAATAGTATAAAATGCATTTTTAAACAGTGAATTAATGTAATCAACAATCTTTAGAACATATAGAATCAGTGCAACAGACGATAAAAGTGAAATGTAAGGAATAATCGGAAGTGCGTGGTAAAGTTGGAGTCATCTGGAGGATGGTCAGATAAGTAACAGAGCAATGGCAAACAAAATTTTTCATAAGCATAAATAAATTCCAAATTAAAAAAAAAAGAACTGGTCAGCTAAATTAAATATATATATATATATATATATATATATGTTCAAAAGATAATGAGCTCAAAGAGGGGGGGTTATAACGATATGTATGGTGTGTGTGTGTGTGTGTGTGTGTGTGTGTGTGTGTGTGTGTGTGTGTGTGTGTGTGTGTGTGTGTGTGTGTGTGTGTGTGTGTGTGTGTGTGTGTGTGTGTGTGTGTGTGTGTGTGTGTGTGTGTGTGTGTGTGTGTGTGTGTGTGTGTGTGTGTGTGTGTGTGTGTGTGTGTGTGTGTGTGTGTGTGTGTGTGTGTGTGTGTGTGTGTGTGTGGAGGTACCTAATTAATATCTAAGAAGTCCTGGTTTGTGGTTTCATTGTTGATGATTTTAATTAATGATTTCATTGTCAATTTTATTTGTGTTTATAATATAAAAGGTAAAAATTATTAATCATGGTTGATTGACTTTCATGTCTTATGTTTCATGGCTGAACAGATAAATGATTTTAAGGGAAAGTTTAATGTATGATCATTAGAAATAATAATAAAAGGTAGTATTATTTGAGTGCAAATTATCAAATTATTTACAAAGATAACCCAGTTCTGTCTTCCGAATATGCCCTCAAAGGACCTTGATTCGACCTTTAGGTAAGTACGTGATGTTGGCAAAATGGGTTGGGAAGAAAATGGCGTCCGGTAAGCAGACTTAAGAACAGCTGTTTTCGGATATATGCCAAGGTGGTTGTAAAAAGTAAAAAGTGACAGAAATAAATAACTTTACACAATCAAGTGGTATGACAGTAACCCAGTACACTTAGTAAGCATGTTTGCTGGCTCTGTGTTCTACTTCGACAGTCTAAAGATGGGTTCAATCAAAGAAATATATGGTTGATAAGGAATGCCCTAGTATTATCCTGTATTAAAGTAAGTGTATAGGGGTTGTACCTTTGAATGACTCTCTTGAAAATACTACTCCATCATCTTGATTTAGCTGTAGTCAACACCTGGTATGCTACAAAAGAAACTGCTCAGCTTCTGGGATTAATAAAAAGGATCAGCTAATCCTCATAGACTTCAATGCATGTGATACTGCTTGCCTTTGCAACAAAAATAAAGAGAGAGACAAAATAAAGAGGAAGGCCCAGTTCATCTTCAATTGAAACTGAGACAGAAATGAAGAAGAAAAGGAGACCAACTGCATTGATAGCAGAGAAGGAATTCAGAAACAAGCCACTGGCCTCAGTATATGGAAAAAGGGGAAGTCACTGTAAGAAATGTGTGCAAAATATAAAATATACTCTTGGATTTCTTTGTCCATGACATGTCCATTACTCAACTAAATATAATTAATTCACTACAGACTCGGAACACAAAGTTTTTTATGGGTAAAAACATAAACGTTTTACCTTATAGCCTGAACCAGTTTTTGCTTTTAAAAAGCTTCTTCAGAGGCTGCCATTGGGAGCCCTGTCCGTCTTGTTCTTGGCGACGGTATCGACTTTTGGAGGATCGATGTTGTGTGTGTGGGGTGTGATATGTTCGAATAATGCGTGTGATTTGAACAGACACAATTCAAATCACATGCATTATTCAAACATATCACACCTCACACACATAACATCAATCCTTCAAAAGTCGATACCGTCGCCAAGAACAAGACGGACAGTGCTCCCAATGGCAGCCCCTGAAGAAGCTTTTTAAAAGCAAAAACTGGTTCAGGCTATAAGGTAAAACTTTTACGTTTTTACCCATAAAAAACTTTGTGTTCCAAGTCGGTAGTGAATTAATTATATTTAGCAAAATATACCTTTTCCTCACAATGCAAATTGTTTCTTGGACTTTTACTCTAATTAAATTCTTTCAGATACTGAAACCAGAAGGTTTTGTCAAGTAAGACTTGTAATATCTTATAGTTACTCATATACTTGGAGCTGTACAATTTAATAAATGTAATTGTAAGATAAGAAAAATACAATAAAAAAAGCATATTATCATGTGGAATGAGTAATTGGATGCTAATATTTTTTTAACCTCCTCCTCAGAACCAAAAATATTTAAATTATAAGACTTACATATAACACATGTAATTTTATCTATACTGCCCAATGTTCCCTGACAGTCACAAACCTCTGTTTAAAAAGTTAAATGCGAAATTTATTCAATTTTGCATACATTTGCTCTAGAAATCAATATTGCATGGTGTAAGTTAAAAACTTTTTAGACATCAGAAATTCATTTGTACAGTAGCTTGCATATTTAGTATTAATTTGAAATTATTTAAAAATCTGCTCACTAGAAATGGGAGCGAGTGGCATGCTATTTAGAAAATACTGGTAATTTAAATAGTGGCTTTCACACCCATTTCACACTGACCCACAAATAATAATTACCAAGGAAGGATGAATCAGCATATATGGGTAGATACTTATTCTGTGCTAACATTAGAGTGAGTAGTTTTTCCAAGCTTTCATAAATGACCTTGGATTAACCTGAGAAATGATACAGAGAGAATTTTTGAAATCTATAAACCATTTACAGAGTTTTAAATTTATTGAATAGAAAAATTATATATTGACTCTGTTTTAATATAGCTAAATAAAACCTGGTTCTTAATAGTGTGAATTTTTGTTGAACAAGCGAAAAAGATCTTAGTTTTAACTTGTCGTTTGGGATTTGCCTGTCTGCCTATCTATCTCTCTCTTTGTGGTCTGTCTCACAATAAGTTTAAAATGCTTCAACTGATTTTCATAAAACTTGGCATTCATGTGTATGCCTTAACTACACAGAGCATTATTGGTTTTGAGAATGAGCTACCCAAAAATAGGGGAGCAGGGAGCAAAATTTAAGGATTAAAATTCTGAAAAAATTGCAATAAGCATTATCAGATTAAAGGGCATTTTATCCCAAATCTTAATGTAGCATACATATTTTAACATTTCAAAATTTTAAGAGATATTACCCAAAAAGTGGGTCATAAATTCTTGGCTTTTGTTGTCCATGACGTGTCTGTTGATTAACTAAATATAATTAAATCACTACTGACTCGGAACACAAAGTTTTTTATGGGTAAAAATGTAAAAGTTTTACCTTTTACTGGTTCAGGCTATAAGGTATAACTTTTACATTTTGTAATAAATTAAAAAAATCTTAATTTGTTCTTGTAGTTTGATAAAAAGAAAATTTTATTTATTTATTATTTATTTATTTTTTTTAAATTAATTTAATATTATTTATTTTAAAATGTTTCGTGGTGTTTCGAACTTCTTATTATTTGTTTGAATCGAAATATATCCTTTTCTGTATTTAGAATTCTTTTACCAGTTAATAGGATTGTCTCCAGGAACAATCAATTGGTGAACTTTCCTTATTTGCAGGTTATCTTCCTTTGTAGTTGTTAAATTCTGGTAGTTAAGTCTCAACTAAGATGGTATATTATGTTAGTTATAATTTAGGAATAAATAGGATTCAATTTTCTAATATTCAAGTAATTTTTATTAACAAATAATGAAGTAATCAATTTTCTATCGATTGATTAATCGACTCTCTTAGGGTATATCAATAGATTATACAATTATTTATTATCGGGTTCTTTAAACAGTTATTTTATGTATAGTCAGAGAAAAAGGGCATAGTATTGAAAGTATAACATTACAATATATAAGCTTATTAATAAAATACAATTATAACATTCAATATATAATAGTAAGTAAATAAATTTTTCGAACCGTGAAGATTTACTGGCAGTACCGCTTTGAATTGTGGGAACTTAAAGATGGCCGCTTCGTATTCAGATGTAGTTGATGAAATGTACCTCGACAAATCTGCTTCAAATAAAGGCTGCTTTTCCAATGATTTCTCGTTCCTGCAGCTGCGATTATTCCTTCTGGTGTTAGTGGAGTGGTCCTGGTTAAGTGTTTGTGGTTCACTTCAATAAAATGTGTTGGATTAAGTTATATTTCACTTTAGTCTATTAGGTCGACAATTGCACTGTTCGTTTCATTATGTGGAATTAATGGTTTTAATTGTTTAAATTATATATTCACTTGTTTTCTGTTCTGTTTTAAGTTATTTTAATGTTTGTAGGTGTTAGTTTCACTGAATTTAATGTTTAAATGATATTTTACAAAACTCGCGATTTTTGCAGTAGACTAGGCTTATTGACTGAACGCCATTTATGTCTTCGCTATTAGGTTAATATTTTAGCAAGAGCTCGTCTTAAGTGTACTCAACAAAATCTAATAATCAACTAACTAACTTCCTTCGTCTTCTACTAAAGTCTTAGCCAATTTAATATTAGCAATACATTGTTTCAAAACTTTCTAGCTTCCGTTACATTTAAAATTTTTACATTATACTAGTGAATATATTTTTGCTATTATTTAAATTTATGAAATACTAAATACATAATCTCCTTCTTTATCTCATTCTGCTTGATTTGATACCAAATAAGATAGTTTTACAATGTTTTTTATCTAAAATGCTATATTTACCTCATTTTGAAAATTGTAGACATTAAAATTTACTTCCTGTCCTTCTCAAAATGTTTGCCATTTTATATGTTATATTAATGATTGTATTAAATCTCAGATTGTCATAAAAGGTTTATCTTTCCTTAATTTCTTGTAATTTAATTAATTGGTTATCTTTTTAAATATTATTCATTAATCTGAGACTCCCCTCTTTGAATTTTCAGTTTTTAAATTTGCATTTTTAACAATAATTCTTACTATATTTTACAATATCTTTCTTAATTATAGTTACAGTTATATGACTCTGTGACTGATTTATCTTATGTAAATTCCATCAGTTTAATTATTTTTCTGTACCTAATTATAATGCTGTTTAGATTTACCATTTGGCCTAGATTTTAACTGTTTTTACATACAAAGTTTTTTGAATAATACATCTTGTTTATACCCCTTCTGACTTTCTATTCTACTATAATATTAATTAACATTTTCTTACTTTAACAAAAGATCATTTAGTATATAATTTATACTATTAATCCATAACACATAATTGAAATTAACAATGGTATTTAATCTCAGACATTTTAATCTTGATTAACTATTAACATATAATAAATATTTTAATAATAAAAGTTTTATACTAAAAGGATTGTACTCTCAGACATTTTATCCTTGAGCTATTTAAACTTATTCTAAATAAACAAAACATATCTGTCCTTCCATCGTTTACTCTATTTCTTATACCTAGTTTTATTTTCAGTCTTAGCTGTTTTTATTTGATTTTTGGGGTAATGATTCTTGGTCACTTCACTTTTTTATTGGCCTGCTCTTGTTTTATTACGGTCATTCTAATGAAAGTTGTATATAAAGAGTGGCAGTTATTATTTAGAAACACTTGTATTATTTGTCATTATAATACTCAATTAAATTATTATTTATTGACACAATATAAACACTTTAATGTTGTATAATTTTCACAATTTACTCAGTTTATGAACTCCAATATAGACACTTTAGGTTTATTTAATCTATATATTAATACGTGAAGAGAAAACTTTGTACCCCTTTTTAAGCATATTGCGCGCACGGAGGAGTGTGAGATTTGGCATAGTTAAAGTTTATATGGAGAAGGAGTGCAGAAAGCTAAAATTTATATATAATATGTGTTACAAATTCATTAAATAAAATAAAACATTCATTTGCACTAGAAAATTCATTTAAACTTTTTCAAACAATGGTAATTGTTAAAAATAAAATAATTTTGTTGCCAGGCAATAAAATTATAATTTTTTCATTTTAGTGTACGTTCATACTGCCAATGTCAAACACATAATAGTCTGTGGTCAAACAGTCGCACAGAGTAGAGATTGTCGCCAAAGAATTTTAAAATATTGCCAACAAATAATTACTGACAGATTGACTGAATGAGTTGTGAATTTTGTGTGATTTCAAATGTTGCTTTTTCAATAGTCTGTGGAGTGTATATCAAGGCAAAAAAGCATTAATTTTATATTTTGTATATTACATATCTGTGTTTTATATATTAATGTGCAGTTGAAAGTGAAATACAGCTTGCTTAATATACACCTGTTGCAAAAGAAAAATTTTTTAGCAGCAATTTGAATTGACTTACTCTCGTCTAATTATTATTGGTGGTTTCAAAAAAGTGAGTACATTTTATTATTTTTAAATTAAACCCTGTCTAATCTTAGTTTCAGTAATTTCATTACATTTTTTTTTACATTCAGATATTCGCACCTACTTCCATTATGCCTCGACATAGAACATTGATGGGTCGGAGTGAGAGACAAAGAAGAAGGAATATATATTCGCGTGAAAGTCAAAATGATAATAGACCAAATGCAAATTTAAATAGTGTAAATAGTATACAAAATGATGAATTATTTTGACGGATACATTTAAATGCGCACTGAATGTCATTCCAAGAAATTTTAATACTTTTGATTGTGGATTAATGCATTTACAATGCAGGTTTTGCAATGCAAAACATTTCGAATCTGAGGTCACTTTAGGTGAAAGGACTGCATTCACTTCATGTTGTCATAAGGGTAAAGCAATATTACCGGCCTTAAGTCAAAATGAATACTTTAAATCATTGTATGATGGACTTACTTCAAATGAACCTTCAATAAAAAGAAAGTCAAAAAATTATTTTGAAAACTTTCGTAAATACAATTCATCATTTGCTATGGTTAGCTCATAAGCTAAAATTTCAGATACAGTTACGCGTGGAGTGTATCATTTTAAAATACATGATATTTTTTATCACAGATCAGATCCAATGACTGCTGGATATGGTCGCTCACCATGTTATGCGCAATTATATTTTTATGATGTTGACACTGCTGTCAATTATAGATTACGTGAACACTATAATCAAACATGCAATAACAATATAATGCGCGAAATCTCTCTTGAATTGGAACGCATTAATCCTATCGTTCGGTCATTCATTGCAATGAAAGATCATTGTCAGAGAGTTGAAAATCAAAATAAAGAAATTTGTATGCTCATTAAAGTAAATCGTGATTTAGATCTACGCCGTTATAATGATGCAGTTCAAACTGATGTAGCAGTAATATTTAGTACAGTTGATGGTGAGCCACCCTTTGAACGAAATATGGTTTCGTTTTCAAAAGTTAATGGTACCATTAAAAATATCTCTGTTTTGGATTCATCATTGGACCCTTTAGCGTTTCCATTACTTTTTCCAAATGGTGATACTGGGTGGCATATCAATATTTCTCATAATGTACCAACTACATCTAATTCAAGAGCGCCCAGAAATAAATTAACCATGCTTCAGTATGAAGCCTATCGACTTGCAATTAGAGAAGATTTTAGCATGTTGCACCATTCACAAAAATTATTTCTGCAGTGGATAGTTGATATGTATGTGAGAATAGAGGGCACAAGGTTACATTTCATTCGACAAAATCAAACAAGTCTTAGGTCTGAAGTTTACAACAATTTAACAGATTATTTAGAATTGAACCCCAATGCCAATAATGGTGGCCATAGAGTAATTTTACCATCTTCATTCAATGGATCTCCAAGAAATATGTATCATAATTATTTAGATGCAATGGCAATTGTACAACATTTCGGAAAGCCTTCTTTGTTTATTACAATGACTTGCAATCCAAGTTGGCCTGAAATAGTTAGCAATATTGGTGTAGGTGAGTCAGCTAATTTTTGACCTGATATTGTTATGCGTGTATTCAAGTCCAAAATGAAAGCATTAATTGAGGGCCTTACACTAAAAAAAATCTTCGGTAAAGTTGAAGCACTCATTTATACAATTGAGTTTCAAAAGAGAGGATTGCCTCATGCTCACATTTTACTCTCTTTAAATGAGCAAGATAAAATTGTTAACGGTACCGATATTGATAAAGTTGTATCTGCAGAGATTCCTAGCATTCAAACACATCCTACATTACATGAATATGTTGTAAAACACATGATGCATGGTCCATGTGGTGTACTTAATCCAAATTCTGTATGTATGAGAGATGGAAAATGCACAAAAGATTATCCAAAAAGATTTAATGAATTTACATGTGAATCATTAAATGGATATCCATTATACAGAAGGCGTGATAATGGTATTAATGCTGAAGTTCGCGGCAGTTGTCTCGACAATCGTTATGTTGTACCATACAAGCCATATTTACTTGCCAAATTTAATTGCCATATAAATGTTGAAGTATGCACTACAGTTAAAAGTGTTAAATACATTTATAAATTCGTGTATAAAGGCTATGACGGTGCATCTGTTGAATTAGGTTAAGAGAGAAATGAACCAGGTCAAGAAATACAAATTGATGAAGTTGAACATTTTTTAAATGGCCGTTATGTCGGATCAACTGAAGCTGTATGGCGCATCTATGAATTACCAATGCATTTTCAATCACATGTCATTGTTAGACTTGACATTCATTTACCGCGTAGACAGAATGTTTACTTTCAAGAAGGGCAAGAACGTCAAGCAATTGAAAATGCAAGACAAACAAAATTATTAGCATTTTTTGAATTGAATCGATCAGATCCATCAGCGCATGAATTTAAGTATATTGAAATTCCTTTGCATTATGTGTGGGAAGATTCCCGGAAAAATGGAAGAAGAGAAGGCGTGGAGGTGATAAAATCATTACACACATATATGTAGTATCACCAAAAGACATCGAACTTTTCCATTTACAATTGCTTTTATTACATGTCTGTGGTCCAAAATCATTTGAGGATGTTAGAACATACAATGGAATTATACACACTTCTTTTGTTGAAGCGTGCCATGCTTGCGGCATTGCTTCAAATGATAATGAATGGCGCGAATGTTTAAATGAAGCAAAAGAATTACATTCACCAAAACAAATGCGAAATTTATTTGGTTACATTTGTGCATTCAATGTGCCAGCCAATGCATTGACGTTATGGAATGAATTTAAAGTATATCTTAGTGAAGATTTTTTGAGAGATTACAACGAAGAAGTATCCTTTAACACAGCTCTATTAGAAATTGAAGATATTTTGATTATGACCATACTTCTGTGCGGTGATTTTCGGCAAATCTTACCAGTTGTCCCACATGGATCACGTGCAACTTTAATTGAAAATTGTGTCACGAGTTGGCATACATTTGTTTATTTTCATAAAGTAACGTTTACTCAAAATATGAGAGCCTTACCAAGTGAAATAGAATTTGTCGAATTCTTGAAAAAATTTGGTAATGATGAAGCCCCACAATTCCCTCAGTTTGGTGAAAATATTATTGAAATACCTCAGCAATTAATAGGAGATGAAAATAATATTATTAATGAGGTGTATGGAAATATTTCCGAAAACATACTCTCAGATAACATATTGAAGTCAGTTGTTTTAGCACCTAAAAATGATGATTGTACTTTTATTAATACTGATATACTTAATCGAATACCAGGTGAACAGAAAACATATCATAGCTACGATAAAATAATTTGTGATGATGACAATGAAATCAATAACTATCCAGTAGAGTTTTTGAATTCTTTGACTATTAGTGGTTTGCCACCACATAAGTTAGTATTGAAAGTTAATTGCATCGTTTTACTGATCAGAAACTTAAATACAAAGGAAGCATTAGTCAATGGAACAAGAATGCGCATCAAGTGTATGCATCGTAATGCTATTGATTGCGAAGTTTTAACTGGAACCACACGCAATAAGAGAATTTTGATTCCACGTATAAATTTAACATATTCCGGTACTGTTTTACCATTTAACTTTCAAAGAACTCGATTTCCAATTATACCTGCATTTGCAATGACAATAAATAAGTCTCAAGGACAAACATTCGAAAAAATTGGAATTTTATTGAGGCAGCCAGTTTTTACACATGGTCAGTTGTACGTCGCAGCAAGTAGAGTTCGATCATTCGATGGGTTGAGATTTTATATTTCCGAATATAATGGCCAAGGGCATTTAGCAAATGATGAAAAAGTTTTTACAAAAAACATCGTTTACACAGAAGTTCTGAATCATTAAATTCACTTTCAAAATATTTTAAGTTCAATGGACAACATTTATTTTTTTAACCGCCCGGTTTTTTTGATTTAATGAAAAATATATGAAAAAATACGAGGCACGTATTTTTTATTTCATTTTTGTACCTTACCAAAAATGAAATGTAATTCACTGGAATTGAAAACAATGTATCTTATACTTCTATGAATGTCAAGTCTCATTTTTATTAGCGTTTATTTGATTCAATAATAACATGAAAAAATTAAAACTGACAATGAATTATATCAAAAAATAAATACGAATACAAGCTGTAGTTGTGTTTTTTTTCAAACTGTTACTAACATTAAATTTTAAATTTCATAGGTATTGCAGGGAATTAAGGCAAACAACACACGCTAATGACGTATTTGTACACGCTCGCAGCTGACGTAATAGAACAAAATTCAAAAAAATTATATGCAATGATTATAGAGGTATACTCTTTGACAAAAGAACCTCAATAACGTTCAAACTTAAAAATTTAATGAATTACGGTCGAATTTCGACCACTGGGCGACCACTAGTATATAAAGAAAGACAATTTCAAACATGCTGTCATAAGTTTACAGGCACTATATACATATTTATATTTATGTCTCTAAACTTTTATATTTTATATCTAATGCACTCTGTACTTTCTGCAAATTGTAAAAACATAATATCCTATTTAACATCATTAATTTAAAATAGAAATTAATTTAAATTAAAATACCATTTAATATAGATGGTAAAATCTTACCACAACTTTGATAGTGTTGCAATTTGGGGCATGTACATTTTTAAAAAGAGGAGCCATAGTAGACTGGTGAATATAAATTTCTGGGCATGTATTAGAAAAAGAAATTTGTAAACTCATAATTATCAAAAGAATGAACAAAGAAATTATTATTTCTTTTATAAAATTGCTAAACTGCTACAATTTTTTGTTCAGACAAAGCTTTTCGTCATCTCTGACATCATCAGGTCTTGAACAACCATTTGTAGCAGTCTAGCAATTTTATAAAAGAAATAGTAAGGATGGCTGCTAATTCAAATAATACGAAGAAAGAAATTATTGATAAATGTTGTCCAAAACTAAACTTCCAAATTTGAACTTTAATAATTTGTTCAATGAAGAAACTTTAAGATAAAAGTTCTATCAAAATTTGTATCTAAAAATTAGTGTTCTATAGCCAGAAATAATGCAACACATATTACTCAATTTTCTTCACTTATAACAGCATCACTTATAACAGTTCCTTTACTTCTATAGAACACTTTGGAATTGAAGCTCTGTGAAACATTCCTTCATATTTACAATGATAGGTTTATCTTTTGTAATTGTTTTTCATTAAAAAGTTGCTAGCCAGCCAGTTTAGTTCTTATTAATTTTGTCTTTGATTTTTATTCTAGGTCACACACATTGTTACTATTTCTAATGATGTCCAAAATATAAGCAAATTATTAATTATCAGTAGGTAAATGAAAAATCTTCCAAGATAGCATTTTATTTATATGACATTTTCTTCCTGTAACCACTTCTTGGCATTTTCTTTTGACTATTTTTCTGTAAGAAATTAACGTAATATTTGAAATATATATATATGTATGTAATAACAGAGTGCTCCCTAAGATGTTAGTCAGACTTCCTTCTTCATGGTTTTTTATACTTACCGTAAATAGATTGGGGGAGGGGGGTCTTCTAGCTAAGAACAGAATGTTAATTAACAAATAAACAATTGGAGTTTACTAACACAGTGTTACATATTAGTGCATACCAGGATCTCTAATTATTGGCTTATTGTTTTCAGATTGAACAAATTCATCAGTATATGAAATCTGAAGAAACAACTGATATAATGGAAGTCATAATTTAGAGGGTCTTAAACAAGTATTGCAAAAGAAAATTAAGTTTTCCCTTAATGTAATATATAATCCTTAAATTCGTAGTGACCGGCAATCAATGAATTTTTCAGTGAAGGATTTGTGAGGATCGGTCAAAAATATAACACAAATTTTAACTTATTTGTGTCGATGTTTCAACAGTGTTTATTGTCATCATCAGGACCTGTGTATGAATACAAAATAAATGTCAAACACAGTAGAATAATTATTTGGGTGAACGTGTTTGTGTATGTGAGTGTGTGCATACACGGGTGTGCGTGCGTATGTATGTATCATTGTATATGTGAAGGAGTTGAGATATTTTATAAATATTTTATATCAATTTTATATTTTATAATATCAAATTATATTATATTATATATATATATATTAAACTTCCACTATGAACACTTACTTTTTGGTTTTGTTACCCAGACGTTTCGATGTGGTATTCATCTTCTTCAATGGGAATTAAATACTGAATGTCTGTACAGTAACGGTTATGGGATGTAGGTGTGTATGGTGGGGGTTGCTGGTGGGAGGGAATTGGCGCTGGGATTCGAATTTTGTGTTGGAATCAGTGTATCGAAAAGTATGTGTGATCTATAATGTAATTGTTCGTTTAATATGTTGTTTGGTTGTAGTGAGTGATATATGTATATTTCAAATTGTTCTGCTGTGTTTAGTTTTCTACTTTTAGGTAAGTAGTGTAGTATTTCCATGTTGTGCTCTATGTTTGTGTAACTGTGGTTTTCGTTTTGTAAATGTGTGGCAAATGTGGAATGTATGTAGTTTGTGGTGAGGGCTTTTAAATGTTCAGAATATCTAGAGGAAAAAGATCTTCCCGTCTGGCCGATGTAGAACTGGTGACCAGTGGCGAAGCTAGTAGTTAATGAATGGGTAGACAAAAATCTTATCTTAAATTTTTTTTAAGGAATCACTAAAAGGATGGTGGTTCAAATTGGATGCTGAGGTAGAGTTTGCTGTAAGCGAATGGTTCCACAAACAGCCGTAAGAATTTTACTAGCAGGGAATCTACAGGTTAGTGCAACAGTGGAACTCATGTCTTAATGTTAATGGAGACTTCTTTTAAAATCGTTGAATAAAAAATGCTTTACAGCTCTATACGTGTTTCTATTGAACAATCCTTGTATTAGTCATACACAATAATACAACTGATTGAACTTCAAATTTTTTAACTTGATTAGTTTCTATATATATGTTTAATGTTACAAATAATTCAAATAACAATCTTGATCATCTGTTAGTTCAGCGGAATAACAGGGACACTTTTAATAACCGCATAAAATAAACACACTTATAAACAACACAGCGAGCTTTTTACTTGAATGTTTGGACCACAGAAGTGAGGCATGCCTCAACGCTCTATGTGTACAGCACAGGACAATCCCCCCTCCCTTCACTTCCCTATCACTCCAGCACATTGCTTACATACGATGTATACAAAAAACGCTGAGGCAAGTTCAGGTTGCCTCATTCGCTTTAAACGAGCTATGCCGAGTCTCACCTGTCACCATCTAGCGATCGCTCAGTAAAGCACGTTTCGGCCTAATAAATTCGACAGTCGCGGTAACAATGTATAATCTTTACGTTATGTAGTCATACGTATTTATAATTTTTATTCTACAGAATTGTTTAGGGTAGGCATTGCCTCAATTGCCTCCATGTAACTTCGCCACTGCTGGTGACAGTAATTAAACTGTCACCAGTTCTACATCGGCCAGACGGGAAGATCTTTTTCCTCTAGATATTCTGAACATTTAAAAGCCCTCACCACAAACTACATACATTCCACATTTGCCACACATTTACAAAACGAAAACCACAGTTACACAAACATAGAGCACAACATGGAAATACTACACTACTTACCTAAAAGTAGAAAACTAAACACAGCAGAACAATTTGAAATATACATATATCACTCACTACAACCAAACAACATATTAAACGAACAATTACATTATAGATCACACATACTTTTCGATACACTGATTCCAACACAAAATTCGAATCCCAGCGCCAATTCCCTCCCACCAGAAACCCCCATCATACACACCTACATCCCATAACTGTTACTGTACAGACATTCAGTATTTAAATCCAATTAAAGAAGACGAATACCACGTCGAAACGTCTGGGTAACAAAACCAAAAAGTAAGTGTTCATAGTGGAAGTTTAATATATATATAATATTAAAAAAGTGAATGAAGAGGATGTATCAACAAGATAATTATATTATAATTTTCTCGTTGTCTTAAAGAAAACATTTGAAGATGTAAATAAACTCTCTCAACTCCTTCACATATACGGTACAATGATACATATGTACACATGCACACGTGTGTACGCACACACACACACACACACACACACACACACACACACACACTCACATACACAAACACGTTATGTAAGTATTATGTAAGCATTGAAGAGGTGGAGGGGTCAAGCTTAGCTTACTTTTTCTGTCAAGAGGGAGAGGGGGCCAGAAGATGCTTGCATAAGAGTGTGAGAAGTGTACTTGAAATGTCCTGATACTGGACAATGGATAGAACCATTTAATAGTATAAAAGCTTTGAATGAACTAAAGTAGTAATAACACAAAAATAAACAGATCAGATTCAATATCAACTACAGATGGACATATCTTTGGTTTACTCCCAATAAATTCTATTTCTGTAGACAATCAAGGTTATGTTTCAATTGTCCCTGTTAAACTTTCTTGGTACAGATGGACCAACAACATAGTCCTATTGACAGCAATTCTGCTACAACGTTATATGTTACTTGGAAACCTTTAGTCCTTACACCAACACCTTTTTTCCAAGTTGACAAAGCTCCGATTACTGAGACCTCACAGTGGCAAACAAACCATCACACTTGGTTATACTTATACCACATACACCACATTTCATTACCATGTACCACATTTCATTATCTGATCATGACTGGATAATAGCAGAGCACCACAAACTCGTACCTTCTGTTTATACATATATTCAAATATATAATTATATAAACTTCAATATGAAAATGGCACAAACAGCATATGACTTTATTCATTAGGGAGAATATCATAGCCTGAGCCTTCTTCTGGCATTAAATGTAACTGAGAAGTATTTACAAGTTACACATAATTATTATTTCCTTTCAAAGAAGCCAAAGCTATCAAAAGATGCAGGGGATGTGATCTTGATTGTGCTTCTAATCAACACAGAGAGAGCTTTTATGTTGACAGTAGTGAAAAAAAATCATGAGTGCATCCAGTTCATACTGCTTGACAATCTAATGATGTAATGTGTATTTTAAAGCACAAAGTGAGAATGAAAATGTTGAGTATTTTAATAAAGAAGACATGATGATGTAGTGTACGACAGTTCAATCCAACTAAGTGGAAATATAATAAGTGATTAACAGGAGATTTAGGGTGGCTCATTAAAACAGTCAAACAGGTAACCTTAAAATTCTGTTTGACATCACAATTTTTCTTTGTCAAGTACTCACTTCTGTGCTTGATACCATTTTACCAACCTTTTAATTTATTGCATACATAATAGTTTGAAAAGTTTATTTGTTTGACACCCTGCCAAAGTGAAAACCAAGATGGTGTTCATCATTTAATGCAACAGTAATGTGCAATACTTGTCTATTTTTTATGTATGATGTTTTTCATTAAATGAAAAATATTGTTGTTTAAAGATAAATGACCTCACAGTTTCTAATCAGAGTGTTGTTTAGTCACACTACTCCTTGAATACATCTACTATGTATTTAAGAGCTCTTCTGCTTTCTTTTTTCTTCTTCGTTATCTGCCTCTTTTGCCTCTCAGCATCAGGTTTTGCCTCCATCCATAGTCTCCATCTACCCATGACCATGTAAATAGCTTTCAGTTCCTGTCAGGGGCGTGACTAGTGGCCAAAATTGGGAGGGGGTGGAACGTTGAATATTTGTTGTATGGTCAAATTTCTGAAAGATTAGGGTTATTCTTTTCTATTTTTATAAGTTTTAATCTTTTAATATTACTACTATAATTGATGTAATATTGTAGGCGTATATAATTTATTTTTACATTGTCATGTAATTTAAAGATTATTAATTCGACTATATTAATATTAGATGTATAAATTAAGATGACTCAAATAGAGAATACCAGTATTTATTTTCAATAAGACTTAAAAATTAGTACCTATCTTTTTTGTTAACTACAATAAAACCATTAAAGAGTTCAACAATTAAAAATATACCTAGAATTGATTAAACATAAAAAGTTCCAAACATACTTTTTCTACCATCAACAATAGAAATAAATACTTTGGTAATTATAAGTATAACACTACCGACTCGGATACTTCACATATAACAGTAAATTTTACACACAGAATGATGGACTACCCATGGGTTCACCCATATCCAGCATGTTAGCAAAGTCTTTCTCCATCCGAGTCGGTAGTGTTATACTTATAATTAGTTAATCATGGATTAGACAACAAAATCCAAGAAAATACTTAGGCTTTCAAATAAATAAATCTTTTTTTTGTCAATGTTGTTCAGTACCTTTATATCATCAAGTAGGGTTATGTGGTTGAGCCTTGTCTGGGTCATAGTTGGCCTAAGATAAGTCTTTAGTTTTTGAGGAGCACTGAAGCTGCCTAACAACTAGACACTGGCCACACAAGCAGAAGATGAACCAAACTTTCTATATTTCTAAAAAGATCTCTGACCTCTTTATTCATCGAAATCAAGGCTATTCTGTCATTATGTAAATTTTCACCTTGTACCTTTGTAGAAAATTTTATATTTCTGCTTTTAACAATGATGTGTCAATTTCTGGATAAGGGGCTAATGCTTCACACCCTTCCTTTTGCAAAAGGATGTTTACTAGCAAAACCTTTCTCTCTACACCATGATTAAGAATTTGATTTTGAAACCTTGCTACAGCTTTGTCTATGGCTTCAAAATACTTTTGCCTATAGTACTGTTCACATGACTGGCAATGTACACGTAGGTCAGTTGTTCCATCAATTCTTTTTGGTACTTTCTTTTGTCTCGGAATTTCAACTCTTCCAAACCAAGCTCAGAAATCTCATCATTGCATTTTTTAAATACAGATGAAAACTTTTCATTCATCCTCAGCACATTCAGTCTATCAATGATGTGTTATGTTATTCCCTTGGAAGCCTTGTTAAAAGTTTCTAGAAGTTCAATTACATTTTGTCCCATGATCAAACCAAGATGTCCAACTCCATTCTCAAATACACTAAGATTTACCAATAGGAGTTGCAGTCTAAGGAGAGCATCACAAATAAATGATGCTATGCCTGAATCGTAAGTTACACTGGTTTACCCATAAAACTTTCTTGATGTTCCAGGTTACCATCACACCAATGAACACAGATACTATGTTGTTCAGCTCCTGAAATATCTTATACAATATCACAAATCACTGTATAAACTAAAGGATCTGTTAGCCTGACTTTTTAAGTGATGTTATCAATTATTTCATTTCCATGGATTTGGATGATTTCATTTTGTAGCACAGGGTGTGTATAATTCTGTCCTCTTTGGAGCCACTGCCTAAGCGATGGCTTGACCTCCAGCAATTTCATGAACTTTCCTTCAAAAATTGTAGGACTTCTAATAACCTGTCCCTGTCTAGTGAGATATTTCAGAGTAATAATAATAACCATTAATGATTCCAAAGCTACCTTTTTATAATCAGCTTTCATTTTTGACAACTGCCTTTCAATAGGGGTTTTTTGTTGCACATGACTAAATACAGCATGGGCGTGAAATACGCCTTTTCATGGTTTATAAACCTTTCAATTGCCTTTTTCCAGTTTTTGAATCCTTTTCCACTAAGAGCCATATCTGCTTTGATTGTAAGTGTTTTATCTGCACATAACTGAATACATTTTGTACAGTAAAAACAACTTACCTCATCAACCCCAGATACATGCAGATACGGAAATTGTTTGCACCAATTTTGTTTAAAACTTAATACTCATTCTGTGGGATGCTGATAAACTGGAAAACCATCAAGTAAAATTCCAGACTGTATGGAAGACATGCAGATTCAGTTTTGGGCGTAACTGGATCACATGCTATAGCCACTGGTGTCAACGGATGTGATAAGCTTTCAGAAAATTTTGAAACTCAAGAGTCATCGGCAGGAAGTAAAAATTCTTCATATGATGGCCCAGTATCTGAAAACAAAAGGTATTGTACTTCTTAGATCAAGCAATGGAATGAATATTACGAGGGCTATTCAAAAATTAACCTCTGACTGGCTAGCAAGAAAATGGAGAAATTTACGTACACATCATCTATCTTACTTTTACTCATAGTCATCATGCCATCAACACTTAAGTTTAAGTTCAAGCACTTACTATTTTTTGGCACCAGCATTTGCCTTGTCAGAAAATCTGCCACCAAGGTACACAACCAATAGTTAACGCAATCAATGTGGTTTCAAAGCCCTATGTTATCAGCCATACTTTCATCCTGATAACAAGACAGCATCCATGCACAGATTAGCTCTGACGGTATACCGGCTTCACTTCGGTCACCAATATTGCACGCAAAAGGTTACCCAAAAGTCCCTAGGTGTGAACTTTCCTGAAGCGAGAGCCTTCTGAGTATGTGGAGCCTACCCTCCACATTGTCAGGCCCATGGTGGCAGTTTCCTGGGAAAAGAGATAAAGACATCTGATGAAGATACATTGGTGACTCAGTAGCCTGTACTAATGTGATCCGATGGTGATGGTCAGTCAACTGTACTGTCTTGTTCTTGCATTTAAATCAGTCAAGATCCTCCTCATCCGTCATTGTTGATCAATTCTGAGCTCAGTACAAAACATACCTGGCAAAAGATGAAAGGTTTCATTAAATAACACAACACACTGTATAGTTGGTGGAAGAGATATTGATAGGCTCTCTGTTTTGTTGTTCACTACTTGAACCAAAAAAAAAGGCTGTGAATCAGTCAGTGGCGTAGCTAGGCTTTTTGGTGCCCGGGGCAAGGAGATAAATTCTTGGATTTCGTTGTCCATGACGTGTCCGTTACTTAACTAAATATCACTATAATATTGACGACTCGGAACACAAAGTTTTTTATAAGTAAAAACGTAAAGTTTTACCTTACAGCCTAAACCGGCTTTCACCTATAGAAGGCTTCATCAGAGGCTGTCGTTAGTAGCGCTGCTCGTCTTGTTGTTGGCGACGAGAAAGTGTTTCGAAAGATTGAAGCTGTGTGTGTGTGGTGAGATGTGTTCGAATAATGCGTGCGATTTGAATTGTGTCTGTTCGTTTAGGATGTCGTTTTTATTTGTTTTTGTGTGTTTGTATATTTCTAATTGTTCTAGAGTGTCTAGTTTTCGGCCTTTTGTGTGTACGTGTAGTATGTTCATGTTATTGTCGATGTTTTTATATGTGTGGTTTGCTTCAATGAGGTGGTTTGCGAAGGTAGATTCTGTAGTGGTGTGGAGTGCTTTTGTGTGTTCAATGTATCTCTGTTTGAAGCTACGTCCTGTCTGGCCTATGTAGAATTTACTGCAATTTGAACAATTTAGTTTATATACACCGGGTAGATCGAATTTGTTTTGTGCTTTGGGCATGCGTTTTGATAGTGTGTGTTCTGTTTTGTTAGTAGTTTTGTAAGCGATTCTATATCCTGCTTTTTTGAATTTGTGGGCAATTTTTTCTGTTTGTTTGTTGATGTATGTTAGTGTTATGAATTTGTTGTTTTCTGTCTTTGTCTGTTGTTTGTTTTGTGTTTTGTGTAGGAGTTTACTGACTATTGTTCTGTCATAACCGTTAGATTCTGCTAGATATTTTATCGTGTTTAGTTCGTCTTTGTAGTCTATTTCATCTAAGGGGATGTTGTTAAGTCTATGTATCATGGTTCTAAAAGCAGCTAGTTTGTGTTGTATTGGGTGATTGGAGGTGTTGTGTATTAGTGTGTCAGTTGTAGTTGGTTTTCTGTATATACTGAATTTGTGCCTGTGTTCTAGTTTTGTGATGGAGAGGTCTAAGAAGTTTATGGTATTGTTGTGTTCGTATTCGGCAGTGAAGGTTATGTTTTTATGTATTTTGTTTATGTGCGTTAGTAACTGTTCACATTGTCTTTTGTTTCCCCTGTATAGTATTAGAATGTCATCAACGTATCTGTGCCAATATAGTATTTTATGTGAGTGTCTGTCAAAGACACCAGACAACAACAACCACAACTCAGAAATACACACAGCCATCAAACTGAGGGAAAAGGCACACAAACACAACATCACATTTGTAAAAGCTGACAAAGGCAACACGACTGTAATTATCCCCACAGACAACCTACACAAAAAAGTACAAGACTTCATAGAACAGAACAACATCACAGAACTAAAACACGACCCCACCGACAGATACCAAAACTCAGTAAAACAAATAGTCAACAAAGCCAAACACATTATGACACATAAACAAAAGCCCTACATGAAACAAATCCGACCATCAGCACCTACACTCCAAGCGCTTCCCAAAATCCATAAAGAAGACATTCCGATCCGCCCCATTATCAACTACCGTAATGCCCCTGCACACAAACTGGCAAAATATCTAGACAAAATTATTAGACAACACACACAAATAGACAACAACAATGCAGTAAAAAACAACACTGACCTAGTAACAAAAATAAAAGACATACACATCCCCCATAACGCCACATTAGCCTCCTTTGACATTAAAAACCTGTACAGAAACATCCCCATCTCTGAAACAATCACCATCCTACAAAACAAACTCAAACAGAACAACACACCAGACGAACTTATCAATGAAATAACAGAAACTCTGAACATTATCACAAAACAAAACTACTTTACTTATAACAATAAATACTACACACAGAACGATGGCCTACCCATGGGCTCCCCCATATCCAGCATTCTAGCAGAAGTCTTCCTCCAACACTTAGAAAAAACAAAAATACTCACAAACAAGACAGACACTCACATAAAATACTATATTGGCACAGATACGTTGATGACATTCTAATACTATACAGGGGAAACAAAAGACAATGTGAACAGTTACTAACGCACATAAACAAAATACATAAAAACATAACCTTCACTGCCGAATACGAACACAACAATACCATAAACTTCTTAGACCTCTCCATCACAAAACTAGAACACAGGCACAAATTCAGTATATACAGAAAACCAACTACAACTGACACACTAATACACAACACCTCCAATCACCCAATACAACACAAACTAGCTGCTTTTAGAACCATGATACATAGACTTAACAACATCCCCTTAGATGAAATAGACTACAAAGACGAACTAAACACGATAAAATATCTAGCAGAATCTAACGGTTATGACAGAACAATAGTCAGTAAACTCCTACACAAAACACAAAACAAACAACAGACAAAGACAGAAAACAACAAATTCATAACACTAACATACATCAACAAACAAACAGAAAAAATCGCCCACAAATTCAAAAAAGCAGGATACAGAATCGCTTACAAAACTACTAACAAAACAGAACACACACTATCAAAACGCATGCCCAAAGCACAAAACAAATTCGATCTACCCGGTGTATATAAACTAAATTGTTCAAATTGCAGTAAATTCTACATAGGCCAGACAGGACGTAGCTTCAAACAGAGATACATTGAACACACAAAAGCACTCCACACCACTACAGAATCTACCTTCGCAAACCACCTCATTGAAGCAAACCACACATATAAAAATATCGACAATAACATGAACATACTACACGTACACACAAAAGGCCGAAAACTAGACACTCTAGAACAATTAGAAATATACAAACACACAAAAACAAATAAAAACGACATCCTAAACGAACAGACACAATTCAAATCGCACGCATTATTCGAACACATCTCACCACACACACACAGCTTCAATCTTTCGAAACACTTTCTCGTCGCCAACAACAAGACGAGCAGCGCTACTAACGACAGCCTCTGATGAAGCCTTCTATAGGTGAAAGCCGGTTTAGGCTGTAAGGTAAAACTTTACGTTTTTACTTATAAAAAACTTTGTGTTCTGAGTCGTCAATATTATAGTGATATTTAGCAAGGAGATAGTCGGCTGCCCTGCCTTCACAATTAAAAGGAGACAAAAGAGCCAAAATGAAGGCCCATCCAGTGAACAAAGTGCTTAATAAATGGAGATGTGTAGATTTCTGTATGAAAGCAAATCCAGCAACCGTCTTAAGAATATTTGTTAAATCAAAATTAAGAAATTACATATTATAATATTACCAGTATTCAGTTTGTATACATTAATTAGTACCAAATGTATACTATAAAAAGTGTAGTAATATGAAAAATTTATAACATAAAAATGTTTTAATAAACATACAAATTCCTTGAGACATATAAAACATACCCTGTCTTGAGATATTGTTGATCGTAGGGACGATTTAATTAATTTAAGTTTATTAAACGATTTTTCACAAGAAGACAGACACTGGTAAAGTAAGAAAAATTTTTTAATGCTGTTGCTAGTGTTTTGTAGGCTTCTAATCCCACTAAAAAAATGTATTGTAGCAGTCCCTGAGGTGTAAAATACATTTGTTCTCCATTAAGTTTTGCCCTTTTCAATAAAAGTATGATGTCTTTCAAGTTAATGAACAATTCTTCACTGTTTAGGTCATGTGGACACAGTTTCGCAAGCACTGTGCACTTAACATTGATTTGGGGAAGCCGTTCCTTAAAATATATATCTCCATCATTTACAAACGCCTCAAATTTACAGAGAAACCCAAAGCATTTTTCTAACTCTTTATGTTAGAGAAACGGTTTGAAATTTCAACTGACAGTTTGTCCAAAATTTCTATTAGATGTCGCATTTCTTGCCGAATGGGAGAATCATCTGGATACTCCCCTGGCATCGTGCGCTTCCTTTTTATCCTTTTTGTGATACTGACACATCCATTCATTACATACCTGCTCTGCCTTAGAAATGGCATTGTCACACAGCTCATTCCTCAAAACGTTTAATTTGTCCATTCAATCCATCAAATTTAAATCAAAGATTCAATCCATCTCTCTCAAGTTTACTTGTAATAGCTTGTGTGATCCCCTCCGCTGTTTTCACTTCCAAAGGAATAAAATCTATAAAGTCTTCCTTGATATTGTAATGATACATATCCTCACCGTACATGAAAGAACTATGATAAGATAAGAAAACCACCAATGAATGACCAGTACTAGTATACCTAAAAACTGAAAAGATATATAAATAAGTGTGTATTAAGCATAACATTCAGTCCACAAACTAAACCAAAACAGTGAATGAAGAAAAAATAAATGATAAAGAATGAAAAAACAGTAATTATGAAGAAAGTTAGAAAAAAGAAAAAAAACATAGTAACGTGATAAACCCAATATATATGGTAAGTGAGAGGACAAACAAACCAACGGTAAAACTCGATAGAGTAAAATGAAGATATAATGAGTAAGCAACAAGACAATGAAATAAACTAACAACTATACAATAGTGAGTTGAAGATCACAGTAACTACAGAGGAACATAATGTATAGTGAAACTACAATAAACCCAACGGAAGAGACTGAACTAAAAACCTGGTAACCACCAGGGACAATATAAATAAAAATATTAGACAAATAAAATAAATGAAAAAACAATAATAATAAAAGAGCAAGGATCAGACAGTAGTTAAACTGATAGAAAATACAATGCAATAGAATAAATAAGATTAGAAATATGTGTATTAGTTTAAGGAAAAAAGTGTAAAAACTTATATTAAGGACGAGTGAAATGATAAAGTGTCAAAAAAGGAAAATAGTGATGATCAGAGATCATGTAATAAACCAGTGGGGAGTGAGAAAGTGAATTAGTGGTCTTGCATATAAACTAATTCATATGTAGAACCAGTAGATGGAATCAATAATTGTTAAAAAGTTTTATGTAGGTACATGGTGAAGCCATAATTTTGTTATGTTATAATTATTTGTTCAAATGTTGATCAATTGTTCAAAAACAGTAGTTGAAAACTGTTAAAAAGTGTTAATATCATGTACAGGGTAAAATATTATATTATGTAAAAATTAATTAAAGTAACTAAAAAAAAGAAAGAAAGAAAAATCAAATAATAATAATAAACAAATAACAACAAAAGAAAAGAAAAACTCGGATGACCTAACATATTGGTACTTAACATATTGGCGCTCAAACATGAGGCCTTCCACATTCATAGATAATAATAAAACTTGACAATATTAAGAGAATTACGTTTAATTTCATCAAACCTTATAATCTGAGACATCTGTTCTACATGTGCAGCATCTGGTATTGTGTCAAATATATTACTAAAGTACTTTGCCTTCTTACATGCAGTAATAATATATTTGCGCACTCTTTCTCCTAACGGGCTTATTATTTTATTTTGAATAGTTCGCAAAAGATACGATATACACCCAGATTTATGAGAGACTGAATCCAAATGAGATCTCATGGCAGGGTCAAATTTAGCCAAGTATTTTAACAAAGCCAGAAAGTTTCCAAGATTCTGATCATTAGTAGTTGACTCTCGATGTCTTCTCAGTCCCAGAGTTTGTAATGTGACAACAATCCGTTTGAGGATTTCTTTCCATAACTTAGCTGCTTTACTCATTAGTTTCTAAAGTAGATAATCAATAAGTCCCCCTTTGTTTAAAGAACGTTTAAATTCCATCCATTCCAAAAAAGCAGAGTGATGAGCAGAACTATTTTCATGATCCTGAAATTCAACTTTTGCCTCAACGAAAACCCATTGTCACTATTGAAATTGCTGCTGTGATAGTTTGTTTGTGGAAACAAAGTGCAACAAAAGAGATTTGTTAGTTGGAGAGAATTACATCCAAGTGCGATTTACCTCGATTTACCTTTTCGCCATTTTTCAAGGTTTTATCAAACCAATAATTGTTTTAGGATCGTCCACCTTCATCTTCAGAAAAATGGCTGTCCTTTTTCTGCAACTGACATGTACCTCTCTCCTTGTTCTATTCAACATTATATCTCGAAAGGATTGATATATCTTGCTTGACCAAGCTACTATATCTTGTAGACCAGCACCGGGAACTCGGCCTACATTGTTGCTAGTAATGTTCTGTCCTTTATTGCAATGTAATTTAATACTGCAACAACATCCATGGTACTAGTACCAACTGAACCTTGTAACTGTACTTTGACAGTTACCTTGTAACTGTACTTTCACACTTTGAAGTATTCACATAGTTAACTTAACTGTATTTATCAACAGCCTCATCGCTAGCGACATACATTTTATGATCGCAAGTTAATTCCTTGTTGATTGTAATATTTTGACACTCAGATAAAAAATCGATTTTTAGTAATAGTATGAATATGATGACATACACCTGAAGTATTGTAGGCAGATAGTAGAACTCCATTTATCCGAATCGGTATCAGGAAATTAAACAACATGAAATTTATGAAAAAAAAGTTTATTCAAACTGCAGTTGCTGTACTAACAAAAAACATCGTAAGTAAATGAAATTCACATAAGACTGTGTTAGCTATGCATCATAGTTGACACACTGATCAGTACAGTACTATGTTTCGTCGCGTACTGTCAAGGACGTACCCATCCCCCCCGTGTGCCACGCCATTCTTACTGTTACATGTACAGTTGATCAGTCTTGCTGTCTATTGCGTGGTGTATGTTGTGCGTCTCTTTATACAGCACAATATTTTGCCAAGTTGTTTTCATTTTGTGTTGAAGTAGTGTGTATATAAAATGTCTTCTAAAAGGAAGCGTGTCGTATTTTCGATGACGGACAAAGTGAGGATAATTGAACAATTAAAAAAAGGAGTGTCTGGCAAACAGTTGGCCGAAACTTATAATGTAGGTACAGCTACTACTTCTGATATAAAAAGAAGTAGTTCTTCAATTTTGAACTTTGTTTCTAATTTGGAAAGTAAAGATGGAATGTCGTCCAGAAAAGCGATGAGAACTCTAGGCTGAAAATAAAACCCTAGAAGATGCAGTTTTTAAACAATTTTTGCAGCGACTGTCACTTGAAAATCCCTTGTCTGGGCCCTGTTTAAAAGTAAAAATCTTTGCTGAAAAGATGCGTGATTTATACGAATTTGAAGCGAGTAACGGTTGGCTACGTAATTTTAAGGCATGGCATTCGGGAGTTAGATTTGAGTGGAGAAAAACTTTCTGCAGACAACAAATGCAGGTGATAAGTTCATTGGAGAATTTAAAACCATAACTTAAAACTACGACCCTGAATTCGTGTACAATACCGATGAAACGGAACTTAATTGGAAAGCATTGCCCCATAAAACTTTGGTTTCAAAGAAAGAAGCAAGTGTTCCTGGTCACAAAATTAGTAAAGAGCGTGTGACAGTGATTACTTGCTCCAATTCATCAGGCAGTCATTGACACCCATTGCTTTTAATAGGAAAATCGAAAAATCCTAGGGCTTTCGATACGAATATAAAAGCTTCTGAACGTATATAAAAATCAACCGAACGCGTGAATGACAGCAGCGTTGTTCTCAGAATGGTTCAAGAAAACGTTTATTTCAGAGGTAAAAAAATATCAAATGGAAGTGGGGAAAAAGGGAAACGTGTTGCTTCTTGTTGATAACGCACGAACCCACCCTTCAGTGGATCTGTTTGAAAGAAGAAACGGACGTTTTAAAGTGCTCTTCCTGCCGGCAAATGTAACGAGTTTGTTGCAAACCGATGGGTCAAGGCGTAATAGAGTACCGGTATATGAAACGAAATTACAGAAGGAAACGTTTACGTTAGCTGCTGTTACCAGATGAAGATGAAGAAAGTGCGGTAGCATACCATAAGAAAATTGATTTAAAGCCGATTTGTGGAAGTTATTGAAAACCATAGTATTAAAGAGAGCATGGAATAAAATTAACGGAATTTCGTTAAAACAACAAATCCAGGAAGAAAAAGAACAGGCAATGAACAAGAAGGAAAAGGGAAAAAGAGCAAAAGAAAGTGTCGAAGAAAATGAAGCTGTATTAACTGAAGACATCCAGAAAATCACTGTATAAATTCCTGGCTGTTGCAAAACACATGTAAGAAAAATAAACACAAGTTATTTCTGAGCAATTTTCGCGTTTTCTTTCATAACATAGACTAACCTTTTTTTTTGTGTTTGTTCCAATTATCCGAATTTTTGCATATCCGAATTACATCTGGGACTCATTAGTTCGGATAAATGGAGTTCTAATGTTCTACTGTATACCAACAAGACGCACAAACCGCACACTCAAATCTCAAATACTCATCTATAACTGATGATCAACACTTCGCTGCGTCGAACCGGGAAGAACTGCACATATGTAGCCTACGTAACGTTTTTTCTACGTTTGAAAATACAGTAATATATTCGTCTGTATACGAATAGCAGTTAAGGTTATGTATACAAAGCTAATACTGTATGATTATCAGTTCTCCTTTCCAGCCCAACAACTCACTACAATATTTTTTATCATAATGAACTGTAATTACGATGTTTCAGCATAAATAGACTAATACTGTTTATCACGCAAAGTTTATGACAACAGAGAAGCTGGTTAGTTATGCTTCTTTTATGAAACGAATAGTCAAAGAAACAAATTGTTTGTAGTTTTGTAAACTGATAAACAATTTTTGCAAGTCTATGCTCACTTTGCCGCCCTCCTGGCTATGCCGCCCGGGGCGGCTGCCCCCTTGCCCCTCCACTTAGCTATGCCTCTGGAATCAGTGTGTGTAAATGCAAAAGGCTAATGGTTGCAACTACATATGTGTCGTTTTGCTATTGCAAACTTTTTGTGTATACCAGCGGCCAGAGGTTGATCACCAAATAGCTCTCATTCGAGTGCACATAAAAAATCCTTTTAATTTTGTACTCTAGTTTTTGTAATTTAATTGAAGTTGGCTTTGGACAGTGTAAGAGAGATCCAAACCTTTTTGGTCCCTAGCTTCTCTTAAATTTACTTACTTTTAATAGGTCTGATTTAATTATTAGAAAGAATTTTTTACTAGCCAACAAATTTTATTCAGTGTATACAATTTTAAATTGAAAAGTATAGGCTCAATATTCATTAGGAATAAAGCGATTTTAAATATGTTCCAAAACATTTTGAAATTAGAAACACTAACACTGTGTGATTCATCAAAACTTTATGATTCAAAATAAGTAACTCTCCAATTCGAAAATATCAAAAGGGTATGTTTTGAATAACCTTCAAAAGTTTTTTTTTAAATAAAATTTTTTCTAAATATAAATGAGTGTACTAATAGTTTTTCTTTCACTTATCATTTTTCTTCTCTTCATTTTTATTTGAAGTCAGAAGCTTCCTCTTCTTAGTATTACATGTCAATGTCTTCAGCCAAGGTGTAACTGAACCCTGTTTCTTTAGTTCCTCTCTATCCCCACTACTCCTCTTCACCATACCAGTGCAAGACACAATTAAACTGAACTAACTTAGAAAGCAAATTAGAATGAGTAATAAATACAAACTAACTGAAATATGAAAGAGATAACCTTAACACCATGACAACAATTGTCATTGACAAATAATTATTATTTGTCAAATAGCAAGAACTTTGTTTGTTGTCATTCATAGACGATAAGCTCATAAGATAAACAGATGTAGAGACAAAATAGCACGGCAAAGCGACACAGATGGACTGGAAGCCAAGTTGATACACACTGCATTTTGAGGAACAGGAGTACAGCGGAGGGAGGGTTTGCCCAAGGGGGCATTATTGTTTTGCCCATGTTTACATTTTTATGACAGTGTAAGCAAACTGTCATAATCTTCACTCTAGCCATCACCATTACCTCTGGGAACCTATCGTCTGTATACAATAACACAAAGACAATAAATCATTGAGCTGCAAATTGGGTCATCAGTGGCGCTGAATTGAAGTTAATATTTTTACTCAGCTAATAATTTCAGTAAAAACAATTATTCAGGATTTAAAGTTTGGGAAAATATTGGAGGGGGATGGGCCCCCCCTATTCCACTCTCTCAGTGTATGTCTGATATGTCATCCTTGGCCTTTCTCTTGGCCTCTGACCCACTGGCTTTACTTTCAGGTAGTGCTTTATTTTTCTTGCTTCATTTACCCTACTTGTATATCCCAACCACTACAATTTCATCTTACTTAATCCAATCTCTCCATATTTTTCCCATTATTCACCTGAGATACCTCATCTCTGTTGTTATTCTGCTTGCATGTTTGTCAAGGATAGTCCAACTTTCTGCTCCACACATTACTGCTACATATTTAAATATCTGTAGTTTTGCTTTCTTATCTATTTTGCTTTTTCCTATAAGTGTGTTGTGTATTGTATAATCTCTTGCTTTACAATTTGACTTATTTTGCAGTAAATCTGATAAACAATTTACAACAAGTAAACAAAATTGTAGTCTATATGTTGTATGAAGGTTTATATTTCAGGTAGTAACAAGATTCTGGGACTATGAAAAGTGTATTTTGACAAATATTATGAATGAGAGTGGTTTTTTCCTTATTAGTATAATTTTCTCGGATTTCGTTGTCCATGACGTGTCCGTTACTTAACTAAATACAACTATTATATTCATAACTTGGAACACAAAGTTTTTGTATAAGTAAAACATAAAGTTTCACCTTACAACCTGAACCGGTTTTCACCTTTAAAACCTCTGAAGAAGCCTTTTAAAGGTGAAAACCAGTTCAGGTTGTAAGGTAAAACTTTATGTTTTTACTTATAAAAAAACTTTGTGTTCCGAGTCGTGGATATAATAGTTGTATTTATATAATTTTCTCACAATAAAAAAACTAACAATAATTTAAATAATGTTTATAGATAAAAATGTTATTCAGACACTATTTTTGTGTTCAGTTTTCCTATGAACTAATTGAAATAGGTAATAGTTATATTCTAAAAATAAATTATCAGAATAAAATTAAGGACATCATTATCTTATGTGAATATTTTATACTCTGCAAAGGTGCCACACTTAGCTTGGGGGTGTTACTACAGAAATTTTTTGTACCAATTTTGTTGAAAACATTTGTTCTGTGAGATGCTGATGAACTAGAAAGCCATCAGGTAAAATTTCAAGCTGATATGGAATACATGCCGAAATTTCTGGAGTAACTGGGTCACATGCTACAGCCACTGGTATCACTGGTTGTGGTAAGCTTTAAGGAAATTTTGAAATTCAAAATTCATCAGCAAGAAGTGAAAATTTTTCACGTGAGGGCCCAAGATCTAAACATAAAAGATATTGGACTTGTTGGATCAAGAAAATAAACCTAATTAGTAATAAATATTATGAGGGCTATTCATTAATCAACCCCCAACTGGTTCGCAAGAAACTAAATGCAAAATGTTACGTATATATCTATCTTACTTTTGCTCATAGATGTCATCTCCTAAGTTTAATTTCAGCCAGTTATCATATGTTGGCACAAGCTGTTGTATTCAGCATTATTTGTTTCAGCTTTGCCTTTTGAGCAGTTCAGCATTTTCCCACAATCTGTTGTAACACATTGGATGACTTAGCTAGATGCTGCAAACTACTGTTGTATGCTTTGCTATACCATAGAGAAGATGGGAGTGACTGAACTGCAGTACAAATTGTTAAAGAATATTTTCTGTTATATTACAAAATTTCACAACATAAAATCCAACTTCAGAATAATGCTTTATCAGAGTCTATTTCTTGGCTTCAACACACGGTTGTGCAATTCTGTGATGCATTAAACATTTGAAAGAAACTGAAAATTAGTTATATCAAGATGAAAAATGTAAAGTAGCAAAAAAAGTTAGAGTAAAATTGCTGCCATTATTAGTAGAAAAATACTGAATTGGATGGGCATAAATTTAGAACTTTCCTCCAACAATTTAACATTTGTCACTTTCACTCCTGGTAGGCCTACATTATGTGATATAGAAACAAGTTTCTTGCAATAGAAAAATCTTATATTTGAGAATTTGAAAATGTATGTCATCATTCAGCATGACTAATGAAAATATAAAGACTAATTTAACCTAGAAATTTGTATCTGTATCTATTTGTTAAAAATAACTATACTGTTTTCTTACACAAAAAATAAAAAGGAAATTATAAATCTATCCTGTTTTTCACATATTTTTTTATTTGTGTAGGCTATATTTTTCCAGTTTTAGTCATATGTTGGTAGTTTATATGGTATAAATGTAAACATCTCGTATTTCCATATTTTATTTCATACAAATTGAAGGTCTACTTAAGAAAGCTTCATGAGTTTTTCCTTTCAACTCAGATTAATAGTATGATACACATCCATATTCTTCGATGGAAAAAAGTCCCAATTAAGAAGATATCAACAAGTCTACAAAATACATCAATTAAATGAAGATAGTACAAGATTGTTTATCAACAATACCACTATCAGGTGCCTGACTGGTGTGGCTCCAATAAGTGAGAAAAAAACAGGAATGACAACTTTGTTGGTATAGCCATCTCCAGCAAGCCGCATCTGACATCCTCATAAGCATAGCCCATGACCCAAAAGTTGATGGTGAAAGGACACAAGGATGGCCTAAACTGTGATGGATAGAGTCTGTAAACACTGATCTTTTGAGTACAAAGCTGAGGCCAGAGGATGCAACAGACTAGACTCATTGATCCAGAAAGCAGACCCTATTCCAATGAGTAAATGTAGAAGAAGAAGAAGAAGTCTGAGATTGTTATATTAGGACACGTTGAACTATTCATCTCCAAAAAAGCTACAATCAGAAATTTGATTTGTGAATGGATGATATTAATGAAGCAACAAGGCTGCTTATAAGGGTCTAGCTACTAGAAATGAGCAGTATAAAAGGAAATGTCTTAAGTACAGAATGATAATATACAGCAAGTGGTAGAAGGAAAGAAATATGTGTATCTCCTTTGACATGTTTATACCTTTGCTGAAACTGATGAAATAAGAACAGAATATAGAAAAGTGTGCTACTTTAAACAGAAGAGTACAGAAGATCAAATGAGAATCATGGGAATGAAATGTGACATTGAACATGATGTACTCAAAGTAACATATACAACATCCTAAAGCATTTGAAGATAATCATTTATATTTTAAACATATTATTAATAGGGAATGGCTGAGTATCACCAAAACTTGAAGAAATTGAATAACAGTCAGGAAAACATATTGATGGAAGAGATATACCAGAATACTTGATCAGATCAATTCAAAGATTTTTAGTAAGGAATAAAATGACAGTGAGGGATCGTTGCCATAATTTTTAATATGCATCAATTAATACTGGTGTTACACAAGAGTGTCCATTATCATCCCACATGTTGTCTGTCATTTTCTAAACAGCAAATAAAACACTCATATCACTGTTGACAACTTGTTTATTTACCAGTATCACAAATAATTTTTCAAAAATAAAAATAACACAGAAAATATAATTTTGATCCACAACTGTGATATCGATTATTGAGCCAACCATAATTTATACAAACAAAAAGATAACACACAACTAAAATACTGATCCACAAATATGGTATCAAACACATGAACAAACTGTAACTCACTCAACTGAACCCTCAATAAAGACTGATTATTGACTCCATCTACTGCTGTTTTCATATATAGTTGGTAATGACATCATTCATCAACATTTGTAATTTAGTAACACACGTAGTAACAAAAGTAACAATTGCAGAGCAATA
The DNA here is from genome assembly GCA_034769895.1 of Magicicada septendecula. Lineage (NCBI taxonomy): Eukaryota > Metazoa > Arthropoda > Insecta > Hemiptera > Cicadidae > Magicicada > Magicicada septendecula. Next base: position 379,724,627 of record CM068367.1, read on the forward strand.
ATACAATAAATGTTATAAACTCCAAGCAATTGGAATTGTATTAAAATTCCATTTAGTATGATACCCTGCTGGATTTTTATGATTTGTTCAAATTTTATTTCATTTTTGTACTCTGGGGTCAAAAATTTTGAAATTTCCAAAACTGTATACAATATTAAAATTTTGGACAAAATTATCTCTTTAATTTGATATCCCACATTCAATTTGTAATTTTATTAAACTTTTGCTCCACTTTTGAGCCCAGGTGTCCAAAAATATTGAAATTTCCAAAACTTAACACTACATTCAGATATCAGTTGACATTCTTTTTAATTTGGTATGCCATATGAATTTTTTCGATTTTATAAAAAATTTCAACCACTCTTTGACACCTGGGTTTCTAAAATTTTGAAATTTTCAAAAATGAACACTAAATTCATATTTTGGTTTAAATTTTCTTTAATTTGAAATCGCAAATGGACTTTTAGGATTTTTTCAAAATTTTGACTCCTTCACATTATTGCCTCCCCCCCTATTTTATGGACAATCGATTTAAAAAACAATAAATAGGGTTCGTTGGGTAAAAGTATGGACATGCATGCCAAGTTTCACAAAAATTTGTCGATGCGTTCAAAAGTTATCATGAGTCACACCCCAAACAGACTGTCAGATACACTGACAGACAAATCCCAAACGGTTAGAGTTAAAACTGAAAACTTCCTTCACTTGTTCAACAATATTTTTGCCTAATTAATGGTTAAGAATCTCTGCACATGTGATTATATCTTGATGTTTTTAGCTCCCAAGTTACAAAGTAGAATATATTTTACCTTGTATTTGTGTGATTTCGCTATTAGCAAAAATCATATGATTCATGATAAGTCTTGTTGAGTGTCCTTCATCACATTAAAATTAAACTAAAGCACAAAACTATCTGCAATTCACATTCAGTTTTTGAATGAATGTCAGATCACATGCATATAACAAAAGCTTTAATGATATTGACCGTCCTATCTGTGTTCCAAACTCTATTTTGTCTTATTGTCTTTTTTATGATGTCATAAATACACACAAGGCCTATTCCAAAATTAACGTCCAATTTGCTATTAAAAACTATAAACAGGATAATATTTGATAACATATAAAACTGTAAAGCATCGTTTTAAGCAAAAGATGCATTCTGCAGAGAAGTCGCGAACTCGAAATTCCCGTGATCGACTGGACGTCTATATCGATTTAACTACTTACTGTATAAATAAGATTCCAGATAAGATTTTGGACTCATTATGCAGATATTAAGAAAATAGTATCTACTCTAAATTCCAAAGATGTAATAGTTTTGAAATTAAAACTTACATTTTTAAGTAATGCTACTTAGTACAGAAGTCACGTTTTAAATACAGAAGTGTGCACTGGGTTTTCATTGTGGTATTCTACAGTTTTAACTGAAGCTCGTAAAGTTAATAAAAAAAAAGAAAGTAGGCCTACACTTAATTATATACACACAAAAGTAGGTTATACACAAACTGAAAGTAGGTTTATAAACACACACAAAATTACAGGTTCATCTAAATTACTGTAGTAAACATCACATCACAAATTCATTAAGTCAGTCACCAATTAATCACGCAGAAGGAAAAAATATGCACTTTCTGTAAAAAAATATCTATTGTCAAATTACAAAGTTTACAAAAAACTGTTTGATATGGTTTTAAGCCATGTTCGTGTTAGAACATCATGAAATGGAATTTAATCAACGCCTCGAATAAAATATGCATAACGTATGTTTCTGGGCAGCATAACACGTTTTACATATACACACAAGAGACGTAACTATGGGAGGATCGGGGATCAACCCCCCCCCCAGCTATAAAAAATGTCAACTAAATTCTATAATCACTTAACTGGCTTAGTCCTATTTCTAAGTCACTTGCATATAAATAAGGGTGATAAATAATGGTAGAAGTAAAAGGATTATAATATTTGTAAACTAAGAACATTTAGTTAGAGTTTTCTTAATAATAATACTCACTCAACATTTGGTAAATGACATACGCATTTGCAGCATACTTCACTTTGGCTTACTCTAAAACTTTCAGATACTTACACAATTTTATAACGTACTTATAAAATTATATGGGAAGAATCCTGAATTTCTCACTTGTCCTGAGGAAAATGGGGAGTACAAACTTCAAGCTATCCATTCCTCCCCTATAAACTAGTCTCACCCCTCACCAGAAGCTAGTCTCATCCCCATCACCAAGAGTGGCTCCTAGCCACTCAGTCACACTATATCGCATTAACAGGAATTCCCGAAAGTGACTTGTGTAACTCAAGGACTTCACATATGCAGTAGACCTACAGTAACCACTGCCCGTATTCAGGTACTTAAGCACATCGTGGTACTACCTTTTGCAACTCTCGTCGAAAAACGTCGCCTCGAGTTCACACAGCCAGTAGTTGATGCTATGATGAGTGGCCTTTGTGGTTTCAAAGAGCTAGGTAGCCAGCCATACCATAGGGGTGAAGAGGTGGTCGACAGACGGTGCTAAGTAAGGGCTGTGAGCAGGTGACAATGCCGTGTGTGTAAGCCTAGTATGAACGTCCCGCATGTTTGCTTTTAGAAGCTCGTTAAATAATACTTCTGTTGGGTGCCTGGTTCCACGGACTCTATATAACTTAATTTCCTTGCAATCTCAAAGCACTAGTGATCAGTTTTTGGTTCGATGGTGCCTGTCTGAATTTTTTGGTCCTGTTTTGGGTGAATTCCTGTTCATTTACTGTTTGGTCTCGGAGAAGAAGTAGTCTGCATAATCGATACACAAAATGATGAACACAATGGATTAAAGAAACTTAAGGCCAGTTATCGATTATGCAACAATAAAACAAAAACACGCCAAACAGTTCAAGTTATAAACACACTTAAAGAGTTCCACGTATTGTAGTGACCATTGCCAACTACGTACACACATACTATTCGTAAGAAGAAATATAGCTGTAAGAGTAGAAAATCAATTTGTAGGAAAACGAAAAGTTTAGGGAACGAAAATATAAGGAGTTATGTCAGAGTAAGTTGAACAATAAGTTAAGATAACCTAGCGTTTGATAATAGGCCTGCTAGTCAATATTACGAAAACATGATTAATTGTCAGCTTTGTGGGTATATAGCGTTTCCTCAAAGCATTGGGACGTTTTGAAGCATTGGAACTTTACGATAAAATAAGAAACGAATACAGTTTTGGTAGTATGAAAATATTGAAAAGAGACAGTAGAGAAAAGAAGAAAATACCAGAAACATTTAACTTTGAATAGGACTGAAGATACCTATAATACTTAAGCCCAAGTGGCAGTAAGGAAATGATATGCAAAAATCAAAACTGCCAGAGGTTATGTATCTTGGAAGAAGTAGAATTCGAAGAGATATAAAATAATAAAAAGAATTCACATACAAGTTTCAAGAGATAGTATCTAAGATCAAACCAAAAGAATGGGGAGAGTATTTCAGAGATGTAGGCTACTAGCAGAAAAACAAGACAACAAAAACATCAAGATCAAAAACGTTTAACGCATCACAGTAATAGGATCATCAGTAAACTAAACACTGTTGAGGTGAGGAAGGCAAAAACGGAAAAATCCCAGGAAAAGTAGTCACCTCAGGAGAACTATTAAAATACGACACTGACGCTCTGTATGAACATCTCACAGCATTGTCACAAATGTATCTGAATTCCTGGTGAATACACGCAGATATGACCATTGCAAATTAACGGTGGGGAGTTACAACACCCGATTGGTTAAGCCGCTAATGAGATACCGGTAGGTAGGCAATACAAAAGCGCTAGAGGCCGTAGTATAAACGTGGCCCTAATTGACATTTTTCCGACGCGCCAGCACGGAAACATTCTGCTCTACAACCTCCCAGCCTCACAGGGATTTAATGGATTTAAACTAAATGACACAGAAGAATACAGAAAGTAGAAGTTAGATGTAATTATAAGACAAATGGAGTATATATAAGCACACAAACAATAGCCAACAAGTATAAACAAGACAACAAGTAGTATAGGAGCAACAAGAGCCAAAACTGTAAAACGTAGGAAAAACAAAGCAGTCCAAAGAATCTAAATATTTGGACGATGAAATTGACACATGAAGAAGAAACGCTGGATATTTAAATCAAATAAAGGAACAACCTGGGAAAGACGCTTGAAGCCTGTTAAACAATATTCTAGATGATATCACAAAAGATATTGAAAAGCAAATTTGTAATACAGTAAAAAAATTTATAACCTACAATAAAAAACATCACATAGGATTGTCTCTGGAGCGGCCATTGAAACATAACAAAGAAAAGCACTAAGAACACTTGAATGAAATTTTAGAGACGGGCAGCCGGTAAGTCCAGAAAATAAATGATATCAAAAGTACAGATAAGGGATACTGTAGAAAATTACACATTCGATTGCAGAGTCTATCAGCAAAGAAACAATTAATTTGGTAAGATCATGTCGAAGTCATTGAATCACAACAGAAATGTTCAATTGACAATCAAAGGCAAGAGGAGAAACCAGGCAGACCAAGCTGGGAACTTGAAGATGGAGAAAACAGCAGCCCCTCATCGGTTGGTAAGGAAGGTGTTTGCAATTTTTATTATTTTATTACACATTAAATTAGTAAAACTGATTTTAAATCAACCTGTAATTCTTCGTAAAAACAATATAATTTACAGCAATATGTTACAGTCGTGATTGACTTAAAAGTTTTCAACCTGGAGCCTTTAATTGAAAACAGACCTTTTGAAATGATTGACAAAATTAAACACACAGTATCTTGCGACACTATTTATAATAATTACATAATTACATGAAAGGACATTCTTTATGATCTATTATCTTCAACACTGTCTGGTTACAGGGGCGTACTTAGGGAGGGGGACGATCGGTTGATAAATTTTGTTAATCTCCTAATTTTTAGGCTCCTTTATTATTTTTTCAGCTAGTAACTCTTTTTAAATATACAAATAGGTTTATTACACAGCATTTGCGTGTACTTTTGGTATATGAAATGCAGGAAAATCAATTCAATCAGTATCTTCTCAACAATGTTTTTGTAACCTTATTTTTATTGTGTTATTACTGTTTACTTTAATGGGATTGATTTCAAGATGTTATCATATGTTTTTCAGCCACTTTAAAGATAGAAATGTTGATTAATCTTTTTTTTTGTCTGAAGCCGACTCAACCGGACCACGGACCCCCCTTCCCTCATGGCCAAATTTTGATACGCCACTGTCTACTTATTATCAAAATGAGCCTAATGAATAAATCATACAAGTCTTTCAAAGAATCAACTTGCGCGCTTTCCTGTTGGAAGTGTCATCATAGCAAACAGATGGTGTTCTCTTATATTCAATTGTTATAGTACTCAAATCTGAAAGTTGATAATCCCCATATTGCTTTTTAAAATTAATTTTAATGCTGAAACTTCTTACTGAAACTTCTTTTGTCTAAAACAACGGTTACAGGAAGATTTAGAAATATCCGTAAGGCCGTGATTATGTGTTCGATAACATTTTTCAAGTATGTGTTTATAAATAATGCTAAAAAATGTTGATGCAGACGTCATTTTCATAGCGCCATCAACTGCTAAAGCATGCTATTTCAAAATTTCAACTTCGTCGAGGAATTCGTCTTCATCCGTATCGTCTTTGTATGATTCTGCTAAACTTCAGTCTTTAAAATCTTTCACGTCTGTCTTATGTACTTCGTCGTCAGAAGCTTAACTTGTCACCAATTTCTGGTAATTTCTGGAATCGGGTTTTTAGCTCATTCAGCACACTGGAGATTATTATAAATGCTAGAAAATAAATTATATTTTTCAGTTACAAATACTACTTTGTCATTTGGTGCTCCCCCCCCCCCCCATCGAGACGCATGAGGCACTTGCCCCTTTGCCGCCAGTTGCGGCCCCGAGAAAGTAACCAGAAAGATGGAAATTGGAAATCGGTGCTGCATTATTTTCTTTTTAATCAGCAGACGTTAAAATCTTGCCATCGAATTCTAGGAGTAAATGTGGTTTTAGTTTTATATCAGCATTTGTTGGTATGCTAATATGCTGTGACGTTAGTGGATCTCGTTAAAGCTTACTCTTTTCTAGTAAACTGGTGAAGGTACTTTTTTTTGAGTAGGCCTACCCGTTTCACTGACGAAGTTGCATATTTAATCCAATAACTCTCGGTTTACCTGCATCGACAGAAACGTTATCTCTTTTTCTCTCTTGTTTCTCACCTTCAGACAGACACGTCTTCACTACTGAACAATGCTCATAGAATGCAGTGATGTAGCGATTCACTATAGGCCTACACATCACTGTAACGGTTTGACGTTCTTCTCTTGCACTTCACACTCACACACCTCCGACAAGTAATTTGTACACGATCGAATTTCAAATTCTTATCACTAAAGATGTTCCTTATTAGCTCACGAAGTAGATCTAATCTACTGGATGTGAGGACACGAAGGAGAGCCAATATTGACTCAGATCATTACCTAGTGGTTGCACGACTGAGAGACCGTATGTCAATGATTATGACACAACGTGCTCCAAGAAGAAAACAGTACAACATATCCAAACTAAAGGAGGATATGTTCACTGCACTAGTCGGAAATAAAATCAACGAAACGACTACAGGAAATCCAAGTATAGACATTGTTTGGGAAGAAATCTCGTCAGCACTTGCCAGTGATGCAGAGGAAACTCTAGGCCTCAAAGAAAGGGAACCTTCAAATCCATGGTTTGATAAAGAATGCAGAGTTACTACAGACCTTAAAAACGAAGCCTATACAACAATGATACAGAGGCACACAAAAAGAAGTGCAGAGGAGTACAGGAAGTGAAGGAGAGCGGAGAAGCGGGTGCATCGGCAGAAGAAGCGCCATTGGAAGAGTCAACAGCTGGTAGAGATCCAAGATCTTAAGGATGCAAATGTAATCAGAAAATTCTACAATAAGGTAAACCAAGGTAGGAAACCCTTTAAGCCCAGGACAACAGCTTGTCGTGACACTGACGGTACCCTACTTACACAAAAAAGGAAGATCCTCGAAAGGTGGCGCAAACACTTTGAAGCTCTTCTTCCTAAGAATGACGAGGTGGACAACTATGTACCACCTGTGCTAGAGGAACATGAACACATCGAGCCTCCGGATGAAGATGATGTGATAGCTGCAATAAAAAGCCTTAAAAACAACAAAACTCCCGGTTCTGATGATCTTCCTGCGGAGCTTTTCAAAAACGGTGGCCCAGAGCTGGTTAAAACACTTCAACACCTTGTCATTGATATATGGATAGAAGAGAAACTGCCAACAGTCTGGCAGAAGACAGTTATATGTCCGGTTTATAAAAAGGGAGATCAACTAGACTGTAACAATTACAGAGGCATTTCTCTTCTCCCTGTGGAGTATAAAATAATGTCCCATATATTGTACCAAAAACTGCTCCCACATGCTGATCAGGTGATTGGTCGATATCGGTGCGGATTAGAAGAGGAAAATCGACAATAGACCAGGTTTTCACACTCCGACAAATTCTTGAGAAAGTTAGAGGACATAAGCTACAAACCCATCACCTCTTCATAGATTTCAGAAATGCATACGACAGCATTGACAGAAAAGAACTTTACACTGCTCTTGAAGAACTGGGCATACTAAAGAAATTAATAAGATTGTGTAGGATGACAATGCTGACAGTGAAGGGCATGGTGAGGATTCAGAATGACTTATCAGGAGAGTTTGCCTATGGAAAGGGAGTCCTCCAGGGCGATGCTCTTGCTTGCCTCCTCTTCATTCTTGCCTTAGAAAAAGCTATGAGAGATGCTGGAATAGATTCCTCCGGGACTGTATTCAACAGGTTGGTGCAGGTCCTAGGATACGCCGATGACCTAGATATAATCGGGAGGTCCCTTCGAGCAGTCACTGAAGTCTTTCTTCCTCTTGAAGGTCCCGCAAGGAGGCTGGGTCTCATAAGGGTCTCATAATAAATGAAAGCAAGACAAAATACATGGCCACAGGACAGGAGGCTAGAGAAGGAGAGCACATCCAAATTGGCATCTATTCCTTCGAAAAAGTTAGCAACTTTGTTTATTTAGGATGCCAAGTTAACTCCGATGGGGAAACAACAGAAGAAATAAAGCGAACAATCACCTCAGCTAATAGGTACTTCATTGGTCTCAGACCCCTGTTCCAGAGCAGAATAATTGCTAGGAGCATCAAGCTGCTTTTGTATAAAACACTGATCCGCCCAGTTCTCACCTATGGTTCTGAGACCTGGACCATTTCTAGAAAGTCTGAGTCAAGCCTGCTGGTTCATGAACGCAAAATTATCCGCAGTATACTTGGTCAAATATGTGTAGGAGGTGAGTGGAGGAAAAGAACCAACCAAGAACTAAACACTCTTCTGAATGAACCAGATATTGTGAAAATTATTAAACTTGGTAGACTCAGGTGGGCAGGACACGTGATCACAATGGGGAGAATGAAATACCAAGAAAGACACACACAGAACAGATCTATGGCACCAGGAGAGTTGGTAGACCCAAACTACGTTGGGAAGACGGTGTGAACTACGATGCGCGCCATATTCCCAACTGGCGGAGGCTGTTAAAGGAGGCCTTGACTCAGTAATGGGTTGTTACGCCGTTGAAGAAGAATCACTAAAGATGACAGAGTATCCCCTACCTCATATTAATCTCTGTAAGTTTCATTGTCTGTTTAATCATGTCTTCAATAATTGGGATTCGTTACTTTTACGGAAAATTTAAAATTCCATCTGTCTCGTTAAATCACACTAGATATTCACATAAAGACACTTTTCGTATATACATGCAATGTGAAAAGGAGAAACTAATCAGCTTTGTCAAGTTGACGAAATGGTAGAGAGGAAAGGGGTTGATTACACACGACTGGACACTTTCACTCTGCCTAAGCTAGTGACCTCCAAAGCGATAAACATGTAGGCTCATATTCTTTTGCCTTTTGCCAACGATGTGAAGACTCATCCCTGCTCGTGGTCATAGTCATCACTGTAGTAGCCCTAACTTACTCTAGCCCTAATTTTTTTGTATGTTTTATTTATTACTGGATGTTTCATTCTTTTCAAATGTTTTGAAAAGTTCTGAAAATGTTCATGTGCAGCACAGGATTCTATGATTTTTTTGAGATATATTAAATGAAATATTAAATTAAAGTATTTTTTAACTGTAAACATTAACAAAATTAATTCTCTATATCTGAAAAAAAATCAGCAGATTTTTAAGTATTCAACAGTGGAATATTTAGCTAAAAATTGAGACATAGGCTCTACGTATGTACATCGAACTTACGAGCCTGAGGTAGCTAGACGTATCCTTCAAATTTCTGTTCGTGTTACGTTGTAATAACATATCATCGATGTGTAATATTTCGATGATGTAATAACACATCATCGGTAGATAAGGATATGCAATTTTTAACGTACTTTTGAATGTACACACTTATAATTTCGACAGATTTTCTATCAGAGTTTCTAAGCAATACTGAATTTAAAGTTCAGTTCACGGATTACATCAACTAAAATGCACTGAGAAGCCTAATAATTTCATATATATAAAGCATGCACAATTCCGTGTCGTATGTTTTCTACAGGCTAGGTTATATATTACTGGTCACTAAAAGACAGTTCTGCTTATGTATACTTGACGCATCAGATTCTACTTCTTCAAATTATTATCTTATTATTAAATTATTATCACTAAATTAAAAGAAGTTTATTCAAATTGACTAAACTTCAACACACTTTCCTGTATAGTGTGAAGTAGCCTATATAATGTCTGAATTCCAGTTACCCCAACGTCTTTTCCTACCGGAATGCTAGTAACATATTGTGCACCAAGGAAACCAGTGTCTTAATGAGGCTTTTGTCGTCAGATTCTTGTCGTATAATTTTTGTTTCTTCAGCAATTCATTGTTGTCCTAAGCGGCAAGTATTTCCTGAATGGATGATATAGGACAGAAAGTTAATTGGGAATTAGGCTTAATATACAATTTTTTTCTAAATATAAATAAATTTTTGTTTTCAGTGGGCTCGTGTAGACTACCTTAGGAAGTTTTCTTCTAAATCAAAAAAGATACAAGAGGTGACAGAGGTCTTATTTGTAATATTATCAGCTGGAGGGAAGGAACGAAAACGTGGAAGAAGGATGCATTCGTTATATTGGTATTTATGCTAGTCTCTGTAGTGCCAGAGATACAAGGATAAGCATTTATTTTAGAAAAATTGACTTGCTAACTAGAATTTAACCAGTAGATACGTCAGATACAATTAGCATGAAGGAAGTTATGTTAGGTAACGTCAGGTTAGGTGTGTACGATTTGTAAAGATTTCTTTTATTTTATTGCAGTTTATGTTTGTAAACGGATGAATAAATATTTCATCAACAGATCAACAAATACAGAACGATAAATGTTTTTGGGGGCAGATCTATGTAATTTAACTACCAGTGACTTGCGTGCGCGCGCATACGTAAAACACACACAGTTTTGCGTAAGACATTTTCCTTATGAGGGGAAATATTATTATTAATTCGAGGTAAATTATGCATTGTTCTGTTGGCGACACTAGCTGGAGATTTCCCTAGTTTAGTTCAATACACAGTCGGGCGTATAAGCGAGATGCGAGTGTTGTGTTTCCGATCGATAACTCGTTAACTGTCTGTATGAAGTGTGAAGAATTATTGTGTTATACATGTGAAGGCCAAAAATAACGTGTTATTAAAATGATGCTTTGTAATTATTTTTGTGTGCCAGTTTATGTTTAACAAGTAAACTTCATCATTCGTACGTGTTATTTAGAAATTACATTACTTTATAAGTAAAATAATTTTTTTGTTTGAAACCATAGACTTTTCGAGTTAATTATCTTTAACGTCAAAAATTTTAGTAGTTTATTTTTATTTGACTTAACACTTTATTAATTCATCTAAACGAATTATGTAATTACCTTTCAATGCAACTATAAATTATTTTTACCGATTCTATTTAATTTTACTTTCTTAAAAGTTGAAAGCCGAATAAAACGTATTGTTACAGCTATCCGTTATCTGTATTCTCTTATCACTACATTATAACAGAAGAATCGTTTCTTTTAATAATGTCAAAATGATTGACAGAATTTGTGAACTCTGATAAAATATCAGCTATATGATTTTCTTTGGTTTTGTAAAATTGATTCTGCGTGTTTTTTTTTTTTTAATTTCGTCTATTAAATTATTGGATAAAAGCGGTAAAAGATCTACATGGCATCTGACAACATTTTAAACGTTACAAGCGCAGAACGTAGTAATTATTATATCCTAAATAATTGGTACAAGCCACTTTGTTTATTGTGTTAGATATAGAAATATATCTTTTGGAGTTGTATGATTCATTGTAAGCTTACCTTGCTCGCCGAGTTCCTGGCAAACATTCGGTTTATTGCGTCAATAAGTCTGGTTTGAAAAAATTTCCGTATGTAAAACGTAACAAGATTACGTACAATAAGATATATAAGATACAGTTTTTACACCAAAGGAAAACAGATTTAATTTATAATATATCGGTGAGATGGAGTTGTCAACCGATGGAAAGATAGATAGATAGATAGAGAGAGAGAGAGAGAGAGAGAGAGAGAGAGAGAGAGAGAGAGAGAGAGAGAGAGAGACAGACAGATAGCTGAGGAGAAAAGAAATAATTATTTTTATCTATTGTGTAAATTGTCTATTCCACTTTAAAAATTCAATATTTTTAAAGTAAACTAATCTACTACCTCTTATGTAATTTAATCGTATTGGTTAAGGAAAATGTAAATAATCACTTAACATTCATATTTTACGCATGTTAATCCAGTACTGACGACAAAGAAGTCCTGTTTTGTTAGAAAATAATAAGCAGTATTTCAACAGCCGTTTTAGTTATCGCAGACGGAACGATTCGATAAGCTAATTCGTTTAGACACGTCTGTGGAAATATGACACCCTTTGCTGCTTTCGGTCTACCACGCGCACACACAAGAACATGTTCATAGGCCAATGTAACGATAATTCTGTAGTGGAACGTGGATAAAGGGTGGTGGTTTCTTTTCATTAATCCATGATGTCAGTCATGGGGAAACCATGTATTCGCGGCCGGTGTATTCTATTCTTGGGGGAGTTTGTGTTATCTCTTTCTCGAATATCGAATCAATATTTATAAAACATGTCGGAAGTGTCATTACTTCATAAAAATAATTATAAAAATCTCCTCTCCCGTAGGAGAGGACTGAACTGTAGTCATATTAATAATTCGATCACTTAAAAGCAAAAACAAAACTTCATTAAACATAAGCTTTCTTATTGAGTCTGAAATAGACTGTTTATGCCCCAAGAGGTCTAAAAGTCTTGGTTCCTAAATGATTTTAATAAATAATTCAGTAAATGCGTGGCTCAGAAACAAGAGTCCGTTGTGAATGCCAGACTGTTCCAATGGAAGTTATAATGGCTGATTCCACTCTAAGTATAAGCACGAGTAAATTCATAAAGCGGTTTACTCCATGACAGTAATGTTTCTTGCTCCTTCATATGACGCCCAAGAGCCGCTCAACGGATTCTGCACTCCCAAATCAGACAATAGCTGTTACATACAACTTCCGGTAAGGTTTGCAAAAAGCTGTTTAAATTGTAACAAACATCCACTACACCGACAAACCTGATCAACTTTGTGCTTATTGCATCTCTAGTTGTCTTCGTTTTTGTTCTTTAATTCCATTAGCGCGGCGCTGTAGAAATGGCCTTTGGCTCTGCAAACCACATTCTCCTGTTACCGATTTAAACTATTTAATGATAACTTACACAACAGCACATACTTTAACTTATCAGTAGATGTGTTGTACAGTAATTAAACATTATTGAATAACATTCTACAACTGTACGTCGAATGAAAAGTGGACACTTAGTAACGTTCGCGAGGCACATCGCGAACGTCTTTAGTTGTATCAGTGTTTAGTCACTTCTTCACTCAAGATGAGTTATTTTTAATACCCTTTAAAATTCTACGTTTTAAAAAACATTATTCAGTGTTCTGAAATTGAGTATTTTCCCCTAAATGTGGGGGTGTGGGGGTAATTGAAGGAGTCCCCTAACACCATGGATTCACCACCATCAAGATTGCTTGCCTTTTCTCTCAATGTTGATCATTGACCGTTACTAATAAAATGTAAAACTATGTTGCTTGGACAATGACCTGAATATTTTCAGTAAAAATTTCGTACAGCTTCCGTAAATACCATTGGCCCACTCTGAATTTAGCATCTCTTGTGTAATACGGTATTAACGTCTGGTCTGTCTGCATTTTAATTTTCAACTAATATCGTGGATGGTTTAAAAAGAAACAAACGAAACTGTAGTGTTTATGTTGCTATGTGGAGGTTTGTTATCAGTAACGAGTTTCTGGACGTAAATGAAGTGCGGTATTTATGGTAATATTGGAAGGCGCGAATGGGATTGCAATCTTCCAAGATTTTTAAGTATAGGTTACTCAACATTTTAATTAAATCGACGATTATCCGGATTACGTGTGTTCAGTAAATTAAAATATATTTAGCTTTTAACACTTATATTTCTAAACGTTAATATTTGCAACAATGGACACGCATGCATGTTAGAATCGTCTAACTGCTTGTTTCAGTTGACATGTGATCGCTTACGATTCTCAGCTCGTAAGGGTCGACCTGCGAGGAATAATGCTTAGTGTTGTGTACAAATAGTGGTGAACGAATTCGTTGTTATTATAAAATTGTAAACGGAATAAGTGAAAGGGCGCTCATTATTGGAACCCGAGAGTATCGTTACAAGGTGTAAACATGAGGTTGAATTGGTGCTGTTGTGAAGGAATAATGCTGAGCAGATAATTGTAGGTGATCCAGGTAAGTGGTTTAACTTTTGTTATCAATGTTACAAAGCTATTAGAAATATCAGAATATTTTAATGTTGTTAAATGTAAATTTTAGAATGTTTGTACCGGCACCATTAAGTTTTCAAGATTTTAGATGCAGATTTCAAGATGCGTTGACGATACATTGATACATCGAATTTCTGCGTTGTGTATTAATAAGAAATTTCAGTAGTTATACTACGCGAATTATATAAAAATTAAAATTTTCGATTATTGGTCTGCAGAACAATATACATTTATAGTATTTTTAGGTTACCTGCTACAAAATTGTATGCTTGCTTTGGCACGCCTTCATGTAAACTGATCACTGTAATTCTTCTTCTTCTGGTGTCACAACCCAGTGTGGAGTCAGCCTGCTCAACGATTTTCCTCCATTCCGTCTACTCTCTACACAACCTTCTCCAACCTCTTACATTCATACATCTCACATCATCCTCTACGTCATCTACCCATCTTTTTCTAGGTCTTCCTCTAATTCTTCTGCTCATTGGTTTCCAATCCGCGATTCTTTTCGTTGTTCTGCTATCATCCATTTGTCTTACATGACCTAGCCATTCTAATCTTCTAGTCTTGATGAACCGGACTACGCCAGCACCGTTTATTAATTGATCCAGTTAAAAATTCGTTCTTATCCTCCAGGACCTACCTATCTTCAGTTTGTCAACGCCCCCAAAGATCTGTCGCTGTATTATGTTATTTACATTTCGGTGGAGGGGGAGAGGTAGTCACGAAAGATACCTATTGAGACTTTTAGCCTGATTCCGTCAAAGCGATGACAACATAAACATTACCGTTCCGTGTATATGTAAAAAGTCTTATGTGAACCTGTCACACCTCATTCCTTTACATAATTAATTATTTGTGTATGTTTAGAAAAATAATTACTAGCTAATATGGATGTCAATGTACTTCCAAGTTATTGTAAATTTATTAAATAATTATATTATTTTCATTTGGATTATCTTGTCTCTCAAACAGAATTATAATTCGTTTTCCCTATTGTAGTTACGTTTCTGATATACCGAAAAGCATGACGTGATTTTATTATTTATACTGAATTTTTGTCACATTTTCTGTAAAACCATTAACATACACTTTATTGTAATGAACTATTGTTAAGGAAAAGCTAAGGTCTCACAGTAAAAATACTGTCTACTTTAATTTTCTACCGATGTGTATAAAATTATTTGTGTAAATGGAGACTCATTTATATAGTAAGCTTCAATTTAACGCGTTTTTTAAAAATTTAAATGCCTTTTGAAAATTCTCTTATAGGCCTATGTTCATATATTTTATAGAAAGTTCGCTCAAACAGATTAATATTTTAGAGTAGTGACGAAGATAAAAGACATGTTATGAACTCCTTGAAAGGAGCTACGAAAACTGGTCCCCATGATGACATAAAGGTAACACATACCCTTGGAAATTTAGTACTCAAATTGGGGTAGAGCCTTAGCATATTACCAGTGGAAAGTGAAGCCTACATGAGAGGAGAAACGACATGTAGTCATGAGAACCTACATGGAGACAGTCTGGTGGGTGGTCCAGAATTTGCAGCTTCCTATTCTTTGTGAGTAAAGAGTCATCACGACACAAGAGTGTATTTAATAAACTTAGCTTACACCTGATAATACGACCACTATCCTACTGTATCAAGTTCTGGTTTCTGGGCAGACATTGCAGCACTGCTGATCACACCATGGACGCAGATATAAACTGAATTCGCTATCAGAAGCATACCCAGAAGCAAAGAGCAGAAACAGAAGTTACTGAATCTTGAAGAGAATGAGTAAAGAGAAAATTTTTCAGGAAACTATTCACCAAAAATAACAAGATCCTTGTTGTACTAGAATGTGAAATGTCTGTTCAAGAAGATGGTGATTGAGACTTCTCGAGTTATTAATAGAGAAAGGAAAAGGCTATTACCACGAAACGTTTGAAAATGTGAAAATCTATTTAAAGAGCGGAAAGAGCGGAGGCTAAGATCGCAAACAGGATACAAGGCAGAGAATGAAGGAGTGAATATTAAGATACCAAGGTACGTGCAATGAAAATGTTCGAAACAAGAAGAGAGAAACTCTAATGAAAGGTGAGTGCAGATCGGCTGTTAAAGTGTAAATCATGCGACGAGGAAATTTTATACACTAATATTGATACCACTCGAAAAGGGTAAACAACCAGGGACCAGTAAAAAGACTGAAGGTGGAGGTTAGTCGTCTAGTATAATATTCCAGGCAGATGGAGAAGGCGTTTCTTATGCCTGTTGAATCCAGAGGTAGAAGATACTAGGGTGAAGGAAAACAAGATAGAACAGTAGAATGATGAAGTAAAACTACAAAATATATCAATATGATATCTGATGTTGATGATTCCATTTGTGAGTTAAAAAGTAGCAGTGTGACTTGCTATCAAATAGGTTATCTATTGATTTATTTAATGATGGGGATATTTACTGGCCACAGAAGTTAGTCTCCAAGAACTGATAGTCAATTTTGAGACAACAAGACAATCCTAAGAAATCGGACGGAGAGTATGAGAGTGCTCACATGTAAGAGAAAAACGGCGTCTTTAGCGCCATAAAATAGAGATACAGCAATCACCTATGTACATCTCTCCTCAGCACTGCATAAGGGTATCTTCTCCTTTGCGCACAAATAACATACTCGTCCCAAATGTTGAAAACAATCATGGGAACTGCCAAGATATCAGATAAATTGTAGGCCAGACATTTATAGTGTATAGCTCTTTGAAAAGATTAGAGAGTATAATGATACTTGTTTAGTAGATATTTTAAATTGCTTTTAGGCTTGCTCATCTACAATGTTCAGGAGCAAGATCTATACAATCATGGACAGGATGATATTTCGGATAAGTTAATAGTATTTGTGAAAACGTGTGATCATAGAGTCGAGAAGCAGAACATAGAATAGTGGTATTTCCTCTCAGGCATACTTTGTAAGAGTGTCTGCAACAGCACTCTCTCCTTCTCTTTGTTTGAGATTATTCTTCAAGTTGGGATCCGTGCCGCTGAAGGAAATATATTAATTAAACTATAGTTTGCGAGAATATATTAATTAAAATAACGCAAATAATTTCCTATTCAGTTGACGAAATCTTACTTATAGATCTTTATCAAATTTGGAGAATCCTTGGAAAGTTTAGACATTATGGCATACAAAGGTGGACAGAGTATAATCGAAGGAAACAGGACAGAATCTTGACTGAAAGTAAAAGGTGAGGAGGAGAAGTATCACAGATTTAAGAAAATTAAGAAAAGTCGTGATCACGCTTATCTAAAACTCAATTTAAAAGGTCCTGTTTTTAATTTTTTTAATATTCACACACACACACACACACACACACACACACACACACACACACACACACACACACACACACACACACACACACACACACACACACACACACACACACACACACACACACACACACACACACACACACACACACACACACACACACACACACACACACACACACACACACACACACACACCACTTTCACAAATTGACGAAATGGTGTTTTCAGTTTAGGAGACTTCCAAACAGTTTTCAGACGACGTGTTGGAAGCAATACGTAACTTGCCTCTATTTCGTGTATGGTAAGAGAAATTAAAAAGGGAGACGTTCTATGTATATGATGTGTGTATCTGATGTATCTGACGTTCTATATGGTTAGTACTATGTGACGTGACGTTCAAATCCTGTTGGGTGCGATGCCGTAGAGCGCACTGCTGTCTTCAATTTGCTGACGATCAACTGCAGACGTTTTACTAGTTACTTCGATGACCTTGAAAGTGCGACCACTTCGAGTGGCAAATACAGATGGTAATATTTGTTTATCTGTAAATATAACTATATTTCATCATAAATCATAGTTCGTCAAATTTAGTTCAAAATTGATTAACGACGAAGCAGAGGTGTTAAATAAAACAACACTCTATACTTGTAGATCATATCATAGTGTCTATTCAGGAATTTATATCCCAAAGGAAAGCGTTCAGTACCATGGTCATAGCCATAATAGACTGTGATAAATGCAAACCCTGGGCAGATGAAAGTGTGAAACATGATTAATGACAGAACTAAAAAATATTGATTACGTCTGAAGTTAGTAGTGATCGTAAGGCGGTTAAAAAATTTGCTGATTTTCAGAAATTAGACGAATAGACAAGGCGACACACATAAAATTTAACGGAATTGGTTTATGTTTTTGTTATAGCCATAATATGGTTATAACCTTAACCTACATAAATATTTGTATATACTTATACTAATTTTTAAGCCAAACAAAATGACAGAAAACATATGGGGGGGGACTAATTGTCCGTGCTGTTTTGTGGAATTGTAGGTAGTCCGCAGCCTTGAAAATTGACGAGAACATTAAAATCATTTTCACTTCGTTAATTAAATTAAAATGATAGTTTTCTTTAAGTTAACATAGGCAGTTTTCAGGAGACTACATTCTTAGAAGTTATAAAAGGGAAAACCTCCTTAGTCATCTCATAGGGGAAGCGGTCAGTACTGTTTGCGCAGTTTTTGTCATCTGCGTGTGTTGTTTTGTTAATATAGTTTTCACCTGTCACCTGCACCCTTACCCACACTTTCTTTCGCAGAAATTTTTTATTCGAATAGCTGAAACATTGGCTTTTCCTATCTGCCTTATTCACACTGGCGTATCAGAAAACACACTACAAGTAGTTAGAAACTCCATAAAAATCCTGGTTCGAATGATACACATGATTGTTGCCTCTATAGCCTACTCGTGTTTCTATGATATATTTATCAAATACTGTAAATAGTATAGTATTGTTGTAAATATTAATAATACTAGTAATACAATTACCCACTTTTTAGTTTTGACTCCTTACAATAATTATCACACTTTAACACTACACTTCACTTTAACACTTTTGATTCACTACATGATCATCAGGATGTATCAGTGTAATTTCTGCTACCGCGTCGTTCAGTATTGTCCTACATTTGTTCTCCACTTCCACAAGTTCCATATACTCCTAATACAGTTGCTCTAGATTCATCTCCCACTTCTAAAAATAACATATTCCATTTTTAATTTTAATTTTCTTTAGCTATGTAACTTATTTGAAACCAAATCAAACCGATGTAGTTAAGCGTGATATCGCGGTCGTTTCAGTTTAATATATTATGCATGTATTAGTTTCTTGCGTATGCGTTAAAAATCCAATAAAGCTAATGATCTGAAGCTTAGCGAATCCAGGCATAACGAATTTTTCTCAGAAACTTGCCAATCTTGCGCACCTTGTTTTGGTTCTGACGAGTTCAGAATTTTGCTCTTTAGTGACTACGGTACTGAGAACATAAATTTGTGCGTTGACAGGAACTTGATTCTGTCGCACAAAGACATACAAAACTCGTTTCACTTGCAACATGAGCAATGTAATTATCAGACAACTTCCTTTGGCTGACGGCATTTATTCTCGACTGATAGTCCAAACATAGTAGCTTGAACCGTCTACTATACAGCTGACAGGCTTCCTATGTATGTTTATCTATGTGTATGCGTGTGTGTGTGGCCTGACATTCCTACTTTCTTTCCTTGCAGATTTAATAATTATGTAAACGTTGATTTTTCTAACAAAAAAAGTCCTTTTCAACTAAAATTCATCAACATATTCAAATTTTAAGTCTTTAATTTGTAAAAGATTGTTGTAAAAAAAACCATAGAAAATCTTCGTCTTTGGCAAGTTTACCTTCTTCTTTTATTTACTTTCTTCTTATTTTACAGAGAGATCATTCGCAGGAAAATCTGATGCAGTTTTCAACAAACTTAGTTTTTTTAAGTTTATCGTTACATATAAAATGATCTTATTTGTATTTTTTGGGCGAATTTAATATGTCGTTGCCTTTATAGTCTAGAACAACTCTGCAAACTGAAGTTCACAGATTTAAGCAGTCTATGCAGCAGTGTCGGAAACCGATGCTACTTTTGTATTTCCCACTTTTTGGGATTCAAAATCATTTGATTTTAATTATCGCGAAAAAATGTTTTCGTCAATTTTTCGTAGACGGGTTTGTCATTTTTGTCTCCTGCTGCAGATATAAAGCATCAGAGTCACATGTACTTAAGTAAAAATTATAAAAAACAACAACACGAAAACAGTCACAGTGATGAACGTCTTCACTGTAAAGACTTCAAAGGTGCAACGCGAATTCCAGAAAACCCAGTCAAACCTGATTCTCAGACCCCGAATCAGATCACGTGAAAACTTTATGCCACTGACTGATTATTGACTCTTTGCAATGAACCGCAGGCATGCTGCTTGGAATGAAGACTAAATTGTATTTGTTACTTTTAGAATAAATTTTGTTAAGTAGCATGCGCGCACATAAGTATATATCAGAAGTCAAACAAATCCGCTTTGATGTTATATCTACAGCAAAATCTACATTAGATTCCATTTATCCCCATCCCCAGTTAATCAAGGATTACTGTGAACTGAAGTTATTGATAGCATGTTGTTTTATACTTCGATTATTATTGGTTCTAACTGTTAAATTTCGTTAGCATTTATTAAATATATATAAATAATTAGGTAGCCTACTTGGTAGAATGTTTAGTAGCAGAAACTACAAAAAGTTTTTTCCACAATTATTTGCAGTGCCACAATCGCGCTTCTGTTACTAATCGACTTGTCCAGTAAGTCACAGCAGTTACAGAAATTGATGTGCCTATACTATCCTTTACATTCGTGTTGCGTATACTCGCACATGTCTTCATTTTGAGCCAGCTAATACTTGTATAATTTTTCTAACAGGGTTCTTCTTATCTCAAGTTTTTATTCACGGAATAGTGCTTGCATTCGCACGGTGGACTTTCCGTAATAAATACAAACATATGAGAACCCCTCGTGACGCACATCACATTTAGAGTAACTCTGTAAGATTGCAACGCGGTTCACGTCATGCATTCATATCGACTTTCTCACGACTAGGATCATGAATTTTTTAAAGACTCTCCTTTTCTCTGGATATGTTATTGTGCGTCACGAATTTATCGTAAAATAATTCTTGTATACTGAAAGTCTAATTTACGTATAATTAGTGATCCAAACAGGGCATTTCGTACAACTGTAGCTGTAGGTACACCTTCTATATGAATTTTAGATTTTTTTTAATATCGTTATGATCATTATTAAGGTTTAAATGTTCATTACATTCACAGCACTGTGAGCAGTGACTAGCGGTTTACTTATTTACGTTCCATTTTATTTACAAACTTCAGTGACTATTATATATTCAATTGATAATTTTCAGCGGTATTATTTGTTTAAGCCTGTTAACAAGACTCAATTAGTACTTGTAATGTATAAAATACTATTATTGTTGTAAGAACTGAATGTAGAACAGTCTGTTTCGTCACGAGCCTCTCGGAAAAGGAGTACGCCACTGTAATGCACAGTTTATATGGCACACTGTGCCTATAAAAATTTACATTTGTTGTGTAGAAGTGTCTGGAAGGCAATTATAAGATTTTCGAGAGTCCACTTTTGTATGTAACTATTATTTTATGTAAAACAGAGGTACTTTTATTGACACCAACATTGACTGTCAGGAGACCAGAAAAGATGAAGCCATAGACTTTTTTTGTATTTCTGAAAATTTTATGGAATCAAAACATTTTCATAACAATTTCTGTAATCTTCAGTATACCAAATTACCAAATATATGCCCAATATCTAGTTAGAAATTTCATTAAGAACGGATCGAGTAACTTGACATGGTTAACAAGATTTGACTTTTAAAAGAATTTTTAGTTTTAGATATTTATCGCCTCTTTTAAAGTAATATATGATACAGGAATCAAATTCGAAATAACATGACTCAATCAACATCAAACAACAAGGGCGCCCAGAAGCGACCTTAAGGACAGGTGCGTTATACAGGGCCCTGCTCTTTTGGCGACCCAGCGATTACTGAGTTAGAAAAAAAAAGAGAATAGAACATGTGTGTGTGTGTGTGTGTGTGTGTGTGTGAGAGAGAGAGAGAGCATTTCTTATTTTTAATTATGCTGATTTTCTTTTTTAAACTGCTTCTTATTTAATTTGTTTAATATCCACAGTAATAACACATGTACTTAAATATTTGCAAAAATTATAATATTGTGACTAGCAAAACATTAATACTGAAATGGAAACGCATATTTCCACGTGAACTCATACAAATTATAAGACATCAAACAATTAATCCAGATGGCAGTGCGAAGTGTGAAATAGTGATTTGTGCGTATTGAAAGATGAAGTTAAACTGCTGAAACTTCATTACAGAAACATCGATAGTTTTATTAACACAGTTCTGAAAGGAAACAGATATTGAAAGGGTTGACCGTATTTACATAATTAATGTGAGACAAATGAAAAGTTACTTCAGAAACTTTCATTTTATTAATTTTCGTATTGTTTTCCCGTATTGCTAAAACTGTGTATTCTTAACTGAAGACAAACTGAAAAATCTCTACGTAGTTAAAACACGTTACCCTAGTTAGTTATGATACCCAATTATCTGCCTTGAACAATGCAACGAGTTTCTTTCCGAGAACGGATATTATACAAAGTTTATATATAATCTATAGGTAATGCATCAGTCAATGTGTGACGACTGTAATTACAATACCCAGTCGCACTTTGGTTCCTCTGCGAATCTGAATTGATATTTTAGTGCAAACTGCTATTATTAGTTGTCGTGTCAAACTGAATCCATATCTTATCAGTGTGTCTCCTTATTAGTATTAAGCTTATTGGTTGTAAATGTATAATAAACTTATTCCAATTTAATAAGCTTATTGTACTCATACGTATGAACAGTTAATGTGGTTCTTGCGCGAGTGTGTGTTAGCAACGCCTAAACATCAAGACAGTTTAGATCAAGATAAGAATACGAGTCCGGTTTTCAAAAAACTGAATAGAAAAGATTTTGGTTTTTCGTTCAACATATCTTGTGACAAATAACGTTAAAGAATTAAAAAAAAACATTAACTTAATGATTTGATTGCAGTTTTAAGAATTTTAATTACAAGCTAACCTGGTGAACTTAAGTAACAACTTTCCCTAAAACGGCGTCATATCGAATGTGAAGAGTGGAATGAAGAAGCCGTTGGTTGGCATTAGGATGGTATGGAGAACACCGCGGGTAGAAGGATGGGTATGGGGTTCTTCCATATTTGATTGATTTTCTTGTTAAAAAAAGCTGTGACCAGCACGTTCGTCATTGTACCGTGAACTCTTCTCTCAACACAGAATGAGATCAGTAGAAACTGATACGCAAGTATGTACGTAAAGATCCGAGCATACGCAACATTACGTACGCCAGTATTACGAATCTGGCATGATTGTGCCGTAGGATATGGATTCAATAACATACCTCATCAAAAAGTATAGTTTATGACGTAATTCCAGTCGATTCTCAAACATGAGAACATTCATTTGAAATACCGTTTGAAGGATGTTTAATAATGATTTACAGAGTGAGCGTAAAGTAAAAGTCAAAGGTTGATGTGCGTGGGTTGACTAAATGTAACGTTAATTCTGATTTTTGTTTAAGAAAACACATTAAGATTATTTATAAGAACAAAATTTAAATGTATTTGACGATGAAACTGTGGTTTCATAGAAACGACATACAAAAGGTAGCGTTACTTATCACGCGTTAGATGAATTGAATTCTGTGGTTGTAGTATAACTCTGTTTAGTCCAAAGTACGGAAAAATTACATATCACTTTTAAATTAAAGAGAAAACCGAGCGCTTTGTTTAAATAAATTTGACCGATTTATCATTTTGTACAGAATTGAACATGTTCATATAAGTTGTGTTTTTCTATTTCATTAAAAACTGACAAGTAATTTTCAAGTATTTCGGACTTAACTGAAGTTTTATAGTTTTATATTGCCATCACAGAATTTTTCTTGTACGTAAAATGTCTTAAACACGTGGCAAATACATTTAGATGGAAGACAAGACGTCGAACTACTTGGACGAAAATCTGAACTCCTAATTGTTACTCGAAAGGAAATCAACAAAGGAATCGAATCGCAAAAAAGGTTCTGTGATTAATAAAGTGTTAATCTTATTCAGCTTGTTTATTGATCTAATAACTTCATATTGGTATGCACATCGAATAGAATTCAACGATATTTGTGTAAGTCGTTCGGAATCGGAGATCGCAACACACGCAATTAACTACAAAATAGGGATTACTCTAACTCTCCGACGCGGCGTAAAGATTTACACGCTACAAAGAAAAGTAGTTTTCAGGATTCAGGTTAAATCGGTTGCAAATATGAGTCAGGGAAATCCAAAGTAGAACACTGGGACACGGGCTACAAACTAGGTCATCCCGTCCTTCGCGCAACAGAGTTTGATCTATATTACCTTAACCGTATGCATAAGTCGATTGATGAAATTGTTGGCTATTTGTGTTAATGTTTTATAAAATAAAAACAATTGTTTAATGTCCGCAGAAGATGAAATATAGCTCTGACTGTGCACGAGAGTCGCTTACATATTTGTACACATAAAAAGGAAATAATATAATGTGGTTAACAAACAGAAGTATAATATGAAACGTTAATTAAAATGAGAGAATTTTTCTTAATTAATGCTAGTTGTTAGTTCCATCTCAGAAATTCGACCTTACTGAAGGGTACATTCCTCGCAAACGGTTTACATAAGATGACTGCTTTCACTGTTATGCGTTTTATCATTCTCAAGTAGGCCTATGTAACAGTCATGTTTTACAGTTATCCAGAACTCTGTGAATACAAATCGTTTACTATTAATATATTCATATACAAATATTAAATGGTTTAAATCTTACTCTAATATGAGAAACGTTGTCAGTTTCTATTCATTAAGTCCATCCGTATGGATAGTACCTACATAGTCCGTATGGCTTCTCTCTGATTTCTAGTTTCTATTTCCTTCGAATGTTTTCAGTCAGACTGTATCTGGAGCAATCCGTACTACGTTATAGTCAATTTCGAGCAAGATATTTTCAGCCTACGCTTATGATTAGCTACCCATTCGTCTGCTAGTTTTCGTAATCTAAATCTTTTGAACGTCGGAATTATGTAGCTATCCATTAAACTTCGTACTTAAAATGGCTTGTCAACAATACTTTATAATTCATATCTCAATTCGCAGCAAAGTTTGTCGCTTTTATTAGCTTTGATGGATTTTAAATTATATTTTTTTTCTGTTTTGAAATCGGGTTAGCGTCTTATTTACCGCAATACGATGCGTTTCTTTAAGTCTCATCTTTCAACGTCTTTTAACTTTCCTTAAACGTAAAGTTGTGCACTATACGAAACGGCGAGAAGCCAGTTGAGATCCTTTAACTTACACAACACACTACTATTATGGGAAGCAATGAGAAGAATGAATTTAGAAAAGTCTTCTTCTTCACTCCACGGAGTAGCCCCACATTGTCTGCTACGCCATCTTGCTCTTGGTCTTCCTGCATCTTTTGTTCCAAAGGGTCTGTAGCCTACCTATACGCTACTTTAGGTAGCCGTCTGTCCTCCATTCTGTCCAGATGTTGCGGCCATTTCAGGTGATATTTCTGAATTGTATCGTTTATGGACAATACCTGTAACTCATTCCTAATGTCCTCATTACACAAACAATATCGTCCTGTATAACCTTTCGTTCGTCTCAGAAAACTCAATTATGACTACGAGTCGCACCTATACATTAACACAGGCGCTGCCATTGTTTTATAAAATTTAATCCTTGTTTCTTTCCCTGTTTTATTCTTAAGTGTTCTTTATATGATGCCATACACATAATCTGAAACTTCGATAATTTTACAGTGACATCTCGTTCCGTTTCTTCCCCAATACTGATAACGCAACCTAGATAATTAAACTCAGAGACTCGTTCCAAACGAACAAACTCACGAGCAGTTCTTGATCTGACTGGATACTTTCCCGAAAAACCATGATCTTTGTTTTCTCCCTTGATATTTTGAAATCGTAAGCTTACATATATGCTTTAAACAACGTAAAGAAAACTGCAACTCAGTCTCAGTTTGTTGCATCGTTTATTAATCTAATAACTTCTTATTGGCATGGAATTCGAATAGAATTCAACAATATTTGTGTAAGTCGTTGCGAACATTAAAACATCCAAAGCAGTGTTCCTAAAGTTTAATTCCAAAGCTAATACTCTCTTCATGCTCGTAGTTTCCAAACTTTTTCATTATCCTATCCTACCAAACGTGTGATTGAAAACTTACTGTAAATATGGAACCATTTATAAGGAACAACGCTGCGTCGGTCATCTCTCATACTGTGACTAATGTGTTTCCGTTAGACACGTTGTATAAACCTCAGTAAAATACCACAGAGTAATTAAAAAGTGGTGCATGCAAACCGTTGTAAAATAACGGGCTAAAGATTCCAGACAAAGCCCGGGCAATGTACTTCTATGGCTATCAGCATTTTGTAGAGCCCTAACATTGTTATGGAGTAATTATAGAGAGCTATCGAGTAAGCCTACTTGAGACTAGTACCCAACGACCACGCGTTTTTCCTCTTCGTTTTCTTATCGATTGGCTTAATTCAAGGGATGCCGAATGTGCTTTCTCATAGACGCGCACGCGCGCACAAACGACACTCGAAGAGTACTCTGCTAGCGGAAATACATATCCACGAATACAACATTAAACTATCATATGTATATGCATAAATAAAACAATAACATATTCGTACTATAAACTGTACAGCGGTACTGCTAAAAAATTTAATTTTACACACATTTACATAGCTTCATTAACGTAAAATCGAAGCAACCATATTCTGTCTGCCTAATTTTAAAATATTTCAAGTACTGTAATATAAACTTACTCGTGATAAAGTAAGATAAGGAACTGTTTTAGATATTTTAGTGTAACATTTTAGTACTCATTAAAATGTAAGAACATGTCTCATTTTATATTCTAAATAATAGTTCCGCACTGTATCCAATGGTTTATTAATGCGAAATGTACGGCATCGATTGCGTTAAAAAAAATCTTTGGCATTTACACATCAAATTTTAATATTTAATAATGCTATGGAAGACCTAAATGAAGACGTCGGACTTCCAAGGGAAACAGTTATGCTGATTACCTATATTCAAGGCGGAAACAACTGATAGATTGACCTAGGAATAATTTCATCTACTATACCCATTAAATCGTTACTAGATAATTTTGTATTCCATCATCTGGTAAGAATATAATTTAATAAAGATTGCAAATTAAAACTTTTTCTTGTAGTACAAGTAAGGTAACAGAATAACAACTGCAAACGTAGAAAAGTTCAATTATTAGCGTACGTTTTTATGAGATAAGTAGGAACACGATAATAGTAGGCTAACGGCCACCTAATGCACACAGTGCGCGTATTACACAAACTCTTAACGTTATCTTTTGTTTATAATAATGTCACGATTAATTCTCTGTATTTGAAGTCGATTAAATATTAGTCATGTTACAGCACTAATCGCGATAAGCCATTCTCGATAACTTGAATTTTATTATGCACCTATCTCACCTGATAATGTTGTGACCGAGTCCAATATTTGTGTAACTGATAAGTTTATAATAATAACACAGGTTTATCCTATATATACATGTCCATGCGCGCGCGTGTGTAGTATATTAAAGTAGCAAATAATAAATTTCTTCTGTAAGTGTATTGCATGTCAGTATACAATGAAGATACATTTTATATTTTTACATGGAATGCTTTACAAGCAAAACAGGTTCTAAATAGACTGGTACAGAACATCAGAAGTGTGGGGGGTATGTAGAGCCGAAGGAAATTGTGAGGCTGAATGGGGGGCAATATTTTGAATTGAAATGAAGAAGGGCATCATACAAGGGGATAGCCTGAGTTCTCTACCATTCATAATCTATATGGATGAAACTCATAAAATATGCAAAAGACGAACTCATAAAGCCGCAGTGGGATTTTAGAGGTTTAAACGAGTTATGGCTCAGGCATTGCTACATGCAGGTGACAGAGCTCATTCAAAACTCAAAGGATAAACTTCAAGACACAGTGGTAGAGTGGGAAGAGGAAGTGGGAAGTAAAGGGTTGGAACTGAATATCAAAAAGAGTAAAGTTATGCATGTTGGAAGGAAAGGAGAACAGAGAACAGTCGGTTCAAGTCAAGAAATATAAATACTTGCGTGTCATTTTTGATAGTGATGGGAGAATAGGTCAGGAAATATCAAATCTAGTGAAAAAAACACTCTGTATATTATACAATAAACAACAATCCTACATGAAAAAATGAAGTAGGTAAGAAAGCAAAACTACTAACATTTAAATCTATATACCTACCAACAATAATGTATGAAATAGAAAGTTGGACTATCCTTAACAAACACGCAAGTAGAATAGCGCCAGCAGAGATGTGGTTTCTCAGGGGAGTAATGGGATAAACAAAGAAATGGCATTCGAATTGAGACGATCAGACGAAGTTTGGGAGTAAAGTCCTGATGAATTTGCTTGACATGCAATTAGGGCAGATGAAGCAAGAAAAATAAAAAAATTTACACGCATTGCACAAATGCAATGCACAGAGAAGGGCATTGAAATGCTTCAATAAATCTAAAAAATATATATATTTATGTTCATTCACCAATCAATGAATTAATTCTTCATTCACCAATCAATGAATTCATTCTTCATTTACCAATGTACAGATTATAAGTTAAATGTAGTCGCGTTCATAAGCGAAGTTTTATATGTGTGTTGTCTTGATTATGATGTGGCAGACAGAATATGGTTGCTTCGATTTTACGTTAATGAAGCTATGTAAATGTGTGTAAAATTAAATTTTTTAGCAGTACCGCTGTACAGTTTATAGTACGAATATGTTATTGTTTTATTTATGCATATACATATGATAGTTTAATGTTGTATTCGTGGATATGTATTTCCGCTAGCAGAGTACTCTTCGAGTGTCGTTTGTGTGCGCGTG
This sequence comes from Magicicada septendecula, assembly GCA_034769895.1. NCBI lineage: Eukaryota > Metazoa > Arthropoda > Insecta > Hemiptera > Cicadidae > Magicicada > Magicicada septendecula. The sequence goes on from CM068367.1 coordinate 379,753,637, forward strand.
CGCGTCTTTGAGAAAGCACATTCGTCATCCCTTGAATTAAGCCAATCGTTGAAACGCGTTCAACGAGAAGAGAATAAACAGTAAGTTTCACAAGGAAAAGTTTCATTTTTAGATAAGTGTTTATATGTGTACTATGTTATTGACAACAAAGAAGCAGTTTCTATGGAAACTCACCGGTTCCCATTTTCGATCACGCACCAGCGATCGGCCGCAAATGTGCGACACGTCCTTATAAACATTTTCAATGTTAAAAGTTCCTTGAAGTAAAGCCGGAGGGTCAGAGACCAAGAGAAAGGCTAAGTATGACTTATTAGTCATAAATTAAGAGAGTGAGACAGGACCGTGGGAAGATTTTACTGGAAACGAAGACTACCTGCATGGACAGGAATAAATGGAAAAGATAGTCGGAGACTCCCCTACTGAGAGGTACTGCAGATATTTGCATTTTACACAGGTTTCACGGAGATAATCAGCATCTTCGAAGGTTTGAATATAAGCTAAACAATATTCGACTTATATTTCTAATTGTATTATATATTTATGGTATTTCAAATCGGTATATAAATATATATTTACAATTATGTAATATATCTGTGTGTGTGTGTGTGTGTGTGTGTGTGTGTGTGTGTGTGTGTGTGTGTGTGTGTGTGTGTGTGTGTGTGTGTGTGTGTGTTTTACTGTTGTCAATTACCCCACGATCAAAGAAGTTGATAATTTCAAACACATATATAGCTGCATACAAAATGTGTGTAATAAGCCTACTGTATACAAACGCGAAGGCAACGTGTACATTTGAATCGCTTTACGTTGTGACGAAACTCATAGGCACATGGGCACTTAGTTGTGTTCGAGGTCATATTCTTACCGAACATTACTCACTGATGGTAATATAGCCTGTTGCGTAAAGTTAGTGTTTCGTTCATTTTATGATTATTTACTACAAATTACCAAATTACACGTAGTTTTACTGTCCATTCGCGAGCGATATATATATATATATACACCCGTGTATATATATCAACAGTAGTTACGATTCCCGGTGTATTAACTAATGTTTACACTCTGTAATAATCGTAAACAGTTGCTGACCCCATGCAGTATAACAGTTTAAGTAAAAACTAATCGAAATAGAAGAAAATCTCATTAAGAATGCTTTTGCATTGAGAAAAAGCATGAAAAGAATGCTTTAACGTAAGTAAAGTTAATGCCTTTTCGATCGGAGAACGCAGCATTACCACTTTGAAAAAAATAAAATTATTTTTAAATACTTTGTATAATTATACGGAACTACTGTGAAAATAGTAGAATAAACATTCACTTTCTGTCTTAAGAAGCACACAGCACATAACCAAACACACCACAAACACATGCACACATAATAGTATAATAATAATAATAATAATAATAATAATAATAATAATAATAGAACGAGGGAAACGAGTTCTCATTTTTAACTCGACCGTTTGGCTGGTCTGTCTGTTTGAAATTTGTCTCACAACTTTTTAATGTATCAACCGATTTCGTAAAACTTGGCAAACCTGTTCTGACTTTTACTCTACAGAATTCAATTTTTTTTTAAATTTATCATCCAAATAGGGCGGGAGGCAGAATTGTCAAAAAATCGCAAAAATCCATTTGCGGTATCATATTAAAGAAGATTTTAGCCAAAATCTGAATATAGTGTACGGCTTAGGAAATTTCAATTTTTTGGGTCACTAGGGCTTAGAAGAGGGATACAATTTTTTTAATTATAAAAATTTAGTATGTCAGACTAAAAGGCATTTTAACACAAATCCGAATGTAACAATTACTATGTAATTTTTTTAAATTTACATAGCCTAAAAAGCAACATGGCCTAAAAATAGAGCTCAAAAATAGTAAAATTCTATGTGGGGCATCAAATTATGAGAAATTTTGTTGTAAATACAAACTCGGCAATCATTTGACAAAATTAATATAGCTCTAAACAGTTATAGAATACTCAAAGTCACGTTATGATGAATGCTTTTCATTCAAAATAGCGAACAAGTTCTGCAGCTAAGTGAACTTACCTGTAGTAGTTTTTCTTTTCTAAGAAGGAGAAGTGCTTTATGCACCGTCAGAGGAAACCGTGTTCCCGGGTTTGTGGAACTCTCACCCACTAAAAACCCACCCCTAATTCAGGCATTCATATCCTTTCTGGAACCACTTAGTTAGGTCGTTGTCTTACTCTTCCTCAGACCATGTATCCGCCACTAAACACTATGAAGGCATTCATTCGTGTTCAGCACGTTACATCTTCCTAAGAACGTCTGGTGAGAGAGATACTAACAACGTTCTAGCATTCTGCTGTCGAGAACATTATTCTTCTCATCACACTTTCTCGTAATTCAGCCTCAATAAATGTGGTCTCTGACTGAATAGATTTGTCAAAACTTCGGCATTTAAAGAATGGTAGTTCTGTATCTTCACGTGCTTCGCGATAATCAGGACACTCCGAGCTTCTACATATTTGCACTTATATAAGTAGGTCCGGAAGTATCCATACCCACTGAGGACGTGGGTCGAATAGTAGTTAAATTTCCCCCTGAGTTCTGTTGATCAACTCTTCAACTTTGAAAATTTTGCGACATATGTATGTCAGCGTGAGTGTAAATTACCAACAATAAATTAAAATGAAACTATTTTTAGTAATTGTTTTCACTTGTTAAATTAGTTTACTAAACATAAAAACGATTTCTGTAGCGAGTGTAATGTGAAATCGTTGTTTTGGTCAGCTGACGTAATGGTCGGGTGAACAAGGTAATAGCTGCACTGGTTGTGTGTGTGTACTTGGGTGTAACGTGGATTGCTTGTGAAGGTAAATACATGATTTTGGTGTGTGACTACTAAAGTGAAACTAGTGGTACGGGTTCTATTCTAATTATATTAGGCCTATTAAACTGCAAGTTTATTATCAGCATTCATTCTTCATTTTTTGCACGCAGAGGGACAGCACAACACGCGCGCGCGCACACACACACACACACACACACACACACACACAGGCTCAGTGTTCGAAAGTGTTCTAACTGTGAAACTGTTAGGGCATTTTTCCTATGATAAGGAACGTTGATTGACACATTTTTATAATTGATTCATTACAATATAGTATGTCGTAAAGGCTTTCCATAATTAAAGCTGAAAGTATGAAACGTATTTGAACTTTAAGAATACTGAAGGTCTAGGAAAAGTTTCTGAGTAATAGTTAAGGACTCCCAGAAAAAAACTAACTAATACATCTGCTATAACAAAGATAATTAACTAATGATTACAATTATTGGCAAACCTGCGTGTCTCATTAGTCAGACTTTCTTCCATTACAACAAATAATCATTACATGCCTCGGTTAATACAAGTCGTATACTTTCAATCGCTGTACTCTCTCCAGCCATAAATCTATTAACGAATTGTGCTTAAGAGTGTACTTAAAATAAAGACTGGATTCAGTTGATTCTATAATAACGAAGTGGGTTAGCTTTCAGTCTAGTATAAGTGTTCTGTATATTTCTATAGACACATGTTCATGCGTTCGCGGACTGTAGTGAAGAACGGTCCCGGACCTCATGAAAATTATCAATGTTTGTTGAACGACCAGAGCGAGTTCTGTTATAACTCGACCATTTGGTATTTGTCTGTCTGTCTATATACAGGTTCTCTGTTTGTGATATGTCTCATGTTAACTTTTGAATCCACCAACCGATTTTCATAAAACTTGGCATGCATTCCGCTTTATTTTTCCCCACAGACCCCTTTTGTTTTTGTGATTGTCCCTCTCCCTCCAAAAAGGGGGCGAGAGGCAGAAAGGCGAGCGGTCAATTTTTTTTAATAATGATGGCGCCCATGTATACCACCGAAGTAGCTTAGGAGTAAGGCAGGGTAGGCTGCCTAATGTGAGCCGTACGGCATACAAGGAAGGCAGTGTGGCCAGCACTACGCTTTAGCCGCCCATTATTATCCCCAGGATGTTATCCCAAGTACTCATTTTCAACAGGTTGAGTCGACCTGGGGGCTGAAAAACGCACTTTGATTTTATGGTTTCCTGACCATAATTTTTGTTATCGCAAAAAGTATCAAATTAAAGAGAATTTTAACAAAAATCGGAATATAGTGTTCAGTATGGGAAATGTTAAATTTTTAAAACACTAGGCCTCAAAAAAAGTACTAAACATTTGAAAAAAATGTAAAATCCGTTCCGGGAATTGGACTGAAGGGAATTTTAATCTGAAAATTTTTCAACTTTCACCACTACCAAAAATCGAAGTAAAATTTTAAGGAAATTATAAAAGCTCGTGGGTCGTCAGGTTATGAGGAATTTTATTAAAAATTCAAACTTGTATTCTTATTAATTTGACAAACTTAGTACCTTTAACATTCCTTGCAAATTTTAGAATGTCTTCTAGAAGTCTGTGAGCTATGTTTGCAAGAAATTTCATATATTGTTCTCAGTATTAGGTCTATAGATATATATGTAAACATAAATAAAATTAAAAGCGTGGACTAAATTATTTGTCACTGGCGCATTGTGGTTATAAATTTAACTAAAACCAATGCATTAGCTTATTGTATGATTGCCTGGTTTACAATTGTTATTTTACTAAAAAAAAAAAATTGTTGCGTAATCGGGGCTTTCATAATTTTTCTGATATTTTAAAAATGATCTAATACTGAAATTTATCTTACAAATGTATTTCGTTGAAAATAATGAGCAAGTTCTGCAGCTCAGGGAGGTTACAACTCGTAGTATTATTCTTTAAAACGATCTATGTTCGACAAAACATATGAATATTGTCTGTCAGTATGCTGTGGTTGCGGTTATTTACGATGACGAATCTTGCTTCTTGCAATTATAGTAAACAGGCCTATCCAAAATGTGAGGTCCAAGATGTGTGGCTTACTCACCTTGCGCTATGCTTATGAATAATTCTGAAATATCGTCTTCAGGTTATCGGACATACACTGATTAGATTAAATCCAATAGATGAAATCTGCAGTCCGTATAGCACATGAAAGTAGCACTTTATTGTACTCGTAACAAATAAACATAAAATTCTTATTATTATGTTAATATGACTTTGTGGCGCTTTGCCTGTAAGAGACCTTAGCGATGTTTCTGCGTTCACGCGTAGCGTCCTACAGTCATACGCGCGTTGCTGTGCACGTCACTGTCCGTATGTTCGTAAGCTGTGGAACGTTTATACAACATATTAACGAACGGTTCGGTTAGTTTAAGAGAGCCACGCCTTGTTTACGTAGATGTAACCTGCGAGCAGTGAAGTCCTCGGCTGGATTTTGTTGTACAGTATTTATTGCAACCAGTGTGCCAGTCTGTACGGCATACTCGTCTGACAGGTTTATACCGACCATTCTGTTCTCACTATTTAGGCACCACTATATGTGAATTTCCTGTAGCTGTTACAGTTCCGAATCGTCAGTATAATCTAATCTCCAAGTAATTCCTTATTAAAACTTACGACTAATTTAAGATCTATGTTCATGTTGTGGTATATGTGAAATAAGATAAATTTAATTGGTTCTATTATTTTATTCTATTTTTATTTCTTATTTTTAAGAACAGTTATAATTTTGAATTTTCATATTACTCAACTAAAAGCCTAGGTAGGCCTATTTAATATTAATGTCTCAAATACCCAGGCGTTTTTTTGAGATGATTAAAGGAAACAGGATATGATTATTCCAATTAATTATTTAAATAAATTGTGATTGACTGAGCAACTGTAACATATCGTAACTATTGTTTTTGAATATGTTCACAAGAACTTCTAATCTACGGATATCTATATATATATTGTAATAATACTGTTTGTCCGCCTCGTTCAAGCCCCGCGATGGAAGCCAAATTTGTAATAATACTAGACGTCTGCCTCCTTCAAGCCCCGTGATGGAAGCCAATTTTGTAATAATTCGCGATATTACAATGTTAAAATAAATATCGATGTATTTTGGTTGTGCTCTCCAGTAATCCCCACTGGTTGTGCTAGCCGATTTTGTAATAAAACGAGATTATTACAGTGTAAGAATGTGTGTAGTAACGTAGATAATGTCTTCTAGTCTTCGTTATGCTCTCACTGTTGATCTTCACTTTTGTAATAAAACCATACTATAATTGTAATTGTATAGTGTTCTGGTATAATATTACCCAGAATAATTTTTATGGTGTGTATGTGTAGTAGTGACGTTCCGCTCTGGGAATCGTCGATTTGGTAAAGTTCCTGGTCTTTGTTGTTATCAAATAAACTCGGTGTATATTGCTGTGGTAGCAATTTGAAATAAAATATAAATTTAAAATTTATATTTATAAAAAAAAAATAATTTCGGAAAAAATGTTTTCGGTGTATTTATGTGCTTAATATTTAGGAATAAATCGAGGTTGTTGATTGTAATTATAATTATAATGGTATGGTGTTTATTTTGGTAATAAATTTCTGTTCTGTAAATTTGTTAAAAAGACAATCCAATTAACTTCAAGTTAGGCGAAAACGGCTCTCTTCTTCTTACTCTTGAAATGTTGTAGTTTCGCATATACTGCCTTTAAAGATTATCTAGTTTTCTTGGTTAATTAATGGTTATGTCCTTTTATAAGAGAAATCAACTTCAATTTACCAAAAAACAAACAAAAACGTTTATTAAACACAATAATAAAGTTGGTCGATTAATTAATCGAGGTTACAATGCCGTATCGACTCGCTCAGGGTCGGTCGATATTAGAAGTTTTACAGTTGTATTATAAAAACAGGTTCTTTGAACGGTTATTAATATAAAAAGCCAGAGAAGGTCAGGGACATGAAAGTATAACACTTACAATTCTAAAAATGTCTTAAATTTAAACAATGCAATGGTAGTTATTAATAATAAAAGTTTATATATAATTTTATTCGAACCAGAAAGCAGTCTACAGTCGTGTCTTATTGAGGTGACGATATTGGATCAAAATGGCCGCCTGACGCATGCGCGTTGATAGCTTCTAATGTTGACAAAGTACTTGTTGAGATGATATGTCCTTTCTTCGGTTAAATGTTCTTCGCAATTGTATATGATCTTCTGGGATATAGTTTATTGTCACTGGTGTATAATGGAATAGTTCACTTGTGTAAAAATGTTGTCAAATGGGTATATCTACTGGTGTTTATGCGTGTCCGTTTAACCTCGAATTTTCACTTGGTGTTTGGTGCGATTTCAGTGTTATTTCATTTAATTAGTTATATGTGATTTCGTTTATTGGTGTTATGTAGTTCATGGGTCAACTTCACCACTTCACTTTAATTAAAATAGTTAAAAAATTTAATTTTACATAAAATGATTCCATACTCTGTTATAACGTAACAGCCATTACAGGTTGGTTCTATCAAATATTCACATGAAGTGCTCTCTTCGAGGTATAATAATGAACTGTCTGTATTTCCTTCGTCTTATGAAAATCTTAGCCTATATAATATATCTCATACATTGTTTCGAATTGTCATAACTTCCGACACACTTTAAAAACGCACATTATGCTCAGAATGTAATTTCGTTATTATTCAACTGTTTGAAATATTAAATACATATTCGTTTTCACTATTCTATTCTACTCATTTTGATAGTAATTAAGTTAGTATTACAAAGTTTTATCTGAAAATTATATTTCTTATAATTTTTGGGAGGTAGGCCTAAAATTATACTTCCTGTCTTCTAAGTAAATAATAGCCATTTTCCCTAATATAATTATTATTCTATTAAATCTGAAATTGGTATAATTATCAATTCTCACTTATTTTATTGCAATTTAGTATATTAATGATGGTTTTTTAATACAATTCATTTGTATATGACTCCCCCTAGGATAATGTCAGTGAATCTATTTCAGTTTTAATAGTATTTTATTAGACAAATAAATAATTTTACTCATATAATGACCATATCTTTAGAAAGCCTTATTTACATAGTATTTAATATGTTGAGTTTATCTTGCCTAAATATTGTCATTTTAACTGGTTTATAAGACTAGGTTTGTTAATTTTCTGCAGTTTAAATTCATTATTTGGCCTAGATTTGATGTGTGGCTAATTGTCAAATGTTTTATTAATGTAGTTATTTTATATCCTTCTCTGACTGGTATAACAGTAATTATTGATTATATAATTAACATATAACACCTCTCTATATTAAAACTGGTGTTCTGAATAACATTGTTTTGTATATTACCTAATAACATAAATAAAAAATATTCTATAACATTGGAATGGTATCTAATTTTAGATATGTCATTCCTAAATTAAAATGAACAATAAAATAACAACTTATAACACTAACATTTCTTATGGATAATCCTTACTTATCTAATTACTATATGTAATAGGAATCTGACATCCTGGTTACATATAATGGTTATCATCTTTTACTACTCAACATTAACAGTTTGTTTTGTAATTCCCCATTTTACAGGATTTATGCCCCCTCTTTAAGTATAACCCTGGGTATCTAAGTTATATTCCATTCTATGGAATGTTCATACAGCTTTAGTAGCTTTTTATAGTAACATCACTATTTCATTATCAAAGTAGACACTGTTCATAAAACTTAAAGTTTATTACTTTGTACTGTAACTCATGCACCTTTTTTAAAGTTTATTAGTTATAATTTGATCACTTACACTTGTCTATGGTGAACTATCAATATATTTACTAGTCTTTTTCTAGTTTTTAACATGAAATATTCAACCATGGGGGGGAACTGTGAAGATTTGTTTATACAAACTAAACAATAACTTTTTGAATGCACTAATATTTAATACTACTAACACTTTTAGTTTTTTGTCAGTTTTACAGTGATATGGTTTTTTAGGGTGTTATACTTTCTCTTTGGACATTCATTGATTTTGGGGTTTTTTGGGGTTCTATCCCTATGGGGTTTTTGTTTTATATGGGTCGTCTTAATTATTCTTCTTTCTTCCTTCTTCAGTAGATTTGGTTTTGGATTATTCTTCTTTCTTCTTCTTCAGTAGTAGTAGTTTTGGTTTTCTTCCTTCTTCTCTCTTCAGTAGCTTTGATTGTTCTTCTTTCTTCTTTCTTCAGTAGTTTTAATTAGTCTTCTTTCTTCAGTAGTAGTAGTTTTAATTAGTCTTCTTTCTTCTTTGGTTTTAATTATTCTTCTTTCTTCTGTCTTCAGTAGCTTTGATTGTTCTTCTTTCTTCAGTAGATTTGATTATTCTTCTTTCTTCATTAGATTTGATTATTCTTCTTTCTTCATTAGATTTGATTATTCTTCTTTCTTCTTTCTTCAGTAATTTTTATTTTGATTATTCTTCTTTCTTCTTTAGTTTTAATTATTCTTCTTTCTTCTCTCTTCAGTAGTAGCAGTTTTAATTAGTTCTTCTTTCTTCTCTAGTTTTAATTAGTCTTCTTTCTTTCTTCTTCAGTAGTAGTAGTTTTAATTAGTCTTCTTTCTTCTTTGATTTTAATTATTCTTCTTTCTTCTTTCTTCTGTGGTTTTTATTTTGATTATTCTTCTTTCTTCCTTCTTCAGTAGTTTTAGTTTTGACTATTCTTCTTTCTTCTTTCTTCAGTAATAGTAGTTTTAATTAGTCTTCTTTCTTCCTTGGTTTTAATTGTTCTTCTTTCTTCAGTAGTTTTAATTAGTCTTCTTTCTTCTTTAGTTTTGGATTGTTCTTTTTTCTTCTTTAGCTTTGATTGTTCTTCTTTCTTCAGTAATAGTAGTTTTAACTATTCTTCCTTCTTCTGTAGTTTTTCGCTGTGTATGCCTTTGTTTCTTCTAGTCTGGTTTCCTTGTCGGGGTATATTAATTGCCTGCTTCTATCTTACCTGGGTAATTTTGTTATTATCATTTTTAGTCTTCTGGGTTTTTAAATTTGTATTATATTATATTATTTGCAGAAATTTTCTTTATTCAACCTTTCTTGTGAATATATTATTAAATAGTGCATTTTAATTGATTCTCATCTGGATATTCCATATATTAGAGCTTTATTAATGATCATTGAGTAATGTATTTGTGTGGATTATCTGTCACGCTACAATATACATATATATATATATATAACTCAAAGTCTGAGGAATTTTTTTGTATTGAATACAAATCCACACCGTTACCCCCATTGCCACCAAACTGTGCAGAGTTAACGTTTGACACAAGGCAAAAACACTGTTTAATTTTGAATTTGATATTCTGCCCCGTTTGCACGATTTAGGCCCTTTTAATTATGCCCTTTGGTTGACGTGTATAAAGATGTCAACAACACCATGGAGCCCAGAATTAATTACCTGAGTAACAATTAAATAAACAAATGCTATTTAGCGGCATCGGAACTGTACCCTTATGCGTTCCTGCAGTACAGTTTCGATGTTTTTAATATGGTATTATATCGATATATTACGATGTGGAAAAGAAGAAGTGTACTATTTGTATATTGTCCTATTTTTTAATGCAAAGCGAAATATGTGGTGTTTTCATTTTAGAGGTTAGGCGACAACGGTTTTTGGTTTTTAGTTTACTGCTAAAATAAATAAAAGCCTTGGTTAAGGAAAACATAACGGTAAAGGGTTTGTGAGGCTCGGTCAAAAATATAACACACATTTTAAGTTATTTGTGTCGACGTTTCGACAATGTTTATTGTCATCATCAGGACAATAAACATTGTCGAAACGTCGATACAAGTAAGTTAAAATTTGTGTTATATTTCTGACCGATCCTCATAAACCCTTCACTGAAAATTTCACTGATTGACGGTCACTACCAATTCAAGGATAACGTTTAATGTGAATATACAATGCTTATAACACAGTAACACTTAAAATAAAGAACATAACGTTTTTGAGTTAACGGGTACTTGTATCAAATAAAAGATAGCTGATGGTTTTTAAAATTGTGTAAATACAAAATTTGTATGTGCCTAAATATGCAGTTTCTGGAACATCTATACCCTCACTTATTAAGCACAGAATAGTAACACCTGATTGGTCGTCACACGAACGTATCAAAACATACGGTCTTTTTTTTTAATAGAGAGCAAATCAGATATTTTCTACTTGAGTAACTAACTATACATAATGGAAAACGGAGACGCGATTTAACATGCTGCGTGTAAGGCCATAGATTTTTAGACAATTGCAAAGGATGGCAAAAACAACTGACTGGACCAGTGGCGTAGCTAGGGGGCGAAGGGGGCGGCTGCCCCGGGCGGCACGAGAAGGGGGGCGGCAAACTGGAAAAATTAAACTGTACATTAAGGTGGTTCTTGGGAGTTTTCATTTCGTCTAAATTTGTCTGAAACTTTGCAGTCAACTAAACAAAGCTATTTCACATGTACTGTTAAAATTTCGGTGCGATTGGCCGTTCGAAAGTTGTTGAACAGTCATAGATGTGAGCGTGGCGCTGTCTGAAGTATAGGCGCTCGTGTAAGTGGAAATGTCCACGCAGAAACATTCATAGAGGTCATTTCTATCCTTGTCTACTGACGCATGCGCGAGAGTGGAACTCGCGCGGATCAGCTGATTCAGCGTCAGTTCAGAAATGACCCCTACGTGATTCCATCTCTCTTTTCCAGCCGGACGGTTTCTCAGCCAGTTCACCACCTCTATCTATATACCTCTATGGTCTGAAGTCAACTCAGTCTGGTACAGACGTGTATAGTAAGTAATAACCTCAATTCAATTCGCACTTATACTTATTTTTTGCATAAGCCGTAATTGAACGCATAAGCATAATTTACTTTTCGTTGTCAAAGTAACTTAAAAACTAATGCGATTTTCATAATATTGAGTTTAATATCTTAAAACCTTTTGTTTGGTAAGTCGTGCCTATATATATATATATATATATATATATATATATATATATATAATTAGTTGAGGCATTGAACTTTATTCAAACTCAAATTCAGTTTCGAATTCAATAAAAAATAATTATAAGAGTATTCATGGATAAGATAGGTAAAATGCTCTTAATTTTTGATTTTAAAATACACCTGATAAGATTTTCGTTTGATCTTAAAAAGTGATGTACCCATGATCCATACCTCAAAATTTCCCCTCCCCCACCCCGTCTTTGAGTCAAATCACCTCAATTCTGGGCGCTGCGCATGCTCGTGAAGGCCAAGAGGCATAAAAATGTATTTAATTTAATGTATATAAAGAACACCAAATATTTTAAATAAAAAGTATATTTTTGATTAGATTCGCCTTAGTATATGATATAGGCCTAATAATAACGTAGGACAGAAGATTAAAATTGTAGTAATTTTCTTACGGAATGATCAGTTTATCTGAAATTAAGATATGTATTACGTTATACTGTGGCCGTTATAAGAATAAACGTAAATGAATTGGGAAAAGCACCATTTAGCCCATGGAACGGGGGGAGGGGTAATTTTGAGGTATTTTGTTTATCACACGTCAACGTTTCAACTGTATTCGCCCGTTAACGAAACCAGTTAACGAATTAACTATAGTTGCAGTGTTCGCAGGTCATTGTCTAATTTTTTGCGGGTTTCCAGGTACTAAAACACCTACAGAATGAAACGAATCAAGCCAAGTGGTGCTCAATTTCGAAAGACAAAGATTAAAAAAATTCAGTCTGCTGAGAGTTCAAAAAATTTAATGAAAGCTTTTATTGAGAGAAGCTCGAGTTTGAAAAATCAAGGAAGTCATGAAGTCGACCCACCAAATCGTGGATCAAGCTCTTCGACTGACGAAGGACACAGCAAAGACGATAATAGTGGAGAAAACAACGAGGGGGGAAAAGTCAGCGACTCCAATAATGTAAATAACTTAATTGAAACTTCTGCTACTACGTCTGAATTAAACATCATTCCAGAAACATTACTTGAACTTCAAAAAAATTCTGAAGAAGAAAATCCATTACGAGCCAACGAACATGACGATAAAAGACTACCAATAACACAGAGTGACAACTTTAGTATGGATGTTCTGCAAGATATTGGAAGGTGGCCTGAAAACATTGCAAAACAGTTTCGAGACCTAGTCGTAAGTCAAGGCACCAGCCAACTGCAAAACAAAGACAGTGTTTTCCCTTCCGATACTACTGGAAGATCCATGAATAAGTGTTGGTTTGAGAAACTCCTTAAAAATGGAAGGAAGATTAATCGGTCATGGTTATGCTATTCTCCATGTAAAAACGCACTGTTTTGTGTTTGCTGCAGATTATTTCAACAAAAGAACTACCAGAGCCAGAGCAGTTTTAGTAGTATCAGTGGTTTTTCGACTTGGCGTAAGCTGAATCCTCGCATCCAGGATCATGAGACTAGTGCTGCACATCGCTCAGCATTTATGGAATGGAAAGAATTAGAGCGTTCACTGAATAAAGGAGCAGCCATTGATAGCCATCTTCAGCGACAAGTTTGTGAAGCTGCTAAGATTTGGAAAGAAATCTTGGAAAGAGTAATCGCTACAGTGCTCAGCAGAACCTAGCTCTAAGAGGACACAGAGTATCAATTACTGATAGTGCCAATCCTGGGAACTTTCTCGCACTTATCAAGTATCTTGCTAAATTCGATCCTGTAATGAGGACTCACCTGGATTCAGTTTCAGGAAATCCAGGAAAATTATCTTACCTCTCCCCGGATATACAAAATGAAATTATTTCCATCTTGGGTGAACAAGTGCGGAAAACCATAATTGCCGCATGTAAAAAGGCCAAGTATTACAGTATAATGTTTGACACAACGCCAGACCAATCACATGAAGAGCAAATGTCCCAGATCATTAGATTTGTTGACATTGATGAACAATGTTGAGGTAAGGGAATCATTTATAGATTTTATACCCGTACATGATAAGACTGCTGCTGGTATAACGGAAGTAATAACATCCACACTAGAGGAAGATGGCTTAGACCTGAAAGACTGTAGAGGCCAGTCATTTGACAACCAGGCAACGATGGCTGGAATTCATACAGGGGTTCAAAAAAGGATCTTAGAACTAAATCCATTAGCAATATTTGTTCCCTGCGAAAACCACAGCCTTAATTTGGTAGGAGTGCACGCTGCCCACGTCAACCCTCGAGCAATCACATTTTTTGGGATCTTGGAGAAACTTTTTACATTCTTCTCTTGTTCTACACACAGGTGGAGTGTTTTAAAAGAACATGTAAATATTACAATAAAAAGACATGCAGAAACTAGATGGAGTTCAAAAGCAGATGCTGTTAAAGCAGTATCTTCTCAGCTAAACGAAATTATTGCTTGTCTCGAAAAACTCAGAGACACCCCTTCAGAAACAGTTGAAACACGGGAAGATGCCGCAATACTCATCAATGGATTGGAGACATTTGACTTCACATGTTTGCTGTATTTTTGGGCAGAAATTCTCCCTGCAATTAACCACTCTCAGAAAGTATTGCAGATTGAAGGAGTAAGCTTTCACAGTGCACTGTTACTGCTGCAAACTCTTGAAGATCAGTTAGGAGATTGAAGAACGAATCTTTGTGACATAGTCATTGAGAAATCTGTGAAGAAATGTGAGGAATGGGGCGTGGAAACAGATAAGAGGCCACGGAAAAAACGTAAAATGCCTGGAGAGCATGCTGATGATGTTGTATTAAACAGCCGACAAGAGATAAAACGTTGTCTAATTGAAATTATAGACAAATTGTCAGCAGAGATGAGAGACAGATTCACACATCTTTCGGAGCTAGAAAAACGATTTGGTTATCTTTGCGAGATTGAAAATCACCTCAAGAAGGGAATCAGCGAAGAAAAATTATCTGAACACTGTAAAATACTTGCAGAAAATTATCCACATGACATTGATTTTGAAGAGCTACTAAGAGACACTAAAGATGTTTTACTGTTGTTGAAAAGAGCAACCAATAATGGCGAAAAACTAAACTGAAAACCAAAAGGTCTATTGACTTATATTAATTCGATGGGTGCAGAATCATACAAGTCCCTAGCGACTGCCCTTCAAATACTTCTTACAATTCCAGTGTCAGTAGCCTCGTGTGAGCGCTCATTTAGCAAGCTTAAGTTAATAAAAAATTACTTAAGGTCTACAATGACGGAGAATAGACTTACCAATTTAGCAGTTCTATCAATAGAACACGAAACTGCATCGTCACGTGACTACAGCAAAGTTATTTCCGATTTTGCAGCAGCAAAAGCAAGAAAAGTCAAGTTTTAAATTGTTTTCATCTGTAAATAATGCTAAGTACTTTTTAGTTGCTATGTACTTTCAACTTTTAAGACTACGATTGGAGTATTTTTGAAAAGTAACATGTAAATAAAAATGCTCAGTTAAACACAATTCTTTTCTTTTCTGTTATCCTTCATGTGTAACATCGTTCATGTTAATGTTGATATCATCCTTCATGTTAAAAAAGTTTAACCTCCAAACGGGTAGAAAGGCAACCTAGCTAAATTCTAACTTCCGAACTGACAAAAAGGTGACTTAGCAAAAGTTTAACCTCCAAACGAGGAAGAAGGCAACCTAGCGAAAGTCTAACCTCCAAACGGGCAGAAAGGCGGGCTAGGAAAAATGCTAACTCCTTTCTGCCCGCTCAAAGGTAGAAATTTCGTTGGCTCATCTTTGTGTCTGTTTGGAGTTTGGTGGTTAGACTCTCACTAGGTCGCCTTTCTGTCCGTTTGGAGGTTAGACTTTCACTAGGTCGCCTTTCTACCCGTTGAAATACATATTATTCTTCATTTACTGTTTAAATAAAGTACAGTGATAAGTCAAAAAATAGACCGCCAATTTTTTTTTTTTTTTGCTTGTCGGCGAGTGGCAACTGAAACGTGTAGGGGGCGGCAAACTGACAGGCCGCCCCGGGCGGCGAAAGTACTAGCTACGCCACTGGACTGAACGATAGATATTGTACGTGAACGCGATCCAGTACATGGTTTTGCACTGATAGTTTCTACAGAGTGAACTGTCCGAGACACTAAACACAGCGACGAGTAAATAAGTAACTTGAATAGAGAGGAGCATATGCGAATTCACATTTTTCTTACAATGTAGTTAGCCCATTAATGAGGGTAAGGAACTCTCAGTACAATAAATATAGAATAAACAGGCGCTTTTTGTAACTACTTCATTCTTCAGCTAGGCTACATAGAAATAACAGAGGCTGGCATTTGCGTCACATATAATTTACTCTAATTTATGGTCATTAAGATCATTTATTTGAAGTGTGTTTGTTAACACGCGCTGACAACTCCCCCAACACACAAAAATATATATATTAAATATGTGAAAGTAAGTAAATGTAGATAAATGTATTTTTATTACTTGTGTAGTCACACTTTATTGCAGCTGCGGCCAATCTGCGGCACGCGCGGAAGCGTGGTAAGTGGCACGCAGTAAATCAGAATGTTTTCCTTGAATATTGTTACTGGTTATAACGCTCATACATTGTTGCTAGATTTACTGGTTATAACGCTCATACATTTTTGCTAGATTTACTGGTTATAACGCTCATACATTGTTGTTAGATTTACTGGTTTTAACGCTCATACATTGTTGCTAGATTTTATGGTTATAACGCTTATAAATTGTTACTAGATTTACTGGTTGTAACGCTTATAAATTGTTACTAAATTTACTGGTTGTAACGCTTATACATTATAACTAGTAATTTCCCTGAGCTCCAAGAGTCGCCCACTTTTTGAAGTAAGAAATTTATATACGGCACTGTGGTACCCGGCTCACTTCCGTACACTTCGCGCTTCCAGAGTCCTGTAAACTGATTCAATATGTAACGAAATAGATGAAACTGAGGCAGTCAATGAGGCCTGGTCAATAGAACCTCTTTTCCTCACATTGGTACCCAAAATTTCCCCACTGCCACAAATATATGTGTGCTTTAAGCAAAACGTAATATTTTAAATAATGTGAGCATATTCTAAATGTTTAAATACTATCACAAGAAAAACGTAAACATTAAGAAAATAATTTTATTTATAATAAAAGAAAATGTACTCACATGCTGAGAGATCGAGTAGAATAGTTTTGAAATTCTTTTCTTGTAGATAGTTCGTTATCAGTCTAATATAGTTAGGCTTTATTATATAAAACACAACTTTCCAATTGTTTGTGCGTTAATATGCGTTGTTTGTTTCCAATTAATATGCGTTAATATTCATAAAAACAATTTAAAATCAATGACATCTAACTATAGTATCGTCAATGTGAATGTTTGTGTACATGTTCGAAATGTCGAAAGAATACAATTTTGTATCTTTGTTTACATTGTACGTTTTTTAGTTAATCCGTAACTTCGATTCTGGTTTTTATAATGTATTTGGATGAAAGATTTCTAATATATCAAAATTCGGTTTAGTTACTTAGCATATTTTATAATGTGTAAAAAAACTGAATTATTATAGGTCTACTGCGTATATTAATTATAATATAAGTATGTAATAATTATCACATCTACGTTTAACTAAATACGTATTGCGTAAATCATATTATCACATTGAAAAAAATAGTTGTTAAATATTCTTTGTATGTATATTGAAAATAAAACGACGTGTGATATGATTCTGTTTATCTTCATTGTAAATATAATCGTCGTCTTGTATGTTCATTGTAAAAATATGTTCATTACATATGTAAATATTGTATGTTCATTGTAGAAATAACTATGCCGTCGTCTTATTTAATTACCCCTACACTCTAATTTGAATTTTAATTCTTTATAGCAAAATCTTTCTTACTTCGTATACATACGAGAACTTTTTACACGTTGAATCAGTTTCCACTCGACACTGGAGTTTTCACTTCTGGGGTGTGTCCCACGACGCAAACAATTTTTTTTTTAACGATGTACATTCATTATTAAGTTAGATAAATTTGAATGTCAGGTAAGTTCTTTTTAGTTATCAGAAAAATTACAAATTACGAAAGCCAGCAGTACTATTTTTTTTTTTTTTTTTTTTTAGAAAAATGACAACTGCAAAAAAGACAGCAAATGCCAAACGGTCGAATTTAAGTGTGAACTCCCTTCACTCATTCAACAAATTTCTAATACTCACTTTTCACGTAATTTTAAAGTTGGCCTATATTATTAAAAGCGCTCGTGTACGTACATACAATTTTATTAGAAGCAATTCGCTCACGTGGCACGCCAATTGGCTGGGGCACACAAAGGCTGGTCACCACTAGTACAACGCATTACTGTATGTAATTTAGTGTTCCAAACGATGAAGTTTGTATCATATTAACGACCGTATTCTGAACTTGTGTTGTTTGTGTTATTATATGTATGTGTACGTCAATCAGAAAAGCCGATAACGTTTGTTCAGCTTTTGCCCGTAGATCGTAGTCCACGATGTTTCGTTATTTGTTAGCACATTATTTTCGTTATCCATTTTACTGAAACGTGAAACATTGCGTGTTACCAGTACAACTGACGTGTAGTCGTGGTGCGTCCCATGGGCTCAAATTAACCGCGAGAAGCCTGTTTGTCTACACGACTACATGAGACGTATTAGAGTGAATCGGGTTACAGACAGTTTATGCCAAAGCCAAGAGAGTACTATGTCGTTGTAGTTGTCTCATTCATTAAGAATCAAGAATCATTTTTAATGTAAATTGACAGAAGCTATGAAAAAGTACCAATAGTCTATACGCTGACGTGAACCATGACTATCCTGTGTAAAACACATCTGTTACAAAAGTTAAATGAAAACGTCTGCGTTCACAAGTGTTGACATATAATAAATAGACTCTGTAAAAACATATGTTAAAAAAATGAATGAAAAATATTCATGAGTAAAAGCTACTCGAATAAGTGCAAAACAAGATTATTATAGGCCACTGTTCTGATATTAAAATTGTAAGATATTGAATTGAAATTAAAGGCTCTTGAGTTAATTTCACTTAAGTAACGAAATGGCTTCGTGAAGACTTAACGTTTGCCGATATTAATAACGATCCTATCAGACTGAGATAAGAAGAAATTTCTGCATCGTACTGACTGGATGCAAAATTACCAAATGCATAGTTTTGCCAAATGATTCCAGTGAAAATCTGTTATAAAGGTTTTGTGGTACACAAAATATATGGAGTAGTAATGCGTATTGAAGACGTGTAGTGATTTGTATGTGTATCTGTGCAAAATTTGTGTATATAAGTAACGTGTATGTGAACTACACATAACGTTATATGATATATATATATTTGTTCACAGATACGCGCTCCCATTTACTATTACAAATCTAGGTCATATTGTAGAGGGGTATCTTTGCTAGACAGTGCTCCAACACATTCCTACGAACACATCCCTATGACTGTCACAGGGTCATATATACTACTTAGTCTATTATTAAGTGCTTGTACTCTGCCGTTTGTACTTTATGCTGAGTGTCCTTCGGGACTTCATTGATTACAAGATGATCGGAAGTTATAGCAGAGCCGCAGTAGATTATCAGGCAGAATTTAGGAAGGGAAATGAGGAGAGGAGCAAATTTTTATTTTGAAACAACACGTTACGAGTACAGAACCCCAGCGTTTGCGTCCTTCGTAGTTTTCAGAAAGGCGTACTATGTGATCAAGAGAGTTAGACTGCAGAAAGTGATGGAGGCGTTCAGAATGCCTTCAAAAAGCTGCTCAGATTAGAGCACATGGCGCTGAAGAAGACTGCATGCAATGTACGGGTTAGAGAAGATAGAGCGAAAGTCTCTGACATCAGAACAGAACCGAGACAAGGAAATCTCCTCTCAACCTTGTTATTTAACATCTCAACACTTTAAATGATTATCGGAGACAGTAAATTAATCAGAGACGGGTACACATTGTACAAAATCCATCGCGTAATAGGAAACATGGATGATATGGTCATAAAAACGAGAAGTGAAAGAGTGGAATGGAAGCAACGAAAAAAGTGAAGCAGGCAGCACATGGGATAGGACTGCAGCTGAATCAAAAGAAATGCAAAACGTTAAGAGAATTGGCACTGATGGAGGAGAGGGGCGAAGTTATATGTACTTACACATTGGAGAAAATGGAATTTGAGAACGCGGAGAAAAGTTTTTGCATACGAGAGGGGTGATAATAAGCAATTGTGAAGAGGAGAATGAGATCGATGCCAGATTGAGAAATAAAGAATTGATAAACGACATCATTTACAAAGAGCAAAACAGCTGCCCAGGAGTGTAGAATTCATAACTTCTAAGACGATAGTCAAACCAACGGGACTGTATGGATGCGAACAATAGGTTCTAAACAAGTATGATGAGATGATGGGAAGGAAAGATAATTAGAGATATATTGGGAGGAAGGAAAACAGAAATGAATATTGTAACGTTACATAACCCGGTCCCAATAAATTAACTCATGATAATAAAAGTCAGAAATGGGTAAACTAAAGCTCGCTCAAAATTTAATTATATCACTCAATATGATAAACAATTTGAGTGGTATACAGTGCAAAGTGAGTGATAGTGTACCCATTGAGGTGAAAAAACCAAAGTGAAAGCAACGTATTACCAAACTGTGTTGTATGTTTTGGAAAGGATAAACTTATGAAAGTAGTATGTAATAATACTGATTGATTTTTGTAATTTTATTTATTTATTGTAATTTATATTGTATGAACCACAAATTGTTATACCCAAGTTAATATTATATTGTTTCAAATAATTGTGTTAGATTATAAGAAAACCCAGGGTTAATTTTAACAGACATAAAAATTTAACTACCAAAGATAATATAAAATTAAAATAATCCTATGAAGGAAATGGCAACAGGAAGTAGTACCGGGTATGAACACTATTCGAGACTAAATAAATAATATATAAATTTATTTAAGGATAATAAAATGATAAAATATTTATATACAATGTCATAAAAAAAAAAATTAACCAAAACATATTATGTAAATTAAATTAGTAAAGAAACCGGAATGGAAGGGAATTATTTTTCCATAAATAAAATATAAATTTATAATAATTACAAACTGCCTACATAATAAAAATACTATGTGTTACTAAGAGTGATGAAAAATAACAAGTATTGTTAATAAGAAAAAATTTTTAACTAAACCGGAGAGTTGAAGAAACGATGCGACAAAAATTATAAAAAATAACCTTTTTTGGACGTTGGAGGAGGTGAAATTCACGCAAGATTAATAAACAGAGTGACTACTATCTAATTATACCTGAGTAATCCAAATTAAATGGTGATATACATTAAAAACCAGTGGATGAAAACATTCTGAGGATCCAATATAGTTCGGCCTAGTTCCAGTAGACAATTAGAAAATACTCCAAACGAAAAGGAAATAATAACGCAAGACGGACCTCATCACAGAATAAAACTTCAATCCAGTAAGAACAACACGGAGCGAGGTAATATAAACATTTTTTCGTAATAAGTCCAGAAGAAAACTCGTTTTTAACAGTGAAATAGAACAAAAATATTCATTTTATCATATGTTTTTTTCAAAGTAAACAAATACATGCTGCTCTCTTACGGCAATTCCGGAAACTACGTAATACTTGAAAAAATAAACAAAATTATTTATTAAATTTTCGGTATTTGTAAAGCGTAGCAATTATCCATTTCTGACACTCTCATAACACAAAGAATTCACCCTGAACCCTGGGGAATTATTAAGGATTATGTAATAATTGATGTTTTTTATTATAGCGTAATATTGGGTAAATAACAACATATATGTTTTGCTCCTTAGACAGATCTATGTTTACTCGGTAAAGTCGAGATGATGTTTTTTTTCAGATAAGATTAATTGTGATACCTATATTTTGGTGGCAGGAGACAAAGGTCAATAATAAATAAAGCAATATTATTGAAAATTAATATTGAATTATAACGTGTTATAATTTATTGTAGTGGGTAGTTAATAAAAATTTCAGCACAACATACAGAAGAAATCGTCACAACCGAGGGGCAATAATGATACTTACTCTCTCTTCTGCATAAGGCTGAACAAATTACCTCCTTGACCCCAAATCACACACTCTCGATTTCCTTTTAGATTGAGTAAAACAAGATAAACAAAATCCTTTATTTATACCTTTTAAAACGTCAGTTAGTATAATTCAAAAGTGACGCATACTGCATGAGGCATATAATATAACTCTACTACACCTCACGAAAAAGCGGTACGTTACAATATATACAGAAAGAAGATGTAAGTAATGTAACTTATATAATGAACGACAAATAGATACGGTGTCAAAATCAATAAGAATGCAGAGAATGGCTGAGGAAGGGCGATAAAAGTCAGCCGGAAGTAGCTGAAAGTGTAGCAGGAAGTGGGAGGAAGAGGAAGACCACGGGAGAGGTGGTGCCAAATTCAAAAGGATGTCAATAATTGGACGAATCTGGTAAAAGAAGGAACACGAGGAAAGAAATTCCCGATCTCTGGGCCTGAATGGCTTTTTAAAAGCTTATAAAGAAATGTAGGTCGTATAGGCTACGTAGCCTTACTATTAAGTGTTTGTACTTTGCCGTGTGTCCTTTATTACGTTTTTCAACCGGCAAACTAATCGTGTTCAGTATAGATTAAAAGCTAAATTCTAATAATTGATTGAAACACCTAATTATGATGTAGAAATCTTTTACTTCAAATTTTCAATTGAAATTTTCTAAATTAAAATGTGCAAGAAGGTCAGACGATTGTATTAGTTGACGTAAACGTGCGTTTGATATACATATTTGCGTGATAAGGAAGAATATTACCAATATTAAAATTTGGATATTTCCAAATTCTATCTGTAATTTTTGAAAGAATAAACTTCCATGTAAGTAGTCCATTGTCCTAAATTGTCCGTTGACGCTGTGGAGGATGATCGGTGACGAGACAATGAGCTGTGATGAGAAGCTAAGTAGTAGGCAACACCTGGTTCCTCACAGGAAGGCACTCTGACAATCGATCGGCCTGATGGGCTAAGGACTATTATTATTAGTATTATTATATATAGTTACTGTTATCGTAAGTACCCAGTAGTCAGTGAAACGTACAATGTAAATAAGATTTGTAAGAAAACCTGTTATTAGGTAAAGATTTACATAACTTTAGATAAGGATACTGTTAAAGTTACAACAGTAATAGTTGAGGCTTTTTAAAACCTCAAGTTTAATAAACTTTTTTATAAATATTGTTTGAACAGATAAAACGTGTATTAGATTACTGAGAACTACTCTAGTCGCACGAATAAAAAGTAGGAAATGAATACGCATATATGTGTGTGTGTGTGTGTGTGTGTGTGTGTTTATGCAAGTATGTAAATGATAAATATAAAATGTAAAAGAGTAGCATAATTAATATGAGGAAACATTAACTGCAAACACCCAGAAACTATAGAATAACACCGCAGCCTAAGGCATAAAAAGAAACATGGAATTAAGGAGGCTGTCCTTCACAATTTCTGTTTACAGTTGCCATAATTGAAAACGGAAACCGTTCAAGTCTGAGAAAAAATAATGTAACGAACCTTGAGAATTATTAAAACATAGTGCATTTAATTGTAGTAACCAACTTTAGAGTGTTTTCAAAATGTCTAATAAGAAATGTAAAAAGATCATAATTTATAAAATTACATGTAGAAAGCGGATCGAAAATCATTCATTTTATGATACACAAGACTAAGTATTCTGATGTTAGCTACTTGTTATTCTGATATTCACTAATTCCGTAGGACGTATTAGTGAAACAGCAAAATTAATTAATAAGAGACTTCTTGTGTATGTTAATCATGAACTTTCAAACGCCATAGTTTGTCAAACAAGAAACAGTAGTAGAGTTGCCTAAGCAAAACGTCTACTTTTGTGAGTTACATATAAAAATATTCCGACTTTTAAAGGAGAATGTAATTGGGGAGAACAGAAGAAGTCGATAATTGTAAAATAGTAAGCCTACATCAAACAATAGATACTACTCGAAATACGAAATAAGTAATATAGTAATACTACAAGCTGAGTAATATAGTACCTCGAGCCACTATGAGTGGAAAAATCTTATGAATAGACAAAACACACTCGACCTGCCATATGTGGTTTTGTGAGAAGGTACTTCTTGTCCGAAGAGATGATAAATATATGAGGTCTATTCTCTGGTCAGTTGGTGACACAGTGTGGTGTTCCAGAATTTAGATTGCGAGGAAACTATGTTGATTCCGTTTTTAGATTTGTGAAAATTTCATTGTTTGCGAAGGAAACACTTTTCAAAAAGAGAGATGCAAAAAAGAATTACAGTATTTGTATTTAGAAGCGTGAGACTCTAAATGTTACCGGTTAGAAGAAAGTGTCAGTCAGAAACGGCAGGAAATACCGGTTCCGTACTTCTTACTCGTTATGCGTACAAAGCAAAGATTTCAAAATCGATCTTTTTCTCGGTCGCAGGGTAAAGAAACCCCAGTGAACTTAATAATAGTAATATGATTTATATTACTAGTAACTGCTCAATTTTAATAAATTAATAACGACTGCAAGTAATCTTTGCTAATATCAGGTGGCCATGGTCATAAAGATTACAAACGCGAAGAAAACCGAGGATCCCATATCAGTGGTTTGTAGCGTCACCATAGAGTTCCAAATTCTTAACTGACTTTTCAAAAAACGAAAGGTGAAGTAACTTTCTAGTGAGAGGTCTAATCACGAGAGACTGATTGTCTTGTTTAATACTCCATCTGATTCCTACTCCATCATAAGTAGCAAAGAATGGTGGGAGACATAGTGTAAGTGCTTTTAAATCTGTTAAGATGTTTTGTGCAAAATGAATGATAATTAATGATAATCGCTGTAGATTATCAGGCAGAATTTAGGAAGGAAAGCGAGAGAGGTGCAAATCTTTATTTTAAAAGAAGTGATAACACGTTACGATTACAGAACCCCAACGTTTGCGTCCTTCGTAGATTTCAGAAAGCCGTACGATGCGATCAAGAGAGTTAGACTGCAGAAAGTGATGGAGGAGTTCAGGATGCCTTCAAAAGCGTGTGCTGATTAGATCACACGGCGTTGAAGAAGATTGCATGCAATGTACGGGTTAGAGAAGAAAGAGCGGAAGTCTCTGACATCAGAACAGAACTGAAACAAGGAAATCTCCTCTCAACCTTGTTGTTTAACATGACACTTTAGAACATTATCAGAGACAGTAAATTAATCAGAGACAGATACACATTGTACAAAAGCCATCGCGTATTAGGGTACACGGACGATATGGTCGTAATAACGAGAAGTGAAAGAGAATTAATGGACGTAACGAAAAAAGTGAAGCAGGCAGCACATGGGATGGGACTGCAGCTGAATCAAAAGAAATGCTAAACGTTGAGAGAAGTGGCGCTGAAAGAAGAGGGGGGGGGAGAGAAATTTGGGATAGAATAGCATTAACGAAGCAACCGGTCAGTTGTAAGCCAAAAGTTTGTTGTAAACCAGAACGAACTTTGACCTTAGGAAGACACTGATGAAAAGTTTCATCTCGAGTGTTTTTTTGTTGGTCAGAGACACGAAAATGAGAAAAAGGCATACAGATAGGACAGAAGGAATAGGGTGGGTAGATAAAATAAGTGTTATTTGATTTTATAATATTTATTTATTTTATTAAATTGAATACACCTTAATTTAAGGTTTATTAATTAAGGTATGGTTGATTTAGTATAAAAAAATTAATAATTAAGGCGATAATAGCTATTAGCTTTTTACTTTTTCCGGAACCGGCGATCCAGAATCAGCGTTATTTGGCTTAATTAAAATTATAATTTCAAATACTGTATTTAAATGCAAATATCACATGTTCACGGTCTCTCCTCTTGAGGTGATTTTACATCTGTTTTTTATTCATCTTGTGGGCGTGAATGTTTTGGTTACTACCCATCAGTGAATATGTTTATGTACGGTTTTTACTTCCAACGGGCATCGTAACACGCAGTATGACGAGGGACTTAAAAACAAGCCTATCATGAAAACAGAAAACACTACTAATGTAAACAAAACGACTCCTAATACGCCCACAGTGGAGAGTACGGATAATTCCAGCAACATCTATTTCTAAAATACACTGTGTAGGCTATGAAGTTAAATGAAAATCTGGCAATTATTTTTTGAATAATCTCTCATATGTATTTTGAACTATTTGGGACAGCATATTAGTTGAAAAAGACGACATTGTATCAAAATTAGCGGAAGGCGGGAGAGGAATTTTTTGATACAATGTAAATAAATTCAGTCACACAAAGTAACATAAAGCCGAAATGTACGAAAAAGCTTTGGACTAATGGTTCGGAATTAAGGGACGTCAAGATAAAGAATTTGTGTGATAATTTACCGGACAAATGAATGCGAAACGGGTTCTGTGGGTTGTGGGTCCGTGGACAACGGAAAGAAATGTGACGACGTTTGTGAAGGAATGAAGGCAGGAAACTTTTAAAATTGGTTTGGCAAGATACTGTGTTTGGAAGTGACACGGTGTTAGTGCTTCATAACGCAGTTACAAAAAGTAATGTGTCCACACTCATCACATTATAATCAAGGTGTGCAAGTCTGGCACACTGCTAAGAATATTTCGCTTCGTATCAATACAAATCGTTAACTAAAGCAAGTTGAATTATTGTATGTACTGGTAAACAATGTAAAAGAACGGCTCAAACAAAAAATTGTGTAGTTATAAAAATCTTACAACTGAGTGAAATAAGTTGTTTCCCAGCGTTATTTGTCTTTTTAAAAAAGATGAAATTAGATGATAACGATAAACTGTGGTACTATATACATAACAATTTATTAATTTTAGTATTGTCAGTATGGAACATACTGAAGCTCAAGTAAGATGAGTACATAGCCAGCTAACTACACCGTTACATAATCACACGAACGCATGGGTTAACCCCAACGTTGTCCAATATTGCTTTGGAATATGTAATCAGAGGCTTGTGTTAGTAAACAGCTCCAACCTGTTAACAAACAAAACTACTAGTAGCCGCTTATGCAGATGACACCAATATCATATCAAGACGGACTGCGGCTGCTAATGAGATATTTCTGGAGTTACAAAATAAAACGGAAGAAGTTGGCTAGATGCGAACAATGGGAAAACAAAAATGTTGAGCCAAACAAGAAGGAATTGGGCCTAACAAAACATCGTGATAGAGGGTCACATAATCGAATTGGTGAATGATTTCGTATACTTTGAAGTAAACATAGCAAAACTGGATCAGAGGAACTCGAGATCCAAGCTACAAAGGATCACCATGCTAACAAATCATACTTTGCTTTACTGTCGTTATTTAGATCCAGGGATATGCTTGAGGAAACAAAAATAAACGTATACAAGAGCACCATTAAGGCAATAGTATGCGACGCGACGGCTGTGACATGTGGGCAATAACACAGAAAACGGCGGATATTATAGATATTTTTGAAATACATTAGATCTTAGCCATTATATATTAATACGCATTATCGGGCCAGTACAAGAAAATGGCTTATGGACACTGAGGCACAATAACGAATTGTATCAAATATATAATTTAATATCTATATCAAATACAGAGATACCGGTCTCAGAATTTGTAAGTATACAATAATTGCGCTGGTCTGGTTACACCGTCAGAATGTAGGACAGCAGAACTCCTAAAATAGTGTTATTATGCATCTGGACAGGGACAAATCCAAAGGCAGACTAAGAGATGGGAGGATGCTGTTGCGGAGGATGTGAGGGCCATGGGGGTGCGACTGAGGAGCCACGGAGGATATCTCACAAATATTATGGACGAAACGTTTGGTCTTAAAAGAAATAAAACGACGTGTTAAACCGAAAAAACAGCGTTGTTATTATACTTTAAAAGTGTCCAGTTTTTAATATTCCGACAAAGAAAATAGTCGTCGACATTACAGAAGAGTTTAGTTGGAGCTTTAGAAAACACAGTCTAGATTTGCGACAAATTTAAATAATATAATCTTGATTAATCACTTCTTCCTAAGGTCTTATAATATGCAGTTGTTCATTATAACTTTCCAATTATGTTTTTAAAATTATAAGGAAGTTCACAGTCAATTAAAAATATGAGATTGCCGTAAATTGGCTTCATGATTCCTCTAATTTGAAATTTGTTTTATTTTACAGTGGATATAAATGGATCTTTTATTTTGCAAATTCGATTCACTCATAATTTTCTAGTGAATATTTTTACTGAGTTAACAATAGAGTCTCTGTTTTGACCAGCTTTCCTTACGTGTTAGCCGATGTTAACGTCATATCCAGTGTATCATATGGTCTGCTGGCGTCAAGTGTTGAGGGCCACTGACGTCAAGTCTTCTTCTTCTTCTTCTTCTTCTTCTTCTTCTTCTTCTTCTTCTTCTTCTTCTTCTTCTTCTTCTTCTTCTTCTTCTTCTTCTTCTTCTTCTTCTTCCTCTTCCTCTTCCTCTTCTTCTTCTTCTTCTTCTTCTTCTTCTTCAGCGGCTCAACAACCCATTACTGAGTCAAGGCCTCCTTTAATAGCCTCCACCAGTTGTCCCGGTCAAGTGCAGCTGCTCTCCAGTTTTTATCTTTCTTTAATAATTTGTCAGTAATACCTTACAAAATTTTAAACTTTTAGGAATGTGGTACGGTACGCCAACTCTCCTTGACCCTTCGCTCCATTTATCAGGTGACAACTTTCAGAAAAGTGTTAATGTCGGTGGCTCTGATTAAATTCATTTAGTTAGTTACTCTTGTCAAGTATAAACATTTTTTTGAAATTTCTCTGTTTCGAGATCCTTAGTTACTCGGTATCCAATGCGTACTGTGTAATTTGGTGTAGGGCTACAGAGAAGAGTAGGATAATTTATGAATACAGAGATTCTGGGATTAGCAGTCCAAGTTAGCGATCTCCTTCTCCTTCTCCTTCTCCTTCTTCTTCTTCTTCTTCTTCTTCTTCTTCTTCTCCTTCTGTAACTTCCTTGTTAGGACTCTGTCCTGTTTTATAACAATGGTCCTACATGCTGTCACTCCACCTCTTCCTTGGCCGACCAATGCTTCTCTTAACGTTTGGTTGGCTATCTCTTGCCTTTTTCACTAGCCTTGTGTCATCCATTCTTGATATGTGTTCATTCCATATCCTTCTTCTTTCCGCAATCCAAGGATTAGTATCTGTTACATTACACGTTTCTCTTATACTATTGTTTGGCAACGTATTGTACCTTGTCTTTCCTAGTACCCTCCGTAATATAGTCATTTCTATAGTTTGTCATTTTCGTTGAGTTGTTACTGTACATGTACGTATGTACTTGGTCTCTGATACATAGGATATTATTGGACGCATTGTGCTTTGTAAACCCTAGTTTTTGCTTCTTGTGTGAGGTATTTATTATTCCGTATAAGGTGATTATGTCATTTATCACAAGCTTACACCTTAATGGGTCATGTGAAATTGTAATTTATTTTGTTTTCTCTTACGCTATCTTCAAGTTATACTTTTGACATGTTTTGTTCAAATTATACACAAGCTTTAGCGATCTAGTAGAGGATAACGATAGGCGTCTTGAACAAAACGTTTGAGCAATTTTCTGTACTGAAATATAACTTCTTAAAAATTTGCAAGAAATCTGTACTGGAAACACATAAACTTGTTACAAAACTTCACTCGTAAACAAAATATATAAAAAATAGAGGCGTACCAATACGACTGTAAATGTTGTTAGATGTTAGGTACTTAATACTTTTTTTTCTTAGTGACATAGTTGATGTAAAAAGATGATGGGCGTTGATCTTTGAGAACGCTTCAACGCAAGTAATTCGTGTTAAATGAATTACCGTGAATTTCATCCTGTAAATAAATTGTAATGATGTGGTGAAATTTTATTTCAGACTCATACAGCATTAAATTACCAGTAACTTCCGTTTACGTATCCGCTCGTTTTCAAATAAACAGACAGGATTGTGTAAAACGTTTCCACAAACATAGATAAACCAATATGAAAATATCCATAAATATCTACTCCAGTGAGCACTGAAAGAATAGTGCGCTTGGACTGAACAAGTGGTTACAAACTGACTCCTGAAACGGAGACAAGAAAAACAAAAATTTGCACTGCATTGCATTTTAATTTTGTTGACTACGTCTGGTTTCTGTGCAATTTTTACTTGATATTAAAAACAGCTAACGCCAGGGCACAAAACAGTGTAGTGTAATTGTTTGAATGTAATTTGTGTGTTTGTGTAGTGTATAATTGTTGTAATAGGAGACGAGACTGGCCGCGCTTGAGTCCGGCGCGTAGCCTGTAGACCGTTGACTTCGTCCCCTTCCCGTCTTATCACTACACTACATGACTTTATTGCCAAGGACGTTGACCTGATTTTTAATTGCAGACAAGTGCAATGTGCGTTTTATACCAACTGTATTCTGTATCAATTAAGCTCATAGCTTTGATAGACAATCCTTTACAGTTCGTTAACTAGACTTGATTTATTTTGAAAACGTCTACGTACTTGAAATGTTTACACGTTTTTCCC
Source organism: Magicicada septendecula (assembly GCA_034769895.1). Lineage (NCBI taxonomy): Eukaryota > Metazoa > Arthropoda > Insecta > Hemiptera > Cicadidae > Magicicada > Magicicada septendecula. Next base: position 379,784,078 of record CM068367.1, read on the forward strand.
GATATCTAACTTGCTATTAGAAATAATTCCTATAACTTAATTTTGTCTACTATCTTCTACGTGCTAACTCCTGTCTGAATGAATTTTTGTTAGAATACCTTGAAAACATTTTGTAGCACATTTGACACTCGGATTTGACATTTTCTTTCCAGTCTATATGCATTAAGGTTACTGATATCTTCTGGTGTTACATTTTATTTACGTGGCACGCTTTATATAATAGTCTTATGTTATATTTAAAATTATAATGAGATAATTTTAATTAAATGACGTAATGAAATAAAGAAGATGTAAGAAGTATCATAATAAAATTTCAATACCAGTTAAAATGTACTGCTTCAAGAGTAGCCATCACGCCAAGTAGTCTGTTACACACGACTACACTTTACTGTAGTTGTGTATACCCGCCTAAGGACACTGCACGGAAAACACAGTCATATATAAGTTCTTGAGTACTATGAGTGCAAGCATTTATCTTACAATATATCAAATAAAGAATAAGAGAAAAAATGGGGAAGGATGTGGGAAATATAATGCAATTATTTTCGGGGGAGGAGAAGTGTATGTTTACGCTATCAGTTTATCCCTGTGTCAGTGTTGTAAGATTATCTGGAATTCCGCTAAATTTGACTGATTTTCAGCGGGAAAACTATTGATTTTAACGAAGAGCGGATTTTTTTAACAGACTTGCTAGTGACTGTTTATTTACTCTTTCTTCAAAAAAGAAAAAATATATTTATCTAATCTTTTTTCTTAAAATATACGTTATTTTTTCTCCCAAATATACTCTGTTTTCTCCCTTCACGTACGTTAAATTTTACCGTTTCTTATTGCAGACGAGAAATGTATAATATCTGAGAAAGCTAACACCGGTCTTTACTTCTCCGACCACTTGTAAGTATCGTACAGTATCTCTGTTCCCTTCAGTTGATCACATAATCTAATGTGAATCCTAGTTTAAAAAAAAAGTTTATTCCTCAGAAGATGTGTATGTGGCCGGTTATTTTCATGTGGCCTACCTTCACACTACGTGTTCTTCTATATTTCACCAGTCAGTACAAGTAAACACAATGTCAATCCCCAGTTTACTAGACTAACGTAATTTTAGTTTATTTGCTATTACGCTCTTCTCCGGGCTCTATGCTGTAAATTTCTTGTAGCAATACACTGACATAGGGAAATCTCTCTGTATTAGTAATCTATCAGAAGTTTGGTTATAATTTCCATACTATTACGAGTAAAAATACAACTAACTGTTCTTTAATAACATTATTGTGTTTTATTACCAGTACAAGGTTTTCTTTAATTAAAAAATCCGTATTGGTTTGAAGGAAAATATATGAGTAAGCTACCGCAACGTATGCACTTGACTAAACAAGAAGTTGTTGAACGTAAACAAACAGTTCTTGCAAAATAATGTTTTGTGAAGGCGCTAAACGTGTAATTTTCGAAAAGTATTTACTAAACGTTGTAAAACTATTACGAAATGTTTAAACTTAAAAAAATATGATTTCCTTTACTTGCACTACAAGTACGTCTTTATATCTAAACTTATCGGCACTATCGTTTACATTATTCGTTACTATGTAATAGACAAATATACAAATATGATGAATAAATAAAAACTTAAATTTAGCGGATTTCAACGGCTTTTGGCAAGTAATTGTGAACAGCGGATTTTTAGCTTCGGTTTAACGGGAAAAACGTTTGAGCTGACAATACTGCCCTGAGTGCTTCAAGACCCAAAGTGACTGCTGAAGCGTCGTATAGTACGTAGAAGGTCGACATTTATCAACAGTTATTTTATTATATGATATACCAAGGATAAACCTAAAGGATAAAGAGATGACAACCTAACCGTGATTTTCAAATCTATTAAAATTTGTAGTCCTATATTAGTTATTCTGCACATTTCATATTTGTTGATGTTAGTCTGTTTCACGCAAACACACATTTACGCTAGTGTCTGGTGCGTATATGTATGAAGGGAACCTAACTTGACGTGATTCAGCAACCTGAATTTGCTCTCCTTGAACACAACTTGTATTTGTGACTTACGCCTCACAGTTTTTAGATTCGTGGCGATTAAATAAAATAATAGTTGTTTTCAAGTTTAACGTTTTGTTAATTTTTTAATTATCGTGAAATATTATACATAATTGGAGAGAAAATACATGATGTAATCTAGCTCTTTTGAAAATGTGGAAACATTTTACAAATTTGTTGTTTGCCGAAAAGTGTAGGCACGTGTTTGTATAGAGAAGAGTTGCTTTGCTGCCTGAGTTTGTCATCCCATCGCCTCGATAACGATTGGGACGTTATGTGTGGCCATGATTTCAACGCTTGCGCACAGCCTCTGTCTACTAAGTACTGGATAGGCTTGCTTATATATAGTTAACAAAGGTTTTAACATCAATTTAATCAATTTTTTTAATAGATTAATTTTGGCATGGATTTATTCAAGACTATTTAATTGTTATGGTTATTACAAATGAAAATAGAGTTCCTAATTTTAACGCTGACCCGAGGTAGTTCCATTTTTTATGAAACTGAGTCAGCGATGGAGGTGTTAAATGATATTCGAACCCGCGACTCAACTCTAGCGAACACTGGACTCAGTGTGCTGGGCTTATCTCCCTTGGTTATAATATGATGTGCATAACTACAGATTGGTTTTTGTAGAACTATGACTGGTTTGCTATTTATTATTACTGTACCCTTTATTTTCCAACCTCGCATGTACATCGTCGTCAGCGGCTATTCTAACTGATAGTACTCTATATGTTAATATAGAGTTGGTAGATTACCAATAATAGATCAGTTAATAGCAAATGTGTTAAGAACTATGCGCCTCGGATTCCGCACTCTTAACACAGTGGAGAACTTTCAAAGTAAGAAAAGTAACAAATGAAACTCAGCAATCGTTTATAGTAACATTAGAAATTGTACAACCGTTGGTGTTATGAGGTAATAAACAGTTGATGACTCCAGAGTGTAGTACACCTGTTAATGTTACTGTATAACCAATCGCCTGTAACAGAAACGGGTACTTTCCTAATATCCGTTCCCACACTACATTTTCGATGTTTTGAATATGCGATAGTATCGATATACCACGATGTGAAGACGAAGTGTACTAATTGTAAGTTATTCTATTACTGAACGTAAAGTAAAAAATATATAAGTTTTTGTTTGTGATGTTAAGTAATAATGTTTTCTAGTTTTAAGTTTACAGTTTAAAGAAATAAAAGCCATGGTTAGAAAAATATAGCGTTAAAGTGTAGGCTATATACAATGCTTATAACAGAGTAACATTTCAAATAAACAACCTAACGTTTTTTTAGCGAAACAACAGCGAAAGAAAATGTAACATGCAAAATACAATTATTTTTTAATACTAAAATTAAAACGAAAAACAACGTATTAACAAATGAAAACAATATTTGTTTTGCTCGTTGTGGGCCAGTATTCTTTTATGTTATTCAATAAAATCTCGAAAACTTCACTGGGAGCGAATTTTGTGCAAAACACATAAAAAAGAGAATAGCACCGCGCCTTACTTCGAGTTGGTTGCTTTTCCAGAGGTCTGCACAAAACCCGAGTATTAGTGAAAAAACGAGTATTAGTGGAAAAAGAGTTCTGCCACAAAAAGGGAGACATGTATAGTAACAGGTAAGGGTGGCCCTTGGGCCACCCTGTGTTACTTCGAGTTGGTTTTTTTTTACGTGGTTTTCACAAAAAAGTGGGTATTGTTTAAAAGGCATATTGGTTTCCATGCGTACTTTTAGTTTGCATGTTTACCTAACAACGTCAACTTTTGGCGTCATCACATCAGAGCTATGTTATTGCTGAAAAAATCTTTCTTAAAAAATATTACAATGAAAAACGATTGCAATTGTCAACAAACTATTTTCTAACTAACACAAATAAATTTTCAGATTTCTGTTATTTACCAAAAATTATATGCCATATTCAGTACGTATCGATACCAATAATCGCATAATCGAAATATCAAAAATGAGTACGTTTTACGGGGAAACACCCAGAAACGTCATGTGTTATAGCAAACAGCTGATTGTAGTTATGTTAATGTATATTACGTGTGTTAAGGTTACCTTATAAATAATTACCTGTCGCCGAATCGCCCTGTAGTAATGTAAACAGCTGATCATTATACTGTATAGCGTGCTGGTTAACGTCAGTGTATAAATAATATGCCAGCTTTAATGCGTAACAGCTGATCGTGACTGTGCATACTTATAATACTTGTGTTAATGTTAACCACATAAATGTGAATTATTAAATACTTTTCACTGACATGCTTGTTCTGTGTTCATTTTTACAATCTCTTTCATTATTTATGTACTGAACAGATCGCTTATAATGACATAGATTATTACGGCGAACCGGCTTAACGAACGAATGCCGACTTTATTGTTTTGTATTTGTTTTATATTAAAAAATATGTAAACAAATTATGATTACTACTAATTTGATTATAACAGCGGAACTAGTTGTAACGACGAATTGTTACTAAAAAAAAGTAGACAAGCCTTTATACCGAAATTCACTTAATTGTTGGTTTCCACGTATTGTTTAGCCTTGGTAGAACACAATGAGTTTGGTTCCAGTCATGTCGAAACGAATGGCTCTCTCAAATTTATTACAGCTACAGCTCATATAGCTTGTCACATACAAGTTAGGAATAAAAAAAAATATGTGAAAATGTATTGAAAATGTGTAAAGAACTATGCGTCTCGGATTCTAGATTCTCAACATCGCGGAAAACTGTAAAAATAAGAAAAGTTAAAAAAAAACCGACCTGATGCTGAAACTGTTGACGACGAGCAAAATGTACCAATTGCAGTTAAAGCTTTTTCGGTCTTGACAGTAGCTAAGTAAGTGTTGTATTACAAAGGAAATAAACAACGCAGTTGATATAATTCAAAAATCAGAAAGGCCGACTCCTGTATATGTAAACCACGTCAAAAAAAGGTGAAATTAACAGATTTTTGTTAAAAGTGATTGCTACAATAATCGCAGGGTAACTTATTCAGTTTATAGTAATTTAGTTTATAGTAATTTCATTTCCAGAAGAAGGTACTGTAAATCATTTTGATGATTTATTTATTTCAGAAATTGTCTGAGGCCTGAGTAAAATGGTTGCCGTGCCGCAACCATAAAACATAAGTAGGTCTACATTCTGTACAGTAAATCTATATCGACAATTAAATTCGTATGCTATCGTGTCCGTTACCGTAACAGTTTATAAATAAATAACCTCGATCTCAGTATTAATGTGTGTGTGTGTGTGTGTGTGTGTGTGTGTGTGTGTGTGTGTGCATATCATATATATATTTTCACATTGCCCTACACTCGTATAATTATTCTTTATAGCTAATTTAAAACTCGTTTAACAAGAGAACTTACTATTTTTAGTATGCGTAGCGCCCTTGAGGGTTTGCCACGGTATACAATAATATTTATATACTTGTAGTGATTAAGGTAATTGAGATCTTGATGATTTATAACGAATTACAACGAACTCGTTATAAATTCGTTATTTCACCGATAACGAATTATCGGTTTAGGGACCGATTTTCATTGCTATACAGTAATTTGGGCTGTACGTAATCTCTTTGCTAAACGTGCAAACGTATTGATACACATTAGGATCAGTTTGCTAAACGTGTAACGTTTTATTATTTTGTTAGTTTTAGTTGGCAAAACAAATAAAAAGTTTTTATGCACAACTATTGCAACCTGTGCAAAAATTTTTAATCAGTAAATTTAATTCAAATAATACAATTTTGTAATAGGTATATTCACAAACAGAAAACAAAACTGTTACACAACACTATATAGACAACACCAGAGCCTTCCAGATCGGAAAAACACAATGCGAATATCTTTTCCTTTCTCCTCTGTATTAAATGACTCCGTTAACTTATTACTTTTCTTTCATAATCGTACTTAGAAAGTCGTTCTTTCATTAATTCAATCTTTCCTTTCCATTCTTTACCTTCTCAATTTATCTGCCAGCTTTTTATTTTTATTTTCCAATTTATTTTCTATGTACCTAAAACCGAAATTGTGTATATATTAAAATTAATTTTTAAAAAAGTAGTGCCTGGAATCCTTGAAAATACACGACAGGGATTATCGTATTTACGTATCGACACGGATCCTTATATACGCGACACAGAAACCAGTAAACTCGTTTCTGAAATGTTTACGAAGTCTCCTGCAGTCCGTATATTTTCTACCCGTACACGGACCATAGGAAATATGGGAATACGGACTATAGGAATACATAGGAAATAGTATGGCTAGGATGTGACAATAGCGTGTTTACAATTTGGTCGCGGGGGGGGGGGGTATCCGGTCGAGTCGGTTTCATAAAAAATAAAAAAATAAGTTAAGACTAACGCAAATACTGTGTAATAAACTTGTTTCCAGACATACGTTTAAAAAAGGGTTATTACTGTATTAGCGTTTCAAGCCGAGAAATTAATAAAACAGCTTAAGAGTTAAGAGATTAACAAAATTTCTTGTCAACTTTTGACTCTCTGGGGGGGGGGGGGGGTCCGGTCCCGTTACGTCTCGCCCCTTAAATAAGTCTCTGGAATGTGATGAAATTGTTGTAGTCTTTAGTTAGATGAAATGCTGCATTTCAAAGCGATGACAGAAATTAATTTCGATTAATTTTTGTGGGTTAATAATTTCGAAGGTTACGAACGAAGACACTAGTGAATGGAAAACAAGTTGTGAGTTTAAAAAAAATAAACCTTAATATGTCAAACCTAAAAGTAAAAGATGGAAAACCAAGTAGATAGAACACACACACACACACACACACACACACCTGGATGAAGGTCGGAGTCTCAGTAGATATTCAGGAGATAATATATGAGATATTCAGAAGACTTGTAATCTTGCTTAGGCTTGAAGCTCAAGAAGAATTGACGGTCATAATGTTTGTGAAATCATAATAAAATTTATCGGACCAATAGTATTCCATCAAACTGCAACTTTTTGGATATTAAAATCTGCCTAGAAAAAAAGCTGTCTCATGTTTCCTCACTGAACATGGCCTCTGCATGATTCTATGTCGTCGCAATCGGCAAGTTTACCAAATATTTTATAATTTAACACTTTTATGGTTTTATAGTTGGGTTTCATCAACAAGAAAATCCACATATTTAATGTTGCGCACGTGGGTACAGAACAGAATTATTTGTAGCCCATCTTGTTATCGATTTTAATGTTTACGTGGCGCTTCAAGCGGCCAGACTGCACAACAAAGCGCCTAGCAACAACTGAATGACGTCACACAACAGGTCAACTGTCAAACACAGCTGATTACTTGTTGTCTTTCAGTTTGAATATTACTCTGAGAATATGATGATAATAAACAAGAAAATATCAAAATATCTTTCGTATCTGACAGACTTTGTGTAGTAAATAAGACTACCTTTAATTCCAAGCCAATAATCGTACCCATATAATGTTGGTGGTAGTAATAAGATAATGTAATATTATTTTTTGTCACAGATAAACCAAATTTTTGTAAATGCTGAAATATTCAAACTAAACATTCAGTTTTATACTTTTTATATTTCTAATCGTGTTTTTTAAGTTTTAAAAGACATGTAAAATCACGAAATGTTTCTACAATTACTTATTATACGCTATATTAAAAGTAATGAAAATCTAGAAAAACCTAAGAGTGTTTAGTACCATCTAATACGAAACTCCTTAAAACTACTTTATTTAAACTGAACAGTGTAAAATTCCAAAACGTATTGGAGGTTTCTGATTTATGTAAAAAGTATTAATAAATTACTAGGATGTGTTAAGTTTAATTGGCACGTCTGCGGCTTGGCTAGCTTATCGTTATGGCACATGTCACAGAACACATGATTTGCTTAACACGCTGTAATGAGGTTACGGGCTGATGATTTGTCAAGGCCGAAGATGTGACTAGCACCGTCATAAATAAAGCCCAACACAATCACAATTGACGTTAACTATGAACTGACATTGGATGCGCCCAACTCTCTTGTCACAACCACGCGCGTTTTGTTACAACAACCAATACTCTTTTCCTTCAGTTTTGAAATATCAACGCCGTAATTGTTTTTAATGCAAAGAACATGTTACAGTGAACGAGAGAACTGCATTAGCAAGGTTAGTACCAGAATTACGGCTGTGATCAGCTGCAGTTGTGATCTGATCGTAGGTCTGGGAGTAGCGTGTTACATTAGAATCTGTCATTATCCATCGTCATCTGTATACACTTTGGGATTTAGCGACGATATGTTAAACGAGTTATCGCAGATCGTCTGCAGACGAACGCTTGGTGGAAAGTTGAAAAGTCTTCAGTCATGTATTCATTTGCGTCATATATGCGTCTTGCATTAGATCATTGAAAAATATATTATAATATTGAAAAATATAATAAACTTCTCAATTGATAACCGTTTTATTTAAACATGCTTTTATGCGCTGAAAATTATGAGAGCATGTGAAACCAATTTATGTTGCTGTATGAGAGTATAGAAACAACTTGAGATACTTAGACAAATCACAACAAAACTGTACTAATCATATACATTTTTTTAAAGAGTGAAAGCTACAGTCTAAGCTTTTTGATGATTTTGCGAAACTAATCTAAATCCCAGCCATGAGCTCATAAAATTTGATTTTTAAAGATCTGAACATTTTTAATAGTATAGTTAAATCTCCCCAATATCCTTCCAGACCTCTAATATTCTGTCCTGAACTAAATTGTTTACCGAATTATTTTGTAATCATAGTCAAGTTAATTAGCTTCAAGCTCGAATAGTTACCTCAACAAGCCGAAGGCGAAATACTTCACTGAAGGACAGGAGAAATTTCGACTACACAAAATTCTCCCTTCCTTACATATCTTTTCACATTTTATGTCTTATGTCTTATATGGCTTATGTCTTCAAAGAATGATGTGATACAAAGAATGTCTTCTTGTACGGGAAATTAGTCGTTATATGTTGTATTTGAATTACTTTTTGTAGTCCTACACACTAATTATTAACTGACCCTACGATATTTCCATAATTTAGAATATTAAGATTAATAGATCTTATGCATCGGAACTGGGACCTTATGTGACATCTTTGAACACATTGCTTCCATGCAGCGAGGGAGAGGGGAGGAAAAAGTTTTCTCTTCCTGTTAAAAAGTAACTTAATTGGAAACACGTCCAATTCATTCTTTATCACCTGTTCATTCTTTACTCTACGTATTACTTACATTTATGTGTATTACAATTGCATATCTTATCATACCTCTATAACTATGATTTATAATTGAAGTTTTTATCTATATATTACACATATTGCATTAATTTATAACGTTCCACAGTAACGTTACAGTGGTAAGAGGCTTAATCCAAAATTAACAGTGTCAGCAACTGTATGAAATGCGAAAAGTTGGAAAAACGTTATAGGGAGAGTGAAGCCATGACTGGATTCTAGCGAACACGAACTGAAGCAATATTGTAGATAAAAGGGAAAATCACTGTTTAAAAAAAAATGGTTACATCGAAAAACATACAAAAATCAGGAGGAAATGACACACAGACATAGGGACGCGCACAGAGAGAGAGAGAGAGAGAGAGAGAGAGAGAGAGAGAGGCTGTTATGTATATAATAAAATGTATACGCTCAAAACAACAGACACGATGGTAATAGTGACTGCCTGCACAGATGGATAAGTACGTATGTGTTTGGATAACGAGTGGGGAGCAGAACAGATAAACCGGGGGGAATAGATAAGTAAAATATTGACGGTGGCTGAGAGCTGAGGGGGTCTGTCTGGCTTGAAGCACTCACAATGAATGCTGTGGAAATTTCATATTAACTGTAGTTTGTCTGTTTAGAGTCTTGTATAGTCTGTTATCTTGTTAAATTTCAAGAACATGATTTCTTTCAATTAACTGTATTTAACAACCATATTCAGCAGTTAAGAAGACTAAAATATGTACTTCTAAATAAAAAGCAGATAATATAATCTATTTATTTGTTAAAAATAATTACCAGCTCTTTACGAAGACGGCGAGTAGCGTATAGTTTTTTTAAGGGTCAGTTAAGAATACATTCAGTGAATGGCAGAATATTGTCGCAAAAAAACAAAAACAAAAAAACAATACATTGAAGACAAATCAATGAAGGATGGCAAAAATTGTAATTATTAAGCTAATGATAAAATTCAAAACAAAGACAAAAAAAACGTGGCCAGGCTAGAAAAAGATGGGCAGAATGTAGACCACGCCTTAAAGCGAAGACGATAAACATTTCTTTTGTCACGTTTAATTGCGTAGTGGTTAACTTTTAACATTACTGAGTAGTAAGTACGCCTGATTTTTGTAATTTATTAGTAATTTCACGTATAGTTAAATAGTTAGTATCGATTGTGTTTTAAGTAGATAAATATTACAGAAATGTGAATTTTTTAATAATTTTAAATGAAAGAGACTACCAACAACTTACACAGCATGGTTTGTGTGTGTGTGTGTGTGCGCGCGCGTGCGCGTGCAAGAAGTATTTGATCATACTACAATTCTGATAACTAATACAATCCAACTTCGGAAAAACTGAATCACCACTCGATTTACAGTATTCTTGTGGTGCTCAAATTGGGCATTGAAATTCATTAGCTTTCTGTTTAAAATCGAACAAAAGCTATAGACTCAAGGATGACAACATGATATAAACGTTGTTTTAGTTTTCACTGCCACACTCTTCGTCGTCATGAGCGAATTACTATCGTGTATGGGTTACAGATAGTGAATAACTTGTGTTAAAACGTAGATAAATTTTATCGCCAACAAATGAAATCATCAGATGACCTTGACAGACAAAACAAGGATTCCAACGTCAGTTAGCTACTACACAGTGTGACAGATAGTACACGGTGTGACGCGTTGGTACATCTAGTGTGCTACCAATTGCTTGATCTCCACATTTGATTCTAGCACAAAACTACCTATTTCTTATAACGATTTTAAAAACTACCAATAATAACGGGATTTTAATTACCTTTTAACATTGAAAATGTTTATAAGGACGTGTCGCACGTTTGCGGCCGATCGCTGGTGCGTGATCGAAAATGAGAACCGGTGAGTTTCATAGAAACTACTTCTTTGTTGTCAGTAACGTAGTACACATATAAAACTTCGCTTATGAATGCGACTACATTTAACTTATAATCTGTACATTGGTAAATGAAGAATGAATTCATTGATTGGTGAATGAACATAAATATATACATTTTTTAGATTTATTGAAGCATTTTCAATGCCCTTCTCTGTACATTGCATTTGTGCAATGCCTGTAAATTTTTTTTAGTGATTGGCAACTCCATCAGAATTGGCATTAAATTATGCCCCAATTTTCTTAAAACCCGTAAAATTAAAGCGAGTTCATAAACATCAACGATAAAAACTGTATATAATTGGTTTATGTGTGTAACGTTATTGTATAGGAGGTATTAGGCAGTCTCAAGAGAAAGAGACCTCTTAAACCTATAAATTATTAAGTGTATGTACAGTGGAAACGATTCGGAGACAGGTTGTGCCAACGTTAATACAATTAACCTTTTGTGCTGAAATGTGATGCCTTTAGGAAAATCGTTTCAATAATACCGACACTTGTTGTGAGTTTGTTGGTACATCTTTTTTTTTCATATTGTACTAAGTAGGTGTGGCATCTCCAACTTGTCAGCTTATTCCATTAGTTCACAACTCAAAGTCTTAGAGGACGTATTTAATGTCATAATTAATAATACAATACGTATTTGTGAAATTCTCAAGATATACAAACGCTTCCTGTTACAGTAAAGCCTCGATTCGTGCAAGGCTAGTCCGTAACATCGAATAGTCCGTAAACTAGAGGTAAAAAATTGGGGTTTGACAAGGTGTACGCGGCGGTCAGTTTTGGTCGCTCTAAGCCAGATGTGGAAAGGAAAGAGAGACTATGCTTTATAATTTGTTATGTTTTACTAATAACAAATAAACTAATAAAAGGTGAAATTAATATATTCGTTGTGGTTAGATTCAAGAATTTGCAATTTGGCCGTTGGAAGTGTTAATATGAAATTATTCGAAGTTACACGTTAAAACACACACTTTTGTTAGAATACCTAAGTATATTTTGAATCGTACAGAAAAAACATTATAAAAATATCCAATACAAAACTTCGCACAGTACATAATATTTCTATTATCACCACAATACAAAACTTAAATACTAAAATAGGTCTACGCTATTACAGAAAGCTTTACTCCTTATTAAATATATATACATGATTTTTTTTATAAATTCTAACCTAGTGATTTTTTTTCATTTCTAACTCAGATTTAATATTACTTAAAAATTGTCTCTTAACAAACTTCGAATTCAATGTTTTTCTTATTGTCTTTGTGTTTATACCGACATACGTAGTAAGTTGTGTCTTTCAGTATCTCTAGAAAAGCAAAAACATTGGGATGTGGGGCACTGAACATGCTTGCTAGCATTCAATGAAAGCTTCACATTTTTTGGGACAGGCACTGTTACCCACAATGATAAACGGTTGTTTAGGCTTACATACTATAATCTCAAACGTGATTGTTTATGTATATTAGTAAAAGCCTACTTCTTTAGTAAATATAACTCAACAGAAATTACACGAATAAGACAAAAAATTTAGATGCCAAAAGGCATCCGTTTATACTGTTCAAGTAGCTGTACGTGATACAGTTTTTGTTGTTCATGTGTTTCAGTTTAATTAAAATTTTAATGTCTGACGATCTCGAATGAGGGCTACATAGTCTATGTCTGAAGATGGAACGATAGTTCCTAAACGCCTGACAAAGCTACTACAAACCTGACTACTTTATAGAAGTCACAAGACGGAACTGAAATAAGAGAATATATTAAGTACCGTAATTAAATGTTACCTCGCGCCCACTTGTATAGACCTTTTTGAGGTTGTAAAGTGTCCCTTCAAAATCCCTTGTATAAATCCAAAACATTTTAACGTGTCTTATTATGTGGTCCAGTGAATATTCTAATGACACCGCCCAATCGAGCTATTGATTGTAATTATATTTAACTGCAGTACAATTTTATAATACAACGTGTCAAGGGAATTCGGAAGAGAGTACCATGAGTAGAGTGTGTCAGACGTTACTTAAATATGAACACTCCTAAGGAATTTTGTTAAGTGTACAAGGCAACTCATATTATCATAATTAAAAATGATGACAGAGTATAAATTATATTGAAAAATGTACAACTTCAATTAATCCAATCACTGCCTTTCTCAACTACAAGTGTTGAAAAACATTTCGGATTAACACTTGCTGACTGTCATGTTTCTGGTCGTGACTAAACAAAATGGTCCATTTTTAGTGGAGAACATTTCTGATGTTACCTTTGCCTTACATTACCAATGTGGCGATAGTATTCGCGTAGCTCCTTATCTGGTGAGTCACTAATAAAATCCGTTATCGTGTCCAGAACTTCTAGTACATCAAAAAGTTTCTGTTTTGGGGTTGAGGCAATCAACTGCAACCCGTTTACTACGAATTTTCTCCTCCAATTTATCACTACGAACATGAAAGCGCGGTCCTTATAAGTGTTAGGCCTATATTAAAAATGGTTTACTTTAATTAAAAATTTATTCTCAAAATCCAAAGTCCGTAAATTCGAAGTCTGTAAAATCTCGGTTTTTACTGCATTTTGGATCAACGTATAAAGTTTTGGATCAAATTTAATGTTTGGTAATCACGAAGGTACTTCTGTACAGCGACGCAACTCCCGGGACCACAGTGCGGAGGCCCGGTGTTAAGGAAACCCACATATAAACTGAAGTTCCGAAGTTCAGTTACTATTTGCGTCAACTTGTTTTAAAATTTTTTCATTTCTCCTGAAGTTTTAAAATTTATGGTTTAATGTGTTGATTAAGAAAATGCGCGTAATGTGACCTCTTTTCTGTCCTACTATTTGCTCTGTAGCAAGAAATGAAAATGCGAAAGTATTTTTTAGGTATAACATTCAAATCACAAAACACTGGTAAATGAAAATGGGAGCTATTTTTAACTTTTTATACGCGTATAAAGTTACGGTGTCTTCATGATTGTTTTGATGTGAAGAGAGGGAGACCCATTCGAAGATTTGGCAGAGGAGCTCGTGAGTATTTAGTTGCTATAGTGGTGCTATACTACACTGCGTTATTGAAATCATAATAGGCAATGGCAAATGAGGAAATAACGGCCACTTTCTACTTTATACGGACACGTTTTTATCATTTACTAAACAATATTTTCTGCATGAGAATTAACAATACATTTTTAGTCTAAAAACAATTCCAGTTCACATTTTGTTTTCTTTAGGTACTCAAAAGCATAGTCCTAAGAAACCTTTGTCCTCTTTCTTCTCTTTTATCATTTTTACATTAAGTGCTATTGTGTTTGATGAAAAAAATAAATAAAATAACAGTAGAATTGGCATTAATCTTTCTACCGATTGTCACATTTACAATTGTCACACTACAATATGTACTATAAAACAAATATTCAATGGATAAGAAATACAATATTCTTAATTTTCATATTTTACTGTTTTTGCAGCAAAAGGGATTTCATCTAAGTCGGAGTTAAATTTCATCATAATTTTATTAAACCCACGACTGATTTATTATTAAACCTACAAGCGAACGTTTTTGCTAAAGAATTATCACTTAGTGTTACATGAACTTTGTACTATTCAAAAAAACAAACAAGAAAAATTCTGTTCCAGATTAAAATAGTACAAACAATTTCTAGCCTTTGGAAGTTGAAAAAACTCCTGTTTGCATACACTGTGTGATAAGAAAACTTATTTATTTGATTATAAAATTTTGTTATTATTTTGAAAATTTATTAAGTAAATAAATTTTGTTTGAATGGTTTACAATTATTTTCCCTATTATATTGTTACATACTTTCATCTTGTAGGTGCACAGGGCACCATGAACTCTGACTTTATAACTAGATAAATCAAAATTTTACACATAGTTTACACAAGAGGTCTCCTCCTTGTTGTATCATTTATAGTAAGTAACTCTTTATTCCAACAGTTGTAAGTTCTAAAAATTCCATTGTATTTGATAGCAATATATTATTTGAAAACAAGTATCCAGTAAATTTTCTATTGTTATAAAACAATCTAAGATATTTCATATTATGTATTACATTTCAGAATGTTTTCCCATTTAATATTCTTCTCCAAGACAGTGTTGGTTTTATTTGTAAGTGTGGACAAAATGAGGTTGCATATAAAATTTTAAATGACGAAAAATAAGTAAAACTACAGCTAAGGTCGTCTCTCTCTATTATATATAAATGATGAGAGTGATGATCTTGATATTGGCTATATGCTACTACATTCAGTGCATTGAAAATTGCTCTCTTTTAGTTGCGACAGCAGCATGAATGCTCAATTGACTAACTAAAGAAAAACAGAAATAGCTGCCAAAAAAATGCAACTCAAACTTGTTCAAAAGCAACAACGGAGTATAAAAAAGCTCTTCTAATACGGGTAAAATATAATTTATATGTGTCTTTACATAAATTTCAGTCTATAAAATAAAAAAATGATTAATAATAAAAATAAAAACATTTTCTCATATGTGTAAAATATAATTTATTTGTGTCTTTACAAGTAATTCATCATTTGTTGTCTAAATAATAAATTTCAGTCTATAAAATAAAAAAATGATTAATAATAAAAATAAAAACAATCTAATTGATGTTTCTAAATAAAAATAAACATTAAGGACATTTTATTCTATTTATCAAATATTTACATGTTTTTTTTCACTTAAATTTATTAATAACAATGTTTTTAACCAATTTCACTCCAACTGGTATGTTAAACTCTCATTGGTGGAAGGTTTCTTTGAAATACCTTTCTATACCTATATTTAAAATAGTGATTTTTTGTTTATACAGTAGTCCAGTCCAGACATTGACTTGCACTTAAAAAACATCAGTACTGATATGTACTGATTGATAATATGTGTTCAAATTATTACAGAATGTGTAAGCATAATATTTTTATGACTGCTGGTTAGAATTCCTAGGTAAATGTGTATTTATTAATTTTAAACTTTAATTTTACATCACTTTCCTTACAGCATAATGACAATTTTCTCTATGAAGCTCATAAATTCGGTTTTTGTATTTAGAATTCTAATGATATTAATAAATGTTGCAATGTAAACTAACTTACCTGATAAAAATAAATTAACAAAAGAAACAACAACAATAGCAAAATAATATTATTATTGATATTTTAATTATTTATTATAATAATTGTATAATATAACATTTAATTGTATATTTATTTTAACTAATAAAATTGTGTTAGTGGTTATAATCACAAACAAATTATGCTGTTGCACATGATTATATAAAAAATTCCTATTTAGCACTTTTGAGCCTCTCAGATCCAAATTGCTGATGAGCTGAGAGGTTCAAAAGTTTTAATTAATTTTTTTTATATAGTGGTGTCCAACACCACCACTATAATATAATAATACATTTATTATTATTATTGTTGTTGTTGTTGTTGTTATTGTTATTATTACTGATTCATGCGAAGGATGGGTAAGATGGAGGATCCGTCATGCGTGTACGGCGACTCAGACTCTGATGAGACTCATCACACTTTCTTCGAGTGTCAACGGTGGGTGCTGGAGAGGCGAGGACTGGAATCGGAGATTGGCCCCATGACGCCTGATAACATCATAGGCGTCATGCTCAACAGCAAAGAGAACTGGGACATGGTTGTGACCTTCGTGAGGATGGTCCTACGGCAGAAGAAGCCTGAACTGGACCCTCTCACAAGTCGATGATATAGACAAAGCTGTAGGATCCTAGTAGGCACAATACGAGGTGCCACCCTGAAGCCATACGAATAGTTGTTCCAGGGGGGGGTTCCCTGCCTGTAAAGTGGAGGTTTTTTGGTGGGTGCGAGTCCCACACACCGGGAGACCAGTCGGGTGTCTCCTGATGGTGCATAATGCATTTTTCCTCCCCCGCAAAAAAAAAAAAAAATTACTGATTAAATTACAGTAGATATAATCTTGTGAGTCACACCAACAAAATGTTTCTAAATCGGCAGTCACCTTATTCATATTATAAGGGATTTCTTGTATTATATCACCTTGTTCTTGTAAGGGATTTCAGACTTACATGGTTCTGAAATTATAATTTTGAAGTGCAGATTTTGTATCATATTGTTCTCTGGAACTGGAAACCAAGTTATGTGGATACACAGTATACACAGTGCAACCAGCATTACAATATGGAGTACATGCAATAATGTTGCTGTATTTCAGTTAAATATGTATCTAAGTGTCCAATACATTTTCTTGTGATTACTCAACTAATACAAATTATATATAGTACAGCTTTAACGCAATTATATTTTTTCAGGTCAGCAGACACCATGTCAGCAGACAGTCTAGTGCCTATAGACAGAGGAGTGTTCAATAGCAGCCCGCCTCCGGGTTTAGGGGGCAATGCTCCAGGAGTAGTTCCAACGTACCCTGAACGTTGCAAAACTTTGGATTATAACTATGACCTGGTTACTTCCATTATCTGCGCCATGTACCTAGTCTTTGGAGTTGTGTACAGTCTGTTCGGTAAGTCTCACTTTATTCAGCACTTTATACTGAAACAAATCTGTTATGTGAGTTTTAGTAATACATTCAGTCACTGAAAATACTGTGCTCATAGTGCTATATGAACATCCGCTGTACAAACAAATGGAGATTATCGATCTAATAGTTTCAATTTTTGTTTAGATGAATTTAATATTTCATTACTGAATGAAAATTAAACTGCAAATTAATAATGCATAAAACTACACTATTACCTACTATTAGAACCATTACAGCTACTCATTATTAAAAAGAAAAACGGACCTGACTAAACCTGACTAAGTTAGGGTCATTCGTTGGGTAGAAGGGAATTAATCCATATGGCAAATGTTGGAAGGACAAACTGAAATTTCATTACTTTGGTTATTGAGTTGATTCTCTCTGATCATTTAAAGCTAACGTAAAAACTGATTTGTAAACAGCCCAATCAGTCAAACAGTCAATCAATCATACTCTAATTCATTTCCATTCATTATAATGTGCTTATCAGATTATCATGAAAATTATGAAGTAATTAGTTTTAAACGATTTTTGAATAAAATTTACAACAAAATTTCATGGACTACAGATATAACTTTTAAAGAGACAGTTTTAACACTTATTTTTCCTAAAATCATGTAAATTTAACTTAAACGTTCATTCTTTTCTGTAAGGAAAATAATTGTCAAATAAAATAAAAATCAGTAAGGAAGCAAAATTAAAAATTTTTTAAATCTCTAGCTCAACAGCTCATTGTCAGACCGCGTTTCTACAGGTGTATGCGGGTGGAGGGGGCAAATTCCCTGTTTAGTGCCTAGCCGTAATTCCGATCTTGCCAGGAGTTACTGTACAACAGGGCTACTCACTCGACTTCACGGTAGTGAATTCTGTTACTGTCTGTATGCGTTATTAATGACAAAAGTATCAGATTATACAGTTAGTAAATTATACACTTTTAAAAAGAAACAGGAACTTTTTACGTAGAATACTTCTTTGGCCGCAGATAATTTTTTGTAGAAACCCATACTTGTGGTACCGATACAAATCGCACACATTTTTATTGTTGACATCGTAACGACTATTCGTCTCAGTTTTTTCGTGTAGTGTACTTGGGATCCAAACCTGTATTGCCGTAAAAAAATGAATACGCTGTTTATTAACAGAAAACTTTGATTGAGAATCATATAAAATTTCAAACATTTCTTCGACACGTCGTCTTACAGCTCTCAATTAAATTTCGGTTTCAGGAAATAAACGTTAAAAAACCTCCTCTTTTCGTCGGTCTGTAGAGGAATAATTACAAATTATTCTAGAAACAAAAAAAATTATATCGTAACAAAAATGAAACACTGACTGCAGCGATGTTTTTACGTACGAAGAGTTTTTCACCATGTAAGATTTGTTTCGCTTGTACTTTGTACAGAAAAAACGCAAAAACGTGATACTGATATCGATCGGAAGAGATGGATTTAAGTTTATTGTGAGCGGTGATTCAATTTGCCCACGACCTTGATACAGCGTAAGGAGCGCCTTTATTTATACGATAAAAGTAACTTATTTTCTAACCTACTAGGGTATATCGAAAAGTTCTCGCCTGACGCAGAGATAACGTCAGGAATATCAAATGGTTATGATTGTTCACAAGTTCGCTCCGCCAGAATTTAGCGTACTATAAGGTTTTAAAAAAGCTGTATTCGCTAGTTCGATTGTTGTGATCACATAAACTAAATAAGCTTAACGATTTTAGAAAGATTGATAAAATCTATATGTTTTGTGATAAAATACTTCTTTTTAAAATGTTTAACCCCAATAGAAATAAAAAAACGAATGGGATTCCACTTTGGGAGATTCTTCACCATTGTTTTTGGCAGTGAAGTAATGTGCTGCTGAATTCAAGGGTGGTCGATTGTCCATTTGTAACGATGAACGTTCAGTTCGCCCAAAATCTCTACAACTGATGACAACATAGATGATGCTGTGTTAAATGATCGACGCGAGAAAAAAGCATAAGCTTGCTTGCGAATATCTCAGAATTCCGTGTCCACAACATTTTACACGAACATTTGCATATGACAAAGCTAGCTTTCAGCGCGATGGATGCCGAATTTTCAGTAGGTGACAGTAGGCGAGAACTGTTCCTTCAGCCGGTAAAGTGGTGCGCATGTTTTCTTAGGGCTCACAGGGTGTGATGCCTATAGACTATTTAGAAAAAGGCAAAACCAACAGCGGAGAGTACTATGCATCAATGCTGGAGCAATTGAGTAACACTACTAACATGAAATGTCCACATTTAGCAAAGAGTAAAGTACCTTCCATCAAACATGCACACGCTCACATTTCGTTAATTGCAGCCATAAAGGTTCCTGAATTAAGCTAAGAATTACTGCCACACCTACCGTACTTGCCAGATTCAACCCCCCCCCCCCAAGACACATTTTCCTATTCCCGACTCTGAAGAAATGGCTCGCTGGAAAAAGATTTACTTCAAATATGGAGGTCGCCGTAGGGATGGCTCGTGCTCAGAGCGCCCGTGCTCTGAGCGCCAACGATGAAATCGTGCTCTGAGCGCCGATACTGATAAGCCCGTGTTCTGTGCGCCGAGCTTATCTATACATCATTAGACGCGGTAACACCTGGCTGCATATCTCTGTCCGTCCGTTGTTGTCCAACTCCGTAGCCAACACTAGTGGTCCTACAAACATTTGTACAAAATTCATTGTATATGGACATTATCACACCACTAGTAAGCTCTCGCAGCTGCAGAACTCTGTTTTCAACGAAATACTGCACATTTATTTAAAAAATAAATTTAAAAAATTGTAACAAAAAAAAAGAAAAATACTTGAAAACAGGCAGCATATGTTTAAGAATCTTTTTAGCTTAAACGAGGTTCTTCGGTATTTTAAGATCTTCGTTTAAGCAGGGTTCTTTGATATAGCCAGACTCGAGCCTGGATGAAATGTTAGCGCAGGTTGAGATCCTATCCGGTATGGAATATTCAGACAAATGTTCGGATTTATTTTAACTACGTAGAGAAAAATTGTACCGTAACTATTCTGTGTCCATTCCATTGCTATAGCCAAGACTGAGCTTAACAGTCAGGCTTTCTGTGTATCATAGTATCATGTCAAATGTACTGGATATATTTTCTTTTCAGTTTAGTGTTGTGAGAATGCCCTCTACCAAATGTTCATACCACATTCCATAGATATCGAACCGTACAACTCGTTGCATTCTTGATGACTTAACATAATGCTTGTTAGGTAAGGGGATAAACGTTCTTAGTACGAACTGATGTCAAGGTAAGTAAAAACAATATTAACAACAGTGTGAAATAAAATAATATCACAGTGCTATTTATAAATAATATAATTTATTTACTTTTCTTAAATAAATAATCTCCTTATATTTTTTAATATTGCGTATTACGCGAACGTGATCAATAAGTACGTGTAATTTTTAAATTTCCCACGTTAAAATAGTCTGATTTGAAAAAATATGACATTGGTACACGTTTTGTAACAATCGACAAAATTTGTAGCCATATTGGATGAGTAGGTTTAATTTGAGTGAGTTGCGTTTTAATTTGTTTGCATTTCTGAACATTTTGCAATGCAGGATTAGAGAACTTGATCAAGTTTTATTTAAAAAACGAGGTAAAGTGGTGTGACATGATGAAAATGTTGCAAACGTTTACGGTAAATCTAGCATGTATAAACGAGAGGTTTATGAATATTACAACGCTTCAAAGATAGTCGTGAATGAGTTGAAGCTGAAGATGAATAACAAAATGAGTAATGTGGTATAGTGTTCCAAGAATGTTTATTCTTGGGTGCTATGATGAATAACGACCACTTTTGGGCATGCTATGTTACACGTCTAAAGTTATCCAAAGGGAACGGCAAGATTAGTGAAAAGAGGATCTATGGAAATTACACCACAATAATGCATCAGTCCACACATCTTTGCACGTTATGGTTAATTCGGTGTTTATGCATAAATATTGTTAGGATATACGTGACATAAGGTTTAGCCCCTCAATATTTTTGTTGAACCCCGCCCGAAATAATAATCTGCGTACCCCCATTAGGGATACGGCAACACTGATTGGTTTGTTACAGATTATAAGCTCACAGCGTCCGTTTGTTAAAGTATTGTTTTATTATCATCAGTTTACAACAGGTTTAAAAATCAATTTAAAATGAATGGCCCATTGTCTGACTACGTCACGCAAGAAATGTGATACATTTCCTGCAAAAATTATTCATAGAATGCAGGAACAATATGGAGACTGTTGTTTGAATGAGCTCGTAGATTCCGAAAAGTTCGAGCCTTGTACGATCGCACCCGAAGCACATCTAAGGGCGCCTCTGGTCACATCAGACGTCACGCGTCTCATTGTGTCAATTCGGTTGATGATGATGATGATAATCTTGACCATGAGTATTACGTGCATTTATTATACACAAATTACGCGAGCGCGTGCGCTGAGTGGTCTGACACCGAATAAAACTCCACATCTAATCTTATGTACACATTAGAACCTCCATTAACCAAAATAAATGGAGGTACACAATGTGGATTTTTATAATGTCTCGTACACTAGTCTAGATTTAAAGAATATTATAGTTCATTTAAAGTATAATAATAAATTAATCAAATTAATATTCTATGTATAAAATTTGAGTTTCTAATTAATTACAGTAGAGCTACCTCTGTTGTTTGTACGTTATTTTACAATTTTATTTTTTAATACTAAAAAATCCATAAATTCGTATTGACCGTCAATCAATGAATTTTTTGGTGAAGGGTTTGTGAGGATCGGTCAAAAAGTATAACATCAATTTTAAATTATTTGTGTCGACATTTCGACAATATTTATTGTTATCATCAGGACCTGTGTATGAATACAAAAGAAATGTCAAACATAACGGATCGATTATTTGAGTGAACGTGTTTGTGTATGTGAGTCTGTCTGTCTATGTGCGCTCGCGCGTGCGCGCGCGCGCGTATGTGTGTATCATTGTATATGTGAAGGAATTGAAACAGTTTGTTTTACATCTACAAATGTTTTCCGTAAATGCAACGAGAAAATTATAATATCCCAGAACATAATTTATACAGTACAGTAGGAACTTGATAATCCGGCACGGTCGGGACCGAGAGCGTGCCGGATTATCAACGCCATTTTTAAAACCCTGGTTTAAACAAGGGTATATAGATAAAAACTACAGTTTTAACATACAAAAACGATTAATTGTTTATTTAGTAAACACAACAGAAAACATTACAGTAAAAAAAAATAAAATAAAAGTATGTAATACTGCACAATGAAAACTACTAATTGAACTAAAAATCAAATATACTCACTTCACTGTTAAATAGCTCAGGATTCTCAGGGACTTAGAACTCAGGGATAGCTTGAATTTTCTTTTGAGCCCTCTGAAACATTGTAGGGATGTTAACTTGTTTCTTTGATTGAACTCTTTTTTGACAAAAACTATTTTGTATAATATGGAGGTTCATAACTTCAGCAACGTCGTATTGCTGGCTCCTCTCTGCGAATTTCACAAACGTGTTTAATGCTTCCGAAGCCTCAGCCCAAGAGATGTGAGTTTTAGGCGTTTCTTCTTCATCACTCTCAGTATCTTGTACCTCTTGTGGGCTGGAGACACTTTTTATTATCACATCATCAGTGAGCTCTTCTTCGATAGGCAGATCTTTGTCAATTTCGATCCATCCATTAATTTCTTCTACTGAAAGGGCACTCAGTTCATTATCTGAAGCACAATTCATCACACTTACAATTTCAGAGTGGTCAGTTGTGGGCTCATAATCATTTTCATCCTTTTCCATCTCGGTTTCTTCAATCATTTTTGGCCATAATTTTCTCCAGGCCTTGTGCAATGTTATATTTTTCACATCGGACCAAGCAATTGCAGCTGTAAAAATAGCATCTTTAATGTTAAAATCACGTTGGAAATCTTTGACGCTGCAATCTGAGCTCAGAAGCTTTTGCACAAACATTCCTCTGTACTTGCACTTGAAATTTTGTATGACCCCTTGGTCCATGGGTTGTATTAGTGGCGTAACATTGGCAGGAAGGTATGTGCAAAAAATGTTACCTGACACGAGTTCAGATTCTGGAGGGTGAGCTCGGCAATTGTCCTGGACGAGAACAGCCTTTGAATCTTTAGTTAGCCCTAGTTTTTCAAAATTTTCTTTCACAGCTGGAACGAAATGATGCATGAACCGGTCTTTAAACAACTCGGCTGTCATCCAGGCATTATTCTGAGCACCGTAAATAACAGGCAAATGTGTCACATTTTTGAGAGGCCGAGGCTTTTTATACTTTCCAATGACAAACGGAGTTAGTTTATGATTGCCTGAAGCGTTTCCACACACTAATATAGTTATTCTATCTTTATTCTTCTTAAACCCCTTTGCGCTGGACTCCTCAGCTCCCGCTAGGGTTGAATTTGGTAAACACCGCCATAATAGGCCAGTCTCATCAGCGTTGTAAATTTGAGCTGGGGACAATTGATGTTCATCAACGAGTTTTTGAAACGTTATTTTATACTCATTTGCAGCAGCCTCATCTGCTGATTTTATCTCTCCAGAAACGTCTAGTTTACGTATGCCATGGCGAAACTTGAAATTATGAAGCCACCCTTTTGAGAATAAAAGAATTTCATCTGCAGGCAAATCTAATTCCTTGTGAAAAAATTTGGCTTTTTCAATTATCATAGGCCCCGTTATTGGTTTTCCCTCTGCTCTCTTAGCACTGAACCATTTATACAAAACTTCATCCAGAGTGTCTAATTTAGGTTTTTTAAAGTTTGCCTAATGTCTAGACTTGTAACTGATGCTGATTGTGACACAAATTTTTCTAACTGTTGTTTTTGTTTTTTAATGTCGTAAATAGTTGAAGATGCGATATTAAATTCAGTCATAATATTGTTTCGGTTCTCACCTTTTTCCAGTCTTCTTATGATGTTCAGTTTTTGGTGAATTGTCAACGTCACATGTTTACGTTTTGATGTTTTAGGCGCACTTTTGTTCGGTTTAGAAAACATTATGAACTTTTCACTGTGCTATAGTCTATTTCACAGCCGTACACGCAGCTAAACTTTAATGCAGTGTACCATGAATTTTATTACATAATTTTATAAGATAACCAGACAGCTCTGATGCAAGTGCAAGTACAATTTACTGTAACTGTAGGCGTACGTGAACAAAGAATCGTGGTGACACTAGCACGAAGCCAAGATGGCGACTGGCTGATCCAGGCGAGAGGCAGCAGTGCTGCCAGACGTACGATAAATTTGACCGGTGTACCGTACTATCAAACTCGTGAACTGCAGAACCCGGTAAATTTAAATCAGTACTCAGGGAGAAAAAATCTGGTAACCCTCTACATTTCTGATGCGTGCCGGACTATCGAGTGCCGGATTATCGCGGTCTTACTGTATTACAATTTAAATTACTCATAATGTAATGGTACTTGTAATTAATAAAAAGCAGTAATCAACAATTATATACTGTATTAGAATTGGTACAGAAAACGTTTATACATATACCTGTCAACATATAGCATAGTAAACATATAGCTAAATACAGATTATAGGGATGTTCAATTATGTAAATTATTAAAAGTTATTTATATTATGTTTCACTCACTACTGGTATTAAAAACACCGTCATTAATTTAGAGAATTCTAAATTACACAATAACTGTAGAACTTTACAAACTTACATAAGAGAATTTACATAATATTACAAACACAAGTTTATGGTACACCTATCTATCAAGTGAAAATGGATAATACTTATAATCATATTGTTGTAACTTATTATTTTGCGAGAACTATGTATATACAGGTATATACAGAGTACTATAGAATATTTTAAAATTATGTATAGGCCTATGTCAACAATCACACCCTCTCTCTCACCCATTCTCCCTCTACCTCGTATTCTCACTCGCTCTCTCACTCGTCTGTCTGTCTGTCTGTCTGTCTGTCTGTCTGTCTGTCTGTCTGTCTCTCTCTCTCTCTCTCTCTCTCTCTCTCTCTCTCTCTCTCTCTCTCTCTCTCTCTCTCTCTCACACACTTTGTCTCTTTCTGCAATGGCACTCTAACACTCTTCCCATCTCTATTTACACTATCCTACTCACATAAATTAGAGAATTATGTACCAGATAACAGTGTAGACTGTTATCTGGTAGACTGTTATAGAGTTGAAACAAACTGTTTCAACTCCTTCACATATACAATAATACACACATACGCGCGCGCGCGCACACACACACACTCACATACACAAACACGTTCGCTCAAATAATTGATCTGTTGTGTTTGATATTTCTTTTGTATTCATACACAGGTCCTGATGATGACAATAAATATTGTATAGTATAATTTAATACTAATGTTACTTTAATTACTATTATATAATTTGTATTATTACATGGGTCATCAATCGTTTAACACGAACATCAATCGCGTAACACAAGTAGTTATGTCGAGTTTAATAATGACTATGACTCAAGAAGCGATTAAAGGTTTTGTCAGGTTCGTTTATTTACCAGACATTTGAGTTGACGTTTAGACAAAATTTACTGTCATCACGAGTAGGCCTACGTAAATACGCTCAATACAAAAGGGATTAATTGCCCTACACCTGAGTGCTGTATTTTGTGAATGTGTGCGTATTTAGTACATAAAGATTAATATAATTACTCATACGTAATGGGTTACTCATACCATTGTTATTATGCGTATTCGTATTGTACAATTGTAACATCCGACACGTTAATGGTCATTATAGGCTACATATTAATTAATTTTGTATTGCCCGTATTTTGATCCCCTTTGTATTTTTAATTGACATAGAGAATAAAAATTGTAGCTGAAAATCACATACAACATCGTAAGCTGTCTGTTTACATTAATGAGACAAGTCTTTTTAAAAAGAGTGCGATGTAGAAATGCACCAAGATTATTTGAAGGTAATTAAACATATATTACTAAGTACTTGCTTATTTTTGCGTTACACACAGGTTGGTCTACGGGTTCTTAAAAATACGTGTTTAAGGGCACATATTGTATTTATATAACCGTAAATAACATTACATGAATTTGTGTAAATTTAGACTAATGGTTTATAATCTATTCGAGTCAGTAGTGTTATAGGCCTAGTTGTTCGGTCACTGATCTCTACCACACTACCTGAGTGGAGTCGTAGAGTGTTGAAGAGTATTGACTAACCGCTTTCCTTATTGTTATTCGCACTCTTTCATTAGTTGTAATTTGACATTTGGTTGTACGCACAGTACTGTTACTTGTGGTCAGTTCTGAAGTTTTTTATCTAAATGGAGGTTATTACATCAACTAAAGGGAAACCTCTGATTCATCGTGAGGGCTATTAATACAGAGCTAAATTCAAACAAGCATATTGCATTCTAGTTGTGTACGAAATAAAAAACATCAGGTTAACGAGGGCTCATCAGAACAAGGAACGGAATAATCGTGGCTTCACAGGAGCAGTCGTTGTGCGCCAAATTTAACAGAACCAGAAGTAGCAAATGCATTAAAAAAAACAACGCAAGAAGATGTTCATCAGGTTCCGGCAGAATTTCCAACCAGTTTCTAATGAGGATCTCGATATGGTAAAAAAAGTACCGAAACACAATACCGCAAAGTGAATCGTTGTAAAAAATTGAGAAAAGCTCTAGGAACTATGCAGAATCAGGCTAACAGTCAAGAATTCTTCCTCAACGACTCTTACGAAACCTCTTACGGAACACAATTTTGATCACCAATTTTGAAAGTAACAATAAGATTGGAAAGGGACAGAACACTTTTTTTGAAGATTTAAACTTTTCATTACCTTGCCGGAACTTATAAAATTTTATCGAAACTGAACACCCAATGTATAAAGGATACTAGTTAAGCCACTGAAACGACTATTTATTTCACAGTGTGTTAGCTTACAAAATAAATAATACGAAACTTATCTTCAAAAATTTACTGTTCTGAAGGAACTGGTATAATGTCAACTATAACGAATGTTTCTGCAGCAAAATTCAAAATGTACGCTTCGTCGGTAATTATAAAGAAAGTGAAGAAATACTTTCGACATGCAGGATGGTTGCAGCCATAGCTGTCAAGTCTGTTTAGATATTTCAGTACTGCTGTTTGTGATTGTGGAAATGTGTCCGAATTACGCATGTTGGTTTTGGCCTATGTCGTATCGTAAGTGGTTGAACAATCAAGATGTATTGCTTTATTTATAGAATGTTTTTAGAGAAAGATAGAAAGTGTTCTACGTCCTAGTAAGAAGACATTTCTACGCCCTCTAATATATATTTATTAGAGGAAAACTTAAAACTGCTAAAAACTGAAGCAGAGAATTACAGCTCAAATCGCGACTTTTGAGGTAGGCCTTGCGGACAGAAAAGAACTTGACTAACTGAAATTCTCTTTAACAAAATCAGAAAAGAATTAGAAAGAAAGAAAACACAACGTTACAACTAGCTGCCTAAAATTTAAATTTGATAATAACAAATTTAAAAAACTAAAAACTGAAAGCAATATTTAAAAACTTATTTGAATATTTAATTTTAGAATTAAAAAAATATTTTAAACACACCTACGCTTAAGAACTTGTTTAGCTTGAGCGAGATGTTCTATACAATCATCTTTGTAACAAGAAGCTCAAACCTATCCAGCACCGGTACAGAATATTAGAGCAATGTTTAGATTTGCGTGAACTACAGAATAGACAGAAACTTATAAATTCCCTTTCAACGTCCATTTCCATTCCTTAAGTCGAGTAACCATGCCTTAATTTGTATGTAATTGGACGAGAGAAACAGGTCCTCAGCTTAAAGTCGACCGTTTGGCATTTGTCTGCCTGCAGAAATGTAAGATCTTTGCCGAATTTAGCCTGAATGGAATGTTAACCATAATTCTAATGCAACCTTTACTACGACAAGTTTCTTGATTTGGAGCACCAAGAGCCAAAAATTGAACTCAAAATTGTAATAAAATTTTAAAAGTTTATAAGACAATCAACTGAGAAATTTTATTCAGATACAAAATGCGATCTATAATAGATCTGTTTGACAGAATTAATATCTCTCAACACTCCTTACAAATTTTGGATCGCTTTCAAAAGTTTGTAAGCTGTTTAAAAAAAAATTATACAGTATATTGCTATCAGTTACGTATATCTGCGAAAAATAAATTTGCGGGAGCCTACTAGTGCTGTGATAATGTCTTTAGCAATGATTTGTAGAAATTTTCAGAGGTCCGATAGTGTTGGTTACGGAGTTGGCGAACAGCGAATAGACAGATATATAGCCAGGTGTTATCGCGTCTAATGTTGCATAGATAAGCTCGGCGCTCAGAACACGGGTTTATCAGTCTCGGCGCACAGAGCACGATTGCAGCGTTGGCGCTCAGAACACGGGCGCTCTGAGCACGCTACAGTAGGGATAAAGGCATATGTAATTTATTTGATCAGAACAATCAAACTAGTAAATACAGCAGTTTTGAACGTTATGGTACGGCATCTGACGGAGCGAATTTGCGACCAATCTCAGCCATTTGATACGTCTGGCTGCAACTCTGTGTCAGGCCTAGAACTTTTCGAACTACCCTCGTATTAACAGTTATGATTTAGCAATAACGTAAACTACTAGCATGAGAGAATACCAACAGATTCGTGACCAAGTGTTCTATTAATTTAAGCGTTTTCAGTGCCGTGCATAGAAAACAAATTTGAAGCACTAACATGGAGAAAAGTCGAGATTTATTGAGACACTTAATGTAGGAATTCCAAATGTCGAAATTTATGAACTAGAAAAGCCCCAATGTAAAGAGTAATTAAAGGAACAATTTGGAACAAAACAAGGTGCCATTAACCTTGGCCGAGCGAATGCGGAAATGGCGAGAGACCTCTCGTGCAGCAAATGTCGGTGTGAATAACATTGCAGGCATATTATATGTGACCTCCGGTACATACACAATATTTTTGATAGCGTAGTGCCGCCAAATCACAGATTTTGTTTTATTAAAAGAGCAGTAAAAGAGTCAAATACCTCATTATGTGAAGGCCTGCTGTATTCATCATCTAACTCGTCAGATTCTTCATGTTCTTCAACTTCTTTATCTTTTGACCTTGCCTTTTGAACATTAATAACAATTTTCTTACCCGATTTGACCTGAAAACCGCATATCTTCGTCGCGATACTGCCAGTCACTAACATCGTAAGCATTCTGTTTTGAATTATGGTATGTCTTTTGCAACTTCCACGATGGCTGTTAACTGACAGTCAGTATAATTACTAAATATCAATATTTTCTTGAAACTGTTTTGCCAGTAACTATTTATCAATCAACAACGCACTACTGCCGACTACTAAACACTAATTTTTAGATAATTTAAAACGTAATTCTAGATAATTTAACATTTTTGTCTAAAAATTAGTGGACCGTAGTCGAAACTTGTCCATTAGTCTACGTGTTATTACTAACTTACTTCGGACACTTCATGGATAATGAAAGCCAACAATTTAATCGTTGTTTAACAAGAGACACTTCTCTCGTGCCTGCAAAATCAATTTCTTATTTTAAATAAATTCGATTACAAACATTTATAAACTATTATTTATTTTCACCAGCCGCCGTAGCACGTTTCTCTCCAAAAATACATTTTTATTTTTACTTAAATGCCGTAAATCTTTCAGGAGCATAAAACAATGATTCGTCATCAATGTTTCTGTGTGTAAATGCCATCTAGGTTTAAAACGGTCATGGCTTGCAAACATTTAGCATCTTTTCACATAACAGTGTGCACAGATTGAATATCCTTTTCTGTGGGAACTGCTTTCTCATAATAAAGCAACACCATATATTTTAATTTCGAGTCATTATTTTCTTTTTAATGTCCGACGTAGCCGACATCCGTACTCTGTATTCATCGGATGACTCAATTTCTCTAGACGATCATTGTTTTAACTTTTGAATAGCCAATCGTGAAAACAACCGATGTTCTATTAAAAATAAGAATTTGAGTTTGCATAGGATAGGAAAACTATCCTAAAAAGATTTTGATTTTTAACAACAAAAACACGCTTGCCTTGATACCATCGAGATAACCGGTCATTCGGTTAATAGACGCTTCTGTAATCGATGTTCTACTTTACTTGTACTACTTTTAAAAAACATGTAAACTTTTTTTGTGATGTTCTTTTGTTATTTGTTGTAATAATAATAATAATAAGAAGAAGAAGAAGAAGAAGAAGAACAACAACAACAACAATAATAATAATAATAATAGGTATAATAATAATAATCATCATTATTACTATTATTATTACTTTTTACAAAGGAAACTGTGGAAAACTAATATTCGCCGCCGAAGTGTCCGCATTCCTACGATGTGTGGGACTCTTACTCACCAAAACCAAAAACCATTACTTTTTACGTCAGTCACCCTGTAACAACTTTCGCATTACTTCAGGGCAGTGTCAGTCATACTTCCCTGAATGAAGAGCTGTCTTGTTTAATTCGCTTTGCTTTCATGAATCTCAAGTATCTCACTCATGGTTTGCATGCCCTGCGTTGATGCATTTTCGTCTCTTTACGTGAGGATGTAGAACACCCTTCGGGGCATTCCGGTTGTATCATTCATCTGTTGCATACAAAGAATGTGTGTTATTGTTTCATCCCGATAGGAGTCACAATATACACAACCTGGATCACGCACTTCCCGAGGTAGCCACAAAAAATCTATGACCTGACAGAAACTACCTTAGGTAATGAGGTAATAGTTGACCTAACCATGTACTGGACTGATTACTGATTCATCTGTCCAGATTTCTAACAAGTCTGGCGGTTCACATTCCTGTGGGTTCTTGATTCCAGCATGGTGTGTAATCTAACTTCAGCTTTGGCAGTTGTGCCAACTTGTAAATTTTCCTTTCAAAATTCATTTTCTCTCTTGTATCAGCAGATCAATAGGTATCGACCCGGCAGTGGCTAATATTGCCGGTTCATATACCGTTCAGTATGCGCAAATTATCCGCAGTGCACTGCTTCAACCCTCTCTTACGGGATTTTCCATCTTGAGTGTGTCAGGCCGGTTTTGAGCCACTAGCGTTTGCCAATAGACTACTTAGTGCTATTGTCACAGTTTCGGTTTTCTCAGAGGCTCGCTTTATCTGTTCTCAGAAAGTTAGCTTCGTGTCTAACAACATTCCTTTACAGAGCTTTTAGTCTATACCGTCTCCCTGTTAACATGTTGGTGTTCTCTTCCTTGTCAGCAGGACTGTCTCTATTTCCTCCGGTCTAATTCCTCTAATTCCAGCCAGCAGACGGCACGCATCATCAGCTGATTTAATCCTTTCTGCACTCCCTGTAGACGTAACAATTACTGCAGCTCATATCCCACGTACATCCTCATATCCCACTATGAAACTGCATTTTTGGTTCTGTGGCATTTCCACACGGGGAATACCATCATAAGAATTGAACTAGAGATCTGGTCCTAAGATTGAACCAAGGGCGACTTCTGCTGTCATTTTCCTTCTTCGTGGACAATCAAAAGTATCGTACAGCAGCACCCTGTCTTAGAGGTAATTTCTTATCATTCTGGAGAAGGTACTACGGAACAGTAAACGTATGTTTTAAGTGCTTCGAAAATGTCACTCCGCCTGGTAGACTAAAGTCATTCTTTGTGTTTAACGTTACAATTAAGACAATATTTCGTCATTAATGGTTGCCTTCTTGAGCAATTCTAACCGCTTTTACAACTTTCTCAATAGTGTTTACAGTGGACGGTCCTTTCCTAAAGCCATATTATCTCTTGTAAAGTTTCCCTGCTGCCTGAATGATTAATGATATACAGAGTTTTTAAGTTATGTCTCCAACAGGTTTCCGGCAGTGTTCAGCACGCACAAGGGCTTGTAATATGATGGAGAGTTTGGATCTCCCTTTCCGTTGTTTTTAAGTACATACTATGCACTGCGCTGCGTTTTCGTGGTTTTGATAGATGCCCTCCCTTAGACGACAATTATAATTGGTCAGCAGCAGCTGTGGGTTAACATTAGCACTGCCTTCAGTACTTTCTCCGAAATTCCATCTGAATCAGGTGCCACGGATGGTTATCCACTTCTTGCCTGAGAGCTGTCCAGCACAGTTTCCTACTTCTTTTGAATGCTGTCCAGAGTTCCTTTGTAGCCCGTTTACATTCCAAGGCGCACGCAACTACCTGGTCCTTCAGCTTTCTTCTGTCCCTAATAACCTTACGTATGATACATAGACGTCTCCTTCTGAAAACAGTAAATTCTTCAGTCTGCCAATATACCTGAAATTTGGTGTTGTCAGTTTTTTCCGAGGCATGGGAACTTCACAGACCCAGCATATTAAGGATTCTTTTGCGCCTGCTATACGTTTTGCACTTTATGTCTTTATAACAGTAGTACGAAACGTTGTCGTCATCATCATCATCATCAA
Organism: Magicicada septendecula; assembly: GCA_034769895.1. Classification (NCBI taxonomy): domain Eukaryota; kingdom Metazoa; phylum Arthropoda; class Insecta; order Hemiptera; family Cicadidae; genus Magicicada; species Magicicada septendecula. The sequence continues at coordinate 379,817,314 of CM068367.1, forward strand.
TGCATAGAAATAGTTACAACACTGACAATAATAATAGGCTATTTATTACCACTATCTCCATCATCATCATTAAATGTCTCGAAGTTTCCAATTTCTATTTATTCATGTTTGGTGCATTTACAATAAAAACAATTTATAACAAGCTCAGTGCAATCAGGAAACAAAAAATACCAAAACGCGAATACGGTAATTGGCAATGGAACTTTGGGTTTATATAGTAACGTTGCGAAATATCGTAGAGCAAAGCGATCCAAAAACTATAATAGCTTGCGAATTACGTATAGCATTTTGTTAGTAACAATTATAAGCATATTTATTGTCAATAAAATGAAGAATGATTACAAAGAACAAAGAAGTATACTCGTAAACTCAGGGCTTTTTAAACAACAAATTGTAACACTACGTTTAAAGAGTTTAAGAGTTTTACGTTTCTTTTTTCTTTTTAACAATAGTAGGCTAATCCTGAATCAGTAACACACAATCATCGTAGCAGTGTCTAATGATCATCGTGTACCGTATTCTTTGCTAATTATTCATTAGCATTAATTGTACGCTACAGAGATACACCTACCACTTATCTGGTATGATAATACATTCACAAAATGTTGTCTTTGAGTCTTCAGGCACGTTTTTTGATGAATGTTATCCTAAAGTTGGACCAGAAATGTGTAGCCTACTTTAGCATTGTTCAAACTACTTAAGGTTTTTGATTTAGGTAAACTTAAACCGTAGGTATCACCAGTGGTTTTTGGAAACCATTAGTGACAGTAGTGGGAGGGAATATTATATCAAAACTTTAAAAAAATTTGAATAATTATTTCCTACTAATATAATCCGTTGAGTGATCTAGTGACTCGGTGTTGCTTACCGTGTAGGATATTTGTTCACCTGTGTTAAGGCAATTCGTCTACACTGTTTAGTCATTTGGATAACATTTAAAGAAACCATTAGTCATAATTTATAAACTATAATAATGTAAGAGTGTGTGAGTTTATTAGATTATTTCATTAGCTATTTATTTCATTAGCAGTTTCACAGAAGGATAGTCTTTTAGTGCACACAAAATTAATGTGTTAGTGGAAGAATACTGTTCCCCTCCTGCAAAATCTGTCTTCTTCTAGGGCAGCAATTGAAATAAAGCACTCGTATCACTGTCGACACCTTGTTTATTCACCGGCATCACAAATAATTTTCACGAATAAAAATATAATAGAGAAAATACAATTTCGATCCACAACTGTGATATCGATTATTAACACAGTCGTAATTTATACAGGCAAAAAATGTAACACACAAATACAAATAGTAAAATATTGATCCACAAATGTGGTATCAAACACACGCACTGACTCTGTAACTCGCAATTGAATTCTGAATCTGAACTGATTATCGACCTCCGTCTACCACTGTTTATATATTAGTTAATAATGACGTCATTCACAAACATGCGTATCGGCCACTACTAGTAATATCTAGATTATACCAGGCGCGTATATCCTAGAATCGTTTAGAACAAACTATATTTACCTATCAATGTATGGTACATTCATGCAAAATATTCTAGTGTGTTCTATGAATAGTGTCCATCAATATACATAAGTTATATATCAGTTGCGAATAATGTAAGTACACTAATAATGTATGTGTATAACCTATGTGCTTAACCTACGTGAGTAACATCACCTACGTAATATTCTAATGGCAAATATCGATCACATATCAAACAATATCAATCAGATATTCTAAAATCATATCAATCACATATTACTTAATATGTTATGCAATAATATTACTTTGAATGTAGGTTTGGGTCTCTCTAGTATACAACAAATCCAACTTGGATGGAAATCTTCCCTGACAAAATGCCTGACACATTAATTTTATAGGATAGATAATAAATTTAATCATTATCGTCATCATCATCATCATCTGCAAGGATTAAACCAATAATGTTTTTTTTTGTTCCGATCTCAAACAGTCAAAGTCTGGTCTCAAAGCTGGTTACACCAGCCCTTCCTCGGACGTCCCACACCTCTCCGTCCCTTCGGCTTGTAGTTCCATAGTTGTTTGGGGATGCGGCAGTCACCTATTCGGCAAAGATGTTCCCACCGATTCAGCCATTACTGGGCAATCCTGTCGAGTATACTCTTAACATTCAGTTCCTCCCGTATATCTGTGTTTCTTCTATGATCATGGAGAGTATACCCTGGCACGTGTCTGAGAAATCTCATTTCAGCCGCTTGGGACGACTAGCCTGGCCTTTCGTTAAAGTCCAATTTTATTCTCAGACCCATAAAGAAGTGTGACAAGGGCCATCACCTTCTAGAATTTTAGGCGTGTTTCTTTACTTGCTGACTTAAGAGTAGGCTACGCCTGATGGTCCCGCACATAAGGTTGAACTTATGCAACTTATTCACAACGTCGTTGCTTGTATTGTAATACACACTGTAGCTCAGGTATTCAAAATTGCTGACTTGTTCCAGGACAGTACCATCTATAACAATTGTTTCCCATACGGGAACAGTTCCACGAAAAGCCATCATTTTGGTCTTAAGTGTGGATATTTGTATTCCAGAGTCTTTGCAGATTCGATTTAACAAACGTATACCCATCTGCAACCTATAATAAATTTAATGTCTAATTAAATTTTGTTGGTCCAAGTGCTCAGCCTTATCCAGACATATGTGAACTTGTGAATTCATCAAGCACAATTTACAAGGATACTTAATCAGCCACGACATGTATACCATCTTTTTCAGCAGAGACAATCATTTCGAACCTGCGTCTTTTCGACCAAAAACCTCAGGCTCACTAAAGACAATTATTTAAACGTACAAACCAAATGAATCATGGGGTACGTATATGCAAGGGCGCAGCTAGTTGATAAAATTGCAAAGCATAAAAATAAATAAGTGTTAAGTGTTTACAGTGAATGTAAAAGGTATGCAGTGCAATGCATTACATAACACTGGTGGGCGTGGACCAAAATAGTTCAACGTGGCCAGGAAACGCACTCGGTGCTGTTTGAGGTATTGCCAGTCAATGAGAGTACGTACTACTTGTTTACATGACTTGTAGCGTACCTTACCGTACAAAATGATAAAACAAAGTATGTTTAAATTGTAAATTTGTACTTGCCAAGCGGAAAACCGGAACCGTACGTAGGTGTAGAGTTAATAAGACGGTCACTAGGTCATTGTATATTTTTTGTGGTGTGAGACGAGTTGCATAAATCGGTAGTCAGAAACACAAACGGGTCAGTAATATCTTGTGAAGACGAACTTTCGAACTGCGTATACTGTGTTTTTACCGAGGGGGAAAAGAGTAATCCGACGTTAGCCGATCGCGTTTGGTTTTATTTTAAATTGTATTAAACCTGTTTCAAAAAAACCGATTCACCTGTATTCTCCGACAAGGATGTAATTCTGCTATGGTCATTATTTGTTTTTTTTTTTATTTAGAAACAAATACTTTGACGATTATTTACTTTTTTTATTAATATCGTATTATATCTAGTTATAAACAATGACCACTTATTTGTTCTTAAAGAAAATAAATTCTGTAGTTAAAAGTTTATCCAGCGGTTTTCTAAAGTTACATACGGTATAACATATTATACATGTCCGTATTGTATGCTGCACTAAACCAGCTTGAAGGGCTTTGCTGTCCAGCCTTCTGATTAGATTCTGGATATAAACGAGTTGGATAGCCTCCTTTCGATCTTCCTTAGCACGACTTTGCCTGTTTATTTGCTCGGTACTGACTCCTAAGATCTCGTTGCAATCGCAGTTACTACGTGTAGAACCATATTCCGTACAACTTTACTTTGGCAGGTAAACTTTTACACAACCCTATAGCTGCACACCATACAAAAAAATTTTAAAGCTTGGTTCTAGATTAATAGTGTATTTACTTACTGGCTACGATAAAAAAAAAGGTAATTCTGTTCGTACGTTCAATACAATACACGCACATAAGCGTAACTACAGTACATTGAAGCGAGTCAAAACTAGTACGCCTAAAGCAAGAGAAGAAAATGATTCTAGAAACTAGTAAGTAAACGGAAACGCCGGACAATCTCGTCAAACGGAATGACATCTTTATGACAGTTCTTACAATACCTGTACATTTAAAATGATGCCCTAATTAGTAGAAAGTACACCAATATGGATGTACGCTAATTACTTGCAATGCATTTCACCGCACTTAACCGTTACTAATAACGGTAAACCATTTTTATTCTTTTCAATATATTTTTCTACACTAGCTGATTAGTGTTCTTGAAATATTTCTACATATTTTACACATGAAATACGATATCCTTCAAACTAATCGTATGTTTTCCTATTCTAAGAATTATGTCTTAAAGATGTTTGCATACTTGTAAAATCATTGCATAAATATCTACTTTGTTTCTTACTCAATAAATATCTATTCTAGGTATGTGTTTTAACGTTTATGCTAACATTTCTAATATCCGACATTACTATGCTTTGAATCTGATAAGTTTTTAGCTATATAATGCAACTGAGTTCACTAAATAGTTCGGGCACAAAGACGGCTTGTAGTGGAAGCTTGGTTGAGAACAATGTTGGTTATGTTAGCCTTCTTCATTCGTTTAATCTAGTACAACACAATAACATTACTATAACAAAATATTATTAAAGGATAAAAATAACAATATAATAATACTTTATTAATGAGATAAAAGCTTGCAAATATCTTTAATAAAAACAAAACAGTTCATAAATTTTATAATTTACGAAAATAATGAAAATAACGAAAAAATCAATTTCGATGTTTTTCTGTCGACACGGCCCTATTTGAACCACATCGTTATTCTCGTGGGAACATTTTGGCGGCGACACGTCGTCTATGCAGATCCAAAGCTGTTCTTGCTTTCTCCAAACAATGCAGCAAGCCGCTCCATTACAGACAGAAGCTGAAGAAACTGTCCGTGCTGGTCATTCTTCTGCTACGAACATAACCAGCATTTGTGTTGATTTAAACGTTCAATACGTTACTGAAAAATTTGATAAGAAAGAAGTACTGGAATGTGTAAATCTCATTTCTTTAGCTTATGTTTTCTTTTTAGCAACTTTCATAATCGCACATGGTGGCTGGTTATATGAATCGTGTTTAGCCACGATATATGAAGTCTTCTCGTTGGCAGTGGTTTAGCAGAGATATTGTTGAGAACGCAGTTACGATACCATTCACAGACCGACTAGTTTATTAGCAACACTGAAAACGACGAAAATACCGGAACCTAGCACACCTATTACGATTAAACAGTAGGATTTAGTTGAATGGAACTGCTGTTACATTTGGATATTTCGTTTCAATTTGACTCGTTCCACGCCCTTTTATTGTTAGCTAGTTCTGCCTTTTTGTATTTCAGTCAATCTTCATTCTTGGTGTTCTAAGATCAAACGTGTAAACAGGCAAGTACAAATTTAAAGAACATACTTTTAGATAATCATGTTTGTGTAAGAACTAAAGACGCACGAAGCCCGTTCCTGAGTAGTAAATGTGCTTGGCCACAAAATGAAGACAAGAGGCATCAATTCGCCAAGCGTTTGAGTTTTACCAGTTTTATGTTATCTGCATCTGAGTCTGTCAACGTAAGTAAGGCTTTGTCTTTAACATCCTTCTTTCTATAGTGAATATTGTATTAAAGAGTATCAACAAAGTACAAGTAATAATTTTAACTACTCGTACAATATACAATTAGTGAAGCGATTGCTAATAATAACATTTAATCAGTGGCGCAGGTTACGGAACTGTATCATGGGAAACTTCTTACAAAATCAGCAACTGTAACTCTGCTAGTTTTTTAACAATCTTTAAAAAAAATAGGAATTGTATATAAAACAGCTAATAATAATTAAATTTGTATGGAAATATAACTTATATTAATAATCCAGTAAAATATTCAGTCCGGTAACTAACATGATATGATGTGTAGGCCGAATAGTAAACATGTTGATACCTCTTTTTTTGCATGTTAAATTAATCGTAATTGTTTTCCTAACCAAATTATTTTCATAGCACATACCTTAAAACTAAACATGAATAACCCAACCCGGAAATTATTCTTTTCAGAGAATAAATCACATATATACTCGTTGTGAAAATGCCGGATCTCAAGATAATTCCCGTAAAGTTTTGTACATCGCCACAGTACTAAAAAATGATAGGTACTGTCACTTATAGAGATTCTCAAACGTGTTTTAAATATTCATGTAGCTGGTGCTCCTTATACCTATAGCTGTTGTGGCTGATATGTCTCTTCCGAGAAAATCATTACAAACAACTATAGGCCTAAATTTAGTTGTAAAATATAGGCTTTAGGCACACGTTTAGGCGTTCCACGTTCATTTCGACTCCAGTGAGTTTTACGGCAAGAGAACAACGGAGCAGCAAGATGCAAATGCAAATTTGTAAAATTAATATTAGGGATGAATTTCGAAAAATCAGCGTAAACTTACTTGGATTGATTTTAAATAATTTCTTTATGTTCGCTTTTAAGTACAGAATGATGCTGAAGATCAATTATTTTCATCTGAATTTTGGGAAGGAAATAAATTACATCTTGAACAAAAACTGAAAAGTGTCATTAAATAATTCAGTGTTAGTGAATCTTTCCGGAAACCAACAAAATCGAGTTTTTAAAAAAGCGTGATATTCATATGTTATTAAGTGTTTATATTTTTCAGTATTGGACACATTATTGCTTGCTCTTGCATTGAAATTAAGTGAGATAGATAGTCTCTTCTGAGAAAATTGTTAGGATAAAGTATAAGTTTAGTTGTAAAATATAGGTTACAGTAGGCATACTCAAAATTACGTAAAATTAAGTGTTCGAAATTTTATTTCGAATCCACCAAGAGTTTTACAGCAACTGACAACGAGTAGAAGGTCCAAATTTTAAAAAAAATCTTTTGTTTTTTGTGTTGGGGATTGGTCACCTCTGATGTAGTACTGTATAGACAATTTAAGAACTGTATAGACGAAATACAATATTTGAAACTTAAAAACGGGTACGCATGTTACAAAACATTATTTACAGTATCACTAAACAAATTAAATGGGACATAAACAAACAAAAAAACGATAAACTTATTTCACCGCTTTAATTGTTGGCTCCGTGACTTATGTTTAATACTCTCGATTCAAGGGTTCACTGTTTTCCAATATTTTATCGCCAGTTCTTTCCTGAACACAAATGGTCGAAAGCAGAGCAATCGTTACTAGGCCTACTAGATTTCATTCATATGTCTGTTGTGTAATGAAAACCCGCATTAAGTTTTGCCTGTCGTACTTGCAAGTGCTGTAATGAATATACTGTAATAAAAAATGTGAATTAGTAATGAAACCGAATGTCTTAACCCGTTTCCCAAAGAACTTAAAAATTGTTTATTAAACCGACACTATTTTTCGATTCGGCTCTCCACTTCTTGAAATCTACATTTCACTTGCGTCGTTAGGAGTACCACTTACAAATAATATATATAAATTACTCAAACTACAAGTTGTAAAGAAATATTTCAGCTAAAAATAACAGATTTAAAATTGTGTAGACAGATCAGCGTGTTGGTTATCGTCGGCATTATTGACTGGCTGTGTATGCAACGTACACTAATTTTCTCACATCGTTTTGTCAAAACGTGTGGAACTTGTAACACTTGTGTGCTGGCATTCTGATAACGAAGTGTAAACAACTCTTCAGTTATTGTTTACTTTTTACTGCATCGTTTCCTTGCCTCTGTAAAGGCAGTCGAGAATCAGTGTTTCCTCGTATTGTGTATTGTTTTCGTTTCTATTTGAAAATCTAATTTTTTACCACCGTTAAAAATATAACTATGTCTCCTATAACAAGCCCTCTCAGATCAAAAAACCTTTGAGTACCAAGTCGCTGTTAGAATATAAATAATTATTGGTTGATAAGAATAAGAAAATGTTATAGACTTGTCAGGAAATTTACGCAATTTCTATTAACAAGACATGCAAGCAGGCGTTTCCCCGTAGGCCTAGGCTACATGGAATTGAGCAACTCGACCTTCTGTAACGTGCAGACAACGAAGGAACAGCATAGGCGTTCGGCTTTATTTGTGTCCCAAATACATATTTATCATATTTTTAAGTTAACACGTTTCATCACTGCAATTTCTCAAATGTTATTTTACAACTTTATACTAATACAAAGGAGTAATTTTCAATATTATTATTGATAACTTTCTTGATAACAATATACACTGAGCTTGACAGAGGAGAAAATTATAGAAATTAGTATTATACGTTGGTGATAAATGTTAATATGCCTGCTGCTCAATTTAACCTTAGGTTTAATAAATTTACATTTTACTTATAATTAAAGCGAATAGTATTTGTTATGAGCTAAGAAAATTTCACAAAAAATTAGCATCACTAAAAAATTCTCTTTCAGCTACAACCAAATATTAGACTTTTGAAATGCTGTACCGCATTCAAAACACTATTGTTAACAGCTATGAAAACAATCGCGTAATTAAATGGAGTGAAGATAATGTAGTTTATTATGGCAGTTTCACAAAAATTATGGGATCCGATGAATTATGGGATGCGGGTCACATTTTGACGATAACAAAGAAGACAAATAAATAGATATTTTTTCCAAATAACGTGAATTTCAACTATGCCTGAAAGTAATGGATTTATGCCATTGTGCCAAAAAGTTTCAGAACTAGTATAACTGCTTATTTAAGACGAAAAATTTCATATTAGAAAGATACCATCATAGACAAGGATCTTATACCTGATCATCAGTTTGGGTTTAGACGACAGCATTCTACGATCGAACAAGTACATCGAATAGTAGACGCAATAATGAAAACATTTGAGGAAAAAAGCTATTGTTCATCGGTGTTCCTTGATGTCAGCCAAGCATTTGATAAAGTTTGGCATCAAGGATTATTCTATACACTCAAAAAGAGCTTGTCTGAACCCATGTTCACCATATTAAAGTCATATTTAGAAGAAATGCACTTTCGAGTACGTCACGAAAATGTAACTACTAGTTTGTTCCCAATAAGAGCAGGAGTTCCCCACCCATTCTGTACCTAATTTATACGGTAGATCTGTCCACTAGCAATGATGTGATTACTGCTGTGTACGCTGATGATACTGCAATCCTTGCTGTAAACAAAAGTTCGGTGGAAGCAACCATTTTACTACAGAATTCACTACATAAGATAGAAAAATGGGCAAAGAAGTGGAGAATACAATTAAATGAAACGAAATCAGCACACATCACGTTCACAAAGTGCCACGGGACAACATCAATTGTGAAATCAAATAACAAGGCTATCCCGGTAGCTGACTCTGTAAAATACTTGGGCATTCACCTAGACAAAAAACTGGACTTGGCGCAACCACATTTGGATGAAGAGAAAACAGACTGCACACCACGTTTCGCAAGCATTATTGGCTCCTGGACAGGAAATCATTACTGCCAATGCGAAATAAGCTGTTGGTGTACATCACTGTCTTCAAGAATGTGTGGACATACGGCTTACAGCTTTGGGAAACTGCATCTAAATCCAATGTCGCCATAATGGAAAGGTTTCAGACCAAGGTGCTGCGTGCCATAACCAACGCACCGTGGTTCATCAGCAACAAAGACATCTATAGCGACCTGGATCTGCCCTCAGTCAGTGAACCATTTCGATGTGCAGCGAAAGATATGTGAAACGGCTTAAAGAAAGAGCACACAAATCCTTTAGCCATTAATCTTCTAGACAACAGCCAGCAGAAAACGTTTAAAGTTAACATTTTCGCTGGACTTAGACCTTAACAATCTAAATATATTGTACATATGTTACTTTTAAATACTCATACTGAGAACTAGTCAATGGATTCTGTATTCTGTGAACAATTATTCTCATTGTTATGTATTAACAGATTGCAAATAAACATATATAAAAAAAAATTTATAAAGGTGCTTTAAGAAACTAAATCCAGACTCGGATTACAACGTAAGTCATTGTTATTTCGGTACAACGTTGGGTAGTTTAGGCTACTTGTTAAACCGAAACGTAATCTTTGGCCAAACAAACAGGTTCACCTAACCTGTTTTATTAAAAAGAAATCATTTTGTTTTACGTACCACAATATGGTCTACGTTGAAAACAAAATACTACTCGTTAAGAAGTTTCTCTTATAATTAAATTAACAGGCGTGTGTTTTTCACATAGTAACAAATTGTTTAAGGCTTATCGGATCATCATGCACGCTTCTGCACTACTGACGCACGCTATAATAACTAATACTCTAACCTTAACAATAATACTTAAAACACATTTAAATAAAAGCTAGTCGGTTTTAATGAAGTAGTTATATATATTAAACTACAAATAAACGATGACGTTTAGTGTGCGTTTATTTTTTCTTTTTGTTTAAACGAGTATGTTGTTTAATAATTTGAATTACTGAGACGAGAAGCGAATCTGCGAACACAGAATAATAAAAAATGAAGTAGTGTACGTATTTCAAAAACACGCTCTCTGTGTAACTTTACAAAATACCTCGCAGTTTCAGACAATGCACCAGTGCGGTTTCAATGGAACAAGCAGTTTAGTTGCCTTTTTGACGTTTATACGAACCAGTGAATTCCAAAGTTGGCTTAATTACTAGTTCATGTGTTACGCATATAAACGTATTTTTATTGTTGTTTATTTATTTACAATTTTTCAGTACTTTTACAAAACAAGGTTGAATTCGCAAAAACCTGTTGCATATTATTACATAAGAATAGAACCTCCCATAACGTGGCAGTCTTGTGTTTGACACAGCAGTAGGCCTATATGTTTTAGTTTACAGTTCTTTCTATTAAACAACTATATGCTACTTATGTTTCTTTCCAAATATTTGAAAACCCAATTGAAGGAAACATATTTTAGAGCTGGGATGTTTGGCGGTGTAGGTAACATCATCCCATACATGGCCAAAACGACAGACATTACGATATACCCCTTACCAAGGACTATCATGTCAGAGGACGTCACACCGTTGCATTGGAGCTTCAACGGAATGACTACTGTTATAATTGATATGGAGACATGGGTGCTGAAGTTGGAAGATATAACAAATCTTGGTGTTTTCGAAAGGTAAATTCTGAAAAGAATTTATGGACCAGTGTGGGACGGAGAGATGTGGAGAATAAAAAAGTATCGTGAGCTAAGGGACCTTTATGGAGAAGTGAAGGCGCAAAGGTTGAGTGGTAGGGGCACGTGGTAAGAATGAGAAATGACCGAGGCTCAAAGATGGCATTGGAAAGGAAACCGGAGGGAGTAAGGAGGAGAGGACGTCCGAGGAGGAGATGGTGTGAAGATGTGGAAGGGGATTTGAAGGAGATGCAAGTGGTTGGGGTTGGAGGAGTAAGACTCTGGACAGAGAAGAATGGACGAGAAACATTGAGCAGACCAAGGTTCTACAGGGACCGTAGTGTCAATTAAAAAATTATATATATATATATATATATATATATATATATACATATGAATTCATATAGCAGGAGCAGGTTATAATGGGGCCGTAAGAATTGGACTTTACTGTGGAAACGCCACCATTCTCGTCTCCGCTGTACACCAGGAGTACGAGTGATTAACACACTATCTTAGGAACAGTGCAACTTTTGTTTTTCATACATAACATTGCATGCAATAACTAAGTCGTCAAAATTTTAATAGTTTTTCAGTAGGATTCTTCTTCTGTTTGAAAGGACTATGTCACATTACAACTTTCGTGTTTTGCTTCACCGACTGTTTATCTCAAGAAACCTTTGTAGAACGAGTTAAAAAATGTATTTGTTATTCTTATTATGGCAGTGCTAAGAGCAAGAAATGTGTAGTATTCAGTAAACTGTGCTTACCTTCGTTGTTTGTTTCAGTTTATTAGTGCGGCGTATTTAACCGTTTATTATAAATAATCCAAGTAGGTGAAGTGTAAATTCAAGTACCTGTCATTAGATTAGTTGGACATCTAGATCTATTTATCGATTAACCTTTTTTTATTATATTTATGAGGCGTTTGTTTCGATGTGGTATACGTAATAACTAATACAAAATACTGTAGAGTTTAATAACTCGACAGTTACAATAGGTTTATCTAACCTTTACTTATCGAACTTTGCTCCAGACCAGCAATACGGATGAAAGCTTTACAATAGTTTTTGTAAGTCGTCGCAGCTAAGTAGACTACTTTTTCAGTTTTGTTGTTCGTTTCTACTCGTACGTGGTTCATTGTCCTGTTGACGTGTGTCAAGTATGCTAGTGCGTCCTGTAAACTGAAACGGAATAGTCTTCGTATTTCTGATAAAGTCAGTAGTCTAGTCGATTATCATTAACCCGAACGAGAACACTTACAGCTTTCATTCTGTCAATAATTTTCATTAGAATTGCCGCCTGGTCTCCTGCGATTAGCCTATTTCCCCTTATGTGTAAGCTACGGATAAAATTGCCAACGAGACGGAAGTCTTTAGCTATTTGGTTTGCCAAAACCTGTTAGCTGAATATCGGGAGAGAGTAGGAAGGAATAGTGCGAGAAAGTAGTGACATCGTATAGGAACCGGTTGGGTAAATAAGTTGGCTCAGTTTGGAATCAAGTATACTCAACATTTGGTTTTATAAAGCTTGTTTGGATTACACTTGATTCTCACTAATTAGGACACAGTCGCCGTAAACGAAAATGGAAACAGACACTAGAAATTCAATTTCTCAGTAAACGGAGACTTCACAAATTCTATGAACTACTATTATATGGAATGTTGATTTATGTACAGTTTAAGTTAGAGTGAAATGAAATTTTCAGTTTACGCAGGGCGTAACTGTAGGATGGCATGTACAGGGTCCACAAGGTGAAGGGTGCCCACCGTTTTTCTTTTATCTTATATATTCATTTAGACGGTTAGATGAAATATTCTTGCAGCGACATCCATATTCTTGCTTAACGGTAGTACCAAAATTTTTAGTGCATTGTAAAATATATGTTTTATGTAAACACGTATTAATTTCTAAATCTATCTGTCAATTTATACATTGTTTGACAGCTGTTTTAAATTTATGTGTGACGCGTGTTCTGAAAAAGTGGTTGTGCTGCGATTGAATTCTTTGTTAAAATATCTAGTGCCCATGGAAATTCACAACGAAATGATAAACGTGTTAGAAGATGCAGTGCCTTCAAAGACAATTGTTTGTGAATGGGCATTCGAGTTTAAACATGGTCGTGTGAGCACTGAAGCGATCCCCGCAGTGGACGCCCCAAAAAGTGCAACTACTCCAAATGAAGCACCTACCTTGTACAAAGCTTTCTCATACCACGTTCTTGAGTTACAATGAGATACACGCGCTCACATGAGATGCTTTCAGCAACGTTATCCACTCTTAACTGCCGGTTTTTCAGCACCGTGTATGAAATTTTGTTAATGATATCTGCAGTTGCACTTTTTAGGCCACCACTGCGGGGATCTTTTCAGTACTAGTACAGCCACGTTTAAACTAGAGTGCTCATTACAAACAATTGTTTTTGAGGGCACATTTACCACTTCGATGTGAATTGGCACTAGACCTTTTTAAAACAAAGAATTCAATCACTGCACAAACTTTGATTTTGTCCATTCTTCAAAACACGTGTGACAAGTAAATTTCAAACAGCTGATTTATAATCTGTGAATAAATTGTGTGATGAATAAACAGCACGCTAAAAAATTTTAGTTCTACCGCTAAGTTGATGTCGCTCCGCGATTTTTTCAACTAACCCTCGCATTTTATAAGAGAGTTGTCTTATCAGTATATTGACTAACTATACGATGTTTATCTACAATGTAACTTGCATCTTTAGCTGAGTCGATGAGTTGACGATAATTAATCCATATCGGTGAAGGAGACATACCAGGTATGGCGTATTAAAGTGTTCGTCGCTAATGTACAGGGAAGTTTATAGACATCCACGGAAGAGGCTGTAGCATAATCATCTCCAAATTCCAAAATAATTTTCTTTTTCAGTGAATAGTTTCATCGATTCAAATAGAAACCGCTAAAGAGTGCTGACTTCAATGCGAGTATAAGGATAAATGTCTCGGTGCTATATTGAGGGTTCTTCTTGACCCTGGCTTTGGCTGGATGACTAGATTCGGATAGCTTGTAGAAATTATTCCTTCTTACTTTCTCCGTCGTGCTACAGTCCGTCGGGATCCTTGACTCCTTTAACTTTTTCTCCCAACAATAGCGATCTCTTGCGGCGCTTGCCAGTTTCTCACTCCCCTGAGAAGTTTTAGCGTCTCGCTGACTGTTGTGTACCAGCGGGTTGTTGCTCCTCTCCTTCTTCTCATATCCAACATCTGTTCCTTTATTACTTTCTTGGGTATTCGAGTACCACTCATTCGCTCTACATGTCCTGTCTACTTTACCCAACGTCTCTTTAGTCCGTTTCGCAAGCTCCCCAGTTTCGCATCTACATGACCTACATGTTACGGTAGGTCGTATTATCGTCGTATAAGTTCAGCTTTTCGTTGAATCAGCTTGGACCGTATACAGAATGTGAGCGAACAGAGTGCTTTGCTGTCCTTCAGAAATCGATTTCTTGTTGTGAGTCATATAATTGTTATCATCTACTTTGCTGCTCAGGTAGCTGAAAGAGCCGAAACCTCGATGCCCTCATCTCCGATATTCGGTTCTGACCTAGTCTAGTGGGTCGTATCTGTTATCATTTACTTTACTGCTCAGATAGCTAAAATCGCAGAAACCTTGATGCCCTCATCTCCAATATTCTGGTTGTGACCTAGTCTCCCCCCTCCCATTCTCATTTGGATCGTCTAAGCTTTTATATATTGATTCTCAACCCAATATTTGCAGGGTTCTCCTTCAGTTTTGCCTCCCTAACTGATTATTTTGACCTTTCAGTTACGTCAATGTCAGCTGCATATGTGTTTGTCTTTAGCTCTTTCTTACATATATCCCTTTGCAAATACATGCCCAACTCCCTTGTTCAGGGCAGTGTTAAATGGAATGGATCTAGTCTGTCGTCTTGCCAGAATCTCTGTCAAAAGGGTCTGTTAAGTTATTTTGGATTTTTAACTGTGTTTGGTGTTTTTCATCAATAAGCGAGTCAGCTTTATTACCTTTTTTGGCATTTCTGACTTCTCCATGGCTGAAAAAACGTCTCTCTGTTGACAATATCATAATCTTGCCTGAAATCGATAAATACTTGATAAATGCTGAAATCATACTCCTGTGTTTATGCCATACTCATGCTATTAAATATTGTACTCCCATGTAAAAGAAACGTTATATGTTCCTTTTCCGAGAGTACCGCTTCAACCACTGAATTTCTTGTAGAGTAAATCTAGTCAATAACTGGAGATTTCTGGTAGCAAACTGTCCAGAAATCCTACCTGATACAACGTTTTAATGTTCCAATGTGTATTTTCAAATCATTGTCCTTATTTCATAGTTGTGTCTTTTTGTGTACAACTCATTCTGTCTGAGATGTTGGTTCTGGTTTCATAGCAGCTTTGCTTTCCTGGAATAGCATTGCTAGCCATAAGCTCAGCAATCTCAAAGCTGGAGAGCCAGAAAATTTCAATTTTGAGCTGTTCTTCCCCTAGAGACTTACCTTCACTGTAGCTAACAAATGGCCTCTTCCCTATCACAGTAGGCTATCTAACTCGGCCTATTTCTCTAGCCATTGGCCTACTATAATATCCTTCGGCTCCACATTAGATGCACAACCTGTTTGTGAATGCACACCATCCTGCCAGACCAGGACCCTGGCTAACCACATATAACTTGGTAATATTTCAATTATTAAAATAAAATATTATTTACATTTTCGTTATATATTAACAACACATTTTTACCATGCATCTCCCTTTGTAAAGACAAGTAATAATAGACACCCATGTAAAAAACTTAAATACTATTATATAAAATTTAATATATCATATAATATTCCAAAATTCTAAAACATACTATAAACTGAATCACCTGGTGTCATGATGCAAGTAGTGCAAACAAGCTGTGTCATCTTATTTATCTAAAATTACTTGTTAATTGTGCAAATTTTAATTGTAATTACATAATTATTATATAATTTCAGTTTATGTCTACAGTATTCACAAATGATAATCTAAACTCAATAATAAGTCTACATGGAATAATTTATTCATTTAATATTTTAAAAGAGAGAATTTTTTCTATTAACAGTTCCATTCATTACAAGTTAATGTTTCATCGCATTAACAAATTTGTTTCAAGCTGTATCATTATTATATTATTTTCCTTAAAGTGATAATAAGTATTTAGCAAGTAAACACTGAACAAATTATAATAATCTGCAGGCACTAATGATACACAAACAACTACTTCTTTGTAGTGTGAGAGTTTACATTATGTAGTAGCACAAATTTGTTATTGATAGAATTATTTTCCCTTCATGCACAAGATTGAAGACAATATTGTAGTGGCTTTGTAGATTCTGTCATACATTATATTATTTGTTAATATATGATTACTGTGACAAATATTCTACTGGGCACTTACCATGACTTCAATTTTTAGATTTCCAATTATTGAAGAAAATTGAAGAAACTGCTATTAAAACTAATTATAATTTCCATAAATACTACCATCACTTTTGTGGTATTAAGAAGCTATCATGTGAGAGCAGTTAATAGTATGTTGGCACAGTATTTATTACCGAAGGTAATGTAGTCCTGTCTGACCGTAGGATTTGTGTGCTAACATTGTAATATATTGGACAAATATTTTTAAACATTGTAGTTTAACAGAAATTTAAAAATAAATATCTAGGAAACTACCATACATTTCCTTTTTTTTCTGTCCCTATTTAGGAAGCATAATCTACAAAGAGGAACATTATGTGTTCACTTTGTAATTATTTTGGTTGTATAAAACATAGATCACTTCATATGGTGTACACCATACCTAGAAGTATTATTATAATGCGCGCGCGCACGCGTGTGTGTGTGTGTGTGTGTAAATGATGAATACAATTTAGAACTATGTGAAATACAAAAATGGCAAGAAAACTCATTTGCAAAGATCAACTGAAAATTATAGTCTAATTGGGAAGATAGTATGAAATATATTTTAGTTAAAACATTGGGTATTGAAAAACTGGATGAAAAGTATGGAGGAAAGAAGCATTAGAGCTAAACCTGACAAGGCCAGGACAGAACTGTAATATAGAAGAACTAAAGCAAAAAAAGAAGGTAAAAAATTTGACAAAAAATATATCAAAGTATACTCTCATGTCATATTTCTGTACTGTAGAGAGAAAAACGGTAATTGTGAACCAAGATTACATTTGCAATTCAGTATTTTATCTGAAGGTGATTCTTAATATAATGGTATTCATAAAATTGAACACAATCCAATTTGAACCTTTCCCTTTATGTTTTCAACTTAACTTTAGTTTGTTCAGCTTAAATTTAGTATAGTCTACTTAATTTCATGAGTGTAGTTTCTGAGAGTAAAAGTCATACTATTTTCTGTGTTGAGAAAAAAAATCAAAATAGAATTATTCATCTAGTATATGTTGTGTATGTATAAGGAAAAAATTTGTCATTTAGAATAATAATCTATTTACTAGAAACTAATATAATTACAAAAAATTTGTAACACAAGTCATGTCTGTAAGAATAAAATTTAATTAAATTAATTAAAAATTAAATGTACCAGATGATCCAATGCACATTGATGTTATATGTTGTGATGTGTATTTTTTGCTTAAGTCGAGTTGATGGTTGATCTAACCATTTATTATTAAGATTTTAATAATAAAATCTTCTAAATTATATTTTCTTAGGCCTCACTAGTTGGACTCCAATTTGTAATATAATATCTAAAAATTATGATGCTTGTGTTTCTGATAAATAATTAAACTTTCAAATTAATAAAAGAAATGGTTAAATGATAATTGAATTGTGTATTCGACTTGAGTTGTGGTTAGAGTTACACCTTTACTTGTTGATTTGTACCTATAGTGTTCCAGTTTGATGTTATTTTTCATGAATTAATTAATTTAATGTTTTAGTTAATTAAAATTATTTAACTTCTTTTAATTCCTTCCTGGATGCTGATTGAATTCACTTACCTACTTTAATTCAAATCGCACATGGTACCCGGGCAATAGGTACTACCAACCTATTCTTCGAATAATTATCTTGTTGATTCATCCTCTTCATTCACTTTATAAATATTATTATATATATAAACTTTCACAATTGAACTTACTTTCATTTATCTTTCCCAAACGTTTCGAGGTGATGTTCCTCTTCCTCAGTGGGATTAAATACTGAATTACATTCTTCGAATGTTCCTTAAAACTCTAATAATTCAAAACTGATAAAAAAATGTTAAGTATTTAACATAATTCCATACTCAATAAATTCTCTTCAATTTCTTTTCTTCCTTGTTATATGTTTCTTTTCCTTTTAAAATAAAATAACAAACTTTTCCTTTTAAACAACTGTCCAGGCTGGTTAAAATTTTTTAGTTCAGTAGTTGGCAATATGATCTCCGTATCCAAGCCTAGTCTACAGATTTTTTACATTATTTAAGTATAAACTCGGGTTCTTTTGACTACAATAATAATAAAATACGAAAATGTTTTTTGCAAAGTACAAAACCTCACAATAT
Organism: Magicicada septendecula; assembly: GCA_034769895.1. NCBI lineage: Eukaryota > Metazoa > Arthropoda > Insecta > Hemiptera > Cicadidae > Magicicada > Magicicada septendecula. The sequence goes on from CM068367.1 coordinate 379,836,012, forward strand.
AAGAGTGACTAAAATAGAACAGAACAATATCTTAAATCTAGAATAACAATTAGTTCCTATGTGCTGAATGATGTCGACTTTGAGGTTAACCTATTTCAATAGGTTATATAGATTTAAACATTAAAAAACAAAGAAAAATGGTTTAAACGTGAAAAATCATAATATTGTTAGTGTTTTTGTTTAGTGGTAGTGGAATAAATAGGTTTCAAGTGTACACAAAGTGTTATAGTGGTATTATGATAATTCGTTATCAGTCGTTTATAATTTTAATTATGTACACTATACCTTCCTTTTGCTTTTAAACACACTTTATTATTCACTGTTAAATTATTTATTCACTTTAACTCCTTTCTGCTAGTATAAACTCTCACGACACTTTTCTCACTTTTTTGGTTATGTTTTGATGTTTACGTTCCACCTAACCTAGCCGAGGTTCGACTCTGATGTTAACTTTGTGGCTATATCTGTTGTGGAGGAGACGTTCTTTACTCTGTTGTAACGCCCGGGGCTGGGGCCTCACAAAGTGAAAGCACCAGTTGTGCAGACAGGATAGGTTTGGGACTGGCTCGTTATTAAATAAGGCATTTACTTAGATTAATAATATTTCTTTAATTACTAGTAAACTACGTTCGTTAACAAGTTTTATCTTGATGAACAAATGACAATACAAATGAACAAAATAACAATAATTGAAGTGACATACTCTTGTTACAATAATTCTATTGAGTGTTTTCATTAAGACATAACATTATATATAAAAAAAACATTCTTTATTACTGACTATTCTTTATTAAAACGCTAGCAAAATACCCGTGCTTCGCTACGGAGTTTCACGTTGTACATAATGAAAATCTTATTTAATTAATAAAGTTCAATTAAAGTAGGTTTTTTATAAATAAATAATTAAAACCTCTTATGTATTTTATTTAAAATAAACATTAAACATTTTTGTTATATGAAGTTGTGTTGAGTATGAAAACATTTCAGATTTTTCTTCAATTTATGAACTTGTAATGAAGAACTAATCATCAGATCATTAAAGAACTTCTTTGTACACAAAGTTTTTCCTTCTGGCTGAAGAATAACCAGACTGTCAGGAGTGCTAACTCTTGAACAGGCAACGTACAACTGGCCATGAGAGAAACAGTCTTCCCTCAGATCTACGCCAGCCCTTTTCAAAGACTGTCCTTGAGCTTTGTTGATTGTCATTGCAAAACAGACTTTGATTGGAAATTGTAGTCTTTTAAACTGAAAAAGGTAATTTGACGGGATCAAAGGAATGCGAGGTATGAAAACTGTTTCTCCAGAACCACAGCCAGTGAATATAGTTGCCTCAACAACGTTCTTATGTAAAGATTTTACCTGCAGTCTGGTACCGTTGCAAAGTTTTGGTGGTATTAAGTTCCGCAGCACCATAATGGGAGCCCCAACTTTTAGGTGAAGGTTATGTGGGGGTATTCCTGGAGGGTTAAGCGTGTGGAGGAACTCTACTGGGTAATGTACAGCGTCTTCTACCTCTACTACGGAATCTACCGACTGATATTTTACAACATCGCCTGGAAGTTTTTCTAACAATAAGTTGTTAATGATTGCTGCTGTCTCATTTCTTGGGGTTAGAATAGCTCTTTCTTTGAGCCAAGATGAGTCACTTATATTCATTAAGTCTGGGTATATTTTATCTGTCAAAGTCTTAAGGTCATTTACAACTTCACATAGGTTGTTTGGAATGTTAACTTTTCCATCTTCCTATTTTAACTTTCCATCGCCAATCTGTAACAGTAAGCTTGAAAACTCTTCCGCTTTAAAATCACCTTTAAGATGCACCCACATGTTTATTCTTAAGGAACGAACTTGAACTTTGGGCCAGAGGTAAGACGACTTCAGGCAGGCTTTAACTTCATCTGCTCGTGTTCTCGTGGAGGCACAACAGGTAAAGTCTGTCTAAAGTCTCCGGCCAGTAGTACTGTTATTCCACCCATCATGTTTTTACTGCTACGAATGTCCTGTAAAGTTCTGTCTAGGGCTTCTATCCCTCGTTTGTGAGCCATAGTGCATTCATCCCAAACTATCAACTTGCACTCTTTCAAGACCTTGGCTGTGTCACTTTGTTTTGAAATGTTGCAGAGTGGAGTCTGGGAGATGTTTAAATTCAGAGGCAGTTTAAAGGCAGAGTGAGCTGTTTTACCTCCATCCAGCAATGTAGCTGCTATACCTGAAGAAGCCACAGAGATGGCAATCTTTCTGTCTCTCCTAACGCTGGCAAGAAGTAGGTTTAGTAGGAACGTTTTTCCAGTGCCACCAGGTGCATCGAGAAAAAACAGCTGACCGAGTCCATCATCAATGTTGGCAATGAGCTCATTGTAAGCGTTCTTCTGATCTGCATTAAGTTTAGGAAAGTTCTCAGCAACCATATCAGAAAGCTGAACTGTATTGTACTGTAGGAGAGCTCTTTCAGGTACTCGCGATTGACTGTAATAATGTTTGTGTCTTGAGTTGGTGGAGGTAAACTGAAGTCTTGGAGAGATTGGTTTGTTAAGAAAAGATCATATTTTCAAGACATAGTAAGCATTTATTTTAAACTGTGTCCTTGCAAAGTTCAATCTCTAAACCATGACTTTCAATCTCAATCTGCCTTCTTATGTCCTCTGATAGACTTTCTTTGTGTTTTTCCCAAAGTGCTAAGGGATCTGCAACTTGGCAAAACACCAATATTACAGCAAACAGCTCTCGGATCTTGTGAGGCGAATCTGAAATGGAAGCTTCTTGCAGGGTTAGGTCCCATTGCATGTCGTCTTCCAACAACCCTAATGCTCTACAGGCAGACTGGTACGTAGGATGAACTATACCAATACCTTTTTAAGATCATTGAAACACGTTGGTCCTCGAATCTCAGGTAGCAGGAGACGCAGATAGAAACACTCGACATTGTTAGGATATACAGTATATACCCTCCCAAGTACATGATCTTTTTTACTCCTGGATGTCCTGGAATGCCTTTTCCTTGATTTCTTCTGCAAAACTGGTTATTTTTCCAGACATAGTATGTTGGGACCTCACAGTAAAGAAGGCCTCTGGCAAAGGAATCGGTTTTGCAGAGTCCGAAAAATGCTGTTAATGTGGTTTTTGGTGGATGTTGGATTTTGTCCAGAAGGTTGTCAGAAGTGAAAAATACCCTCTGGCTGTTCTCAAGGGGGACTGCTAACTGCACTACTGGTGTGAACCTTTCATGAATACGAAAACAGAAAATACGGCAAGCCGCTTCGGAAGTGCTGATGTAGCGACCTGATTCGTACTTAGAAACTTCATCCCACTCATTCTCCAACCTAAACGCTGCCTGATCACTGCCTTTGTTCACATATTTACAAATATACTTTATCGACTTGACGGAGTTGCACAGTTCAACATTTATGTGGGCTAAGAAAGAGAGGGAAAGAACAGGATTGTACGGTACCACCCATTGGTTGTCAAGATAAACTCCTTTAATGTTGACCGAGAAACCACCATCAGCAGGAGACCGTCGGCAATACTGGGGGTAACCGTCATCCGCAGTTTGAATTTGTGTTGCTAAAGGCCGTGGATATCTCTTGGTGCATTGGCCGTTTACCATGCAGGGCGAGTCTCTGTTAACATTTCCACAAGGGCCATGAATCATTGTGGACTTAACAATGTCATGAAGGGCAGGATCGACTTCAGGATCAGGGATCTCTGCACTTATCACACTGTCGATTTGATGGGGCATGATCCTATCCTGCAGCCAGAGCAGTATGTGCACGTGCGGTAAACCTCTTTTTTGCCATTCCACAGTTAACATGTAACACCTTGTTGGACCGAAAACATTGCCTTTTGTCAAGACATGCATCATTTTCTTTACTTTGAGGTGAAATATTCTGGCAATAATATCGTGTCTGTCTTGAGGGTTTTGTCGTACAATTAATGCTTCTTGTATTTCGGTCCATTTAGGGTTACATGTAAATGTGATGAACAGATCAGGACGGCCGTACTTGCGTACATATGTCATGGTGTCCTGAGTCCACTCGTGCATGTAACGGGGTCCACCTGTAAAGCTGGAAGGTAAAACAACCATTTTGCCTATATTATTGGCTTGCCCATCATTTTTGCACATGGAGTCCCGCAGATGCACTTAGTTTTCGGTCCGCAGCTTACTCTGATTGTTCCTTACGAAGTTGAGTCTTTCTGTCTCAATTTTGGTGTACATGTTGTTACAACACAAAAAACCACCCCAATACCAAGGAAAAAGCTATAATGAATCAACTATATTAAATGAATGAAAATAAAATGACTATGACGAGACAAATGACTATGACCCAACCCAAGTGATTGACCCAATAAAAGAAAATAAAATGAGAAGGTATATGAAAAAGACACAAACAAATAATAAAGAAAATAAAATGAGAAATATTAAACTCAAATGATGATGAAAAAGGCACAAACAAATAATAAATGTAAATGATAAATATTAAAATCAAATAAAATAATCGCAATTAAAGTACACTAACCAAAGAAATAGATAGTATATGTTATGAATAACTCTATAATGATAAGTGAATCAGAACATGAAATTTGTTAACATAACAACTAATAGTTGTGAATAAAACAATAAAAAACCCAGAAGTGAGAGATAGGTAGGAAGTGAACGTGATTAAGTGAGTAAGAGAAATCAATATTAGGGAATAACCACTAGTAACACTAAAGTACAGTGAAAAAGTGCAAAGTGCCAGTGTAACCCAAAATAGATAGAAAACACAACATGTAGGTAAAAACACCAAAACCAGTGATAAACACTTTAGTTTAAGGGTGATAAATACCAAACAATAGGAATAACCAGAATATTGTTATTATAATTATAAATGATAGTAGTTTAGGAATAAAGTGGTATTCAGGGTAAAAATCCCAAAATGATTAAAAATGTTATTGTTACAATAGTTAAGTAGTAAAAAAATATATATATATAGTAAAAGTTAAAAGAAAAATATACTAAATAATATAAGTGCAAAATAAGTAAAACATCCTTGGATCTTAAAATGTTCAAAGGGATAATTAGCAAGATAAAATAAATGGTGTTATAATGTTCTTCACCAAGATAGTTATTTGTTCAATTAAGTTTATAAGAAGGAATATGGCTGAAAAAAGTGAACAGACCATAAACCTAATTTTTGTGTTATGTTTTATAAGTAATATTAAATGATAGACAAGTTATAAAAAATGGCAATATAGCTAAATAAGGAGATAAATTCTTACAAACATAATAATACAGGAAACTAAATAAATAAATACAGGAGAATAATAGACAGGCCATGATTTTGTAAAGTAATAAGAACATACAATTATTATAAAACAGCCCAAATTAATTCAAAAGGTAAACAAGTCATAAGTGACACCAAGCAAAACATATGTAAATGTAAAATAATCTTTAATTTGTGTAAAATAAGAAGATATAGCCAATTACTAATTAGGCCTATAAAATGCCTAACTGTATAAATCCAAAATAAACAAATTGTAAGAAATTAACTATTGTATTAGAAAATCCAGGACAAGTAACTAGTTAAGTACAATTAGTGAATCATATTAAGATGTCAAAGTTAAATTAAAAACATAAAATAAGAAGGAAATGTAATTACATAGTATTAACATTATTGTCAAAACTTTAATACATAAACAAACCCAGCTTTGTGGGATGTCAAAATGATCTTTGAAAGAAAATATAAACAGTTGTGATAATATCTCATACATAGATAAGAAGACAGAAGAATAATAGTAATCAGAAGATATTTAGTCATTTTGAATTAAAATTCATATATTTTAACAATAGACATAAAATATGATCAGCCAATGAGAGTACAGACAGTTGCCATAACAACGGAACGTTATTTATTATAATTCCGTTAAAAAGAATTAGTTCATTATTGACGCTCAAGACATACAGAAGCCAAACCATAGTCGACTCAATTTTAACTTAAAATAATAAAAATTAAGTCAAAAGTTAATAATATGAAGATGCAAGAAGTCTGATGAAGACCTAATCAAACTAGGAGACCCAATTAACCAGATTAATAACAATTGAAAATAATTGAAACTTCCAATTGATTGAAAAAGAAGCCAGACGTACTCCAAATAATAAATGAAGGAAGATTGATGATTATATGGACCAACCTAACTAAAAAACTGAATGACTTTTCACCCGAATTCAACAGATTTGTTAAGTATATCTGAAATACCCGAATTTATGGAAGAAATTCTAATTAACTTTTTCTCACAACACAAATAACTCTCATTCCGAACTGACAACCATATTTCTTTCAAAGATTAATTGAAAATAAAAACTAAACTTGTATGGAAACCGAAAATAACCTGTATACAAATTACGAATTCCTAACACACACTTTATAACACTACAAAAAACGAATTTTAATTAACTCTAATAGTATATAAGTACCATTGATGTAAGGTAGTGTACTTTATTATCATCTTATTAATATTTTTTCGTAACCAAAAGAACTCAGATTAAACGAACTGTAGAAAATAAACTTCGGCAACAGCCATGTCGAGTTAGTGTCGCTTTAAATCAACTTTAGCCAACCTGAGAAAAATAGTCTATTTATTGCCGGAGCAACTTTGTTTAATAACAGTATATAATTTTGTATTTAATTGAATAACTAATAATTTCACGTTAATAAACTAGTACTGAGTAATAATACATACATACATACATCCTCGGCGCTACAGCCCAGTCCGGGCCCTGGCCTCCAAAAGAAATCTTCCCCACTGGTCTCTACTCCCGGCCAATGTCCACCAGTTTGCTGCACCCAGCCTCACTGCCTCCTTACCAACCTGGTCCAGCCATCTTGTACGCGGTCTTCCCCTCCTTCTCCTTCCCATCGGCAAATAATTCATCACTCTTTTTGGGATTCTATCCTCTGCCATTCTCTGCACATGACCAGCCCAACGCAATCTGTTAATTTGTATGATTTGCACGATCGGAAGATCTTTAAACCTTTCGTACAACTCTCGATTATGCAGTCGCCTCCAAATGTTGTTTTCCCTCACAGGGCCATAGATTCTCCTCAGTACCCTCCTCTCAAAAACGGATAGCCTCTGCTCATCTAGTTTTTTTAACACCCAGCATTCCGAGCCATACATCAGGACTGGTCTAATCAAGGTCTTGTATAGGGAGGCTTTTGTATCTTTAGTTATTAATTTTGATTTAAAATGTTTTACCAGTCCGTAGTAACACCTATTAGCAGATAATATTCGTCTTTCAATATCTCTAGAGGAGTCATTTCCAGAATCCACATATGACCCGAGATATGGAAAACCCTGAACCTTTTCAAATTCATAATCGTTAATGCGCAGGGACAGGGTACGAGTATTGGCACCTACAACCATATATTTGGTTTTGCTTTGGTTTATAACCAAGCCCATAGCCTTAGCGGACAACTCCAGTTCCTGAAAGGCTTCCTTTAAGCCAGATTCAGACCTACTTATGACGTCAATGTCATCGGCATAGGCCAGAAGCTGTACCTCCTTGTGAAATATGTGTCCGCTAGTTTGAATTCCTGAATCCCTGATGACCTTTTCTAGAGCTATGTTGAACAACAGACATGCTAAGGCATCTCCTTGTTTCAACCCATTCAATGTTTTTAAGGAGTTAGATAGATTTGATTGTATTCTGATTTGGCATTTAGAATTGGACATAACTACTCCAACCATACGCACCAACTTAGATGGTATATGCAACTCCTTCATAGCTCTATATAGCATTTTCCGGTTGATTGAATCATATGCCGACTGGAAATCCACAAAGAGATGGTGAGTGGGCACTCCATATTCCAACGTTTTTTCCAGGATTTGCCTTAGTGTAAATATTTGGTCTGTTGTTGACCTATTCCTAGTGAATCCACACTGATATTCTTTTGTGTTTTCCTCAGCGTAGGGAAGCAGCCTAGAAAATATGATGTTGGACAATACCTTATATGCTGTATTAAGTAGAGAGATGCCCCTATAATTTTTACATATAAGCGGATCACCCTTTTTATGTATTAAACACACCACCCCATTGTTCCACTCATCAGGCATTACCTCCTCCAGCCATATTCGCTCTATAAGATGGGCAAATTCCTTTATGAAATCTCCTCCTGCGCTCTTTAATAGTTCCCCTGGTAAACCATCGGAACCTGCTGCCTTGTTATTTTTAAGCTTTTCTAGAGCTTCATACACCTCGTCATAGGATGGCACCAACTCCTCTCTATCATCCTCGAATTCTCCTACCTCCTCTTCATTCTCAGATGCCTCCATCGAAGCCTCCCCAACTGAGCCTAGCAACTCTTCGAAGTGTTCTGTCCATCTCCTGATCACGCCAGCATTATCACTCACAAGGCCACCATTATTATCCCTACAGGCATTTGTTCTAGGCTGAAATTCCTGTCTCATATCATTCACCTTCCTGTACATATCTCGGCTCAGCCTTTTACTCTTATATTCCTCTATCTTTTCCATCTGTCTCATCATATACTCCCTCTTTTTTCCTCTATGAATCTTCTTTTCCCTCCGCCTGGCCTTCCTGTATTCCTCTTGAACAGCCCTAGTGCATTTCCTTTGGATCATAAATTTGTATGTCTTGTTATTGAAGTCAGTTGCCTCTTCACACTCCTTATCAAACCACTCATCTCGCCCATGTCTCTTCTTCAAACCAACGATTTCTTCTCCCGTGGTCACTAATATGTTTTTTAGATTAAGCCAGTGGTTTTCTATATCTTGTTCCTCACGGCATTCAAGTCTCCACTGTCTAATTTTCTCATTAGTAACTTCCTCGAACCTCCGTTTTATTTCTTCTTCCTTTAGCATTTCTGTATTGTATCTAACAGTCTTTATTCCTTTTTCATTTCTATTATTGGAGATTCTAGCTCTCAGTTTTGCAACTACGAGATAGTGATCGCTGTCCATGTTGGCACTTCTATAAACTCTCACGTCTTGTAAGTCTGCTGAGTAATAATAACCGTCCTTTATTTCATTGTAAATTGCATTATAAAGTTTGTGTACTTTAGCGATGAGCGAAATTGTCTGTCAGCGTTAGACGTCGGCAGCATGGCGAACTACTAGAGAGATTCATACGCCCGCCAATTGCGAGGGTAATTTGAATCAGTCAACACCGTCTAGAATGACCGCTCGATTTCATATTTTTTAATTGTTTTCATAAACAATTTGGTGCCACCGGGGAATTAAAATTACTAATTAAAAGACAGGTTCACACTCGCGAGATATTGGTACTGGTAATTCATGAGATTGTGACGGACATCGTCAGCGTAACAAAAAGAAAAAAGTAAGTAAACATAAAGTAACGACTACAACGTGTGGGGCTAACGCACAATAAAACATATTTTTAAGAGTACATACAGAACTACTCGTTACAATGTCAACCAAAAATTGATTCAGGAGACTGCGATAAAGTAACAAATAATTTTGCTGGCCATCTCTCTCCATTATGCAGAATGAGTAAAATTCTGAAGCTGAAACAGTTTTTTTAGAGGGGCTTTAGTGTTTGGGTCCCACTGTGGAATGGCAATGGAGTAACCATCTTCCCCACAACAGAACATAAGTGGATACTGCAAAGGGTCATAAGATCGATGAGTTTCACTTATGCGCTGTAACTTAGAGTCTCTGCTGTGGAGAATGATGTTCCTCTTTGCAAACTCCTGGCCTACGATCACTAAAGCCACCTCGCTTGTTGTGGGTGCATTGAACTGACCTTTATGTCCATCTACGGGCTTTCTGTTTGCATGGGTTACTACTTTGAACTCCTGGCCTTCTGGAACACTTTCCAATGCTGTTTTGAAATCGTTTATGTAAGAATTGTGATTGTGAAGCACTTTTTGAAGTTTGGCAACTAACCAAGGCTTTACGTTTGGAAAATTGTTACATCTAGTGTTTGTCTCCTTTTCGTCATCTCCAAGGAAATATATTTGTAAAAATGAGGGATTGTTTGGAGGTGAAGACAACAAACTCCCTATCCTGTGGTACACTTGACCTTGTACTTTAAAAGTTGGCGTGAAGTTCCCTTCTTTTATTTCTTTGGCTCCGAAAGATGTCATTTGGAAACAACCATTATATTTTCTTATGTTTACCAAAAAGTGTTCAGACTCTGGATGTTCACTTGTGAGAAGGCTGTGGAGAGGTTCTGGTAGTTCTTTAATGAGAGGAAGGTGGACTTTTCTGTTGCTACAACATAACCCAGGACTTTCCTCTTTCCACTTTTTAGCATTACACCATTTACACTGTATAAAATCACCAATAGATAAAATCTTGTCATTGTTGTAGTCAGTATTACAGTCATATTTAAAGCCCGACAAAGATTTTATCTTCCAGGGAATAAGTGACCTCTTTTCATCGTATTTTCTCACCGCTTCTCTGTTTACTTGTGGATGTTTTTCTGTGTATTTGGAAACATATGCTCGGTGTACTTCAGGATTTCTTTTATTATAGTTTTTAACTGCTGTGATATGAACTTCAGGGTTTTTTTTTGTTGTACTTTTTAACTGCCTTTCTATTTACTTCAGGATTATTCTCTGAATACTTTTTGACAGCTTCTCTGTGCCTTTTTCTTTTGCTGGAGTCACTGAACCTGGCACGACGTTTCCTTCCTCGTCGCTTCATACAGGGAGGAGCTACTTCACTTTCATGAGAGTGGTCCTGTGTTTCTGGTTCTGTTACTTCGTCAGGCACTGGAGGAGGGCTGTGAGAAGCAGTTGTTGGTAACAGTACCTCTACCGGAAGTAATGTAGGCGGTGTCTGCATTAGGGACGATTGTTGGTCATAAGGTGTTGTCATTTCATCTACTGGAATGATTGGCTCAAAGAGTGCCGACATCATGGGGCCTGAACACTTCATTCTTATAACTGGCTTCCCTTCGTCGGGCCCCCCAAATCTCATGATCAACGCGCCATCTCGATATACTTGAATATCATATGGGTAAAGTTCACCAGCAGCCATGATTTCACTGCAAGTAGCGTATGTGGTGCGAAGAGACATATGAGATTGGTATTGTGTCTTAGTTCTGTAATTTATGGTCCCACACGGCATCATAGTAAAGGGCTTGAACCGTCGCCAGTTGTTGGAAATGTGTTGCACGACAGTGGCCCGCAAATCATTAGCTTGTGAGTCAATATCGTACATGAGGCATGATAATGAGTAAAAGAAACATGATCCATCACCTGTCATGGGAACTATTCAATGAGGCACCACTACACCATCGATGGATATGTGTTCCATTGTACCTTAAGAAAAACAATAACCAAATAATTGCATAATTGCATATTTATGCAATGTTAATTGTATAATTAACAAGTAAAAATATTAACACTCACCTTGGTATGAATATAACTGCCTGTAGAAAAAAATACACTGGGAAGTATACTTCCCATAGCCCAATAAAGGGTTAAACGAATTTTGCGGAAAATGTGACCGAGTCCAATCGATTTCTGGTATCAAATACCCTTAAGTACCAACTTTCGAGAAAATCGTTCAATACATTTATTGCTCGCTTAATAGTATAGGATTAGATAGATTGTACAAATTCTCAACTCTTAGTTTGTTTATTTACATTCATAGCAACAGCTATTTATTATTTATTTCGAGAAAATTGTTAGAGCCTTTTCCGAGAAAAAAAGGACATGCATTTATTAATTAATTGAACTTCGAAATTTTCTCGACTATAAGAACCTGCAAACAACGAAGTTTTTTTTTTAATTTAAAACAATAATTAAAAACTCAGGACTAAATGTATTCGGGGTTTCCAGTAAACTGAGATGTCAATCACTTCATTTACCAAGTATGCAATTCCCGCGATAAATTTCAGTATTTGGTTTTTTGCCCCTTAGGAGTGAAAGTTTTTAAACCGTTTCTTAGTGAGCACCTAAGACCTATGATGAAGCTATGTTCAAAGATTCATTGATATCCATTCAGTGGTTTCAGAGATATCGTGATCAGTGAGTCAGTCAGTGGTATTTGGCGTATATAGATATAAGATTATAAAGCTTTACTAACTATATTTCGGAATTTGGTATGTTAGCTTTAAATTAGGCATAAATGATTAAGATATCAATTATACATATTCCTTAACTTTAGCACACTACTGAGCACTTCTGAGTATAAATAATTCATTATCCAAAATCGATTAATGCAGGGCCATCTTTACGCATGGGCTCGCTGGGCTAGTGCCCAGGGCCCCGCGATCCAAGGGGCCCCCGAGCCAAGCCCTTTGGTAACAAAATTTACCAACAACGAATGACCAACAGAAAAAACATCCATCCACTAAAATATACCTACCTAATATTATAATCGATACCTATATTTCGCTAATCTAAGTAAAATGTTTTGTTTATTTTACCTCTGACAGCACCCTTATTGCTATGTGAATAAAGATCACTCTGATACAAAATCAGAGGTAAAATAACTGTAAGTTTATTTAAAAGACACTTTAAGTTTTTCTCGCGAACAATGCATTTCCTCTACTTTATGACTTTAGAAAGTTACAGTTATTGTTGGCTGTCGCCGGTCTGTCGCCTTAGCTAAATTACTTACAAAAATTTCTATATGAGACATTACTTTGTCTCTACTTTATACTCAATACAAAAAAATATTTATAATTACTATTAACTAGATAAACATATAATAATACATAAATTACACTAATGTTATAACATAGTGCACTGTGAAAAAAATATCGTTATAGTAATAATCTGATAGGAGCTATTATCATAAAATTCTTTCATTCCAGGATCTTCTGCGAGCAGCGATCAAATTAATCTTTCAGACGAGCCACACGGACAACAAATTGAGGGAATTTCGGAACCCACTAGTTCTGAGCTAACTTTACCCGAGTCAGATAAAGATATAAATAAATCATATGGCGAAAATACGTCGACTTCATCGACAACGGCTTTAGTTAAGCAACAACAAAAATCTACTTCAACTCCACAAAACGATTCAAATGGTCCTGCAGATTATTTTCGTGAAATGTTAACGGAAGAAGAACGCGAGTTTTTGATTTGCAAAGGGCCTGCATTTTTCCAAAATAAAAATTCTGACTTTTCCGAAGCGTCCAGAATTTATAAAGAAGCAGACGGTAGGTCAACCACGCAGAATTTCAACAAAACACTATTTTATCGTAAATTAAAAAACAATGAAACCGTTGAAAGGAAATGGTTGTTATATTCACCTTCAAAGAAATCTCTATTTTGTCTTTCATGCTGTTTATTAAGACCTTCTAATATAAACCTCTGTTCACCAAGTGGATGCAATGATTGGAAACATATTAATCACATTATTTTGGAGCACGAAAATAGCTTAGCACATAGGCAATCTATGATGACTTATCTGGAACGAAGTAAAACTACTGGTAGAGTAGATACAGACTTACTATCTCAATATACAAGAGAAGTGGATTACTGGAAAAAAGGACTTAAAAGAACTGTGGCAGTTGTAAAATTCTTGGCATCTAGAGGACTACCGTTTCGCGGTGACAATGAAACTCTTGGGTCTCCCAACAATGGAAATTATTTAGGATGTATGGAGTTATTAAGTGAATTTGATCCATTCCTCGCAGATCACCTAAAAAAATTTGGTAATCCGGGGAAAGGACACATTTCTTATTTATCAGCAAATATTTGCAATGAGTTTATCGACTTAATGGGAAAGCAGGTCCTATTGAAAATTGTAACTGAAGTCAAATTAGCAAAATATTTTTTGATAAGCGTTGATAGTACGCCCGATCTATCTCATGTTGACCAGTTGACTTTTATAATTCGATACGTAAAAGACCATGAACCTATTGAAAGGTTTTTGAAATGTATACCTATTGAAGAGCACAAATCTGAATATTTAACTGAAACAGTCTCGATATTTTTGGAAAATAATGATATTTCTATAGAGGATTGCAGAGGACAAAGCTACGACAATGCATTAAATATGTCAGGAAAATATTCCGGTTTGCAAGCAAGAATCAAAGAGAAATGTGAATTTGCTACCTTTGTGCCATGCGCAGCACATTCCCTTAACTTGGTGGGTCTTCATGCTGCTGAGTGTGTACAAGAGACAACAAGTTATTTTCAAATGGTTCAGAAACTGTACAATTTTTTTTGTGTTCTACCCATCGGTGGGATAAATTGACCAAATGTTTAGGTTCAAAGAAAGTACTTAAAAGTCTATCTGAAACCAGATGGTCTGCACGAGCTGATGCAGTAAGCGCCTTACACCAAGGTCACAAGCAAATTCGAGAAGCATTGACGTCTATTGCTGATAACAATGAGGAGCCACGAGAGACTAGAAACGAAGCCATTAGTCTGTCGAGAAAAATGGAAAAACTTGAATTTCTTATTCTAACAGAAATGTGGAGTACTATATTATAGAAAGGATAGATAAAACAAATGTCAACCTTCAGAAAGCAACAGTGACAATGGACGTTGCAATAAATTTGTTAACTTGACTTGCCAATTTTATTGATGCTGTCAGGAATAATTTTGATGAATTCGAATCGTCCGCCAAAGAGAAATATCCAGAAGCTGACTACAAAGATCATTATCAAAGAAGAAGAGCTAGAAGCTCACGTGTGACATTCTTTGACGGCTCTGCACCATCTGTGCAACTAAATGGCAAAGGAAAATTCAAATCAGAAACTTTTCTCCCAGTGATTGATACCTTGACCGTCCATCTAAAACAGCGATTGGAATCATACAAAGAAATCGGTCAACGGTTTGTTTTTTAATCACGTTTAAAAAGGTTGAATTCGAAAGAGCTAGGACATAGTTGCAAAGAATTTGCAAAATTTTATCACAAAGATGTTAATGGAGAAGAATTATCAATGGAAAGTCTGCATTTAAGAGAATATTTAAAAAGTGTCCACACTAATGCAAACGAAGATATAACAATTACAGAACTTTATCATTTTCTAAAAGAAGACCATATCGAAGACACATTCCCAAACATAGAAATAGCCGTTAGAATTTTTTTATCTATTATGGTCACTAACTGCAGTGGGGAACGTTCTTTTTCCAAATTGAAAAAAATAAAAAATGAATTAAGAAGTACAATGCTTCAAGGAAGATTAAATTGTTTGTCGCTGATGGCAATAGAAAATGATTTGTTAAGAGAAATAAAATTTGAAACATTGATCAATGATTTCGCTAAAGAAAAAAACCAGAAAAGTGCCTCTCATTTCAGTTTAATTTTCACATCATACGCTTGTATCTTTTCAATAAGTAATTAAAAATACAATTAAAATGTTGTGCGTTTCTGTTGATATCCATATCCATACTAATACAGGACGTTGATTTGAACCACGACTTCTGTCACAGGGGTGAATTTACTTATTATAACAAACAACTTTCCCCTATGAAACCATATGTCGGAAATGAAAAAATATTTTGGCTTCTTCATACAAAATCTCTTTGGAGCTGAGAGACTTTCTATGGAGAAGCAAATTTTTTTTTCATTTCCTACATATGGCTTAATGGGGAAAGTTGTTTGTTTTAATGGGTATACTCACCCCCTGTGACGGAAGTCATGGTTCAAATAAATCAACGCCCGGTATACAAATCCGAACGTGTGTTTGTTTGTTTGTCCTTCTTTCACGATAAAACTACTGAACCGATTTGATTATTTGATATGTAGGTAGAGTATAGCCCGACACATAGGCACTTTTTTTCGGAATTCCCGTAGGATCGGGAAAAATGAAACTATCCCGCGGGACACTCACTAGTAGCTTATAATTTCAATAAAAGGGGCCCCATATATCTTTAAATGCCTTGGGCCCCCACTTGGCTAAAGACGGCCCTGGATTAATGCTTTAAGTTTGAACTAAGTAAAACAAAAACAAAGTTGTAATTACGCTTTTGATGTGGCTCCATCGTAGACAGAAGATGCACATCTACGATGAACAGAGAGTGCGCAAGGGCGCCAAAAAGTGAACAAGTGAAAAAAGAGAGTGTGTACTTCCCAGTGCTCTCGTCAGTTTTATACCCTGCATGACGCAAAAAGTCTCTATGAGTTAACGCCCAAAATTCAGCCAATCAGAACTGGACTCTGCACGTGTTTCGAAACTTATCGGGTCACAAGAGGGGACAATTTGACATTGATTTTTGTGAACCAAAGCGGAATTCGTTCGCGAACACTGACAAGTAAACAATTCTTAGCTTCCCTGGTTGATAACTCTCTACATGTGCCACGATAAAAATGGTCAGCACACTTCCTCACAATCGCTCAGTTTGTTCCTTAAAATAATTCTTAAGATAAAATAAAATAATACATTGAGTAGTTTGAGTATGAGTAGAATCCTCATTTACAATTATATATAAAATCATAACGTGGAATGTGCTGGGCACAACACCCCTCCCTACTTTACAAAAGGGAAAGTACGGGACATACTTTGCTTTTCAAAATTTATCCAAAGTATAAACAACTTACAGTTTTACTCAAGCTCAACGTTTGAACACCTACTCTGTTTACATCATGAAATCTACATCTAAACAAACCACATCTACATCTGATCTGTTTATCTACATGTAAACAAACCAATAAAACAAAAAGATAAGACTGTGCCGTCTACGGTCAGTCATTGCTATCGCTAAGCAGCTGTAAACGCTCAGCTGTGTGTAGGTACCACATTGTGTCGATGTACACATTTACATATATATCACGCGATATTTACAAACTACATAAGTGTCTCTTTTTCTATTTAAACATAGTTTTATCTGTTACATTCAAAACAAAAAGTGCTGAATATAATGAGACTCAAAATTTTGTTTTCCTTAGGTAAGTTTACAACTACTATAATAATTATTATTTTTTCTTGTTTACATTTTCCTTACGTACATCTCAATTCTTTATGTAGGTTCAATATATTGCATTATTAAACAAACAAACACAACAAACTCTTTAATTTATAATTGAGAATGTGCAACTAACACCTGGTTTTATGTAGACTGCTGTAACAGTCATTCTGTCTGGCGAAGTTACCTCTGGAACTTCCTCTTCTGCTTCTTGTGTTGCCTCAGCACTCGATGTCGTTGCTGGTATGAGAGTAGAAGTTAGACATTTGGAGACTGACTTGGTTCGGTAGACGAGATATAGTAGCAATGCTGCTCCAATAATTATGACTGTAAAGCCACCGGCATAGCGAACAGATTGCTCATTTCGTGATTGTTGCTTTTCTCGCTGTATCTCTTGGATATCGTTAATAAGTCGGTTCAGTGAAACGTCATCAAAGTCGTTGTGTATCCCATGCAGTACTTCGTTGATATTCAATTCTGTACCATCTGAAATCTTCATGTGAGTGACATTATTTGTTAAAATTTTAGCTTCAAATGGACTAATCAAAGAGGATATTGGTGGTTCAATCATGATAGGCTTAGTAAGGTTATATATACTTCGTCCATAGGTATGTGGTAATAAGGTAAAATATTTGGAATATATATGACAATGATGTGGATTAAGAAGAACTCCTCTCTCCTTAAGAATCTCTTCTTAGTGTCTTGATCGCATCTCCAGGTAACTCGTATCGATTCTGGTGCACTATATATCCTAGAATTGGACGGCTGAAATTCTGTATAACCTTCTTCTCACATTGAACATGAGCACTGCTGGTCTCTCCAACAAATAATGCATAGATACAACTGTCGTTATGGTATGAATACAAAGATATATTGGCTGGACACACACTATACTTGGAACCTCTGCACGCAATTACATCTTTGTGTGTAAGTTCAACATACTCTTGTCGCGTTTTAGTTAATGCTAAGTACTCAGTATTGCTCTTTACATATATAAACTTATTGATAGAAGGTTCTCTATACGGCAAGGACTTTATAGAATACAAGTCTAGTAATCTGTTTTCCGTTTTTAAAGAAATTTCTATAATCAGTTAGAAATATATTCAGTTGATTTCTTTATTGTTATGCAAAATTACACTCTGTATTTTTTCCAATTCACTGATCTTCGAACTAAACATCTCAAGATCATCATTATCCATAGTACCAAATAATATTTTCATTGCTGAACCAATAGCATTTATTGCTCCACGCTTCTTACGCGTTTCAGGTAACATAGATTTTAGACTACTTATTTCTATTTTTAACATATTTGCGCCAGTACGCAAGCGACTGACTTCGAGTTAATGGAGTCCTTGGCTCGCTAAAGGAATAATCGCTATTGTATGAAAAACAATAGTAATTACATACGTGGTAATCTAGGTCGAAGGTTGTAAGATGAAGATGGAGATTCAGACAAGGATATTGGTCGATTAGGATGCCATTCAGGATCATTAGGTGCAGGTGGTGAAGGTGGAGATAGTGATAAACTATCTTCAAATTCAATAGGCATAATATCTAAAATAGGTTCATCTTCTTCTCCAATCGTTACTATAGGCATATGTCTCCCCACTTGTTCATCGGTTAAAACATTCGTATCGCAAGCTTCAATGTCATCAAACCTTGACCCTGTACTTGATTCGTTATCACTATGTTCAAATGTAACAGCTGTTTTTATTGCATGCTGCCGACTCCGTGGTTTCTTATCTCAACCTATACTACGACAGGAGATAGGTATGTCTGCTTAACGCATCACAATTTGCCACTAGCCAAATCTAGCATAGTAAAATATTTAGAATTTCCCAAACAATGTAACGTCTCAACAATATTTGGTAACAGATAAGCATCCCCTTTTGTTATACTATTTAACGCTCTATAATCAACACAAAACCTGTACTTAGGTCTGGACTCTTTTTCGGAACTATCACAACTGGACTACTCCACGGTGAGTTTGAAGGTTTTATTACATCTTTCTCTAACATCTCGGTTATATGACTCTGTATCACACTCTTCATAGACTCAGGAAGTCTGTAAGGTTTCTTTTTAATCGGTAAACTATCACCAGTATGTATTTTATGCTTTATATCTACAAGACAACCTCTATGCTCCGGATCCTCACGGAACAAATCTCTATACTTTAATAACACAGGTTTCAAAACTTCACTGTCACTCTCAGACAAGTGCTTTAATTTCCCTAATATTAATTTATCAATATTCTCATTACTACCAAAATTATCATCACTATTATGTTTCTCATGTTCTAGAACATCAACAACTCTTACACTTCCATAAACTTCAGGCTGGTATTTCTCTGCCAGACCTAAATGAATTCCCTTTTGAATTACAAGTGGTTCTCCACTACAATTAACAATTTTAACAACTACATTGTTATCGGTGTCTACAGTACTCAGTACACGGGCAACTCTTATACCCTGCACATCTAATTCTCGTGGTTCTACTAAAACCTCTCGTGGCACCGGAATGTCACGTAGACCGACTATTCGCAATTTACTAATACCTCACTTAAGGGTGGTAACTCTTGCTCAGAAGCATTCATGACACGCCAAAATTCTGCATCATTCCCGACAAAATTACAACGAGTTATAGGTTGATCAGGCCCACAACCGTTAGTAATACCAGCAGAGACTACCCTGCAATCCTCTACACCGGAGTCGAGTGATATGACTACCGAGTTATTATTCAAACTCAGGCGTCGTGATGGCAAGTCTATTATTGCACCCAGTGACTTTAGTAGGCTAAATCGAGGCCTAGTATACCATCGTAAACATGAAAAAAACTATCATCCCTTGGTACTACAAGAAAAGTGTGTACAACTTCAACGCTTCCCAGACGTAACCTCAAATTTTGTGTCCCTTTTACGAATAAGTTACTCCCGGTAACCCCTTTAGCATTTATAACAGTTTTATGTGTGGCACATCTACTGATACCTTCCTTAATTAAAGAAATACTAGATCCAGTGTCTATTATAAATTTACATAATTTCTTTTCAATTTCACCCATAATTACTAAATCATTTAAACCGTTAGAAGAGATTGTAGGTATCAAATAATCGTCCGTTCGACCTTGCCGTGCCCTAACAAGTCGAACTGCTGGCGTTTTGGGTGTGTATTTTGCTTACCATTGCAGTTATGTGCGTAATGTCGCTTAGCATGACAATTATAACATTCTATGTCTTTCAAAGCAATTTTTTGTGCATTGTTATTATTTTTATTATTATGGTTCTGATTATAATTGGTACTGCGAGCATTATGTGGCTGAGTTTTACCACTAGCTTTTCTTGATAACTTTTTAAAACAATTCTTAGCTAAATGACCTACCTTGTTACAGTGATAACAGGTGACACTAGTCACGAAGAAATGTCCATCGGCGTTATTTCTCTTACCATGTCCCCATGAAGTATGCTGCTGTTGTCGATCAGCTGAAGCCACAGTATTAGTGATCTGAATTGCCTCCTGCATAGTGTTAGGTAATCGGTATCGTACTTGCTGTCCCACAACACTTTGTAGGCCATTTATGTATGCAGGTAAAAGTCGACACTCCGCCTCTTCCTCGATGACTTTCTGCTTCATAGGATCAGCAACCTGTCTAATAGTCTTTGAACATAAAATTCGGCAATGATCAGCAAAAGATTCTGGGGTTTCATCCCTACGCTGTGCCGCTGACTGAAGTGCTGTATAATGATACTCATCTAACTGCTTAACTTTAAATCGCTCAATAAAACACTGTGTTAAAACATCATACTTTAAATCTGCTTTCTGTAACTGCGGACAACTGTTATAATACAAAGCTGCAGGTCCCCTTAATTTTAACGAAACAATGCAAACCTTACCAGAATCGTTCCAATTGCCTATTGTCGCGGCATCGTCAATCTTTTTAAAGAAAGCATGAACAGGAATACCCGTACCATCGCCCCTCCAATTTTCAATTAAGTTTGCTATAGTCAGATCCTTAGTGACAGTAGCAGCGACAGGTGCAGTACCTGTTGTCTGGATACGCTGTTTTGTAACTCGGCTACGATACGTTTTAATTCAGCTACTTCAGACATTTTAGACATTTGTAATCAAACTCTTAATAGTTTTATTTCAGTAATTAATTTCTATGATTCTTTGTAATTAACTTCGAAAGAGAGTCTCGCACCCCTCCAAATAGTATTAGGATCTTGGATTGGACTGGTGTGTTATAAACAGATAAAGTGACAGAAGGACTACTGTGGGTATAATAAGCTGTTATAACCCCAACACGCGTACCAACCCGCATAAAAAGTCGAACAAGCCCCAAAACCTTTGAGCCATTAATGAATCATCACTTAATTTTTTTCTTTAACTTCTTACTACTATATTGCCCATCAATAAAGAGCCACTTCAATGAGAGAAACGTTTAATTAATGTAAGTAAACTAACATTCCCAAATTTAATATTCCAAATTCTGACACCAAATTTGTTGTAATGCCCGGGGCTGGGGCCTCACAAAGTGAAAGCACCAGTCGTGCGGACAGGATAGCTGTGGGAATGGCTCGTTATTAAATAAGGCATTTACTTAGATTAATAATATTTCTTTAATTCATTAGAGTAACTACGTTCATTAACAAGTTTTATCTTGATGAACAAATGACAATACAAATGAATAAAATAACAATAATTGAAGTGACATACTCTCGTTACAATAATTCTATTGAGTGTTTTCATTAAGACATAACATTATATATATAAAAAAAACATTCTTTATTACTGACTATTCTTTATTAAAACATTATAAAAGCTTTACTAACTATATTTCAGAATTTGGTACGTTAGCGCTTTAAATTAGGCATAAATGATTAAGATATCAATTATACATATTCCTTATCAAATTTAGAACACTACTGAGCACTTCTGAGTATAAATAATTCATTATCCAAAATCGATTAATGCTTTAAGTTTGAACTAAGTAAAACAAAAACAAAGTTGTAATTACGCTTTTGATGTGGCTCCATCGTAGACAGAAGATGCACATCTACGATGTACAGAGAGTGCGCAAGGACGCCAAAAAGTGAACAAGTGAAAAAAGAGAGTGTGTACTTCCCAGGACTCTCGTCAGTTTTATACCCTGCGTAACGCAAAAAGTCTCTATGAGTTAACGCCCAAAATTCAGCCAATCAGAACTGGACTCTGCACGTGTCTCGAAACTTATCGGGTCACACGAGGGGACAATTTGACATTGATTTTTGTGAACCAAAGCGGAATTCGTTCGCGAACACTGACAAGTAAACAATTCTTAGCTTCCCTGGTTGATAACTCTCTACACGTGCCACGATAAAAATGGTCAGCACACTTCCTCACAATTGCTCAGTTTGTTCCTTAAAATAATTCTTAAGATAAAATAAAATAATACATTGAGTAGTTTGAGTATGAGTAGAATCCTCATTTACAATATTATACATAAAATCATAACATGGACTGTGCTGGGCACAACAACTCGATGAATTCTCACACTAGACTCCTTGGCTTTTTGAGTTGATCGGCATCAGTCTTTGGGTTCATGCACACAAAAGTGAAAAATTCCCATTGGTAGATACCTAACTCATTGTCGTGAATAGCGTCTCTCTTCTGATATCAAAATTACTAAAAATTCTTAAATTTAACGTAGTTGCCTTACGCTAAGTACAATTGTATTGATTTTATTACCAATGAATTGCTTTCTTTCTTCTGATCATTTTAAGATCTCACATGATATGTTTCTATACAGTAATTCTAAAAATGAACAATTTCAATGTTTGGCCTATGCTAATATTACTTATTTTTAAAAGTAATATTTTTTTGTTACATTCTTAGTTTTCTCGGTAGTACATATTATTGTATGTTACTAACAAGCATTTTCATACTAGTAATTACAATTATGAACCTCAACTTTTTATAAAACCCTTGGCTTGTATAATAGGCCTAAGAATGTCTTGTGTATATTGGACTATTCTTAGTTTCTTACAATGAAATTGCTTAATTCTACTACAAGTAGACATATCTTCTTTATTCATTACAGACCATAAGATTGATTACTGGACATATCATGACCTAATATAACATTTACTCATAGTAATGTCCCTGTCTACCTTCTACAGTAGATGTAGGTTTTTTGTCCAAGTAAACATCTTGTTATTTACATTCTTATTAGTACATTACAACCATTTAAGATTACTCATATCTTAATCTAATAACATATACTATTTCTTTTCATATTGGACATTGTCTATTACAATTTTTATATATAATATTGTCTCTTTTTATCTACCAAGTAGATGCAGGTTTTGTGTAACATTTATTTCTTACCAACTACGTTATTACTTGACCATAACCAACAATAGTTATTTCTTATTTTATTAGCTAGTAGTCAGTTTATTTGTCACACTTTATATTACTAAATTATTTACATCACCCTCTGCTTTACATCTTTAGCATTCTTTTAACATTCAATATTAGTCTTTCCTTCCTACCACACATTACCACATTATTATACAGAAATAAAACTTTTTTAACCCATTTATAACATAATGATCTCTATTTTAATTGTCTAAGTGTCTATCAGTTACACCCAGATATAACTGAATCTATACTTACAGTATATATTATACTGAATCTAGGTTTACAGTTTTTTATCTTACATTTTCTTTAGGTTATGTTGCCATGTTTCCAGTTACTGGTTATCCAGCTAGGCTCTGCATTATAGGTTTTTACTTATTCTGTATATGATTTGTTATGCAGTTTACTGGAATTATCGTTATTAGGTTTATTCTATACATGTTTGATATTTTAGTTGCTTATTTTATTTTATAATGATTTTAAATTTACTTGTGAATACATCTATTTCATAACACAGGTTTATTACTTTAATTCTGTTTTGTACTTCATTATATTTATGACAAACTTTATGTTGCATGAAACGTCATGTTACAATGTTCTAAATTTAGTAGCTACTGTATATGTATAAAGTAGTGTGATCTTTCCAAGTAGTTTTGGATTTTAGAATAATCACCTTAAAGTAAAAACAAATTAATTTTTAATTAATTGAAGAGTTGAGAAGAGGAGATAAAATTAACTATGATTGAAAACTTTGATAATTTACAAAAATAGTAAGTACACAGAAATTAACTGCAAAGACAACAGAATGGGAACGATCTAATCTTTTGAAAGGAAAAACATCATACAATTTTAAACAACTATAAAACATTTTAGAAATAGATAGAATATTTGAAAAATTGGAAGATATCAAAGGACTGAACACATGAGTGTGTGTGAGGAGGAGATGGATACAAAGAGTAAGGACACAGTGGTGTCAGAATGCTGACAGCAATTGTGGTAAAGATACCTTGAGACAATGTGAGACTTAGAAGTGTAGGTCAACTAGATTGTTTGAGTGATAATGTTGCGTTCATTTGGACTGAGATGCAGCCAGGCTCTTAACCTGGTATAGAACTCATGCTAATACAAAACTGAAAAAATGATTGGAAAGAATCTCATCTAGCCATTCTATCATTTTTCATTTTCTAAAATTATAACTTAAAATTATAAATTATTCTTACACAGAAACATTCTAACTAAAATAGAACAGTCACAATATCTTGAAAATGATAAAACAAATTTTCACTCCTTAGAATCTTTAAATAATAAGTCATACATTTCCAGTTTTGAAATTTTTGTCTAACCAAAAACATACAAACAAGACATGTGATACACTACTTGCATTTCTAAATGTCAGTTTATTACCCAGAATTACTGATGCTTTATTACACCGGCAAAGTGAACCAGGAAGTGGGTGAATGATTGGTTTTTAAGATTTTTCGTTTTTATGCGGAATAGTGGATAATAATTAAGTATCCAAAGTAAAACTGTGTAAACTAATAGAGGGTAGAGGTTATTTAGAAGTGGGCAGTTGAACTGAAAAAGTAGTATAGGTTCAAAATAAAATTTTTCCAAGTTTTGGAGGTCAAACTATTGAATTCTATTACTTATTCTATTTTTATATCTAGAAAGAGAAAGGGACTGAGATTTGAGGATAAGTGTGATTAAACATGAAGTATATGTTCAAAATAAATATCCATTGAAATTTGTAACTGAGAATATTATGTTGTACAGAAAATTAATTTTGTTAATCATGTACAAACTGTCTGGTAAATGACTAACTTTCAAGTATTATACTAATAGCGATCAACTGAAAAAAATTATATTTTGAACCTATAAATATGAGCATGTAAGTAAAATATTAAGTAACATTTCCTGCTATATAATATATACCTGTACCTTCTTTAAAAATTTAAGAATCATTTTTTAACCCTACAATTGGCACTGTATCATATAGAATACACCCAAATTCTGTCTCATTTGTAGCCCTAGTAGGTTAGTTTCCACCCGTATCTGTTGTTGTATATATTGCATAGTATGGTATGTGACCCAAATTTGAAGAATATCACAGACTATTCAAAAGTTGTAATATAAGTGCACGCGCGCGCGCACACACACACACACACACACACACACACACTTTACATTAACTTTTGTTTACAGAATGGCATTCTAAACTACATTTTAAATGTCGTTTTTAATTTAATGATATTCTAAACCAGGATGTCATTAAAAAAAAATGTATTAAAACTTTGTTTAATAAGCTTGGCTCTCTCCCAATATTTTTAACGTATATTTAGTTAACGAATTTATAATTGAACTGCATAATTTTGTTCACAGGTTACAGATGTTTTAAAGCTGTCATGTTTCTGACTGGATTTATTTTTGGATCAGTAATTATTTATACAATATGCATACAAGACAAACTTCTTCCACCATATGTTAATACAGGTGTAGTATTTATTAACAGTCATTATTCTGTGTGTGTGTGTGTGTGTGTGTGTGTGTGTGTGTGTGTGTGTGTGTGTGTGTGTGTGTGTGTGTGAGAGAGAGAGAGAGAGAGAGAGAGAGAGAGAGAGAGAGAGAGAGAGAGAGAGCATCCTGAGTATTTGTATTGATACATGCTTATGTACAAAGGTGCTCCCCAAAGGCCATGATGCAATTCCCCCCAAGTGCTCTGAATTCCCTCCAAAATTTGATTTTGTGGGTAGCCAGGGATCACAATACAGGGGTATGAAATAACCCCCAGTTAACAGTGGATCTTGGGGCTTTATCCAAAAATTTTTGAAAAACTAAAGCCACTTAAGCAATTATTGGAATCAGAAAACTAATGTTATTCTTTTTATCAATACCAAAAGGTTTTCTATTATGCCTAATCAATTACTAAATTATGTGAAATGTAAAAGCCTGGTCAAAACTGGCCTAACTTAATTAGTAGTACATTAGAGCTTATCAGGATAATCTAATTTGATTCTTTTCCTTTACTGATTTGTTTGGATTTCGTTGTCCATGACGTGTCCGGTACTTAACTAAATATAATTAATTCACTACCGACTCGGACACAAAGTTTTTTATGGGTAAAAACGTAAAAGTTTT
Source organism: Magicicada septendecula (assembly GCA_034769895.1). Taxonomy (NCBI): domain Eukaryota; kingdom Metazoa; phylum Arthropoda; class Insecta; order Hemiptera; family Cicadidae; genus Magicicada; species Magicicada septendecula. Next base: position 379,862,374 of record CM068367.1, read on the forward strand.
ACCTTATAGCCTGAACCAGTTTTCGCTTTAGTTGATTTGTTTGATTAATGACACCTGTAAGGGAGTAATTGAGCCCCTGGTTATACAACTGGCTTAAATTCATGTGACTTCTATTTCTAACAAAGGAATATGGATGGAAAAAGATTATTATTAATGGCAGGGAAGGTTTAGTAATAAAATAAAATGTCTACTAAATTTTGAAACACAATTTATTTTTTGCATATATACCACATATATACAGTGAAACCCCCCCCCCCCAAAATAATTTCAGTGGTGCAACTTGCACCATCGCACCATGCTGTGGGCACCCCTGCTTATGTACAGAAATTGCATTGAAGGAATTCAAACGTGTATATTAACATAATACTCCTTCAGTAACATCATTTTAGTCCTTATATTGCTTTCAGTAACACATATACCAGCACTCGTTTTGGTTGCTGTGCAGTTTTTATATATTTTTGTTTTTCTTATATGCCTCTCTTTAGATTTCTAGACATATCTTAGGAGAAGATTAAACAGAAGATTAGGAGAAGTTTAAGTATAAGGAAAGAAACATATTTAACAAAAAAAAAGACTTGAAACAATTGTTCTTATAAAAAAAATCAATAGAACAACCACCTCTTTAGTAGTTTACATATATCTCTGACTCACTGTCTACTTGTAAGTCTCTGTCACAGCCTACCTATCTGCCCTCCCCCCCCAAATTATCTCTTTCTGTATTCACTGAATCATACAGTATATTGCTTTAACACATACATTCATTCTAATATTCAACTATCTGAATTTTTACCGCCTTTCTGATTATAATAAAACTGTAAGTATTCTTCTTCACTGCTTTCACAAGTTTTACAACACGAGAAATTGTAGTAAAAAAATACATAATACTGGACATTATAAAATATATCAGTACAGCTAGCAATTACTTAAACAGTTTTGTTGGCATACTGACTTATTTGCTAGTTTTCAGATTAACATTTCTTATGCCATTATATAAGTGTACACGTGTTTATACAGTATTAATAATTTATATGTTGACATGCTAAATGACAACAAAAGAATTGTACTCTTATAATTGTGAACATGAGGTAAAGGTTCAATATTGCTTCTTATACTAAAACTTGTATTAATATGAAACATAGTTTCAAATATATTTTATTTTATTTTTTTAGGTATGGCATTAAGCGCTGGATTGCTGTTAGGTTTAATAACAATGCTGGTCCAATATGTTGGCCTTTTTATGACTGGATTTCACACTGGACTTTTTGTATCGATCGTATCTTTAGCCATTTCTGAGCAGTTTGCACATCCTCCATCGCTACTGACAACAGCAGCTACTTTGTTGGGATGTGGTCTTCTGTTCGCAATATTTAACCTACAATGGCCAAAAGGTAGTGTAAACTATGTGTAGTGTAAGTTACATCATTTTGTAAATTATTCGGTTTCAATATAATCTATTTTATACTAAGGAATACCATATTTTAAAAGTAATAAAATAACTTCTTATAATCTTAATTTAGAGAGAGGCCATAGTTTGGATATGCAGCCAGCCTTACAGATGGATGTATTTTGGATACAGGGTGGCCTGTTGATTTCTCTGTTTAAAAACAAAAAACAAGAAAAACCCTAAAATATTTGGATCAAATTGTACAACATGTTACAGGGAACAGGAGTAAACAGTTACAAGGAAGTTTTAAAAGAAAAAATTATATGAACTTAAATATCAGGGTTTGAATAAGTGTGGATCTGTGTGTTTCTTCTTACTATATGTTGTTCCATTCCTTCTGCACCATCAGTCCTGCCATTGAAACTCTGTGTGTGTGTATGTGTGTGTATTTTGTTTATTTTTTATTGTTGTATTTCAACATGATGTACATTTCACTGAATATTTATGAATCACCAGAGGTTTCTATAATAATTCTAGTGATATTGTATAGTAACAATTGGTGAAGTGTTTAGTATTGACAAAAACAGAACATATTGTGCATTTTTGGTGCTTAAACATTTGTAAACAAAATTCAGTGAAGTTCTACTCCTTTGACATCAGCTGTACATTAGATACAGTTGTCCAAATTAATTGATATTCTGGATAGCTGAACAGCCATAATATTAATTTTTAGAAATTTCTCAGACATAATTGACACATATCACAAAAAGTTCATTTAAATAAAGGTAGATTTAAATGTACAATTAAATAGTAAATTTGTAAATATACAATTAGTTAAATTCACTAAAAAATCAACAATAATGGTTGTTGTGGAGAGGCATGTGAATCATTCCTGATTTGGAGGAAGCTTTAATGATTGAAGCTTCCAAAGTGAAAGAATTGCCTTAAAGAGAACAAAAAGAAACCATTGGAACAGAAACAAACAGCATTATAGAAGTATAGGGAACAGGAAAGTTAAGCATTTGGAAGCAGATAGTTGTAGAAAAAATGAAGGATAAATTAAATCTTGCTTTGTTAGGATAAATGTAAATTAATCTTGCTGTGTATACAAGAGATTGTGTGTGGACTATAAAGGAATAGGCCTACTAAAATTGGAGGTGAGGTTTTTCCCAGTGATCCAAAAAATCTTTGTTAATGGAAAAACAAGTTGCTGTATGGATTTTCCAGTTTCTGAATGAACAGACTTAAGGAGGGGGAAATGCTATGCTAATGTGACATAAATAATTTGCATAACCTAAGTGATGTTTATCATGTCAGCTACTATAGATGTAAAGTTCCAGAGTTTCTAGCAAGGGTAGTTAATATGTCACATTTCAAAGATACATGATTAATTTAATGATATCAGGGTATCTGGTGTGTTTTAAATAACATTGCACACCACAAACAACCTTGGCTGTATATAAATACCTTTGGTCTGGAGAGAAGCATTTCAATGAAGTAGAAGTTTATTCATTGTTTTAAGAGAGTGTTATTAGTCAGCCTGTTAGTTGAAGTGCAAGTTTTTAATTATTTATTTGCATTTCGGGCTGTCCATTTATTGAACATGGTGACATTTTATTCATTTTTTTATATAATGTGTGTGTTTGATAATTACAAAACTAGGAAACTACTGTTATATAAGCTTAATTGTTTCTTAAAAGTATTCATAATAGTCACATAGATTTTTCTAGCACTCAGTAATTGATTCCACTGTTTTAAGATCACAATACATGCAACCCTCATAACAATGTAGTTTAGCCAGATTTTGTATAAATAATATTAATTTACATTTTATTTTGTAAAACTATTATGTTATGTGTGATACTGTATACACAGGATGTCTAACTAATTCTATTGTTGCAGGTCTTACTATTCTTGGCACAAGTATATACGGAGGAGCAATCTTTGCAGGTGCCCTTGATTATTTTGTAGAAAAGCTTCTGATGGTACATTGGGTATGGGATAGGATTACCTTACGTCAAAGAATGCAACCATGTTGGTTCAGCTGGATTATTTTAAGCATATGGCCATCAATGGTACTATTTGGTCTTATAACACAATGTGCCATTACTGGACGTGGTATTCACCATCAGCAGTGTGAGTAGTTTGTATGTATGTTATATTGTATGTATTATATTATAATGTATATATATATATATATTGTAACGTAACAAAGTTAAGGTTCCCGACATTACATAAAAACTTTGTCAAAATAACTGAAAACAATGCCATAATTAAGTAAAAGAGGGCCAATCTCACCTAAAAAATGTATTGATGATACCTAGTAAGGTTACTAGGTAATAAAATATTAAAAATGTAGCTAAATATAAAATATGGAGTGATCAGTGTAAGATGTAAACTATAAACACTGTGTCTAATGAGATGAGTTTACTGGGGATGAGTTTGAATATAATAGACTGTTTAATTAATATTTAATGTTTTATAAAGATGTACCTGTTGTTGTGCTTTATCATGATATTGTGTTTACATGATATTTGTTTTGTGTTTTGTATGTAGCAGATGTGGAGCCATTGCTTTAAGAAAGTATTAAGTAATGGATACTAATTTCATTCATGTTAAACTTGTATTTAAGTAATTAAATGCAAGTGTATTTATTATATATGGTATCATGTTAAGTGAATTTACTTTGAATAATTAATGAAGATGTCTTAAAATAATATTTGTAAACTTGGCCAGGAAGACAATAATTGTAAATAAATTGTCAAGTGGTCATTATAATTATGTTAAAAACCAATGAAGGATTCAATGATAAACTAAATAATAATAATGAATTGAAATCAGGAAATTAAAATTGATATAATTGGCCATAAGCCAGTGACTCTTTGTACAGTAGGTCAGGTAAGAAAAATTAAATTAAAAACAAAAAAAAATTATAACACATGTAATAAAACCAATAGGCCTAAATTTAGTATTTTTTAAAAGGAAATTAATACCTTTTAAAATAAGTCAATTAAGAAGAAAATGTAAATTCTTGGATTTTGTTGTCCATGACGTTACTTAACTTTAGTTAGTTACTATTTAGTTACTTAACTAAATATCACTATAATATTGACGACTCGGAACACAAAGTTTTTTATAAGTAAAAACGTAAAGTAAAGGCTGATGAAGCCTTCTATAGGTGAAAGCCGGTTTAGGCTGTAAGGTAAAACTTTACGTTTTTACTTATAAAAAACTTTGTGTTCCGAGTCGTCAATATTATAGTGATATTTAGTTAAGAAAATGTAGTAAAATGTATACGGTTTAATAAGGCAGATTAAGTGAAAGTTTTATGTGATTTAATGTAATTCCAAGCAGGGAGTATTTTATTAAATAAGTGTAAGAATATTTCCTAATTCTGGCTCTAGGATAACAAATATTATCCAATGACAGAAGAAGCAATGGTTGTTAGGGCAACAAAATGCAAGATATCTTGTTGATTTAGAAATTCAATTGTTATATGTTAATGGGTAAAGTTCAGCATACAAATTTAAAAAAGAGAAAACCAAATTATATGAATTAAAATTAAATAAATTAAATGTCATAAAATAAATCCATTTAAAAAGAACTGAGGAGTAACTCCTGAAACTATATCTCAACAAATATAATTCTGCATACCATTAAAGTTAACTGAATTAAAAAATACTCATTCAACCTACTTACAGTAAAAGTGTGATGATGAAAATGAGTTATAATTGAACAAAGATGATCCATAGTAGAGGAAGTCAAAATTAATTAAAATATAAATTAAAAAAAAACGAAGAACTTTTGTATTGAAGTACCAAACCTCACTTCAGCAAACAAACGAAGTCATAATACTACACAAATTCCATTGGGACCGGCAACTACTAGAATCGTGAAGAATAACGAAGACCAGAACTGAACTTCGATTACAGTCCGGGACATCAAATCTAAACCTTTATTGAGAAGCTGGATGCTGTTTTTATTCAAGAGTTGCATAGCCATTTCGTCCTCGCTTCGTCGTAACCAGACACGGCCACATAAAGTATCTAATCCAGTTTGGTAACAAACCTGCTTATGTTTAATTTTATATAATAAGAGTTAATAACAACATTGTAATACTTAGTAACCTTAAATTTGCATTACCTGGCCTTACTAATAGTTAAAAGAATTACATGTACCCTGAGATAAAAGATAAACTGAAAATTATAATTAATTTGTAACATCTAAAACACGAGTTCAATAACAAATCGATTCTGTATTGTGTGATCGATATGATGTATTAATAGCAGGAGAAGGAAACTGTTGGAATTTTAAAAATTAGATAAAATAAAGAACCCTTCTTGTATTTGACGATTTTGTGTTATTGTAGAATAATTATTGTATTTTGAATAGGGTGTATTTTACAGAGAAAGAAAGTGATAAAAGCATCAAGTGGAACGATTTAACCTTAATAACGGGTCAATCGCCAACAACAGCGCTCGTTTGCAGACAGCTGGTGAATACGGGAGAATAGAGAACTAACTTACTCTCTCCACACTCCACTCTTTTCAATGTAGATAATACATACCGACTAGGGTTGGAGAAAAATACTGAATTATTCACTATAATAACGGTAATATAGCGTTTTTCTCTGGTAAAACACTTGATAAATAATTAACACAGGTCTATAATCAACAACCGAATAATATCAACCAATTAATAAATAATTTTATAAATAAATTAATGTTGATTTGCAGGAGATATCATCTACAGTAAAATATTACAGATTGATGCATTCCACAGCGGAGCTTTTGAACTTCTCAAATACAGAAAATACACACTAATAGTTAAGTTACAAATTGACGAACCCAACAGTGGGCTTTCCAACATTCTCAAATATAATTAATAATAGAACCACGCATATTAAGTTGTTACAAATTGCCGCATTCAATGTGGGGCTGAATTAACTATAAACCCGCAACAGCATTAAAGTACATACTCTTTTTTTTATTACAAAGTGGCGCTCAACGAGTGGGCTTTAGTTAAGTAAAAAATCGACTATATCACTATAACTTAACTGGAGCAGGCAACTATTAGAGGCACAGGAATGCATACAAGAGGTGTTTCTAAAAGGATGGCGAAAGACCAAGAAACGGAAGAAGATAGACGGGAAGAAGAAGCAGAGATAATTACAGACACCGAAATGGAACAACAGGCGGGTGATAAAGAGGAAGCCAGAGGAGGACTAAATTGGGAAAAATTTATGGAATTAATGAGTAGTATGAAGGAGGATAATAAACAAACTAACGAGAGAAACAAACAAATGTCAGAAAAGCTAGAAAATAAAATAGACAGTATCAAAGAAGATAATAGACAAACTAATGAAAAAATAGACAGTATTAAAGAAGATAATAGACAAACTAATGAAAAATAGACAGTATTAACGAAAACTCAAAAAAACAAAACGAAATTTTGAGTGAGAACTTAATCAAACTAATGAATGAGAAGTTTGACAAGAATAAAGAGGAAACTAATGAGAACAACCGACTAATCAATGAAAAAATAGACAGAATTAAGGAAAGTACTAGTGAAACCTTAAGGCAAACTATAAATGAAAATAATGAACAATTGAAGGCCAATTTTAGACAAATAAATGAGAAAATCGACAGTTCCAATGAAAGTACTAAAGAAGAGTTTAGAAAATTACATGAGAAAATAGATAGTATAAATGAATGCATAAATGGAAGGATAGACAAAATTAACGATAATACGGAGGAGAAGATAAAAAATATTAACGAAACAATCAGTCAAAGGGTCGACCAAACAAGAGAGGAACTTATAGGGTTCAAGGAAGAGGTGACTACCCGAATAAATAACATAGAAATTAATAACAAAATTAGTGTAACGAAGGTACAAACGGAAACACAAGAAAAATTTGACGAGGTACCAATTAACATAACTGGAAGAATAGAACGGGTTCACAATGAAATGAAGACAATGAAAATAAGACAAACGCGTAAAAGGAAATTAATAAATACATGGGAAGGATTGGAGATGATTAAAGGGGGATTAGTTAAGCTGCATAATATACCAATTACAAAACCAAAAGAAGTAAGGCATTTAAGAAACTCTAAACGAACCACAATTGAATTCCTAGATAGATTAGACGGACCGAAAAAGCCAAAACTAACCGAGGAGCATGGAGGACTTCTGGAGATTATGTATGAACCATTCGAACGATTAAGAAACAGTACGGAAGAATCAGTTCGAAAGACGATGGTAAACTTTAGCATAAATGAAAATTTTATAGCGACAAGATGGAAGAACCAGATGATAGTGAGATATGTCACAAGGACGGAAATAGTTATACACACTAGAGAAATCTGAACAATCAGTACAGAGGAAATAATGGACCACGGTTAAACAGATTCCAAACAGAATATAGAGAAAAGGGACGGATTTTATGGATAACAAATAAAGCAAACCAAAGGAAAATAATGAAAAACTAATTAAAATATATTAAACTAACTATTAAATGAATTAAACTAATTACACGATACTTCAGAGGAATTAGTTGGAATCAATTTTAAAACCACAAAATTCAAAAATAAGTAAGAACACCTTACTATATAATTCAGAAGAAATTATTTTAAACTAATAAACATGAAAGAAGAGAAGGAAGGGTTAGAAATGAGTTAGATGAAGGAAGAATATTCCATACAATTTAGGATAAGGAGTAGATTCAGTGTTTAATTGCAGAAGTAAATGGGAGTGAATTAAAAATAGTAAAATACGTATGCTAAAGAATAATTAATTGACAGCATAGAACTAAGAAGAATTTAAAATGAATATTGAACAGCTTTAACTACTATACTGGTAAATAATAAGATAAATGGAACTACAGAACAACGAGATAAATAAGTTAAGAAAAGTATTAGGATACCTCAGAAATAATAGTAATCATCCCTTGAATATAAGTTTGTAGCGAAGGAGCTACCTTATAGATAATAATTATGTGTATTGTGTTGTGATAGTGCAACTTTTATTTTTTTTCTGGACAGAGATGAAGTTCCTCTGATCTCAGAAGATATAGTTAGGGAAACGGCAGAGTAATGGAAGCCAATAGTGCCCCTCTGATTCCGTACCATCTATGATATTAGGGAAAAATGTTAGGGAAATATAGTATTTTAGGGATTATACACCAAGTGAGGTAATTAAATATAAATAAGATAATAAGAAATGATGACGTAATAAGCTAGAAGAAGTTATGAGTTCCAGAGAAAAGGACAGATCTACAACTGAGGGACGTACCAGTAAAGAATTAATGACAAAATATACCAGGAGTATCAACACAGTTTTCCGGTGCAATTAAAAGTTTAAAGAATAGAAAGAGAAAATAAACCCTAAAGAACCCATTGAATTGCGTATTAAAACAGAAACAATGAAAAACTGAAACCATTATAAATTGATAATTTTATTAAATAAACATTCCAAGGCATGAAGAAACTATAAGTTTATTTCAACTAAACTATATTCAGCCAAAATAAACTTCTTTCGGAGGGGGAGTATTATGTAACGTAACAAAGTTAAGGTTCCCGACGTTACATAAAAACTTTGTCAAAATAACTGAAAACAATGCCCAAGGTATGCCATAATTAAGTACAAGAGGGCCAATCTCACCTAAAAAATGTATTGATGATACCTAGTAAGGTTACTAGGTAATAAAATATTAAAAATGTAGCTAAATATAAAATATGGAGTGATCAGTGTAAGATATAAACTATAAACACTGTGTCTAATGAGATGAGTTTACTGGGGATGAGTTTGAATATAATAGACTGTTTAATTAATATTTAATGTTTTATAAAGATGTACCTGTTGTTGTGCTTTATCATGATATTGTGTTTACATGATATTTGTTTTGTGTTTTGTATGTAGCAGATGTGGAGCCATTGCTTTAAGAAAGTATTAAGTAATGGATACTAATTTCATTCATGTTAAACTTGTATTTAAGTAATTAAATACAAGTGTATTTATTATATATGGTATCATGTTAAGTGAATTTACTTTGAATAATTAATGAAGATGTCTTAAAATAATATTTGTAAACTTGGCCAGGAAGACAATAATTGTAAATAAATTGTCAAGTGGTCATTATAATTATGTTAAAAACCAATGAAGGATTCAATGATAAACTAAATAATAATAATGAATTGAAATCAGGAAATTAAAATTGATATAATTGGCCATAAGCCAGTGACTCTTTGTACAGTAGGTCAGGTAAGAAAAATTAAATTAAAAACAAAAAAAATTATAACACATGTAATAAAACCAATAGGCCTAAATTTAGTATTTTGTAAAAGGAAATTAATACCTTTTAAAATAAGTCAATTAAGAAGAAAATGTAGTAAAATATATACGGTTGAATAAGGCAGATTAAGTGAAAGTTTTATGTGATTTAATGTAATTCCAAGCAGGGAGTATTTTATTAAATAAGTGTAAGAATATTTCCTAATTCTGGCTCTAGGATAACAAATATTATCCAATGACAGAAGAAGCAATGGTTGTTAGGGCAACAAAATGCAAGATATCTTGTTGATTTAGAAATTCAATTGTTATATATAAACGAGGACAGTTCAATCATTATAAATTTCGAAAAAACCACGAAACCTCATGAATAAAATTATAATAAATCCAAATTAATATATAATCACTGATTAAAAAGACGGATTGGACGACTTCCGAGACTATCACTTTGAGAATATAAAATACCTATCAACAAAATTCAAATAAAAAATCTAAAAAACAAATTAACTAAACCTACCATCAAATGAGTAATAATGGAAACCATAAATAAATGAAGATAATCCAGACCTGGAGAAGTCGAAGTGAATAAATACCATACAACAAAAAATTAAAGAGAATTAAATTTACCTACCGAACCTCACTTTTAACCACAGAACAAGAACTTAATACTACACTAATTCCATCGGGACCTGTGACTACCAGAAACGAAAAATCAGCGAAGATCAAGAACTGAACTTTCCGTTACATCCTGGGACACTAACACAAACTTTTATTGAGAAGCTGGAGGTGGATATATTCAAGCCATTCTTCATCACTCGTCGATCTGTCATCGTTATTGGAACACGGCCTTCGAGTATCTTGGAAACGCTTGGTAAAAAACCTGCTTATGTTGATACTTTATATTATAAGATTTTAATTTAAATTGTAATACCTAGTAACCTGAATTTGCATTACCTGGCCTTACTAATAGTTAAAAGAACTACATGTACCCTGAGATAAAAGACAAACTGAAAATTATAATTAAATTGTAACATCTAAACACGAGTTCAATAACAAATCGATTCTGTATTGTATGATCGATATGATGTTTTAATACTCGGAGAAAGCAACTGTTGGAATTTTGAAATAATATAAAATAAAGAATCCTTCTTGTATTGACGATTTTGTGTTATTGTAGAATAATTATTGTATTTCGAATAGGGTGTATTTTACAGGGAAAGAAAGTGATAAAAGCGTCAAGTGGGACGACTTAACCTATAATAACGGGTCAATCGCCAATAACAGCGCTCGTTTGCAGACAGCTGGTGAATACAGGAGAATAGAGAACTAACTTACTCTCTGCGCTACTCTCTTTCCAATTTAAATAATACATACTGACTAGGGTTGGAGAAAATAACTGAATTATTCACTATAATAACTGTAATATAGCGTTTTTTCTCTGGTAAAACACTTAATAACCACTTAACACAGGTCTATGGTCAATAACCGAATAATATCAACCCATTAATACATAATTTTATAAATAAATTAACGTTTGTAAAGATACAAAATTGATCGAAATATATTAATAAATAAAAATACTGCCAGAACTTACCTGTGCTCGTGTTCAACTACTTACCGTATTAAATTTTTCTCAGAAGACCAGAACACCACGGTATTTTTAAATAGGTTATAATACCGAAACCTTAACACTCCACCTTAAATAAAAAGGGACAATTTCGCTATCTGACCACCCCCAGTAATAATTCAGAAGATCCCCGGAACGTTTAGACGAATCTTACAGCACAGAAATGAGAAAGTGGTAATGACGAAATGACTTAGACTAACACATTATTTCAACAAGAATCAGTATTTTTAATGAGCAATTGCTTTGAAAAAAATTGTACTATTAATTTCTTGGTAAATTGACTTAAACTTGCGTACATTTTTTACATTATGTTTTATATGGTTATCATTACATTCTATTACTTACTACTAGGTAGACTGCCCAGCCTGCAGTTTACACACACACAATTACACAAAATATTTACCAACCCCTTAACATTTTTATAAATTCAGTTTTAAATCGGTGAACCGCACTATCGCGATGCCGGCCAAACACGTGGTTATCGTTCCGCGCTTCCACTGCCCGTTATTCACTGTTTTCAATTCACAATTGTTTTCAATACACCCACTGTACTACATTTATTAATTTCTTGGGTCCCGGTCGGTATTACGGCGTTATTACGTGGAATTATTCATTATTTAAACAGTTCAACCCGACCGGGCCCGCGGATCGCAACTACATCTGTAGGTGAACTCCGTTGTGGTTTCTCGTGGACTGCCTAGTGTCTATTCGGTGAGGACGGATATTGCTGCCCTGCCGAACGAATTTCGTCGACGCTCACAGCTGAGTTGTTGCAGTTTAGTCGCTATGCGCCTGACACATAGTGGTTTTTTCTGTAGTGTGCGCTGACGATATTTAGGCGCTTCTGGCTTGATGTCACAAAAGAGGCGGACCTTACGTTTCATATCCGCCAGCAAGTAAGACGAAGTTGAATAAAATTTGCTTTCTGACCATCTTGGTTTTTTGGAAGTAGCGTCCCCTCGCGCGTTTACCCATGTCATGCGTACGGGCGCATGGTCACATTCAAACAAAGTTCTTGGAAATGAGGCTTGCTGCATACCGCTGTACTGATTGCACAACGGAATATTGCGTTGCAGCTTCGTTACAACACTGTTCTATTCACCACGTGTTCTGGTCACCGTTAAAATACAATTTACACATATTTTTTTTTTTATAAAACCCCGGAAATGAAATAAAATAAAAATACCCACATTTTTGGACCATTACAATACCCCCTCAATGAGAAGTCTTCTGTCAAAACAGAAGAAATCTCATTGATAAAACCCCTAAGAGGACCGGTGATGAACTGGTGGCAACAACCCCCTTTTGTTCTTACTTCTCATGGGTAAACAACCCCCCTGGCTTGGCGACTATGGACGCATCTGAACGAGATCACTGGACTTCCCTGTAAGAGATCCCAACACCGAAAAATCGAACAGACACGCACCACAGCGCACCTCACCTTCTATCATGCTACCCCAAAATCCTCAATCCCTGGCTTAGATCATGCCAGGTCCTCAACCGATATGTTTCCCCTTATATGCAAGCTGGGCTGCCTTTAGCAGATACTGGGCTCACACACACGCTGATACTACATATTATAAAATGAAAATATTCTTAAAAATTTTACTAAGTGAAAAGTCATTAGCAGTTTTGTTTGAAAATTGAAACACAAATTTTGCATTTATACCAAATAATTCTCTTCATTAATTTTTTCTGTTATTTAAAATAAGTCAATTGAACACTTCTTAAAAATAAAAGAACATCCTTAGCCTAACATGTGATTACCTAGAGTCTAACAATACAATTCAATAAAATAATTCAATAAAAATAAACATGGTTAGTACACAAACAATAAAATAATCAAAGTTTAAAAATATCCATTATCTGGCAGGCGCAAAATCAAGAATTTTTTTTTCAAAAAAAAATTTTCAAAAAAAAAATTTTTAATTCTAAAAAATTTAAATTTCTTAAAACATTTTCTTTTTTCCATATAGAACTCATTTAAAGTTTGTTCAAATTGATTAAAAACCAAAGTTGAATTAACTTCCATGCTAAACATGCCTAGTATATGACCTCACTATCAGCTGATCAAAACTAGGTCAAGTCAAAAACCTTGACCTACATACGTTATGTACAAGTTACATCTGTGAACACATTAAGCTTCTGTAAAATTCTGTCTTGAAACATAAAACATAATAAAACAAAACATTTAAAACTAACAAAACATCATTATAAATAATAATCAAATTTACATTTAAATTATTCAAATAAATTTTACAACTTTACATTTCCAAATTCTCTCAAAATTTGTCACTGGTTCCAATTAAAAAATTTTTATATTTTTATTATAAATCTCTTTCTTTATTATTCTCACTCTACGTTACTTTGGGTGATTTAAATTATTTATTTTAGCTTGATATGCCACTTGGCATTTATACATATATCTTTCTCACTCTGACTCTACTACTCACTGACAACTGTAACTATCAGGACACCCATCTCTATCAAAATGTCTATCCAGCACTCTCTAACCCCAACTTATCATTAAACTCAAATCGCCACCGACTCGATATATATATATGTATATATATATATATATATAAAATACTCTCTAACCCTTTGTACTTAGGATAAGTGTTCCCCCCCCAAAAAAACTCATTTCCTTAATCTGGTCCCTGGATTCTACCTAAGGCGACCCCTTCCCACCAAATCGGTCCCTTCCCGTCGCAACCATTTTGTTGTGGACTCCCACATTACACTACCCCTATTACAAAATTGCCATCCCCAAAATCTCACTCTTATTACCTCACTTCACTACAACAAAATAACATCATCAATTATAAACATCAATATATCCCTCAAAACTCTACATATATTCTCCATAACTACTGTGTCAACATCAATACTTCTCAATTCTATAACATTAACTCAAGACAACATTTTTCTCTCTACTACCACTTTAACTTCAACTTCAACTTGGACTGGTCTACATGTCCCACAAAATATTTATCACCCACAAACTATCTCTTATTAACTTTCACAAATTATTTACTCTGAACTTTTGCAATAGCATCTTTAACACATTAAAACCTTACATATGACATTAATTACCTTGAAAATCTATAAACAATTTTACAGTGACCCTTTACTACCGATCAGCTGATATTCTTAATAAAGTGAAGACACCTTTCAAAAAATTGTGCAGATTACATTAAATATATATGCTTATTAATACTTACATCTACCATCAATGTTTCCCCTTTCTCTGATTCTGGTAATTTATGTTAACCGCCTGCCAGTCGGTTTAATTATTTACTTAGTTTCAAAATTATACACATTATATAAACACATATGTTTTATCAATTCTTATATCTAACCTACTACAATAAAATGTTACATTTAAAACATAGAATGAACACCTTATACTGAATGTATGAGCACATATTTATTTGATCGGAATACCAGCGTTTTTATTAGGGCCAAATGGATTTATCAGTTTTTAAATTTACAAAATTTTAGTACGTTGCTCATCTGAGCAACCCCCTGGTCCACACACACTATTGTAGTTTATGTTAGACTGTAGCGCCTATTTGCTTCCACAAAGACTGCATATTTGGAGGATTGGACCCCTCCGTGTCTTTGCTTCGGCTTGACATTTGAACATCGACATATCCTTGTTTATATTGAAACACCCTTAAAACGGATCTACCACCTGGCTATGCTGTCCCTACGCGGACAGAGTGGCAGCCGCTGTTCCCTAGTTTGGTGATTCCCCTAATTACCCCCCTGTCAATTTCAAAATTCACCTTGACAACGATAACAGCTATGGCCAGTTAAGGCAGAACGTGTCGCAATGAGCCCCAACCATAGCTGTTAAAGCTAAACCAATTCCACGGTCAGGGTTCGGTGAGGCCGTGACCGCCCGAAAAGTTGGGGAATCACAAGTAAAATATATTTTGTAACATTAAAATTAACAATTTACATTAAATGACATTATTAGTCTGGGTGGTGTTTTAACCCCACACATCTCTTTCTTAACTCTCCCTATCTTAACCTTCATTAACATAAAATAACAAGTACAAAAATTAAAACCTCCTACCATTGACTTCTCTTAAAATTTTCAAATTTATTATTAATAATTATTATATATCATCTTTCAGTTATTATTCAATTTTTAATTATCATTTTTATTTAACACAATTATTTCAAATCATCTCATTATTAAATTAAAATCTCTTTATCTGAGTTACACCTGTAGACATTTTTATTACACTTGATTCATACTATAAAATTTGTATACTTACAGTCCATTTAAACTGACATACACAAAATATATACACCATACTTTCACGTAACCTCTGAAACATTTAATAAAAATGTTAGTTTAAATCACACAATTTATCATTTAATTACCACATTCACAAATCTCGTAAAATAATTTGAATTCCTTAGAAAAGTTTAATTATACAACATTTAAATCAGTCAAAATATTTAAAACATCTCAAATTATTTTAATCAAATTAATTACTGAAAATACAACTTCCATTGCCATCACAGCAATTATAATTAGCCAATTACTGTCTCCAAAATTAATTTTATTATTTATTTAAATTGCCAAAATATTAATATTATTATTACAACAATTACCTACACACACTTGTTTACTTAACATTCTACAATGCACCCAAATAAATTTACTACATTTTTATTTATAAACTCTTGTTATTAACTGTTCCATTTTTTCACACTTCAATGTCCAAATCTGCCAGGTCAAAACCATAAAACAAAATATTTATAACTGTCCTTTATCGTTTTATAGCCTACCCTCCATCGTCATAGATTAATCTTGGTTTTATATAACACTGTTCAATTTTATTAACACACAAATTACTGTCTTGTGTGTCGTAACCAAACAATTTCAATTTATCCGTTATACCATAATAATCATTCACCAAGTCTATGTTAAGTATTTCTGTTAAGTCTCCATCAGTAATTATATTCATTATCGCGTTATTTACTTTTGTACTATCAATTAAATCATTATTGTTTAAATATACTTCTAACCTTTCTTTCCATTCATCATAATCTCTATTCAAATTATACACTTCTGTTTCTCTCTCAACATACAATTCTCTATTTAAATCTCTCTCATCATAATACCATATCACACTCTCAAAATTACTCCAGACAGAGGGTACAAAATTATACAACAAAAATAAACACTTCAAATCTTCTACCAACACGGGACTCTTGCCCTTCTTAAACAATACTCGTGAACACATTAAATCATCATCATAAATAATAAGGGGAAAATTTACCCTCTGCCCCCATTCTACCACTATACTATCTTTCCACTCTCTCTCTCTAACTCATAAGCACACATCAACATTTCATTATCACATTCCCCAACTTCATCATTACTCTCAAATACTACATTTTCAATTGCATTACTATTCTCAATACTATTCTCATTATTTTTAACATCATTATTATCATTTATTAACTCTTTGTCATTATAATTTTCATTCGTATTATCTTTATTTGGATTTATTACAACTACTCCCATTCGCTCACTACTCTGCTCTAATTTACTCAAACTAGTTCTTATTAGTTCATTATTATTTTCAAAACATTTATGCATTTCTTGGATCTCATTTTTTAATTCATCAAAACTATTCTTTTGAGCATCGAATTTTCTGTTCTGAACTTCAAACTTTACATTAAAATCGCTACTTTGTCTATCCAATTTGTCATTCATTTTATTGTATTTGACATTGGAATCAATTTGTTGTTCTTTATTTTGTATTTTCAATTCATTTAGATCACTACTTATATTTTCGGACATTGTTTTTATTAGATTAAACAGATCGTCCATCGACACCTCTTTAATTCGTGTTGTTTTGTCAGTGAAGCTGACTTCTTCATTATTATCTGCCATTTCTTACCTTGTACTTACACAACTGTAAATCATAACACAAACATAACCTACTCACACGTATGTAATTATATACGATAAAATTTTTTTATAAATTCGTCATTACCACATCCTATTTTCTGTGCATTAAAATAGGTCTATCTCGTATAAATAAAATTAAACAAAAATCCTGGCAGCGCGAGCCAAATGTAAAGATACAAAATTGATCGAAATATATTAATAAATAAAAATACTGCCAGAACTTACCTGTGCTCGTGGTCAACTACTTACCGTATTACATTTTTCTCAGAAGACCAGAGTCGCCACGGTATTTTTAAATAGGTTATAATACCGAAACCTTAACACTCCACCTTAAATAAAAAGGGACAATTTCGCTATCTGACCACCCCCAGTAATAATTCAGAAGATCCCCGGAACGTTTAGACGAATCTTGCAGCACAGAAATGAGAAAGTGGTAATGACGAAATCACTTAGACTAACACATTATTTCAACGAGAATCAGTATTTTTAATGAGCAATTGCTTTGAAAAAAATTGTACTATTAATTTCTTGGTAAATTGACTTAAACTTGCGTACATTTTTTACATTATGTTTTATATGGTTATCATTACATTCTATTACTTACTACTAGGTAGACTGCCCAGCCTGCAGTTTACACACACACAATTACACAAAATATTTACCAACCCCTTAACATTTTTATAAATTCAGTTTTAAATCGGTGAACCGCACTATCGCGATGCCGGCCAAACACGTGGTTATCGTTCCGCGCTTCCACTGCCCGTTATTCACTGTTTTCAATTCACAATTGTTTTCAATACACCCACTGTACTACATTTATTAATTTCTTGGGTCCCGGTCGGTATTACGGCGTTATTACGTGGAATTATTCATTATTTAAACAGTTCAACCCGACCGGGCCCGCGGATCGCAACTACGTCTGTAGGTGAACTCTGTTGTGGTTTCTCGTGGACTGCCTAGCGTCTATTTGGTGAGGACGGATATTGCTGCCCTGCCGAACGAATTTCGTCGACGCTCACAGTTGAGTTGTTGCAGTTTAGTCGCTATGCGCCTGACACATAGTGGTTTTTTCTGTAGTGTGCGCTGACGATATTTAGGTGCTTCTGGCTTGATGTCACAAAAGAGGCGGACCTTACGTTTCATATCCGCCAGCAAGTAAGACGAAGTTGAATAAAATTTGCTTTCTGACCATCTTGGTTTTTTGGAAGTAGCGTCCCCTCGCGCGTTTACCCGTGTCATGCGTACGGGCGCATGGTCACATTCAAACAAAGTTCTTGGAAATGAGGCTTGCTGCATACCTCTGTACTGATTGCACAACGGAATATTGCGTTGCAGCTTCGTTACAACACTGTTCTATTCACCACGTGTTCTGGTCACCGTTAAAATACAATTTACACATTTTTTTTTTATAAAACCCCGGAAATGAAATAAAATAAAAATACCCACATTTTTGGACCGTTACACGTTGATTTGCAGGAGATCTCTTCTACAGTAAAATATTACAGATTGATGCATTCCACAGCGGAACTTTTGAACATAATATAACTTAATAAATACACTTAAGATATTCGTTATAAATAGACGTCAACAACGTTGGACATAACATATTACAAATAACGTAATCTTATAGATTACAAATTGGTGAACCCAACAGTGGGGCTTAATTAGGCGAGAGTTTCAAAGTTACATACTTACACAAATATTAATTGGTAACAATATATATATATATTGTAATATAACTTATTTATTACAAATTATAATTAAATTTATAAAGTGTTGCTTGTTCTGGTATTCTGCGGTAATCGAGCCCCACAAGTTGGACTCGCCAATTTTGTAATAATACGACAAATATTAAATATAAAAATAAATAAATAGTTGATGTATGAGAATTGTACTCTCACTATTGTGTGTAGTAATGTAGCTAATGTCTTCTAATCTTCGTTCGGCTCTCACTACTGGTCTTCACTTTTGTAATATATAATGGTAATTGTAATGGTGTTCTGGTATAATATTACCCAGAATAATTTTTATGGTGTGTATGTGTAGTAGTGACGTTCCGCTCTGGGAGACGTCGATTTGGTAATGTTCCTGGATAATGTTGTTATCAAATATTCTAGGTGTATGTTGCTGTTGCAGCAATTTGAAAGGTGATATAAATTTAAAATTTATATTTATACAAAAAAATAAATTCTGAAAAAATTGTTTTCGATGTGTTTATATTCTTAAAATTTAGAAATAAATTGAGATTGTTGATTGTAATTATAAATAGGATGGTATGGTGTGTATTCTAGTAACAATCTTCCCTTCTGTAAATTTATTAAAAAGACAATCCAGTTAACTTCAAATTAGGCGCGAACGGCTCTCTTCTTCTTACTCTTGAAATGTAGTAGTTCGCATATACTGCCTTTAAAGGTTGTCGAGTTTTCTTTATTAATTAATGGTTATGTCCTTTCATTAGAGAAATCAAATTCAATTTACTAGATAACAAACGTTTATTCAACAAAATAAGGAATTTGCTCAATTGAAAACAATGTTACCATGCCGTATCGACTCGCTCAAGGCCGGTCGATCTATGAATTTTATATTGGTATTATAAAAATAGGTTCTTTGAACGGTTAATTATATAAAAAGCCAGAGAAGGTCAGGGTCAGAAAGTATAACACTTACAATTCTAAAAATGTATTAAAATTAAACAATATAATAATAGTTATTAATAATAAAAGTTTATATATAATTTTTATTCACCACAGTTCAGCAAACAGTCGTCTAGTTGAGATGATGAGATTGGGTCAAAATGGCCACCTGGCGCATGCGCGGAGTTCACCTTCTAACACTGACAAAGTATTTGTGGAATAAATATGTCCCTTCTGCGGTTAAATCTTCTTCGCAATCGTATATTATCTTCTGGTGTATAGTTTAAGGTCACTGTAGTAAGATGGACTAATTCACTTGGTGTTAAAATGTTGTTAATTAAGTATATCAATTGGTGTTTATGTGTGTCCGTTTAACCTCGAATATTCACTTGGTATTTGGTGTGATTCCAGTGTTATTTCATTTAAATAGTTATATGTGGTTCTGTTTATTGGTGTTATGTAGTTTGTATGGCAACTTCACCACTTCACAATGCTTAGAATAGTTAAAAATTTAATTTTTACACAAAACTGATTCCGAACTCTTGTTATACGTAACCGCCATTAAGGTTGGTTTTATCAAATATTCATGTCAAGTGCTCTCTTCAATGTATAATAATGAACTGTCTGTATTTCCTTCATCTCATGAAAATCTTAGCCTATATAATATATTTCAGACATTGTTTAAAATTGCCATAACTTCCGATACACTTTAAAAATGTACATTATGTTCATAAAATAAATTCGTTATTAGTTAACTGTTTGAAATATAAAATACATATTCGTTTTCACTATTCTATTCTACTTATTTTGATAGTAATTAAGTTAGTATTACAAAGTTTTATCAGAAAATCATATTTCTTATATTTTTTGGGAAGGTCGGCCTAAATTTATACTTCCTGTCTTCTAAGTAAATAATAGCCATTTTACCTAATATAATTATTATTCTATAAAATCTGAAATTGTTATAATTGTCAATTCTCACTTATTTTATGGCAATTTAGTATATTAATGATGGGTTTTTCATACAATTCAGTTGTATATGACTCCCCTTATGATAACGTTAGTGAATCTATTTCAGTTTCAAATGGTATTTCATTATACAAATAAATAATTTTACTCATAGAATGACCATATCTTTAGAAAGCCTTATTTACATAGTATTTAATATGTTGGGTGTATCTTGCCTAAATATTGTCAGTTTGACTGGTTTATAAGATTAGGTTTATTAATTATTCTGCATTTTAACTTTATTATATTGCCTAGATTTGAATTGTGGCTATTTGCAGAATGTTTTACTAATGTAATTATTTTATTTCCTTCTCTGACTTCTGACTCTGATATATTTGATTAAAAATTAGTTCTCTGATCTGGCATAACAGTAATTATAGATTATACAATTAAAATATAACACCCAGATATATAAAACTGGTGTTCTTAATAACATTGTTTTGGTATATCACCTAATAACATAATAAAAAGTATTTCTACAACATTGGAATGATATCTAATTTTAGATAATGCATTCCTAAATTAACATGAACAATAAAATAACAATTATAATACTAATATTTCTTATGACTAACCCTTACTTATCTAAATGCTATATTTAATTGGAACCCAACATTTGGATCCATATATAATTGTTAATACCTTCTACAACTTCATCATAAACAGTTAGTTCTGTAATTCCCCATTTTATAAGATTTATGCCCCCTCTTAAAGTATAACCCTGGCTATCTAAGTTATATTCCATTCTATGGAATGTTCATACAGTTTTAGTAGCTTTTTATTAGTAAAATTACTACTTCATTATCAAAGTAGACACTGTTCACAAAACTTAAAGTTTGTTACTTTGTACTGCTACTCATGCACCTTTCTTAAAGTTTATTAGTTATAATTTGATCACTTACACTTTTCCATGGTGAATTATTACTATATTTACTAGTCTTTTTCTAGTTTTTAATATGAAATATTCAACCATGGGGGAACTGTGAAGATTTGTTCATACACATTACACAATAACTTTTTGAATGCACTAATATTTACTACTGCTAACACTTTTAGTTTTTTGTCAGTTTTACAGTGATATGGTTTTTTAATGTGTTATACTTTCTTTTTTGGGCATTTATTGGTTTTGGGGTTTTTGGGGTTCTTTCCCTATGGGGTTTTTGTTTTATATGGGTCGTCTCACTTCCTTCTTCTTTCTTCTTTATTTTTATTATACTTCTTTCTTCTTTCTTCCGTAGATTTGGTTTTAATTATTCTTCTTTCTTCCTTCTTCTGAAATAGTAGTTTGGTTGTTCTTCTTTCTTCAATAGTATTAGTTTTGATTATTCTTCTTTCTTCCTTCTTCAGTGAGTTCGGTTTTAATTATTCTTCTTTCTTCTTTCTTCTGTAATAGTAGTTGTGGTTGTTCTTCTTTCTTCAATAGTATTAGTTTTGATTATTCTTCTTTCTTCAGTAATTTTGGTTCTTCTTTAGTTTTAATTTTTCTTCTTTCTTCTTTCTTCTGAAATAGTAGTTTTGGTTGTTCTTCTTTCTTCCTTCTTCCGTAATAGTAGTTTGGTTTTTCTTCTTTCTTCCCTCTTCTGTAAGTTTGGTTTTAATTATTCTTCTTTCTTCTTTCTTCTGTATTTATGATTATTCTTCTTTCTTCTTTCTTCTGTAAGTTTGGTTTTAATTATTCTTCTTTCTTCCTTCTTCTGAAATAGTAGTTTGGTTTTTCTTCTTTCTTCTCTAGTTTTAATTATTCTTCTTTCTTCTTTCTTCAGTAGCTTTGATTGTTCTTCTTTCTTCATTGTTCAGTAGTAGTAGATTTGGTTGTTCTTCTTTCTTCTTTCTTCTGTAGTAGTTTTAATTAGTCTTCCTTCTTCTTTCTTCAGTAGCTTTGATTGTTCTTCTTTCTTCCTTCTTCTGTAGTAGTAGTTTTAATTAGTCTTCTTTCTTCTTTAGTTTTAATTATTCTTCTTTCTTCTTTCTTCAGTAGCTTTGATTGTTCTTCTTTCTTCATTGTTCAGTAGTAGTAGATTTGGTTGTTCTTCTTTCTTCTCTAGTTTTAATTATTCTTCTCTCTTCTTTCTTCAGTAGCTTTGATTGTTCTTCTTTCTTCTTTCTTCAGTATTGGTAGTCTTAATTAGTCTTCTTTCTTCTTTTTTCTGTAGTAATAGTTTTAATTAGTCTTCCTTCTTCTTTCTTCAGTAGATTTAGTTTGTTCTTCTTTCTTCTTTGAGTTTTAATTAGTTTTGTTTCTTCTGTCTTCAGTAGCTTTGATTGTTCTTCTTTCTTCCTTCTTCAGTAGTAGTAGTTTTAATTATTCTTCCTTCTTCTGTCTTCTGTATCTTTGTTTTTTCTGGTCTGGTTTCTTTGACGGGGTATATTAATTGCCTGCTTCTATCTTACCTGGGTAATTTTGTTGTTATCATTTTTAGTTTCCTGGGTTTTTAAATTTGTATTATTTTATATTATTTGCAGAAATTTTCTTTATTCAACCTTTCTTGTGAATATATTAGTAAATAGTGCATTTTAATTAATTCTCATCTGGATATTCCATATATTACAGCTTTATTAATGATCATTGAGTAATGCATTTGTGTGGAATATCTGTCACGCTACAGATTGCTCTCTTCCAGAAGTGATTAGTTCAGATCATACTTAGTTTGTCTGAAGTAATTGCTTATGACATTATATTATAAATTATATTTCTTTACTTCCTTCACATTTCTAAAAATTTTTTCTCCCATATTTTTGAGCTTGTCTATATTTCATTATTAACTGGATTCTTACTGATAGTAATAGTCATCTGAGGTTCGTTATTTTTTATTTTTCCATTTTCTTCTTAACTCGTTTCTTTATCCTTGGGATATTTATTCCCTAAAATTCCCTAATACGTTAGCTGGGGCAGTGTCCAGAGGGGCTCTGTAGGCTTCACACTCTGCTGGCCATACTACGTCATTTATTGATAACAGAGGTAAATCATCTCTGACCAATACATAATAATACTGCTGGACTTATCTCAGACAGTCATTTATAAAAATTATATAAGAATAGTCCACCTTATGACTATAAAAAAAAATTAAATATCTTTGGATATTTCACTTCGTATACGAACAGATCTATTAATATTTCTATCTTAGTGAATCTCTATCTCAGTTATTTTTCTCAATGGTTAGCTCTGCTGGCATTTTATTTCTCCTTGTGATTGGAAGCTGGTATAATATAATTATCACTCCTTATTCAGTGTAAAGTTTTTAATTCTCTGTCATTTTTTGACTGTTATCACAATCTCCTTCTGGTCATTGGTAGCATATATTTTGTATTATATTTTTGTTCCTTTCTTAATTCTTGTGAATCGTTCCACTAGTATTATGTTTTTTCAATTACTCTTTTAATTGTCTTTCTAATAACTGACATTTATTGTATGATCATCTTTTTCATATGGATTTATTTATATATAGTTTTTCCTTTCTTTTTTCAAAATTTTATTTTGCTCTTGCTTTTTATCCAAATGCACTCTTTAATTATTAATGCCATATGTTTAATATCTCTGTTTATTTGACATAAAATTCTCATTAATTTTACTTCACAATAAGTTTATTCATTTAAATTGTATCAGTGGTTTGTACTGCCATTTCTTTATTCTTGAAAGTTTTTCAGAATTGGTCCCATATATAATTGTTTGTAATGTGTTATCCAAATTCTTTTTCTTCTTGTTCATTTCTAAAGTTGTTTTTAAAATAAGGTAGTAAGTTGTTCTTACTTCTTTTTTAAATTTTGAGATTTAATTCAAAATTCATTTTCTTCTTGATTCATAAATTGTTTTCTAAATAATAGGTAGTAAGTAGTCATTACTTCATTTTTGAATTTTTACTTTAATATTATTTCTTCCATACATTCGATTATTCATAATATTTTTTCATAAATATGGTTAACATATATTATTACCCTAAATATGGTATTAGCTCTCTTCTTTTCTTTACTTCAAATGTACTTCTTATTATTATTTTTCTTTTATATACCCCGGTTGAAGATTTTTATTAGGTTGGACAGTTGCTCATAATTTCTTTTTCTTTGACATGGTTTTTTGCCGTTGCCGGTTATCATAACATCAGTCCCTTTTTGTGGAGGTGTATGGTATTAGACTTAACCGTAGTCTGTCACTTCATTTGCTCTCATTGTCCGGATGACCATAGTCTTCATCATCGTTCCGGTACTAGTGACATCTCTGGCCTTTGTCTTGTATTTCATTTTCCTAGCTGCTATTCCTTTGTTGGCTGCTAAGCTTATTCGGCTCCCTCTATCATAGTGTTTTATATACCAGTACGTCTCTGGTCCATCAATGATCAATGATACCATTGACAATCTACCATATATCTCCATCCCTGTTGTATTCCATTTACCTCTGATCACTTCCCCGTGGTAAACTACTGTCTGCTGGTAAACCATTTCTGAGATTACCATCAATCTATTTCCATAATTTCTGGAACTCACGATTTCTTCATTGTTGGTAATAGGGATATTATCATTATCAAATAAACCATGGTTCATCATTTCCATTTCTTCCCTTGTTTTCATTAATTTCTTTGGATGCCTTCTTTTCATTCTCTTTTGTTTCACTTCCATATCCTTAGTATTTTCTTTCTTCCCGTTCATTTTCTTTTCAGGTAACACTATCACTGGCTCCATTGTTTTATTGTTTGGTATTTCCTTTCGTTCTGGTTTGCTGTTGCCCAGTGTCTTATCCAATTCTTCATCCAAGGATGTGACGTTTTTATCTATTTCACTCAAACCTTCCTTCAAGATTTGTCTGTATTCTTTTCTATCCCTTTTTTCCTCTTCCCTGTCTTCTTTCATTTCCTTATGCCATCGTCGGTTATCCTCCCTTATTTCTTCTCTTAACCGTTGGTAGTCCTCTCTTAACTCTTCCCTTAATTGTTGATGATCACTTTCGATTTTCTTATTGGTTTCTTCCATCTTTTCTTCCAAATTCTTCTTATTTTCTTCCATTTTCTTTTCCACCTTTTTACTGGTTTCCTCAATTCTCTTATTGGTCCTTTCTATTTTACGGCCCAATTCTTCTTTTGTTTCTTGGTTGTCCTTCTTCAATTCTTCCCTTAAAGATTGGTTATCATTCTTCAAATCTTCTAATCTTTTATTATTTTCTTCTGTGGTAGAATCCATTTTCTTGTTCAAGTTTTCTTCGGTGGAATCCATTTTCTTGCTTAATTCTTCCTTGGTTGCTTGGTTGTCCTTATTCAAGTTTTCTTCCATCTTCTTGCTGTTTTCTTCCATCTTCTTGCTGTTTTCTTCCATCTTCTCCATCATTATCCTGAACATCTCCTGCATGTTACTATTCTCTTCTCGTGGTGGTTTCTCGGGTTGTCCTATTCGTTCCTCCCGGACATCGATTTCCCCTGTTTGTGTGTGCGCTTCGGGTTGTTCCTCTGGTGGTGCTGGTTTTTTACGTTCCACCCGTTCTAATATCCTTTCCACGTCCTCCACTGGGGTCGCCTCCTTATTATCCATATCGAGTTCTTTCTCGGCCTCCGCCGCTCTCTTCTTTGATGTGGCACGACGCATTATTTTCCCTGATTCCCTGGCTGGGTAACCGCTGCCAAGCTGAATTAGGAATTGGGTAAGTAATTACCGCCTTTCAACCCCTAATTACAGCCCTTTAGTTGGACGCCAAATTTTGTAATATAACTGTGAAGTCCTGGTTTCTTCATGCCCCGCGATGGAAGCCAAATTTGTAATATAACTTATTTATTACAAATTATAATTAAATTTATAAAGTGTTGCTTGTTCTGGTATTCTGCGGTAATCGAGCCCCACAAGTTGGACTCGCCAATTTTGTAATAATACGATAAATATTAAATATAAAAATAAATAAATAGTTGATGCATGAGAATTGTACTCTCACTATTGTGTGTAGTAATGTAGCTAATGTCTTCTAATCTTCGTTCGGCTCTCACTACTGGTCTTCACTTTTGTAATATATAATGGTAATTGTAATGGTGTTCTGGTATAATATTACCCAGAATAATTTTTATGGTGCGTATGTGTAGTAGTGACGTTCCGCTCTGGGAGACGTCGATTTGGTAATGTTCCTGGATAATGTTGTTATCAAATATTCTAGGTGTATGTTGCTGTTGCAGCAATTTGAAAGGTGATATAAATTTAAAATTTATATTTATACAAAAAAAATAAATTCTGAAAAAATTGTTTTCGATGTGTTTATATTCTTAAAATTTAGAAATAAATTGAGATTGTTGATTGTAATTATAAATAGGATGGTATGGTGTGTATTCTAGTAACAATCTTCCCTTCTGTAAATTTATTAAAAAGACAATCCAGTTAACTTCAAATTAGGCGCGAACGGCTCTCTTCTTCTTACTCTTGAAATGTAGTAGTTCGCATATACTGCCTTTAAAGGTTGTCGAGTTTTCTTTATTAATTAATGGTTATGTCCTTTCATTAGAGAAATCAAATTCAATTTACTAGATAACAAACGTTTATTCAACAAAATAAGGAATTTGCTCAATTGAAAACAATGTTACCATGCCGTATCGACTCGCTCAAGGCCGGTCGATCTATGAATTTTATATTGGTATTATAAAAATAGGTTCTTTGAACGGTTAATTATATAAAAAGCCAGAGAAGGTCAGGGTCAGAAAGTATAACACTTACAATTCTAAAAATGTATTAAAATTAAACAATATAATAATAGTTACTAATAATAAAAGTTTATATATAATTTTTATTCACCACAGTTCAGCAAACAGTCGTCTAGTTGAGATGATGAGATTGGGTCAAAATGGCCGCCTGGCGCATGCGCGGAGTTCACCTTCTAACACTGACAAAGTATTTGTGGAATAAATATGTCCCTTCTGCGGTTAAATCTTCTTCGCAATCGTATATTATCTTCTGGTGTATAGTTTAAGGTCACTGTAGTAAGATGGACTAATTCACTTGGTGTTAAAATGTTGTTAATTAAGTATATCAATTGGTGTTTATGTGTGTCCGTTTAACCTCGAATATTCACTTGGTATTTGGTGTGATTCCAGTGTTATTTCATTTAAATAGTTATATGTGGTTCTGTTTATTGGTGTTATGTAGTTCGTATGGCAACTTCACCACTTCACAATGCTTAGAATAGTTAAAAATTTAATTTTTACACAAAACTGATTCCGAACTCTTGTTATACGTAACCGCCATTAAGGTTGGTTTTATCAAATATTCATGTCAAGTGCTCTCTTCAATGTATAATAATGAACTGTCTGTATTTCCTTCATCTCATGAAAATCTTAGCCTATATAATATATTTCAGACATTGTTTAAAATTGCCATAACTTCCGATACACTTTAAAAATGTACATTATGTTCATAAAATAAATTCGTTATTAGTTAACTGTTTGAAATATAAAATACATATTCGTTTTCACTATTCTATTCTACTTATTTTGATAGTAATTAAGTTAGTATTACAAAGTTTTATCAGAAAATCATATTTCTTATATTTTTTGGGAAGGTCGGCCTAAATTTATACTTCCTGTCTTCTAAGTAAATAATAGCCATTTTACCTAATATAATTATTATTCTATAAAATCTGAAATTGTTATAATTGTCAATTCTCACTTATTTTATGGCAATTTAGTATATTAATGATGGGTTTTTCATACAATTCAGTTGTATATGACTCCCCTTATGATAACGTTAGTGAATCTATTTCAGTTTCAAATGGTATTTCATTATACAAATAAATAATTTTACTCATAGAATGACCATATCTTTAGAAAGCCTTATTTACATAGTATTTAATATGTTGGGTGTATCTTGCCTAAATATTGTCAGTTTGACTGGTTTATAAGATTAGGTTTATTAATTATTCTGCATTTTAACTTTATTATATTGCCTAGATTTGAATTGTGGCTATTTGCAGAATGTTTTACTAATGTAATTATTTTATTTCCTTCTCTGACTTCTGACTCTGATATATTTGATTAAAAATTAGTTCTCTGATCTGGCATAACAGTAATTATAGATTATACAATTAAAATATAACACCCAGATATATAAAACTGGTGTTCTTAATAACATTGTTTTGGTATATCACCTAATAACATAATAAAAAGTATTTCTACAACATTGGAATGATATCTAATTTTAGATAATGCATTCCTAAATTAACATGAACAATAAAATAACAATTATAATACTAATATTTCTTATGACTAACCCTTACTTATCTAAATGCTATATTTAATTGGAACCCAACATTTGGATCCATATATAATTGTTAATACCTTCTACAACTTCATCATAAACAGTTAGTTCTGTAATTCCCCATTTTATAAGATTTATGCCCCCTCTTAAAGTATAACCCTGGCTATCTAAGTTATATTCCATTCTATGGAATGTTCATACAGTTTTAGTAGCTTTTTATTAGTAAAATTACTACTTCATTATCAAAGTAGACACTGTTCACAAAACTTAAAGTTTGTTACTTTGTACTGCTACTCATGCACCTTTCTTAAAGTTTATTAGTTATAATTTGATCACTTACACTTTTCCATGGTGAATTATTACTATATTTACTAGTCTTTTTCTAGTTTTTAATATGAAATATTCAACCATGGGGGAACTGTGAAGATTTGTTCATACACATTACACAATAACTTTTTGAATGCACTAATATTTACTACTGCTAACACTTTTAGTTTTTTGTCAGTTTTACAGTGATATGGTTTTTTAATGTGTTATACTTTCTTTTTTGGGCATTTATTGGTTTTGGGGTTTTTGGGGTTCTTTCCCTATGGGGTTTTTGTTTTATATGGGTCGTCTCACTTCCTTCTTCTTTCTTCTTTATTTTTATTATACTTCTTTCTTCTTTCTTCCGTAGATTTGGTTTTAATTATTCTTCTTTCTTCCTTCTTCTGAAATAGTAGTTTGGTTGTTCTTCTTTCTTCAATAGTATTAGTTTTGATTATTCTTCTTTCTTCCTTCTTCAGTGAGTTCGGTTTTAATTATTCTTCTTTCTTCTTTCTTCTGTAATAGTAGTTGTGGTTGTTCTTCTTTCTTCAATAGTATTAGTTTTGATTATTCTTCTTTCTTCAGTAATTTTGGTTCTTCTTTAGTTTTAATTTTTCTTCTTTCTTCTTTCTTCTGAAATAGTAGTTTTGGTTGTTCTTCTTTCTTCCTTCTTCCGTAATAGTAGTTTGGTTTTTCTTCTTTCTTCCCTCTTCTGTAAGTTTGGTTTTAATTATTCTTCTTTCTTCTTTCTTCTGTATTTATGATTATTCTTCTTTCTTCTTTCTTCTGTAAGTTTGGTTTTAATTATTCTTCTTTCTTCCTTCTCCTGAAATAGTAGTTTGGTTTTTCTTCTTTCTTCTCTAGTTTTAATTATTCTTCTTTCTTCTTTCTTCAGAAGCTTTGATTGTTCTTCTTTCTTCATTGTTCAGTAGTAGTAGATTTGGTTGTTCTTCTTTCTTCTTTCTTCTGTAGTAGTTTTAATTAGTCTTCCTTCTTCTTTCTTCAGTAGCTTTGATTGTTCTTCTTTCTTCATTGTTCAGTAGTAGTAGATTTGGTTGTTCTTCTTTCTTCTTTCTTCTGTAGTAGTTTTAATTAGTCTTCCTTCTTCTTTCTTCAGTAGCTTTGATTGTTCTTCTTTCTTCCTTCTTCTGTAGTAGTAGTTTTAATTAGTCTTCTTTCTTCTTTAGTTTTAATTATTCTTCTTTCTTCTTTCTTCAGTAGCTTTGATTGTTCTTCTTTCTTCATTGTTCAGTAGTAGTAGATTTGGTTGTTCTTCTTTCTTCTCTAGTTTTAATTATTCTTCTCTCTTCTTTCTTCAGTAGCTTTGATTGTTCTTCTTTCTTCTTTCTTCAGTATTGGTAGTCTTAATTAGTCTTCTTTCTTCTGTCTTCTGTAGTAATAGTTTTAATTAGTCTTCCTTCTTCTTTCTTCAGTAGATTTAGTTTGTTCTTCTTTCTTCTTTGAGTTTTAATTAGTTTTGTTTCTTCTGTCTTCAGTAGCTTTGATTGTTCTTCTTTCTTCCTTCTTCAGAAGTAGTAGTTTTAATTATTCTTCCTTCTTTTGTCTTCTGTATCTTTGTTTTTTCTGGTCTGGTTTCTTTGACGGGGTATATTAATTGCCTGCTTCTATCTTACCTGGGTAATTTTGTTGTTATCATTTTTAGTTTCCTGGGTTTTTAAATTTGTATTATTTTATATTATTTGCAGAAATTTTCTTTATTCAACCTTTCTTGTGAATATATTAGTAAATAGTGCATTTTAATTAATTCTCATCTGGATATTCCATATATTACAGCTTTATTAATGATCATTGAGTAATGCATTTGTGTGGATTATCTGTCACGCTACAATATATATATATAATAACATGTACATATAATAAGTAATACATGTAGATAATAAAAAATTAAATTTTTGTTTTATCAGAGGTTAGGCCTCTTCTATCAGAGATTAGGCTTCAAAGAAATATATCCACTGGCTGCACCAATGTATTCTTTGTCTAACAGGCTTGTATTGCCAAACTTCCTTAGGCAACCTGCCATCTGGCATCCTATTCAGATAAGCAATCCATCTCTCTTCGTTCTCTGCAATACAATCTTGGATATTAAATATGTTTAACTCTTTACAAATGTCTTCAGTGTAGAGTATATCTCATCATGTGGAGATTGCAAGAAACTCATCTCCGATACATGTATCCTACTCAGACATGAGGATAAATAAAAAAAAGTTCCAGATGTTTTTTGCCAGAACCCAAGTTTCAGAACCATGCAATAACACTGGCATACCATTACCTCATAGAACTTTTGTGAAGCCTCTTTCCTTGTTTTTCTCAATAACATTCAACGTCTCTTTCCTTATTTAAATTAATCACCTATTGACTTAAACTTAGCCAACTTGTAATCAAAATCATAATCCACATCATAAGTGATGTCACAGTGATGTCCATTACTATTGTTTTAATTAAACTTCACAATATCAAATGACTGTTGGTAGCAATAGCTGCTAATTCAAGTTTAGGGCTCAGGCAGGGTGAGCAATATTGATCATTCTGATTGTAATATAATTATAATTATATCGTATGATAATTATGAACCCTTTCATGTGGCAAGTTGTTTGTTATTATTTATTACTAAGATTATTATGTTTATGATTAGATTTGTCGTGTTTGCATTTTTTATATCAAACATATTTCTAATTATATTGTGAATACCTGAAAAAAGACTTTTGTTTGAAAAACATGTTAAGTGTAAAAAACTTGGTACAACACAACCCGATACAAATACTCAAAATGTGATAGGAGGTAAAACACAATTTATAAAAGTGTTGAAAACTAAATAATGGTCATGTATGTGAAATACAAAATTTCGTTTTTCATGCCCTTTATTTGGAGGAAGAAAAATTGGCAAAATCTGTTTCTTCATACATAAAACACTTGAAAACCAGTATTAAAAAATTTCCTTCTGCTCATGTATAACATTTCTTAAAAGCTAATTAAAACCAACATGTTTGGAACTTTTAATGTAGCCAAACAGTTGGACAGTGTGTATAGAAGGAACGATGAACTGCCCTAATTATGAACAGGACACCTTTCCTGAGACACCAGTATCTACCACTAGTCCCACTACACTGTGGCTTTTTACAGTGTATAATAGTGAAGTGTCTGTCAAAATTTCTGGCAGTGCTGAAATTTACTAATTGTGAATACTGCATATATGAACAGTGCATTTTTCTTAGTAATTATAACCATTACAGTCAATACAGTACATAATTCAAGACACAACTCCATTAGGAACTACATTCAGTCAAATAAAGACTATTTGTCAACCAAAGAGTGGCTCTGTGTGTGTGTGTATGTGTGTGTGTGTGTGTGTGTGTGTGTGTGTGTGTGTGTGTGTGTGTGTGTGTGTGTGTGTGTGTGTGTGTGTGAGAGAGAGAGAGAGAGAGAGAGAGAGAGAGAGAGAGAGAGAGAGAGAGAGAGAGAGAGAGACTGTGAGATGCAGGAGAATAGGTGATTTGTTATGTCAGTATTGTTTCATTTTATTATGATTAAGAAACCTCTTTTTTTTTCTTTAGTGCTGGCAGTGAAACAATCCCGACACACTAACATGTCTAGAGTAAGAACTCGTGAACAAAGGGCAGAATTACGCCAGAAGAAGTACAGATATTTGTATCAAGTACGAACAGCACATGGTGATGTAATTAGTCAGGTAATTTGTTTTACCATTTAATTACAGTCTTAGTATACCTTAGTAAACATCATGTGAGACAAAAATAATTAGCATTTTAATAAATTTTGAATGAAATACAATACATAGCTATAAACAAATTCATATTTAGCAAACACTTAAAGTATTTTATATAAACAAAATTTATATAATTCTGTTTATATAACTGAATTATAAACTCAGGAAAAGTCAAACAGATTTTAATAACAAATTAGAAATAAAATCTTACAATTGATGGAATATTGTACCAACCACACGCTCTAAGGTTAGATAGTACTTTGGACAAGACAACAATTACGATGCTTTAATTATTAATATGAATAATTGATTAAAATTACTTGGTGTAATTAAAATTATTTTTTAATTACTTTATAATTTCTTGATTGTATGTAAGCATACTGATTCTTTATCAAATATCTTTTAATGTGTTTTACATTCTTTAGTTAATTCCTTATTCTTAACCTTGTTCCTTTATTTTTTGAGTGTCAAATTACACAATTCATTATAGAAGAATGTTGTTAAATAAAGGCTTTGATAATTTTAATATTTAAAACTACAAGTATTAAAGCTTTAGTAGTGCAAAGGTACTAGTACAAAAAACATGTAAACACCTCAAAATACTTTTCTAAAGTAGGCAATTATAACAACATGTAATTCAAAATAGTTAAAAAAGTTGAAAATACTTTGATAAAAATTTACTAAAAATTCATTATAAATTCCTTGTACAAGCTAAACACATACTTAATAAAACTGTTTATTAATAAGCATATTCACTTATAATGAAATCCCAATTATTGATTTTTAAGTAAGGTCTCCACTGCATGAGTCACTACTGGTATTAATTAGAGAAGGGAAATATTTGCACATGCATTCTGTATCCAGTAGTGTGTAATGAAAATGAACTAATTTCATTTCATTGGTTGACTTCATTGAGTATGGTACCAGGATTTGTAAGTAATGAGAACAACAACCAATTTGTGTACAAGCAGTAATAGTAGAGTGTTTGATACTGAAATGTTTTGTGCCAGTCGACTTTCACTAGCCAGCCAGATGTTTGAAAGCAATATTCATGGTAATAGTTGTATGAATGTGAAAAATATGTATCAGTACATCAAAAGTACCAAAAGCTGTAGCAAAGGTGAGTGATGAGTGTGTCTGACAAGCAAAGACTATTTTAGTGACTTAATGACTTGAAGCAGTAAAGAGTGGCTGTTATGATCCAAGAAAATCACCAAATTAGGCAACAGGCATTGCCAAAAATCTGGGAATTAGTCAAGAAATAGTGACTGTATCACTGAAGTATTGAATTAAAGAAATTCGGAGCCAAATGATACCTATAGCAATTGATGGCTTTCATGAAGAAAACCTGTTCCTTGAGAACTCTTCAACCAGTAGTGTCACAAATGGGACGACTTCCTCATGAATATAGCTACTGGACCTAGGGTTGAATGCTATGACTGAGAAAAGAAAAGAAAATCAATAGGATTATGTCACCCAATTGAAGAAAAATGAAAGAAAGAGTTTCTTAAGTATATAAAAATATTTAATTATTTTTTAGGAAACAAGAGACATGATGATTTATATCAAGCTCCTGCCTAAGGGTACAACTGTTAGTTTCAATAAGTATTGTAAAACTTTACAGGCACTCAGGTAACAGTACATGGAACTAGATTTGAAAGGTAAACATTTTGTTTGCCATATTAAAGTGAGAAACAATGGGAACAGTGACAGTCTGAAAATCACACTTCTTGGATACCCTCCTTACAGCCCAGATTTGGCAGTGTCTAACTTCTGGTTGTTTCCCAAATTAAAAGGGAAGTTGAAAGGTTTTTTTCATCTGATGCTAAATTTGAAGTTCCTGTGTTCAAGTAGATATAAAGCAACCACAAACTTCTTCATGGATGGAATGAAAAAGTTGATTACTCTATAGGAAAATTCTGTAGAATTAAATTGTGACTGTTTAAAAAAATCCTGTGTTTAAGATAATTTTTTTTTATTTGATGGGACTTTCATTATTTAGTTCTGACAGGAAACGTACTGTCTGGCCACGATTCGATGATCGAGCATTGTGTAAGGTTGGAGAAGTATGGTCGGTACTACGGTAGGCTAAGTGGGAGTAAACCAAATGGCTAGTACACATATTTCACCCTACCTCGCTTACAAGCGGCCGCATGGTGGGGGAGAGCAGCTTCGATCATCCAGCAGTTTTATATCATTGGAGGAGACCTTACTTGTCACCTATATATATATGTATTTGTCCACACTGTAAATTTTTTCCTTAAATAATGTGTGCATGTGTGTGTGTGTGTGTGTGTGTGTGTGTGCGCGTGTGTGTGTGTGTGTGCGTGTGTGTATGTGTGTGTGTGTGTGTGTGACCATTATTGGAATATTTCAATTATTTATACTGTTTGTTGCGAATCAAAATTTATGAGGTGTAGCTTACATTGTAAGATAGTATAAATTATTTTTGTCTTCATAATGTTTATTATATGTTACATATAATGTTCGTTTAGAACTATGTTCAGGCTCTGCAGAGAAAAGTCATTGGTGGGGCTGGAAGTGGCGGTGAAAGCTCTACATTGCAGTCTGATGCCACACATTTAACAATATTGCCAGCAGATGCAACTGCAGCACAGCTAACAGCCGCTGACGATGACGAGATACAAATAGACAGAAGAATGAGACATTTACAAAGCCACGACTCTGTTCATAGTCCACATTACCGATAGTACATTTTTTTATTATTTTATTGTTATAATGTAATTTAATGTACTCAGTATCTGTCCATATATATATTATTTGTATTTTAATGTTTAATGTTTGTAATACATTATATATAGTAACATTAATAATAAGAGTAATCATAAGAGTAACGTTGATGAATATGATGAGAATGATTTTGACGATTTTATTGATAATGTTATAAGTTATGGTGATATGATAATGAAAGACTTTTATACTGAAAGCTAAAAATTATTTTGATTACATTGGACTGTGTATATCAGTGTTTTACAAGGTTGCTCACATGACTTTGTAGTTGATTTGTATTAAATATGTCATTTTCCAATAGGAAACATAGTGATGATACACCATATTTGTGATATATTATTTGTAAATTTGTATAATATATTTTCATTTAATTTTTATTTTGTGAAACTGACACCACCATATGAACCATTTACTCATGACATTTATGACATTATTATTTGTATAACTATCTGATCTCAACAAAAATTCTATGGTATACCAAAATTTAATATCAGGCTGTGAATTAAACTTCACAAAAGCTGTTTACATCAGTGCCCCTTCAATGTCTACAGTAATGTATGTAACACACACACACACACACACACACACACACACACACACACACACACACATTTTTAAATTTCCTATTCACTTGCTATTGTAATAGACCATTCATCTATAATAAAGAATTGTTGAAACTAATAAATTAGTACCAAATAAATTTTTTGTCAGTTTTAAAAAACAGCAGTTACAACTAGTGGCATATAGAGTATTCAACTGGCCATTAACCATCATGAAATTTTATGAACACATTTCAATCACTATCTATCTGTAATCATCTTCCAGTGTTGCAAGCAATTTGCATACACATGTGAACATGCCCCATAAGCAAATTGTATAATCACTCTTTTTACAAAAAAAAAGATAGTGCTGGTGTTTAGTAAAATGACATCACAGGTTATAAACTGTCTTGTATATATATGTCATATTATAAAATATCCAATCATTTCAGTCATATTGTAGAATTGCCATTCAATATGTAATATTCTTTTATTATAAAAATCTTGAAGCACTCTACACAAATTATAACTATTTGACTTTGAATATTCTCACTTGTTCTTTGAATAATTTATTTCAAGAGAGTTTGTTCAGTTAAATTTTATTCGGTGGTTAAAAATAATCTAGATCAATGTTTTTGCATAAATCAAATAATAAACATTGGGGTTTCTTCACAATATTTTTATTTATTTTCTTTGTTACTTTATGAACAAAAATTTTAATTTTTATAAAACATGATTTTATAAATGCAATATGCTCAATGAAATGAATTTTTAAATTTAAAGAATTGTGGAACTATGAAATTTTTAATTGCATATGAAATAAACTTAAATGGACACTTTATGCTTCACTTTTTAAGAAAAAAGACCAATAAATATTAAAATATGTTTTACCTGAATTTGTTGAACATAATTAAATTCAATAAATTAAATGAAAGTGATTAAAACAAATTTACTAAAACATCAAAATAGTACCATACAGATGAAAGTACATTTCTGTTGAGTAAGCAATTATACATTGTCACTGAAATGACTTGGGCATTTCACAAAATGGCTAATATACTCTATGCAGAATAAAATATATGATTTTATTCTTTCATTCTAAAATACTAGAATTTACAAAATGCCAAGACTTTTTATAAAAAGACTGATTCTACAATTTTCCTGAAACATATTTATAAATATATAAGGATTTGGAAATACAAAACCAAGTCATCAAATCAGATATTAATTACCAGTAACAAAAATCATCATTAACGAATTCTAAAATAAAATATAAACTACATGAAGTTATTCAAAATTTCACTTTCTCTTGATGGTTAAGGGTATATAAATACTTGTTTCATTTTGTATCTTTAGTTTAATATTTGTTAATACTTATGGTTTTTGGGGTTGAAATTTAATTTTCATTTCATGATTTGATTCTGTATTTGCAAAGATCATAAGTATTTTAGTTCTTAGAAGAAAGATTTTAAACATTTTTTGTAACAGTGAATATCAACATAGATATCCTAAGTGATTAAAACGTTTTTTAGTTACCATATCTAATGTCCGATTAAATGATCTACATACTGGTGACCTACCATCAAATATTAAATATTGTACCATTAAAAGTATCATTGCTGGTATTAAATAATATTGTAAATAAACAGTGATCTAAGGAATACATCATATTAATCATTATTATACATTCTGTGTACATTATAGGGGTGGCAAACCTTGAATTATTTAAATATTAAATTGTCTCAGTAATGTATGTTCGTTTAATAATCTTGTCAACCAACTAGATGACTTCATGAACTAGTTCAGATTTTTATTCAATAATGTTAGTGGAATACAAAATGGAAAAGTAAAATCAAACACATTTTATTTAAAAACGTATTATTTTATAAAGCCAAAATAATAACATAATTCAGTACATTTCTGAATTTCTAACCAAATTGCTACTAACACTTCATGAATGTTAGAATTTTACATGTATTGTAGTTAGTGAAGACCACGTGAAGCTTGGCGATATAAAATTAATTCTTGGATTTCATTGTCCATGACGTGTCCATTACTTAACTAAATACCACTATTGTATTAAAAACTCGGAACACTACGTTTTTTATAAGTAAAAGCATAAAGTTTTACCTTACAGCCTGAACCGGTTTTCGCCTTTAAAAAGGCATAAAGTTTTACCTTACATCCTGAACCGGTTTTCGCCTTTAAAAGGCTTCTTCAGAGCCTTAATTAATTAATTAATCATGCACAAATTATGATTATTTGAATTCCAGGAACCCAGTAAAATTTTATATATTATTTTAAAAATAATTATATATCACATTACAAAATAAAAATACGTCTAGTTTTTCTTCGTAGGTTCTTTATTAGTGTTGAGTTACAGATTAGAACCTATCTAAAAATGATATTGATCAACATTCATGTACAAGATAGGGAGACAGCCAGTATATATTCTGAAGAAGTGCTAGTGAGTTATATCACTCATTTCATATACTTTAATAGTCTTAAATCCGTGGTGAACTTTGCATGGGACCTTCTAAACATTCCTTCATTCAGGACATTTGAAGCTCAAAGACAATTCCCATTGCGTTACTAGACTAATAAATTAAAAATATTACAAGTTACTTTGTTTTATTATTTGGATTATGTACAAATATTTAAACCTCAAGTGGCAAAGGAAAGACATGCAGATGTTACAGCACAATTTTGCTTTATGTATAGCATTTGTTATAGCACAAACCACTGAGTTGATGCAGGCACAGAGTGCATGTTTTCCCATCATTTTCCCCTAGTGATATTATTGTGAAGTTAAAAGCCTTTTTAGAAACCTTTTTCTACAATTTAGTATGTGGTCTTATATTTTCTGTCACAAACAAGATTGTCGCACACTCCATCAATCTAACAAGTAAGTATAGACATGCTAATTTCATACCTCCAGATGAAAATGAACAGATTGTATAAACATTATAGTCCTACATTTTTCCACTTACGACACAAAATCTAATCTTGTAAATCAAGTTAATTGATATCATGAAGCAACTGATTTGAGATTAGTTGTAGCATGTATTAAAGATGTCCAAAATTTTTCAGGTCCACTTTTGGTCAAATAAGTTGACAAAAAAGTGTATAATGTACAGTACAGTACAGTTGACATCTGCCCTGGAATGATGCAATATTTTTTTAGCTGCTATATTTTTTTATATTACTGTATACTACACAGGCAGTTTTGTTAATGTGAATAAAACAGTAAAATTCATTAAATTCATGAAGTTATTCTTGTAATTTAACTATTTAGTGGCAGCTACAACTATAGTACTGAATTCTGTAGATTAGTTCCTGAACTAATAATTAAAAATAAAATCTTTAAACATAAGTTATTAATTAAATAGTAGTAAACATATATGATTATTTTATTATTAGTTTTGCTTCATTTTCATGTTTTGTATAAAATTTATAGTGATAGCTGTTAAAATATAAGTATTTCCTAGTTACATGTACTTCCTTAAAAGAATGTGCTAAAAGTACAATTATATTTTGGTAAAATTAACAACTGAACGTATATATAAAGTGTGCATAACTTTTATTTTTTAACTTGTTATATTTTATTTTAAGAATAAATGATAGTGATAATATATTTTATGCACAGCAAGTGAAAGAAGGCTACATTAATATTATTGTAAATATATTGTGCAAGTAGTTTTATGGTAGGACAATAGAATTTTGTATCAAATACTGTATATATGGCTGTGTTCTAAGGTTATTTAATACCTTATGTGCATACGTATTTCATATCATTTTCTTTAATTGTGTGAAATGTTTTTACAACATCATTAATGACTAGTTTTCAGATTCTTTTTAATGAATAGTTACAATTATTGTTCAGACTGCCAATTGTCTAGTAATATTTTTTTTAATTTTTTCATCTCTAAATTAGATAATATTACAAGCTGTGCAAACAACAGAAAGAATCAAATGATAATCTCAGCCTGTAGTACCTACAGACTAGTACCATAACTTGTATTTTGTTTCTCTCTAAAAACAACCGCTTACAGCAGTTGCTTTATTACTGAAATATAAACAATAGTCTTTAGTCTCTTTTTATATAACAAGTAATTTCATTTGAATATTATTCTTCTCTTGTTAACAACTTACAGGCTTGTGTTATCTCAATCCATACATCATGCGGTTATGTTTTTGAAATAAATATGAATTTAAAAATTTTCATACAGAAAATACCTGAAGTATATTTCAATATATTCTCATAACAAAAACAAATGGTAACAATTAAAGCCTGTGATAACAAGTAAAGTTGAACTAGTTGCAGACTATTAGTCCTTGAATAGACAGTAAGTGGTATATAAAATGTATAAATATTATTTTCTTATGGTGTGTACTGCAATTTAATTACTTTTATGTTGATACATTTTTGTTTCATTGGTATTTTTTCTGTTTAGTAACCAGTATAGTGGATGTTTAGTTATTTTTAAATAAAATTGTCATAGCAATGATACCAGTACTGTAAGCGACCTATGGCACTCTTTTTTTCTAATGCAATGTAAGGAAATATGCTCATACTTCTACATAATTTACAGTTCATCTTTTACTGCCAAAAATCTAAACATGTTCATAGTCTATTCAAAGGAAGATTAGGACTGAAAGCTGTATATTGGCAGCAACATACAGTATGCACTAAGTACTGAACACATCCATTTTTGGTCACTGTAGAGGTTATTGAATCTTGGCAGTTACTAATATTGAGACTAGATTCTGCATAAACATGATTTTAAATGTAAATAGTATTGAAACTCTTTAATTTGTAAAGTGCATTTCATATTCAAAATAATGGTTGCAGTTATCCCAAAGTTAAGTTATATCAGACATATATACTTAGTTTACTTTTGGTGTTTTTTTTTTAATTTATAAGTTTGACAGACATATTAGTGTATGTAATTTATGAAATATACAATATTCAAACTATCTTTTAAAGTAATAATTTTTTTTAGTAATGTACATGTATATAAAAATTGGTACATGTCTCCATTATGGGAAAATAATATATTTTTTTAATTTGATAAAGGCTCAAACCTCTAAACCATGTGTAAAATTCCAAGAAATTAATTCTTGCTTTATAATATTTGTACATTATAATGAAAAAAAGAAACTTTAATGAAATAATGTTGCAAGGTATATTTCAGAGAAAAGTTAAAAATTTAAAAAAAGTTAAATATAATTATCTTTGATATTTCAGGAATCTTATTATTAAAGAACTCTCCAGGAAGTATACCACGAAAACAACTTATGCACAAAAATTAACAGTATTAGCATCTTAAAACTGATTTCTGTGGATAATCCAGACCTAACTAATTTGGTTGCACAAATATTTTTCTGAGCAAAACGTTTCTAGTGACTCTTCAAATAGTCAATTTATTATCAGATTCTGTTGAAATTGGCCCAGTTTTGTGAGTTTATAACTTCAGTGCTGTATATGTGTAATGGTGGAGCTCCGTGCACCATAGTGAATATGGAACATTGTTCACATGTACAGTGTTTATACTATGAAAATGTTAAATATAATATAATTTTATTAGTATTGTAAGTATATGTCTTGGATATTATTAACATTTATATAAATTCCCTGTGAATATGACTATGTATACTGCTTCTAAAAATCCTCTTGAAGGTACATAAGTATTTAGTACCTTTAATACAGATTAAGTGTTTCTTTCCCACTTAATTTACATTATCAGTGAATTTACTAATTTAAGTAATTTCAATAACAACAATTATTATTTTAGCAGTTAAAATAATTCTAGAGTAAATATATATATATATATATATATATATATATATATATATATATAAATGAAAGCTATACCATATTTTTGTATAAACTGCTTCCTAATTTTTACTTCCATGTTCCATATGGAAATGGAAGTATGGTCATGGCGAAAAAAATCGTGTTCAAGATAACGGCAGATTCTGACTGTACTACCCTCAAAACTGAAAAAAGTCATTTTTTGAAACGCGCGCGTGCGCGCGTGTGTGTGTGTGTAGATTTTTTCTATGGCAAACGATAACAGCCACAAATTCAAACAGAATCTAATAATTTTTTCCATACAGTCCTGAATTGTAGAGTACTCAAGGTCTATTGTTTTTGGTGAAGATCGGTTAAGGGAAAGGGGTAGTTTACCTGCAACATTTTATGTTTTAACAAGAGTAAATAGACCTTAAGTTCATTTGGATATGATTTATTTTTATACTCATTTACAATATAAACAAATGTAAATATTGTAAATGAGTATAAAAATAAATCATATCCAAATAGACTTAAGCTGAACATCTGGAATTCCAAAGACGAATCAGTCAAGCAAATTAGAGCTAAACTGAGGATAGATAAGGATCTCATAATGCGTAAGAGAGGAAAATATAATTTTAAAAGAATAGAAGTATGGTGTAAACTTAGGTCAGAAGCCGTATCTTTGATGAATCGGCTGAAGGAGGCGTGGAAAAAGAAATATCATATATCAATCAGGACTGAGTGGATTGAGCGTCAGGGATTGAAGATGCACAAACCATCCACACCTCATGACAAGGATAGGCAAACTCTCAATATACTGCAGTGGAATGCGAGAGGTCTGAAACAGAAGATGACTGAACTGAAGCAGGAGATGGAAGAATCAAAAGTAAAGATTGCATGCATCCAAGAATCATCTCTGAAAGAGGATGCTTTGTCTGCAAAGTTTTATGGTTATACACCGTTAAACGTTAGTCGAATAAACAGGCGCGGAGGTGGCTTGGTCACTCTGGTTCATGATTCACTGCCGGTGTTGGAAAGTGATTCCGGAATGCAGGATGGAATGGAGCATATGAAAACAAATATTCAAGTGCATAAGGATTTTGAGATCACAGTTGTTAATGTCTGTCTACCTCCAGCTATTAAAATCACCACAAATATGCTTAATACTCTAGTGCCAACCAAGAAACATTATATCATTCTTGGAGATTTCGATGCCAAACATATAGCTTGGAACTGTGGAAATCAGAATCAGAGAGGAGAGGTGGTTTATGAATGGATCATTGAAAATCATCTAATTCTGTTGAACAAGGATAAAAGATCAACATACCAATCTGCAAGTACGGGATCATGTAGCTCCATCGATCTCACTGTGGTGTCACCTGACCTGTACTCCCGTGTTAATGACTGGCAAGTCGGCCAAGACATGTCTAGCGACTACTTCCCGATTATAACATCAATTCTACACAGAAAACCAAGCAAAGATAACCTGCCACTATCTACAAAGTGGAAAATAAAATCAGCGTACTGGGAAGAATTCAAAGAAGAGACCAAAAACATCAGTTTGAGCATCAACCCATTAATGGAGAGAGTAGAAACTATTACAGCCAAAATGTTGGCAGCAGCAGAGAAACACATACCGAAGACTAAGCAGAAAACAAACCAATCCATGAATATCTGGGGGAATAGAGAGACAGCTACGGCTAGGACTGAAAGGCAAAGAGCACGTCGCCAATGGAAGAGAAACAACACAATCGAAAAGCGAATCAACTATAATAGAGCCAATGCTATTGCAAAAAGAATAAACTTGACCACCAAAAGAAGAAGCTGGCAGGAATTTGTGAGTACGTTAAATACCAATACTCCCAGCGCTACAGTCTGGAAAAACTTTAAAGCAATGGAGGGCTCGAGTTATAAGAAAGTAACTTGCATTATGGATGATGTGGGAGACATTCACCAAAATGAAGAGAAGATTGCTGAATGTTTCTTAAAATATTACATAAACAAATCAGGATCAAAAACATCTTATCCAAAGGTTTTAACTAAACAAGAACAATATCTGTCTTGCAACATGTTTCACTTGTTTAGACACCGGGATGAATGTGATATTCCAATTCAAATTAATGAAGTCAGAGTAGCCATTAGACAGCTCAAAAACTCAGCTACAGGAGAAGACCAGATACACAATAACATGTTCGCACACATATCTGAAGAGCTCTTAGAATCTATCACAAACGTATATAACGAAATATGGAATACGGGCATCTACCCGGTGGACTGGAAGTGTGCAGTCATTATACCATTGCT
This sequence comes from Magicicada septendecula, assembly GCA_034769895.1. Lineage (NCBI taxonomy): Eukaryota > Metazoa > Arthropoda > Insecta > Hemiptera > Cicadidae > Magicicada > Magicicada septendecula. The sequence goes on from CM068367.1 coordinate 379,906,900, forward strand.
AAAACCAGGAAAGAACAAAGAAACAACTAACTCATATAGACCTGTATCACTCACTTCATGTTTGGGCAAGTTGATGGAGAGAGTTGTCAACAATCGATTAAACTGGCGATTGGAGAGATATCAACTTCTTGGTGTTAATCAGTTTGGATTCCGCCCACAACATGGTACAGTGGATGCTCTCTTGTACTTAACAGAAGACATATATAAGGGGTTCAGTGAACAACAAGTGACGGTGGCCATGATGATCGATCTTGAGTCCGTTTTTGATACTGTGTCGCCGGCTGCGTTGATGTTGCAGTGTGCAAAAATTGGCATAAGAGGACGACTTCTACATTATTTGCACTCGTTCCTTACAAACAGAACAATAAAATTAAAAATAAATAATTACACATCTAGAGCCAACAGTATTAACAATGGCATTCCACAAGGTTCTGTATTAAGTCCAACTCTTTTTAACATAATCCTCCATGATTTACCATCAGAGTTACCACTAAATACTAAGTTAGCCATTTATGCAGATGACATTACAATATGGACTAGATGCAAATGCGAAAATTTAGCAGCAAAAGCAACCCAAGCAGCTATAAATGAATTATGTAAATGGACCAACAAGTGGCATTTCAAAGTCTCATACACAAAATCGGAATACACACAAGGCGACACAGACTCAATGGTTTTCGTCCTGCTTTGACATTGGATGGTATTACAATGAAATACAACAGCAATCCAAAAATCCTTGGCATAACTTTGGATGAAAAGCTACTGTGGAATGAACACATTGCAAAAATATCAGAGCAAATTCTTGGAAGACTTAACCTAATGAAAATGGTTTGTAGCAAGACATGGGGTGGTGACGCAATAGTTATGAGGCAGCTATACCTCCAATACATAAGACCTAAAATGACCTACGGGTGCGAAGTGTGGGGAGGTGCTGCTGTGACACACATTAGAAAACTAGAGAAAATGCAGAATTGTGCTTTGAGAACGTGCCTACAGTGTCCAAGAACCACCTCTATCGAAGCTATGCAAATAGAACTTAATGTACAGCCACTCAAGTTATTTATAAAACAGACAAAATGTAATAAATTTTTCAAAGCAAAAACACTGCCGAGTGTGCACCCTCTTAAACAACTACACGATAATGCCTGCAAGCAGTCGTTTACATTTAGAACTGCCTCATTTATACTGGAACAAGATAGGAAGGAACCTACAGAAATACCTCCAGTCAACCCAATACCACCTTGGTCCTGGTCAGTGCCAACTATGGAGACCGAACTGCCTTATGGGTTAACAAAGCAAGCACGTAGAGAAGAACTGAAGCAAGTTACCATGGAAGTGATCAAATCCAGATACGAGAACTACCTTCATATTTATACAGATGGCTCATTGAATACAAGTAATCACCATTCAGGCTCTAGCGTGTTCATACCGGATTTAAAAATTGAATATCCATTCCACTGTTGGCATCATCAAGACTGGAAACAGAATTACTGGCCATCTACACAGCTCTACAGTTCTGCACTGAATTAGAGGCCATGCGGGTTTGCATTTTTACTGATTCCAAGTCATCATTGCAGGCGATTTCATCTTACAGACCACCACATTATTTTTACTATATACACAGCATTCAACAATTACTTCAAGGCTTAAAGAAAGAAATATGCTTCCAGTGGATTCCGGGTCATATAGACATAATGGGGAATGAGAGAGCAGATGAACTCGCAAAGTTGGCGGCTAGTATGGAACCTAAACCACAAAAGGTGGAAATTCTTACATCCAGCATAAACTACATCAAGCAAACATATAAGGACGTGTGGACACATGAATGGAAAACATCGTCAGTCGCACGAAAACTTTACGAGATTCAACAAACACCCAATGATCTCGAGATGTATAAAAATACCAACAGACAAATCCAGACTTTCATTTCTAGAGCCAGAACAGGGCACATAATCACAGAACACTACCTTCACCGATTCAACCTGAGTCCCCCTTGTGCAAGAGGTGTGGCACTGGGATTGAGACACTGCAACACATACTCCTGGAATGTACGCATCACCAGACATGCAAGAAAATAAGGGTGAAGGAGCAACTTAGTAAATTGGACCAAGACACAAAAATGAAAAAAATTTTGAGAGATAAAAAACTACTGGTTCTGGCTGCTCAAGTGTACGAGGTGCATCGTGCCATTGATTGCGGATGAATTGGACGCACGTACCACGAAGTAAGTAAGAAGTAACAAGAGTAAATTGCTTAATTTTGATAAATAAAGTATCCTGAAAAGAAGGTCATAAAAATCCACTGTAGAAAGGTAGATGAAATATCTATAAATGAAAAGGGTAGTTGAAGGGGAAGGGGGTAATTTTCTATAAATTAAAATGGTAGTTGATGATGAAGTAAATTTTATAAGTTTTATATGTGTAATACGTTAATGACAACAAAGAAGTAGTTTCTATGGAAATATTTCATTTCACTTTAACAAAATTCTATACTATTCATTTTAATTTAAATCATGTATGAGTGAAAATATATCATTCCTAGCAGGCAAGCATATCTCAATTATGTAATGTTTACTTTTCCAAAGTTTTATTATTGTGATTACCGCAATAAAAAGACCGGCAGGACACACACACACACACACACACACACACACACACACACACACAATTCGCATTATTTCTGGCCTCAATCATGTTTATTTCTTTATGTTTGCATGCTTTTAAAATGAAAAGTACCAAAACCCACACCAACACAACGCGTGCAAGCCAAAAAGGTGAACAGCAATTTTCTTCCTGTGGATCGCTTGGCAGTGTTGTTGTATTAAAGCAATTAATATAATCTGTGTACTTATTTCTATTATGCTATGAGAATTATAAACTAATATGTGCATGTGTGTGTTTGAAAAATATATAAATATTTTTCTCCTTTGGAAAATTGTTTGCCTCTCCTTGAAAATATTTTAACCTCCCTGATGGCTAGTTTTATTTACTAGCCTGTGTGGAATATAGTGTTATGACATGGATCAGAATGGTGGGTGTTAAACAGGAGACACTAACGTATTAAGGTAGAAATGTTTTGGTGAGAAATTTATAATTATACTGGTGAACAGAATAGTCATTCAGGAAATCAGAAGACAAATGGAAAGAAAGAAATCAAGACTCGATTTTAAAAAAGAAAAATGACTAGTATAGTATTGACAGGAAAGACCTTGATAACACTATAGACATCCCTCGGACCCTCGCAGCGAGAGTCAAATTTCATTACAGGAATCAGATCACAGCTACCTTTAGCTAGCTCTTCATTCGATCTACAGACATTTTATCCAAAAGTACAGTCCTTCCTCATGAAGGTTGAGGATATTCTTAATCTACCTGACTTGGTTGTACCATTTTAGCTGATACGTAATTTCTTCAGAACTCAAGCATCCACTTATTTAATTAATATTTAAATGATTTTAAATATAAATTTTAGCACATGGAAGTCATGTATGGTTCTCCATACCGATTTTTAGAATTGTAAATGAATGTATTTTCTGTAGATGAATGTTTCTTGAAATACCATATGTAACTTCATAAAAAATTTATGACAAACCAAAAATATATTTCTGGTTTCTTGTTCATCATTTAATTGTGTATTACAAAATTTCAATGCAGGACCATGAACTATTGTGTGGATGTGTGTGTGTGTGTGTGTGTGTGTGTGTGTGTGTGTGTGTGTGTGTGTGTGTGTGTGTGTGTGTGTGTGTGTGTGTGTGTGTGTGTGTGTGTGTGTGTGTGTGTGTGTGTGTGTGTGTGTGTGTAATATACTTTAGAAGGCCTGAAATCATGTCATTGACAATATTATTATTTAATTAAAGAGAACCTGATAAAAATTTAATTGAAAATAAAATTCAGATTACTCTTCTGTAAACCTACAGAGGTAAGCTTTGTTATGAGCATTTAAAATTTTTTTTTATTATTTGTATATAATATACTTCAATTTAATCTGTTTTTGTATGAATGAATGGACTAGGTAAAGTATAACACAATGCAATATGTTTAATTGTATTGTCTATAAATACATTGATTGTGTATAACATTTTCTTATGTTAGTATTGCTTTAATTTTTGTTGTTAATTAAACTGTTGTGGAAACTAAGCAACTAACTATTCAGTACATTGGTAAACTTACCATAGTAACCTATGAGTCACTCAGATTTTAAATTACGCCTTTGAGTATTTCAAATGTATTTTGCCACATTCAGTTTTCATTAGTGTCATGATACATTATATGAAGGATAGTTATGAAAAGTTTATTATGAAATTTGAAACTCAAGAGACGTTTTGAAACAAAAAATATACAACAAAGGACAGTGTATTTATGTATGCTATGCATATTTTAAACACAATTGTACCATGCAACAAAAAACTAATTTTATTAAAAAAAATTTTTTGTTATTAATTTTACATTTGTACTCTAATAGAGTAGGACCTCTGTATATCGAACTTCTTTATATCGAAAATCTCCATTTATCGAATTTGAAAAAAATTTCTATATATCGAACTTTGTAACTTCAGAAATGAGGGGAAAATTATCTGTGATTCCACATTGACTAAAAATGAAACCTGTTAGACCGGTCTGGATTAGTCAGTTGATCACGTGACACTGTGCGTGTTCCTCACTCCCTCAATCTACAACAATCGTTCCCGCGCATTACAGTATCTCATCATTCGGTAGTACTGTACGTTATTAAGGAGTAAGGTTAACTCAGTTTCAGTCAGTCTTTATTTTTGTTATGAGTTTATTTTTTATTTTTTCTTGAGTTCACGAGAACGTAAATGCTGTAATGTCAAAAAGAAAATCTTTGAGTGTTGCAGAAAAGGTGGCATTATTAAAAGATGTGGATAGTGGAATGCGAAAAAAAGACGTTGCGATAAAGTTTTTGATTCCGCCGAGTACAGTGTCAACCACAATAAAGAATCGAGAATCTGTTTTAAAAACTATGATAATGTAGGAGCAGATAGAAAACGGTCTAAAACGTGCAAATATGATGACGTGGATGAAGCAGTTCTTAAATGGGTGACAATGGTGCGAGATAAAAACATGCCTGTCTCAGGACCGTTTATAAAGGAAAAGGCGATAGAGTATGCTAAAGTGTTGGGGCACGAAGAGTTTCAAGCAAGTTCTGGATGGTTGGACAAATTTAAGAAATGTCACAGCATTAAAGAAAAAGTTATTTCGGGAGAAAGTGGAAGTGTATCTGAAGCAGACTGTAACCAGTGGGAAACTACAACTTTAAGGTTAATTTTAGAAGAGTAGGAACCAGATAATGTTTTTAACATGGATGAAACCGGACTTTTTTCAGATAATTACCAAATAAGACTCTAACCTTTAAAGACGATAAATGCTTCGGAGGTAAACATAGTAAAGAACGAATAACTGTTGTCGTGTGTGCCAATATGTCCGGAAAAGAAAAAAATAAACTGTTGGTGATCGGAAAAAGCAAGCAACCAAGATGTTTTAAAGGAGTGAAGTCTTTAGAAACTGACTACGAATACAATAAAAAGTCATGGATGACAAGTGAGATTTTTGAGAAATGGATAGTAAACTTTGACAAAAAACTGATAAGACAAAAAAGAAAAGTGTTTCTTTTTGTTGACAATTGTCCGGCACACCCTCCTTTTGTGGCAAAAATGTTAACAAACGTGAAGCTGGTTTTTTTCCCTCCAAACACCACATCTAAACTACAACCTATGGACCAGGGAGTAATAAAAAATCTCAAAATGCTTTACCGAAAACAGATCCTCAAGAGGCTCATCTTTGCATTGGAAAACAACAAACCTATTGATGATGCGATTAATCTCAGACTGTGTATATCAGAGGTAGCAAAGGTGTGGCAAAATTATGTAGCAGAATCAACAATACAGAATTGTTTTATAAAAGCTGGCTTCTCTCAAAATACTGTTGTGGCAGAAGTTACTGCACTGCCACAACTTGAGGATTGTTGGAACCAGTTACAGTCAACTGGCGCAATAGATCAAGACATATCACTCGATGAATTTTTAAGCGTCGACGAAGACGTTATTGTTGCAGAATATCCAACGGACGATAACATTTTAAGTTCATTAAAAGATACTGAAGATTTAGGTGAAGACAATGAGGCAGAAAAAATTGAAGTTCCTAAACCTTCTAAGAAAGAAATGATGGCAGCATTTGAAACAATCCGTCGAGGTCTTCAATTGGAAGAATATGTGCCTGATGATATTTTCCAGTCGCTCAACAAATGTGAACACTTTTATGAGGAATCTGCATCAAATTTGATTCAGAAAGACATTCGAAATTATTTTACGACCAATTAATAAAATACAGTATTACTCATTTAACACGTAAGTTCCTACTTTTTTAAATACAAACAATTTTTTAAAGTAAATAAATAAATACTGTACACTAAATACTTTTTACTAAATAAATACAGTAATTTTTATTAAATAAATGCTTATGGTTTTCATTTATTTATTACCAAAATGTCATTTTAATAGTATGGAGGCCTATACATGATTTTTTTAACAAATTCCAGTGCTTTTCCTAACCTACGAATAATAATAAGAAACAGGTTTCTGTATATAGAAATTTCTATATATCGAATTTTTTCTTAGGAACCATCAAATTCGATATACGGAGGTCCTTCTGTATATTATGGAAGCTTGGTTTCAATAAATGACATTAACACAAAATGTTAACAGCATATGTAATAATTGAAAGTAATGATCTTTGTTATGAATTTTACTCTGAGAGAGAGAGAGAGAGAGAGAGAGAGAGAGAGAGAGAGAGAGAGAGAGAGAGAGAGAGAGGCATGTGCACTTGTGCATGTACACAATTAGACAAAATATTTTATATTCTGACTAATATTGTAAACTTGTGGGGCATAAATGCTAGTCTTGCAAATGTTACAAGTTACGATAGTTTCAAAACACAATAGTCATATTCATATTTAAATTTGAAAAACAATATGGAGGTTTTTTATTTGAGGATTTATATATGCTAGATATTAAAATAATAATATTTTTTCATTAACTGACATTTAAAATTAATAATTGTTATATTCATATCTTGTTTATTTGTCTTATAAAATTCAGACATGATTGCTTTCAGTTCTAGTTGTATGTATGTCTGGTTGTGCAAATAAATAAGATTAAAATAACTGATGAGCACTGACTGGGCAAAAGAAATATGCACAAAATGTTATTCAACAAGACAACTGACTGGAAAGCACAGCTTGATAATGCAACAGACAACTATTTTGATGATGTTCATTTTTATAAATAACATAAATTTTGTATATCTATATAAGTGAAACTGAATTTTAATTGTTCGGTATCTTTAACAATTACCAATTAATATAATTAATATAGATTAAATTGGCTGTGTTTGCATAATTATTTATTAAATTGCAATTTTTGTTAAATAATAATAATGTATTTAAACAATATTCATTGTATAATATACAATATTTTAAATTAAAATGGTGTCTAATAGATTGTTTTCCTAGTTTGAGCCTATCTTCTACACCAAAATATTTTACCAGTATTTACTAGTAACTTTTTAAGTTAGAAGTTGGTATCAGTGTAGCTTAAACAATACATCTATGGTATATTATGAAGTCTCTTTATAAACAATATTTGTGACAATTTCATACATTATATAGAACGTCTTTACAACAATGGACAGAATTACAAAACTATTGCGTGCATGATGTGTGAACATAATATATACAAATGTGTATTGTAACAATAAACTTGGGTACGTCCTTCTTATTTAAAGCCCCGCGTTGGGTTCGTCAATATGTAACAATAATCTTGAGTCGTACCTGTCAAAATATATCACACTTATTTGTATTGTGTATTCGTGTGAATGTAGTGTGTTTGCCTCACACTGGTCGTTACATAAATCGACGTCACTACTGGAGTCCGTAGCGTTGTCAATGTTACCAGTACAACCTACCTGTTAATTCATAGGGAATGTTCTTCCCGGGTGGCGCCAAATTGTTTCTGTTAAAACAATTAAAATATTTAATTTCTAAGATAATACGTGATATTAGCATAGACAGCTGTGTCGTTCGAATTGTTCCCGCTGCTAAACAGGTTGTCGACTCGGCCACTCGTGATGAGCGCTAGTTGGCTGTTGCTTAAAACTTCGCTAACACACATATATTCTACAAAATCCTATGAAATAACAAGATAGTAATGATCTGTACGGTATTTTTTAATACAAATTTGGTCATCAATAAATATGACAAATGAATTATAAATAATTTTATAATATTATGCTCCGGCTTAGAGCTTGAAACACAAAATATCTCAGAGTTGGCAAAATTGATTCAAACATAATCGTTGCTGAACGTGGCTTCAGTCACTTTTAATAAATTGCTATGTTTAAAATCTGGAGTTCTTTTGATCATGAAAATAGACATAAACGTTGGTTACATTAAAATGTACACTACCATACCTTATACGTACTTAGAAATTATAATGTGTTTTTACAATTTGTTCGGTAGTGTCATATTTCTGTTACAAAAATTGTGCTCTCAAATAAGGTTATAGTTAGTTTAATATAATGTTTTTTTACGTAAGTAAATTATGCAATTACCTTTGAAAGAAAATACTACTTTTTAAATAGTGAGAAATTTTATCGTTTGAAAAATAAATTGAGTAATTTAGGGTTTTGGGAATAAGGAATTTATTCGGTACTTATCAGTTCATCTCACGTTGAAACGTCGTCATCAGGATAGTCGTATATTCTTCGAATTTGGGCTGGCTTTAAACTTCTAACATCTTCTTCATCTGGTCTTGGGTTTTTCATTAATAATTTTAGTTAATTTGGTTCCTGGACATCATGTATTCTTTATAGATCGACGTCTATTCATTTTGGGTCATCTTGGTTCAGTGATTCGACTTTTATAACTGTTTAAATTAAAATCTCAATCGTTCCAATTTTGCGCGTCGCTTACCCACGCTTCGTTTTTTCAGAGTCTATATAATTTAACGGAAAATAAGCCCTCAAACGTCTCGTTGTCATAGTAACCATAACTCGATGATTGGTTAATTGCTCCTTTAGGACATTGTTAAAATATTTGAATTTTTATTCAAATTTACTAAGTATTTTCCTAATGATTTTATTTCTTTATAATTCCTTTGGGATAATAAATGACATCACTATTATTTTTCTTTCCTTTCAAAGTTTACAATGATACCTCATAAGGTCATATTCTGTTATACATTAACTATAGTATAATTATTTGACATTTAATAAACAACATATCTTTCTTAAATTAAACTATTACCATGATATTTCTGTGTTAAAGTAACTAATATATAATTACTGTCCATTCACTGGTCTTAGATTAGTAAGATTTCTTGTGAAATTGATACAATTTACCTTGAATGTCTTTGGCAGTTAAATGTCTTCATAGTCAAAATCAGCCATGATTGTTTTTTAGTGTATTTCCTTTTTAAATTACATTCTGAATTCAGCCTGATGGGCTTCACTTATTTGTTTGTGTTTTAACTACTATTCAACATATATTTTCATTACTCTTCATTTAAAATATCATAATTAGGTTTATGGACTGTAGGTTCCTTTCAGCCATATTCCTCCTTTAACATTGAACCAACTATTCTTTACAAGTCATGAGTTATTACTAGTACTAACATTGATTTCTTTCTTGAGTTACAAACTAAAGTGATAAACATTGTCACTTTTCATAAAATTATGAAGGTTAATTCCCCTTTCAACATGGGGTGTTGTATTCTTTGCAATCTTAATTTTAATAACAAAACTTTAATTCTATTCTATCATGCCATGTTAACACAAGTTTTTTGTCTGGGCCTTCTCCCTGAATAATATCACAAGCTTCCCTTATATTAATTTGGACTACTATTTCTAATTACATCTAGATATATTACTATTTATAATATCACTCCAATCATTGGTTGTTCATCAATGTTTCACAGAGTGTCTGCTTACTTATCATTCTATTTTTAATGTCTCACATACACTTTCACTATTTTTTAGGGCATTTACACTTCACTAAAGCACTTCACTTTGGTTCACTGTTTTGTAATTAGTGTTTATTTAATGGGTAATCCCTATACTTTCTCCTACCATTTCTCACTATTTTGTTTTAGTATGACATTTACTATTAACAATATTAGGTTATTTGTGTTTTGTTAAATCTAACCTTTCTGACTGGGTTAGTGTACTTTTTCTATATCATTATATTTTACAATTGTATTGTCTTTAAAATGGGTACATAGGTTAAGTTAATGATAATAATAACATTGGTTTCATTAATACATAATTATTCGAGGTTTATTGACCGTATTCTATCTTTAAGTATACAATCTTTCCCTTATATATGTGTGTTAGTTTCCCCTTGGGTTTTATCTGTCTCCTCTTCATTCTTCCTCTTCTTCATTTTCTTCATCTTCAGTCGTCTTCATCCCGGTTCGGTTCTCCTCTTCTTCTCTTCTGGTTTAAATTCTGTTTAATTGTAGGGATCTGTTCTCTTCTTCTGGTTCTTCTTTAGTTCTGTGTTCATCATTGTTTTGTCTATCATATTTTTTCTTAAGTATGTTACGTGGTTCCCTTCTTTATGTTTCGGTTGTTGGCTCAATCACTTGGGTTGGGTAATATCGTTGTACGTCTTATCAAACTATTTACATTTTAATCATTTTTTAAACATTTTATTTTATATGAAGTAATTTTATATCAAGAATTATCTTTTTTATCACTGGTACGGGATTTGGCTTAATTGTATCGTTACATAATGCCTCTCCTCTAAAATTGATCATTTTAATAAAACACTAGCATAGTTTTTTATGAAATTATCAGTTATAGATAAATTTTTCCCTTCTCTTCCTTGTTTGTTTCTCCATTCTCCATTTCTCTTCTTACTTAATTCATTCCATTTTATTTGGATCTGTTTTTATTTATTTCCATTGGTGCATTTTCCCTCATACACAAATTTTTCCCTAACTTTTATATAGTAGTTGGTTTCTCCCATTACTACTCATTTTTCTGAGACTAGAGGCACATCTTCTCTACTCAGTTCATTTGGATTGCTGGACTTTTCAACAGTCAATCTTAAATCTTTGTCAACTTGTGACTTAATAATAATAATATAATAATATACTTTGGGATTGTCCACCTTGTGGTTTGTTTTTAGATCACTTTGTCATTACTACTCATTCTTCCTTCCGCTATACCTTAACTATACACTATCATCTACTTATACACTTGATTATTTTTATCTTTATTTATATGTTAATTTCATCATATCTCACTTTTCATTATTTTTTTTTGATGCTCGTTGTGATCATTTTAATTGTCTTAGACATTTTTTTTTTCTTAATCATTTAGCAGAATTCTGCTTTAGCCATATCTGTATATTGGTTTTATATACAATTTCTCTCTCTCTCCTTGTACCAGATATAATTTTATTTATTTTTTCTTATAATACTTTTGTTCAGTATAATTTCAAGTATTTATCTCAGTAATTTGAGCTTGATTTTATTTTTTGGTTCATTTTATTCTGTATTCAACATCATTTTTGATAATTCTTTGGTAAGTTAATTGTCTTAAAGGAATGTTTGTAGCGTATTCCTTTTTAGCTATTTTTTGTTTTAATTATAATTGTAAGTTTGTGCATCTTACATTTTTATTATATAGGAATGTGTGTAACTTATTCCTTATTATCTCACTTTTTACTTCATACTTCATATATCAATTTTTTGTTAGACTGCAAATTAATTTAAATTGAAAGGAATTTGTGTAACTGTTTCCTTTGTTTTTTTTTTCATTATTATAAAACTTTTTTATTGTTCCGCATATATCATCTAAATAAGTTAGTAAGCTGTTCTTACAATCTCTTTTGGAATTTTGAAATATGTTTCATTTCACAATGGCTTTATTCTTCTTCGTAAAACTTTTTTATCGAAGTTTGGTTATAAACTCCCTTGATTTTCCTTGTATTGATATTACTGATCTGGTAAGTATTATTACCATTGTCTTTTGTGATGATATACGGTCCTGTGTATAGCAATAATAATTTCTTTGCTATACCTTCCATTGTACTTGGCAGTTCACGATTTTTAATTAATATTTTTTCTCCCTCTTTATATTTGATTATTTTGGGTTGGTTCTTTGCATATTTGGCCTTTTGTTTCTCAATTTTTTCCACTATTAGGCTGTACCATTTGTTTTTGTCATACGGGTCTTCTGGGTCTTTTGGGAATTCTATTATCTCTTGTATCTCTCTGTTTGGCTTCCTCTCGAACATCATCAAGTAAGGTGTACTTTCAGTGAATTGGTGATAACTGATGTTTAAAAACTCTTCGGTTGAAGGTAAATACTTGTACCATTCTCTCTGGTTGTTATGACAATAAGTTCTCAAAATGCGTCCCACCTCTCTCAACATTCTTTCTGCGGGATTGCTGCTAGGGTGGTAGACTGAAGTTTTATAAGTTTTAATATTTAGTTTTAATAACTCTTCTCTCCACCTCCTTCCTTTAAATTGTGTTCCATGATCTGTTATTAACATGTACGGTCTTCCAATCTCTACTATGTATTTATTTTTGATAATATCTAATATTTTCTTTGTTGTGGCTCTGTTTATAGCATATAATTTGGTGTACTTGGTGTAATGGTCAAGTATGATAACAATGAATTTGTAGCCATGTCGTTCTCCGCTACGTGGGAATGGTCCACATATGTCGAGGAACGCCTTCTCTAGTTTGGCACTTGATGTGATGGGTATCATCGTTCCATCTTTCCTTTCGTTATTGGTTTTGACCATCTGACACAATGTGCAGGTTTTTATGTTTTTACGTACTTTTCTTGCAATATTTTTTATGAACAAATCTTCCTCTAATGCTTTTACCATTTTAATTGTTCCCATGTGGCCGTATCTCACATGATAATCTTTGATGATTTGATTTTCTAATTATTGAGGAATTACTAGTTTCCAAGTGTCTTGGTTCTTTTTTGTTTTTATAAATAAAATATCATTGTATACACAGTAAAATTTGTTAATAATGGCTTCAGACTCCATCAGTCTTTTTCTGATGTTGGATATTTTTGTATCTTGCTCTTGTTGCAACACTATTTGGTTTACAATATTTTCCAGGTCTTTCCTATCTTTCAATATATAATACACTTTTGCTATCTTCCCCTTTTCTCCTTCAAATGTCTGATTTACTACATTTATTCTGGATAATACGTCAGCCACTATATTTTTTCGTCCTGGAATATACTCCCATGTAATGTGGTATTCTTGCAAAGCAAGTATCCATCGAGTAAGTCGGCCATGATTCAACTTACACTGTTTTAGAAACGATATTGATTTATGATCGCTTCGGACCGTGATATTATATCCAAGTATGTACATCCTAAACTTGCCGCACACGAATACTATACTGAGCAACTCCTTTTCTGTAACATTGTAGTTACGCTCACAGCTATTGAGTATTCGGCTGGCGAAGCTAATGACTAGGTGATTGCCATCTTCGTCTTCCTGGTATAACTCTGCGCCTAGACTTACATCACTAGCGTCGCAGTTTAGGTAGAACTGTTTTGCAAAATTAGGGTGGTGTAAAATAACAGTGTCAACAAATTTTTGTTTGATTAATTGGAGCACTTCTTCTTGTTCCGCTCCCCACGTCCATTTTTCTTTTGAAGAGAGTTGTTTGGAAAATTTTGCTGTTAGGTGGGAGTAGTTGGTCTGAAACTTCCTATAATAATTACATACTCCTAGGAAGGATTGCAACTGCTTTTTGTTTCTTGGTGATGGGAAATTTTGTATGGCGTCAACCTTCTCTTGGGATGGAGAGATTCCCTCTTCGGTTAGGTTGAATCCTAAGAACTTCACTTCTTTAGCAATGAACTTTGGTTTGTCTAACTTAAGTGTGATATTGTTGTTAGATAATTTTTCCAATACATGTCTGACTCTTTCACAGTGTTCATCCCAGTTTGCTGACGTGATAAGTAGGTCGTCAACGTACACTGTAGTAAATTCCAGTGCCTCTTGACCTAACACTTGGTCCATGCACTTCACGAACACTGCTATTGAATTAATGAGTCCAAATGGTAACCTTTTGAACTGGTAGTTTCTACCGTCAAATATGAAAGCCATGTACTGTCTACTGTGTGGGTGCAGCTCTACCTGCCAATACCCACATACAGTATCCCAGGTGCTAATATACCTGATTCCATGGAATCTCTTCAGAATTTCTTCTATTTCTCCTGGTGAGGTTCTGTCATTGATAATCATCTTATTTATTTCTCAGGCATCCAGGCAAATTCGTACCTTGCCATTTTTCTTGGGTATGGCAACTATGGGGCTGGTATATTGAGAATGACTATACTCAATTATATCTTCGGCAATCATTCTATTTATTTCCATTCTAACTTCGTTTTTTAGAGAATGTGCTATTGGATATGATTTCCTGTGGAAGTCCACTGGTTCTCGGAATTGAATTTCACATTGGTATCCTTTAACCTTTCCTGGGGTGTTCGAAAAGACATGCTGATAATCATTATAAATGGCGATTAATTTTTTGGACTGTTGCTCACTAATCTCCTGCATAGGCCGTTCTCTTTGGAAGGTGATAATCTCTTCCAACTTCTGGTTCCACAAGGTCTTACGCTCCTCCTCCTCTACTATGGTGATAGCTGGCTCATGCCTCTGGCAATAATAACTCTTCAGTTCTGTGTTTTGGCTTAAAGCAGTTGGACTTGGTACACAATTTATAATGTTCGCGGACCAGGTTCCTTGTTCTGAATTTAACAACACTACTCCCTTCTGCAGGTTTATTACTGCTGAATGCCTTCTTAGTACATCACATCCGATAAGCATATTGAAAGGTAGCCCACTTGCCACGAGAAATATAATAGGGATGGTTGATTCTAGATTATCTAGCTCCAATGACACTTGTTTTCTCACCGTTTTGTTCTGTTTACCAGTTGCGCCAATGATGATTATATTATTTATTGGCAATGTAGGTATTGGTGTTCGAGAGTGAGCTTGAATTCTTTCTAATTCAGGCTGGTTAATGAAAGAGATATTAGACCCCGTGTCTACCATGATAATGGTTATGGTACCATTTATTGTCGCCTTTATATGAACAATTTCACTATTATTCTGTGGTAATTGAGTGGCCTCTTCCTCGAGAAGTTTTTCTCGAATATTTTTTAAATAATTATTATAGATTATCGTGATTACTTTGGTTTTCTTATCTGACATTGTTTGACGTATCAACCCAAGTGATTGGTCATGTGAAGGGCGTTCATACTTTATCACTGACCTTTTTAGTTTAAAGGTGGTTGCTGGCTGACGGCCAGGTTGCTTGGCTGGTCATTCGTTTCATCGTGCGGCACATTTTGCTGGTTATTTCCATTTTGTAGTGGTTCATGGTTCCTGTTCACTGATGGTCTACTGTTAGTCTCGTCGGACGCATGGTACCATGGTTCTGGGTGCCAATTTGAGTTGTATCTTCGGTGGTTATTCCGCCTTCTCCCACTAATAAAATTTACATGACGTCGATTGTCACTTCTATTTGGATTACCCCCGGGTCCCCGGTTGTACTGGTAATTGGGATGATACCGGTTGCCGTAGTAATTATGGTCATTGGGGTGACCGTTGGTACGTTGTTCAGGCTCCACTCCTCGGTAATTCTCATTTGGTCGGTTGTTATTATTTGGGCTGTTTCTATTATTGTTTTGATTTCCTGTGTGATGGTTCTGTTGACCTCTGTTACCAGCCTGATTATTCGGAGGGTGATGCTGATTATTTCCATTGAATGTTTGTTCTGCATTATTATCAATGTTATTTCGGCCCCAGTTGTTCCGATTATTGCTTTGTGGATGATTGTATGGTCCATGGAAATTAGGTGTATTGTTATATTCATTCCACTTATTGTATCTTTGGTTTGTGATCCTGTTTTTTCGATACTGGTTATCGTTCTCCAGGTCCTCCAATAGACTAACCATTCCTTGAATTGTTTTAATTTGCCCTTGTCTTCTGGCCTTCTGGATGGCTTCTTCGTAATGATAACCCAGTTGGATCACCAACGACTCCTCGGGTATCCTGGGTTCCAAATTTCTGGCTAAGCATACTTTTCCCAGAAAGTAAGAGGTTAACGTGTGTCCTCCTTGGGTCTCGTACCTTCCGTTACTGATGTCATTGCGGACCACATTCTGTGTTGATTCGGACCAATACTTCTCTCTGAACTGTTTCTTGAACTCTTGGGTATCATTAATCTCAGGTCGTGTGGCCGTCCACCAATTGTCATGGGTGTCACGGAACATCTCATCGATCATACTTCTCACACTGGACCATCTAGTTTCTCTGTTCTTCTCTATCAGTTCTACTCGTTTGAGGAATTCTATCGGGTTTCTCCGGTAGCTACGAAAATTAATCATTTCTCGATTCTCACTGGTTATGAACTGTGTGTGATTATATGGTTTTTCTCTTAATGCATCTAATTCTTCCTGCATCTGTTTCTTTCGCATACTGATCCCCTGGATTTTTTCTCGGTTTTCTCGGGTCAGTCCGTCTATTTTATCTATGACGGTGTACACTTTCTCCACTCGATTGTTTACATCCAGTTGTAGCTCTTGGTGCCTCTCCTCCAGTTCCTTGACCACTTCCTGTTTGTTCTTCTGGCACCCTTCAGTAAGGACTTGGTAGAATTCCGTCGCTCTCAATTTACCTTCCTCCTCAACGTTATTAATTTTATTATTTAATTCTTCTCTGATTTGTATCACTGTTTTGTTGGTCTCCATTACCGTTTGTCTGATCTCTTCTCGACATTCGACTAGTTGTTGCTTCCATTCCTCCTTGGTTTTCTTACTTTCTTCCTCGATTTTTCGTTGGAGAATATCATGGTTATTTTCCATCCTTTTATTTACTATCTCCAGATCCTTCTTGATCTGTTTCTTCAGCTCTTCGCTCTTCTTTTCCAAAGCCTCCTGACTTCCCTGTATCACTTCCATTTGCTTCTTCAACTCTTTACTGTTTTGGTCCAGTTTTTTATTCACTCCTATTTGTAATAATTCCAATTTTTTGTTCAGTTCTTCCTTATCTTGTCTTCTCTCTTCCTTGTCTGACCTTCTTCCCTCTTGCAATGACTCTAATCTGTTCATTTGTTCCATCATCATTCTCATCAAACTATCGAGTTTCGTTTCTTCTGTTGGTTTGACTGGTTGGTTATTTACCCTGACTTCTGCTTCTATTTCTGGTTCAGGTGGATTGGGATTTTCCATTTGGTCCTCCTGTGGGTTTTCTTCTGACAATTCTCCAGTCGTTTCCTCCACTTCTACTTCCTCAACTTCCTCCATTTCTTCTGGGTTTCCTTCTTGGTTTGGTGTTTCCTTCCCTTTGCGCCTCGTAACCATACCGTGTCTATTCATGATCATCGCTAGTTAGTCTTCCTAGCCGCACGTTGCTGGTCGCCAATATGTAACAATAAACTTGGGTACGTCCTTCTTATTTAAAGCCCCGCGTTGGGTTCGTCAATATGTAACAATAATCTTGAGTCGTACCTGTCAAAATGTATCACACTTATTTGTATTGTGTATTCGTGTGAATGTAGTGTGTTTGCCTCACACTGGTCGTTACATAAATCGACGTCACTACTGGAGTCCGTAGCGTTGTCAATGTTACCAGTACAACCTACCTGTTAATTCATAGGGAATGTTCTTCCCGGGTGGCGCCAAATTGTTTCTGTTAAAACAATTAAAATATTTAATTTCTAAGATAATACGTGATATTAGCATAGACAGCTGTGTCGTTCGAATTGTTCCCGCTGCTAAACAGGTTGTCGACTCGGCCACTCGTGATGAGCGCTAGTTGGCTGTTGCTTAAAACTTCGCTAACACACATATATTCTACAAAATCCTATGAAATAACAAGATAGTAATGATCTGTACGGTATTTTTTAATACAAATTTGGTCATCAATAAATATGACAAATGAATTATAAATAATTTTATAATATTATGCTCCGGCTTAGAGCTTGAAACACAAAATATCTCAGAGTTGGCAAAATTGATTCAAACATAATCGTTGCTGAACGTGGCTTCAGTCACTTTTAATAAATTGCTATGTTTAAAATCTGGAGTTCTTTTGATCATGAAAATAGACATAAACATTGGTTACATTAAAAAAGTACACTACCATACCTTATACATACTTAGAAATTATAAATATCACTATAATATTGACGACTCGGAACACAAATTCGGTTTGTGTTCCGAGTCGTCAATATTATAGTGATATTTAGTTAAGTAACGGACACGTCATGGACAACGAAATCCAAGAATAGAAATTATAATGTGTTTTTACAATTTGTTCGGTAGTGTCGTATTTCTGTTACAAAAATTGTGCTCTCAAATAAGGTTATAGTTAGTTTAATATAATGTTTTTTTACGTAAGTAAATTATGCAATTACCTTTGAAAGAAAATACTACTTTTTAAATAGTGAGAAATTTTATCGTTTGAAAAATAATTTGAGTAATTTAGGGTTTTGGGAATAAGGAATTTATTCGGTACTTATCAGTTCATCTCACGTTGAAACGTCGTCATCAGGATAGTCGTATATTCTTCGAATTTGGGCTGGCTTTAAACTTCTAACATCTTCTTCATCTGGTCTTGGGTTTTTCATTAATAATTTTAGTTAATTTGGTTCCTGGACATCATGTATTCTTTATAGATCGACGTCTATTCATTTTGGGTCATCTTGGTTCAGTGATTCGACTTTTTATAACTGTTTAAATTAAAATCTCAATCGTTCCAATTTTGCGCGTCGCTTACCCACGCTTCGTTTTTTCAGAGTCTATATAATTTAACGGAAAATAAGCCCTCAAACGTCTCGTTGTCATAGTAACCATAATTCGATGATTGGTTAATTGCTCCTTTAGGACATTGTTAAAATATTTGAATTTTTATTCAAATTTACTAAGTATTTTCCTAATGATTTTATTTCTTTATAATTCCTTTGGGATAATAAATGACATCACTATTATTTTTCTTTCCTTTCAAAGTTTACAATGATACCTCATAAGGTCATATTCTGTTATACATTAACTATAGTTTAATTATTTGACATTTAATAAACAACATATCTTTCTTAAATTAAACTATTACCATGATATTTCTGTGTTAAAGTAACTAATATATAATTACTGTCCATTCACTGGTCTTAGATTAGTAAGATTTCTTGTGAAATTGATACAATTTACCTTGAATGTCTTTGGCAGTTAAATGTCTTCATAGTCAAAATCAGCCATGATTGTTTTTTAGTGTATTTCCTTTTTAAATTACATTCTGAATTCAGCCTGATGGGCTTCACTTATTTGTTTGTGTTTTAACTACTATTCAACATATATTTTCATTACTCTTCATTTAAAATATCATAATTAGGTTTATGGACTGTAGGTTCCTTTCAGCCATATTCCTCCTTTAACATTGAACCAACTCAATGTAACTAGAATAATAAGGTTGGCCACTCCGGCCAATTACGCTCCCATTGGTTGCTTCGCTCTGACGTCGACTGGTGGAAGAAATACGCGCGAGTCTTGATTTACCATGCAATCTTACCTGAGACAATGTCCTACTTAGCATCTCTCTGCTGTTTACACGAAATATTAACAATAATTGTAATGAGCTATTCATATAGAAAAAGGATTAAACAACAAGATTAAATGGTTTGCGGCAAAAAATAATGGTGAAATCTATTTCTACATTTAATAGAAA
The DNA here is from genome assembly GCA_034769895.1 of Magicicada septendecula. Lineage (NCBI taxonomy): Eukaryota > Metazoa > Arthropoda > Insecta > Hemiptera > Cicadidae > Magicicada > Magicicada septendecula. Next base: position 379,926,688 of record CM068367.1, read on the forward strand.
AGTAAGCAAGTCTGTCCACATATAACATTGACAAAATGGCACAAGATGTAAAATTAAGTCAGAAAGGAGGCGATATTATATATATATATATATATATATATATATATAATTTTTTATTATTCGTTAATAATTTAAGGAGCCAAGAAAATACTTTAAAAAGGTTTTTGGAAGTAATAACTAACATGCAAGTAGCAAGTAAAAAAAGTTTACTACCTTTTCAGAAAGGTTTCGTTATATCTTTAAATTCATTGTTCGGCCTTTATGAACAAATGACAATGATTCATGGGGTGACGTACATTTTGACCGCTAGATTCAATCAAGATTGCCTTGAAAACTTTTTTTCACGAATTCGGGGATTAGGCGTCTTTTATAATAATCCCACTCCCTTTGAAGTGCGCAACAGAATTCGGCTCTTGCTTTTAACGGGTAGCACGGACGATATACCGTTATCTGGAAGTGCGTCTGTGGCTGAGGATGGTAGCATTCATTCCACCGAAGTTATGGAATCAAATGACTCTGACGAGGATTTCATCCAGTTTGTTACCAATGAACTATGCATAGACATAGTTGAACATACGTTAATACCAAGTTCTCCGAATAATGACACCGACGAAGCAGAATTGTTAAAAACAGAGGACTTGGCCCCGTCTGCAAGTGACAACGATGTTCCTCAAGATGCCTTAAAATATCTGGCCGGGTACATCGCATTCAAGTGCCGCTTCATTGATGAAAGTCTAGATGTGAGAGGCGAAACATTGTGTCTTTCCGGGGAACATAGTCATGACTGGATATCGATTACCGGTATATCAAAGGGGGGGGCTTACCCATCCATCAGACGAGTGGTTACAAAAACTGATTCAGTTTGAGATAGTTTTTACTTCTTTCCACGGACGTACAGTATCAAAACAAGTGAAAGTTATCTCTTATTTGGTCACCTTACTCAAATCTAAATTTCCAGAGGTGGACGAGAAAGTCATTTGTCTGTACGTCAGGACAAGAACATTCATCAGAATCCGCCATCTGAACAAACAGCTCAAACTCAAGTCACTTGAAAAGTATGCAGCAACAAAGAGTCGGCTCTGGGTAGCTTCGTCTTCAAAAATTTAAGTCACCTATGAAGGTATGTATCAACTAAATAACCATTTTCATTTCGTTGATAAAAGTATTTATGTTTACAACTAAACGTACTAGCTTCAGTTTTTAACGTTATAACAATGAAAATGTAGATAAAGAAAATGATTATGAAATTGATTATAATTATAATAATTGGAAGCTTGTTTCGAATATATTATACTACATAGAAATGTTTATACACGCACTCATGCGCGCACGCGTGCGCAGGTACGCGCACCCACCCACGCAGGCATATTATATATATATATATATAATTTGTGATGTTTTCAATTTGTTTCTTCTGCAAGTAGTATAATTTCGTATATTCTTTTTAACACCTGACGCACGTTTCACTGAAAAATATCAGTATCATCAGAGGTTTCTAATTAAATTAATAACAATCGAAATAATTCTATTAATATAAAATTAACGAATAATAAAAAATTATATATATATATATATATATATATATATATATATATAATATGGCCTCCTTTCCGACTTAATTTTACATCTTGTGCCATTTTGTCAATGTTATATGTGGACAGACTTGCTTACTTTTCTATTAAATGTAGAAATAGATTTTACCATTATTTTTTGCCGCAAACCATTTAATCTTGTTGTTTAATCCTTTTTCTATATGAATAGCTCATTACAATTATTGTTAATATTTCGTGTAAACAGCAGAGAGATGCTAAGTAGGACATTGTCTCAGGTAAGATTGCATGGTAAATCAAGACTCGCGCGTATTTCTTCCACCAGTCGACGTCACGCGCCAACAACAGCTGATCGCTAGGTTAGCGCGGGAAGCCGGAATGGCCCCCCCTGGAACCAACTATTCTTTACAAGTCATGAGTTATTACTAGTACTAACATTGATTTCTTTCTTGAGTTACAAACTAAAGTGATAAACATTGTCACTTTTCATAAAATTATGAAGGTTAATTCCCCTTTCAACATGGGGTGTTGTATTCTTTGCAATCTTAATTTTAATAACAAAACTTTAATTCTATTCTATCATGCCATGTTAACACAAGTTTTTTGTCTGGGCCTTCTCCCTGAATAATATCACAAGCTTCCCTTATATTAATTTGGACTACTATTTCTAATTACATCTAGATATATTACTATTTATAATATCACTCCAATCATTGGTTGTTCATCAATGTTTCACAGAGTGTCTGCTTACTTATCATTCTATTTTTAATGTTTCACATACACTTTCACTATTTTTTAGGGCATTTACACTTCACTAAAGCACTTCACTTTGGTTCACTGTTTTGTAATTAGTGTTTATTTAATGGGTAATCCTTATACTTTCTCCTACCATTTCTCACTATTTTGTTTTAGTATGACATTTACTATTAACAATATTAGGTTATTTGTGTTTTGTTAAATCTAACCTTTCTGACTGGGTTAGTGTACTTTTTCTATATCATTATATTTTACAATTGTATTGTCTTTAAAATGGGTACATAGGTTAAGTTAATGATAATAATAACATTGGTTTCATTAATACATAATTATTCGAGGTTTATTGACCGTATTCTATCTTTAAGTATACAGTCTTTCCCTTATATATGTGTGTTAGTTTCCCCTTGGGTTTTATCTGTCTCCTCTTCATTCTTCCTCTTCTTCATTTTCTTCATCTTCAGTCGTCTTCATCCCGGTTCGGTTCTCCTCTTCTTCTCTTCTGGTTTAAATTCTGTTTAATTGTAGGGATCTGTTCTCTTCTTCTGGTTCTTCTTTAGTTCTGTGTTCATCATTGTTTTGTCTATCATATTTTTTCTTAAGTATGTTACGTGGTTCCCTTCTTTATGTTTCGGTTGTTGGCTCAATCACTTGGGTTGGGTAATATCGTTGTACGTCTTATCAAAGTATTTACATTTTAATCATTTTTTAAACATTTTATTTTATATGAAGTAATTTTATATCAAGAATTATCTTTTTTATCACTGGTACGGGATTTGGCTTAATTGTATCGTTACAGTATACATGTGTGTGTGTGTGTGCACGTGTGCATGAATATATATTTGTGTAACAGATATATGAGAATTATATTTGCATTTACCTAAAAGGTCAGGTAATAGAGCCACTTTTAATTAGACTGAATTGTAAGGAAACTGCAATCTCTAAGTCAGTGATTTTAAACCTTTTCTGCTCGGAGAAACCATTAAAACATTTTTTCCTCCAACTCTTGTACCAACAGTGATGTTTAGCTAATATTTTCACAAGAGTTTGTAACCTAACCAAAAATAAACTAAAATAAACATAACAGAGGTAAGAATATGATTCTTATATGTACAAGATAGGCATACTACTGGTCTGCTGGTGTAGTAGTCCTGAGACTTTTGTACACATATGAAGGGGTCAGGATGAAAAGGGGACAGTTCCTGTTCACTTTTGTACAGGAAAGAGAAATCTTGTTGTATAGTAGTATTACCGGTATATAACTTATTTTGATAAGCTCCAAACTTTGTTAGTTTTCATAACATACTGTAATAACAAAAATAAAGTACCCATAAATAGCAAAAAAATTAAAATATACTTTCAAGTGCATTTTGTGTTGTGAAAGAAAGGGCTCAGTCCATGGATTTTGCCTCTTCATTCATAAATTTTATATATTCATTTAAAATAATATTGCAATGTAAAATCAGTAGCAATGTTTCTTTATTAATAAAGTCATCAGAAAACAAAATGAATTATTATAAAAATTACAAGTAACAATAAAATTATAAAAGAATTATTAGTCTGAGAACTCCATTCATAATCCAACATTCGAAATAAAAATGTTCGAAAAAACAAAAACAGTAAATTTGTAATACACTTCATGTTTAAATATTATAGCCTAGTAAAATTTTTGAATAAGTCTAATAAAATTTACTTACCTTCATAACTGAATTCAGGTAGAATAAACTCTCATTTTGCGTGTCCATCCATCTCTGGCAACAAACTGCTTGAATTCCTTAAAGCCTTCACTTCCCACTGACTGCTGAAATGAGATATAAATTAGACATTAGATATTATAATTTGGATGTTCCTTCTCAAATAAAATTTCCCTGACAGGACATGTAGCAAATGGACATTTCTTTTTATAATGTGGTCTCAGAAAGTAGTCATCTTTCTATTGCAGAAATACGTCTGAAGTTGCCTCAATTATTTCAAAACATGGCTCCTTTCTTGTGTTTTAAAAACTTCAATCCAGTCCTATGAAGTTTCTGTATGTGACTGTTGATTTATAAGCCCAAACGTTTGTTGCATTCTAGTCATGAATGTCTTTTTATAGGAAATGTTTCTTTAATGTAATCAAACTTATGTTCAGAATGATAATGCAGAAGATTTTGCCCTGTACACAAATTGCAGAAGATTTCTAATTTTCTTACAGAACAGTCAATATAATTAAACTAAATTAATGTAACATCGAACAAACATCATCACTACCTTTCTTCCCAATATTTTCAGGATAAACAGAAAGAAACACTCTTAGATCCGGATAAAAGATATATATTAAATGAAAAGATGAATAACTGTCTCTGTTGTATACTTTATTGGTCTGTATACATTTGGTAATGGTAGATTCTCTGAGAAATCTTTGCAAATTGCTCCTGTGTCTTGTCTGTTTCCTGTTTTTTATCTTAGCCTTTATCTTTCTGTTACAAAATTGCCTGCTTTTAATTTGTGCACATCATTTAGTTTCTTCAATTTTGTTAATTCACATTCAGTATTCTTAATACCACTTACGTTGTTATATTTGCTCTTTCCTGTTGTGGATAGTTTACCTTTGTTACATATTCATTGCATCTGCTGCAAGTGTCAGTCCAAGGTAACCCAAAACGAATATTAAAATTTTTAATAAATATTTTTCAGTATGATTCATAATTATGAAACTGTAACCATATGGTGAGTACTTTTAAATAAAGAATACATTTTTGTAACATCAAGTTCTTTCAACAAGTAAATTTTTTTAATCTTTCAAACCATCATGACTACTTCTTCCAGGGAAAGAAGCAATGTGTTTTTTAATAGTATTAAATTTATATAAAATACAATTTTGATTCACAACTGTGATATCGATTATTAATATAACCAGAATTTATGCAAACAAAAAGATAACACACAAATATAATATTGTTCCACAAATGTTGTATCAAATGCACACAATAATTCTGTAACTCGCTAACTCTGAAACAAGACTGGTCTTTTACTCTGTATACTTAACTGTTTGTGTAGAGTACGAAATAATGTCATTCAAAAACATGTGTTACTAGTAGAACCATCAATGTTGTTACAGGCACATATTCTAGAATAGTGAAGAACAAATTATGTTTGCCTACCAACATTTAGTACTATTGATACAGAACATTCTAGTGTATTTTATAAATTGTGTCTCTATAAATAGTGTCCATCAGTATACATAAGTTATACATCAATTGTGGATAATCTAAATACAATAATCTAAATATATATTCTAATGACAAATAGTTTTAATAATACCAATCACAATATTACTTAATATATTATACAATATTCATAATATTACTTTGAATGTTGGTTGTGAATTCTCTAGTATACAACACTTTGTCTTCATCAGATTTCCAAGATCTGTTTTCACATTGGCCTCTTTTATCAATCAGATATTTCTCATCTTTTTGTAAACTGGCTACCAAATAGTCTACTTTCTTTTTAGAAATACAGTGAATCGAAACAAAAGCCTTACAACACACTGTAACTTCTTTTACTTTATTTTCTATAGAACAGTGAACTCTGTATACATACGATGCATTGTTAAATTGAGCCTCTGCTTTGTCCTTTCTTGCCCTTCTTCGTTTTAATGGAATTATAGAAATAAGACCACATGTATAACTGTTCTGCATACTAACAGATTCCATTAAATAGAAATTTTTTAAAACATCATTTCTAGTTTTTTCAGGAAGGGCATCAAAACATGGAGCATCATGGAACAACTCCAATCATCACCTATAAAATATGATATTAGGTTTTTTAATATCATACCAGACATAGGACCATGTTTATTACTTTTCTTTTTTTGGTAGAAAAACTCCATGCCCTTCACTGTCACTACTAAAACAATACAACTTTTCCTTACCTTCCATTATACCACACACTATTTTATCCTTTCAAATGAATGCAGGTTAAACCTAATAAAAACAACCAGCACAAACTGCAACAACATTTTCCAACTTTAAAACAAAATAAAGAATCAGAAGAAACCACAGTGGCATTTCTACTTTACTGTGGACTACTTTACTGTGTGCATTTTTTTTAATCATATTTTCTCAGGACTGAGCAGATTTTCCGCAAACCAATTATACCATTTTAAAGAACTGTCAATATTACAGTAATACATTGACAGAGTAGGCTTAGATTCAATGGTTTCAAGTCAATGAGTTGTTTATTATTAGTGGCACAGTACACCGCTGTAAGTGCCTTGGGCACCATTGGATAGACTGGAATTCATGCTGTGATTATTTTATTTTATTTTGTAAGGCTTAATTGCAATTAATTTAAAAAAGAAGCCAGACTGAATATTGGAGGAATCTTCTCTATTGAATAGAGAATTTAAAATGCGTCAGACAAGCTCAACTGATGAGCCACATGTTGGATGTCCAATTGAAGTGACTAGGCCAAAAAAAATTAGAAAAATCCATGAAATCGTTTTGGCAGACCACAGAAAGAAAGTGAGTAAGACAGCTGAGACTTTTGGTATATCAGTGGAACATGTGCGCAGTATCTTAGATGAACATCTGTGTATGACAAAGCTGTGCGCTAGATGCGTGTCGCGTTTGCTGACACTTCACCAAAAACAGTATCCAAAGGATGTTTCAACCGATTGTTTGGCACTCTATACATGCATTCCAACCAAATTTTTGTGTTGATTCATAACTATTGATGAGACTTGGGTCCACTACAATGTTCCTGAGATGAAAGAGCAGTCACAACAATGGAAAAGGTAAACCAACTCCAAAGAAGGCACAGACAATTCCTTTTACTGGTAAGGTTATGGCGACTGTTTTTTGGAACGCACATGGAGTAATCTTCATTAATTACCGTAAAACCGGGACAAAATTAGTGGAGGTACTATCCAGACTGACTATACCTTATAATCAATGAAATCAAGAAAAAATGACTACATTTAGTGAAAAAGAAAGTGCTGTTTCACCAAGACAATGCAGCATCTCATACGTCAGTTGTTGCGATGGCTAAAATCAAAGAATTGAAGTTCGAATTGCTTCCTCACTCACTGTACTCACCTTAATTAACCCCAAGTGACTTCTGTCTCTTTTCTAATCTCAGGAAAGCTCTCTGGAAAAAAAATTTACTGATGGCAATCAAGTCAGTGATGCTGTCAGTGATACTGGTTACATTAAGTACCTTGACAAATCGGCTTATAAGTTTGGCATAACCGCTTTAGAACATTGCTGGAAAAAGTGTACAGAGCTAAATAAAGATTATGTTGAGAAATAAATGCAGAATAATAAAAAAAAGGGTTGTCTTCTTATTCAGGCCCAAAACTTTTCACCCTCCCTCGAGCCCCTGAAATTCTCCATTCGGTTAAAAAACATAATATTGTATCCTTTTACTGCCCTTTTAAGTAAATCTAAATCTTATATAATAAGCAATAATAATTAGTTCTATATGTCTATGAATGTTGTTAAGCGATGGGTACCCATAAAAATATATTCCCACTTTTTGCTGACCCCTCTGAAATTCTGTATGGTATAGTAGTGACGAGTACAAGAAATGAAATATAAGAGAGTAACTGACATTTGACGAAAGTATCTATATGAATTGAGATTGACTAAAATACTATATGATGGAACAAAGATACCAGTCTATACATGGGACAAAACAAAGAGAGAAATGACATTGAAAGAGAAACATAGAAGATGTTTCCACTGCATCTTTGATCCTCAGCTAGGTACATGTTTTCCACTATTTGTATATTCAAACAGAAAATAAAGAATAGTTAAGATTTTTTTACAAAATTAATTAAATACTTTTAATATTTTAGTGTTTTAAATATTTCAAGTATTTACAGACCAGTTGAAAAATAGGGAAATTCAAAGTTTTACATCTTTTATGAAACCAACAATGTTTTAAAAATATCAACAGAAAATTACATATACCATAAAAGGGTGTTAAAAAGTAATACTATGTTCACACAAATTAGTTATTTTATTAGGAATGATTGTAACAGATAAAACCAAGAAAATATTAAAAATAGATTAGCTCTAAAGCAATTTATTGTTTAAATTGAAAACCTTATTATTATAATAGGACAGTCAGTCCTCTTTAGTCCATTGCCAATTCTTTCCAGTTCAGTCTTTTTCTATTTCTATTCATTCATTATTCTAGTGATTCTATCATTTATTAAATAGCATTTGCACTTATAACCAAATAACATGAAAAAGAGGCAGCAAAATGATATACAAAAAAGTATTTGATATTATTAATTAATTAAAAATTGATATAAAAATTAATTAGTTTATGTTATCCTTAAACAAAAATGAATTAATTTGTCTATTACATTTATTTGTTAAGAAAAAAATTATGTTGATTCATTTTCTGAAATCAATATTTCGAAAGTGTTTATACACACAATCACTACAATTACACAAATTCTTTGTAAACACAATTTACAAACACTGAGCTTACTAACAAACACGTAGATACAATGGCATGATATGAATAAAGCAGTGGCGTATGCTGAGTTCCAGACCTGGGCTAGCTAATCTTAGAATTGAAGAAAATGCACTGGAGGGGGTCCCCCTCGTTCACATTTCAAGCTTTTTGAAGTGATGTGATTTTGTGACACCATGCCAATGCATTCTAACTTATATAATAATGACTGATACTTCAACAATGATTATGAAATGGCATCATTAGAAAGACAAAAGCAAGCAAAGAACTTCAATACTTCATTTATTTATTTATTTATAGCATACATTTGTTCCGCAGAAGCCACTAGGGCCGGATGGCGGTAGTGAAACAAATAAAAGATTACAAATAAAAGATTACAAAAAGCAAGAACTATATCATTACATCATGAGGAAATAATATATAATTATACTGAAGAAAGTTTGACTTATCGGTTAGTTTAAACCATCAATTAAATAGTTCCTATTGGTAGTGACAGAGTATACATTGTATAGATAGGTGTAAAAGATAGATATGAATATATAATACATAATAATATAGGACATAGGGTGCATAGAGTACTTCCATTAGAAACATAGTGAGCTTATGAAAACAAAATATGATATAGAAATATGAGGAAAAACAACGAAAGTTAAATACCTGGTCAGTGATGTCAACAATCCACACAGCCACAATACAGTCCCAGCATTAACGTAAATAGAGTTAAACCGCGTGGGTTTAAACCATGTCCGTATTTGTTTACAAGTCGCTACTACGAAACAGAAGTAAACACGTGAGGGAAACACGTCTGACTTCGATGACGGCTCTGTGTAGACTTATTTGAACAAGAACTCCATTCTTCTCTCCTTTTGTGTGAATTTCAGGATTACACGCTCATAAAATGTTTCTTCCTCTTTAGAGTGGAGAAACTTCTTGCAACAGTTGCAGTTGTAGATGGAAATGTCAATGTTAATTCTGCTAGTTTGTACACTTCACTAAACACTATGTCCAAATTATTGAGTTTCATATAAATAGTAATCTCGTTCTCTGATTTTTCTTATACTCATTTAGAGTATAAAGCACATTTAGTTCATTTTTGAGGCGAACAATGTCAAAGTATGAACTATATGGTTCTTTAAGTTCTGTCATCAGATTTTGTGGGAAACTTTTACAAAATGTACCAAAATTGTTTTAATCCAATAAAGACACGAATTTAAGATCCTTTTGGGACTAAAACCTGAATTTTATCTGGGACATCACTGTGTCCAGAATTTCGTTAAAAATACGCTGCCATTTGGAACGGTCATCATTTCTCTGTCTTTTGTGTCTTGGTTCATATTCTTTATCTTCATATTCAGAATTACTTGTAGCTTCTCTCCATACAAGATCAAAATCCTCATCTCTAATTTTCTGCAGAGTATCATAGAATTCATTGACTTTGTTCATGCAGTAAGAAATGTCCAAACATTTTTTTTTTGCATTATGTCAAACAGAACATCAGAAATTGCAAATATTTTGCTGAAACTAAGAAGAAGAAATCTAGTGTCGAATTTACGTAAAAAAACAAACAAAGCCTGAAGCAATATTCACTTCTTCATCTGTCCAGTCACCGGGTTCATCTTCTATTGATGAAAAGAACATGATAAGAGGCCTTCTATATTCTTTGACAATATTTACAAGCCTTGATGAGAAATTCCACCTTGTTGGTGCCACTCTCGGTAGTTTCTTCTCTATAAAGTTTTTTAGAGCAGTTGTGCAGACTGTAGAATGTGAAAAAAAGCTAGGTTCAGATAAAGTGATGAAAAACCGTTTACATTCTGCTACAAAATTTGTAGACTTTGACAAAACCAAATTCAGCCTGTGACTACAGCAATGAATAAAAGTTGCTGATGGGTACGTATTTTTCACCAAGGTTTGAACTCCAGACACATGACCGGCCATAACAGTTGCTCCATCGAAAGTTTGGGCTATAAGTTTTTTTGAACATTCTAAATCATCCACAACCTTGGTGACATGTTGGAACAATCCTTGTGCAGTTCGGTCTAAACTGACGCCAGTGAAGTGTAAAAATCGTTCCTGACAGTTTCCTTCATTATCGACAAATCGTAAAACTGTTGATAATTGACTTTTATTGGTTACGTCAGTTGTCTTGTCAAGTAATATTGCAACGAATCTTGCATTAGATATTTCTGATTTGATTTTGTCTGTAATTACGCTACCTACTGCGTCAATTAAATCATTTTGTATTACTGGTGATGTTCCTCTAAAAATTGTTGCGGTTTTTAAATGGTTCGCTACTGTTTGCTCATGCATTGATAAAAATTCCAGAAGTTCTATGTACATGCCTTTATTTGTTGAATCGCTAGACTCATTGTGGCCCCTAAATGGACATTCTTGTTTCCCTAGGAATGTTACTGTGTCAATCAGTCTTCTTAAAATAATTCTATTTTCCTTTAATTTTTCATTATGTAGACTGTCAGCAATCTTCTTCTGAAAATTAAGGGAATGATCGATTCTTTGAAAACCGAATGTGTGTAATGTATTGAATGCTCGTATATGACTAAGTGATTTTTTATGTTTATCACAAGCCGTTACCAAATAATTTAAATTATTAAATCCTGTCTTATTCCAAGGACTTGTATCGGTGCAAAAAAGCAAACATGCCCAGCAGTACATTTATTAGTTTGTAATGACCAAAAATTTTAAATTCTGAAATTTTGATCAAAAGTACGTTACAACCAGCCAAGACACCCCAACACGGGCCAGAAACAATAAATAAAGAAGCAATTTAACGAAGTGTCAACTAGACGTTTGCCAGGAACAATATATGCTCGACACAACATTACAATAGGAAGCAGGGTTCGCCTGTGACAGACTCATCTCAACCGAGATTTACAGCCCACAACAAGCCAGACAATGAGACGTGGCACAGTGGCATAGTTACGGAGAAATTGTAATGAGCACATGCTACAAGGTTAATTTGAAGCGTGCCAGCAGTAAAAAAAGGGAGTAGTCACACAATTGTACTCACCCTGTATGAGAACAAACAACGTCTATCTAATGAATAGAACTGAGTGTGCGCACAGCGGGAGGACATCTTACTGGTGACAACTGATATTTACGACAAGGAAGAGGAGTGCCATCTTGGAAACGACGACACGCTGTGTCCTAATAACTGACGAAAAAGGGTCATGGATAGTCAGACAATAACAAAATGCGACGTATTGTTCGCGTGAGAACAGCAGCAGACTTCCAGAGTATGCTTAGACAAAAGCTTGATCGACAGGCGGGGAATTGCTCTACATTCCAGGAAAGGTACGGAGGCCCTTCGTCGTGTACTTGTGGGGAGACATGACAACCAACCATAGTCCGGCATCTTCCCAGAGCAAAGGTGGAGAGGACCGTCGTCACGATAGCAACGGGAACAACGAATCAGAAGTAGAGAACCATAGTTCTGCATAAGGGTAGGAGTTCATCTGACCTATCAGGGTTGACCAAAGGCGTGTTTGCCAGGAAAATGCATTGTGGTAAATGATGCTTAATAAAAACTGTTTACAGAGCACGCGAGAAGTCAGTCTTCATAAAATTTTCAATCTTTATCTTTGAGCAGTCTACATAAAAGTTTCAATCTTATTCTTTTCTCAGTAAAAGTTCTCAGTTTTAATACATCACAGTTAACATACGTGTAGCAGTTTGACGTTGAAACTCAGTTACGCGGTACTTTAATCAGTGACTTAACATTTCAATATTGACAAGTTCTTCAGTAATAGTGTATCCATAGTGGCTCAATCACACAATATACATCAGTGATTAATAACTTTCAAGTACTCTATCTTACGCAGCTATCGCTTATTAAGAACCAAGCTAATCATTCACAGTTTCATTTAATAACAGAACTTTCATTAATACTTTACCGAATAGCGAAAACGTAACGTTGTACAGTGCAAAGTGTTACAAGATCGATTGGAACAATACACCACGTTATCAAAACACGATATATTAACATATACAAGAAGAAGTTCGATAATAGACAGTCATATATATACACACTAGTTAACAATGAACGTATTTACACAACACATGACTTCATAGACCGTTCTGATAGGACGGTCGACATCAATGGAACACATACACCGCGAGTGAACCTGATCCGCGTGTGTTGAGTGATAGTGACATCGAAGCTACGCGACCTCATACATATGATCATCTGCAGGGAGGAAATTCACCGATGGAAATATTGGATAATACTTTTTACAAGTAAATCTTTATGTTATTCTTGTCATAAGAACTCTACTGTCCTGCCTCTTTCAAAGAAAACACCCTTTGAGAATTCAGATTAATTATCATGGAAAATTTAAATAAAGCTATTCATCTGAGGCAAGAAATGAACGCATTAGTATAAGATTTATATGTTGTTTATCAATGTTTATATATGTTGATTGTGTTATATATGTATGTGTATGTTTTCAGCGAACGACGTACTGGATTCATATTGTAATTTGATTCATATATATGTGCTCTTTTTTATGGATGTATTTACAGGACATCATATATATATATATATATATATATATATATATATATATATTGAAGTTTCTTTACTTGAATGATGTTAATAAATAAGTGTTTATCTTATTCAGTATTTATGTGTTCATCATTGTCAATCTTACCTCATAACAGACATTAACGTCACTTGAATTAATTATAGTAAATTATAAATAATTTATACAACAATTTAGAGTCTCATTGCGGTAATTATACTAACTATCAAATAACTAAATAATCACGTAAATTCAAGTATTTGGTATAACTAACCTAATTGGGTGATTACATGATTAAACTCCACAAATTAGTATAATTACACATTGTATTCACGGCAATCATAGATTAATTAATTACATTATCGTTTGCATAATAAACGATTATTATAAGTTGTACTCGATCCAGTTAACCAAGGGTATTTTTTGTAGTTGGCCTCACTAAAACATCTAGTATACACTCTGTTCTTTTCTTTATGTTCACTTTTAAGTTCTAGAAGGGATGGCTGAGGCCTACTGGTAACGAGATATGAGAATAGCCCGCTTTTTGCGGGTGAAAGAGGGGAGTGACGTCACACGTAATGTGCACTGTCTGTTCCGAGAATATTGGCTGTAGAATTTTTGACTGTGGTCTGCATTAAGTTTTTTACTATCTTTGTATCTTACGTACTTTGCCCAGATAACTATATTGAAATGGTTATGTCACGGTTATATTATATTCTTACTTTATAACATAAAGTACCACAAAGATTATAAGCTATTAATGAAATGGTTATATTGAATTGTGTATGTTAACAAAAGAAACATTAAACGATGTAATCGTTTACTGATGAAACGGCTCAAAATTTGTTACTGCCTTAAAAAGTAAAACAATACGAACAGAAATTTCTACTAACCTGTTACGAAGAAACGCCATTAAAAAAGAAAAAATATGCGTGTTATTACACGAAATAAAATAGTTCCCATAGGCCTAGGTGTAAGGGAATAATTGTATAGTTTTTACTTAGAGCTTAAGAAAAAAAACACTTTCACTCAATTGTCTTTAAAAGAACTCACGATTTTACTCCAGTGGCCGCGCTAAATCACTATCACTGACAGATTCGTCACTTCCATCACTGCTCAGATTGGTGTCATCTTCATCACAACCCCCAACACTTACAATGATACGATCAATCGCGTCTTCCAGTATTCCATCCTTTTGCCAATATTCACTTTCTATGTTAATTACATGCCTACTGTAACTAGACCAGTCTTCTGGTGTTATAGCAGCTAATCCTTCAGAAAGTATTTGTTGTAGTCTCGTTAAAGAAAAGTCCCCAGCTGTATTATGTGACCTTATAAAATATTTAAGTTTTGACCACACCAGCTCTATAGCACTCAGATCACACATGTATGGTGGAGTTCTCAGCACCTCATGGCCGTTAAGTTGAAGTAACGTATCGACCGCATAAATTTTATTTTTTTGTCTCACTTTTTCTATTTTTTCGTGGAGATCAGATTTCCTCATAGATGCATCGCATTCAATGCCTTGCTTCCATAACCAAGTTAACATGTCACTTTTCAACGAGTACTGAGATGGTGGTTTATCTTCTTGCCGGCAATGATACGGTGCATTGTCCAATATAACAACCGAATTCGCTGGGAGATTAGGAATGACCTTTTCACAGACCCACTTCTCAAAGTTTGTACTATTCATTTGGCCATGATAGTCACCTGTCGAATTACCTGCCTTAAAAATTAATTCCGCATTATTTAAAAATCCGTTTTCAGATCCTAAATGCGCTACTATTAAACGGTTTGATGCACTTATTGTCATCATTGTACCGTCAACTTCTTGGTGTTGCCAGCACTTGTGAAACGTTAAATTGGCATCAACCCATGTTTCGTCTAAATAAAATATACATCTTCCTTGTTCCCTGTATTTCTTTAATTTTTGCAGGTAATTACATCGCCAATTGATAATGTCAGGCCTCTCAATGAGAATTTTTCTCTTGGACATGCACCTCTTCCACACAAACTCCATCTCTTTCATAATTTTTCTTAAAGTCCATTCACTCCACTGAAAGTTAATCCATTCTTTTAAGATCGGGAGCAATTTTTTACAAGTTGGTACAGTTTTTTTATTTACATAAAAGTCGTGTATTATATTCAAAATGACACAACGGTCAAAGTTATCGACCGAAGCTGTCCGTTTCTCCGCACAACGTTTCTTACCAGGTGTTCCTAGTGTTTCACTTGGACGATCTTTTCCTTCTTTTCTTATATTTTTTATTGTACAAACTGACACGTTACAGTATAATGCAGCTCTTTTAGTAGCTTTGTTTATTGGGATTGTTAACGATTTTGCGTCTTTCTCACGGTCACACTGTTTTATAACATTCCTAATCACTTGTCTTTCTTTGCTTCGAATTGTTTCACCTCGTTTACGTTCAACACTCATGATAAAATCAGTCTAAGATAAAAAAAAATGGAATTGTTGCTATAGACTATTTATACACACGCACACGATTAACAAAAAAAAGATCATGGTACGAAAAAAGAAGCAATTTAAAACATATATAACAAAATATTTACAACTCACGGCAATACACATTACAGGAACACGTACGTGCTGCATAAAAGAAACAAGTATGAGTAACTGTGCTGCGGGCTGATATATTTCAGACAGCGTTGTTATTCACTTTGCAAGCAGTGACCTTCACATTCTTTACACAGTGGACAGGATTGCGGGTCTATTCATATGTCTCGTAGACAGTACCTATCTTTACAATTTGAAGCTTATCCTCATACGGAAGCTGAGCAAATTGTGTCTTTGTCAATAGTTTATTAACTATATCACTCATCTTAATTTATTATTCAAACCGCACAGCACAAAATATCATTCACAAAAATTATAACTAATTTTAAAATGAACCACTGCTTTGCGTGCCACATGGCCTACTGTCTCACACTGTTGGCTAGCTCTCCAAGGAGCGAAGCCTAGTCTACGATAAACGTCATTGCCCCCATCAAGTCCCTCACCGTTGTCACAGCAATGCCATTGAATCGTGACGAGGAAAGCGAGTTGCAGCGATTCAGGCGCTGTTATATGCGAAGTTGTATTGTCTGTAATTAGTAATTACGCTACTATGAAACAGAAGTAAACACGTCTGACTTCGATAAAAAATGAACAATTTTATGCAAATTCCTAATAGATTTTTTTGTGCTTTAATCTTTGGGCTTCGCAGCTAGCCTAGCTAGCCTAAAATATACGCCCCTGGAATAAAGAGTTATAAGACATCAACTGAAGCTAAATAATAACCCAGGTGTGCAGGGAATGCAAAATGTTTACTAGCTTTTCCTTCACTAAAATTGTATCTGAATTTAAAAACTGCCTTTAAAAAGTACTAAATGTTCATCAGTACATCAAATTAAGCAATGTCAAGAAATATTATTTTTTATTATGCTTAAACAAAACAGAATGGGTAACAGTTAAGTAAACTATAAATTTTTGTTTATTATGAAGACATTTTTTGTAGGTTTGTGTTTGTTAACAATAGCATTGTTATGACATATACTGATACACTGTCATTGCTTTGTAAAAATCAAGAGGAACTGAAACATACATTGTAGAAAATATTACTAAGCAACAGTAAGATTTTGAAATTGTATTTATATATTACGATCAAAAATAAATTATCATAGCTTATTATAAAATAAAAATTAAATTCAAATTAAGAAAATGTATCATAAAAAATATAAGAAACAGCAAATAATCAAAGGTATTTGCCTTCATGATTTAAAATGCTCATTACAGCCCAAGATGATTAAACAACAGGAGTATGAGAAATTCTTGGACTCAGATAAATACACAGATTATTGGTAAAAGCATAGGGTATTGTTCTTTGGTAATTTTTTTCATTTTAGATTGTAAAAAAATTCTAAATTATGTATCAAATGATCAGAGTATTAAATCTAACAAACTGTTTCTTTGACTGTGAAGTTTTCACTTCAACATTAGTTCTCTAGAACTTAAATATAAATATATTCATATACTGGTAAGTTGTAATGAACAGAATTAAAAATAATCCAAGGACTAGATTAAAATAGTAATTGTAACAAATTTATGTAATTAATATCTAACATAGAAAGAATTCTTTTGGACAAGGATAGAACATGGTAAAACATGCTCATAATATGAAAATAATTTTATGAGTGCCAATAACAGATGTCCATAGTGGATATGCTTGTTTGCATAAATATTCCTAATGAGCAAACAAAATACATATTATATAAAATACCTCTACTCAACAGCCTGTAAAGGACCAAGGCATCCGAGGCACACCATGCAGCTTTTCGTGTTTGTGTGATGGTTGCATGGATAGTACAGCGCATCACCAGCTGCTAGTTGTGGTATTCACAGCCAGGAGGTGCTACTGTTATCTCAGTTGGCTATCAGTTCTGCCTCACGACACTGAGTGCACGCCATACGGAGCCTCCGCCAGGAATTGAACCTGGGACCACGAGTACATCAATCACCCATGCTAGCCACTATACCACCTAATGAGAACAGTTTCTAAATGGGATCTTTAGACAAACTACTGGAAAATACTTTTATCAGAATTTTTACTTTTAACACATACACACTTCCCAACATGAAACACTAATGTTTCAATTTTGTTAGTTTCATTAGCAGCCATCTTAACACCAACTTTGTCACTACTTATTGCCACACTGCTAAATACTTCGTTCTTGACGAGACCTTTCCGTGTTTTCACCATCTTCAGGTCTTAAACGACAATTTTTTTATCTCTACAAACCTATAAATATACCTAAATACCCCCCCCCTAATTGTTTGAATTTGCTCAATTCGCTGAGTGAATTCAAACAATTGGGGGGGGAGGTCTTTAGGTATATATATATATATATATATATATATATATATATATATATATATATATATATTGCGACAGTACAAATAAGTGATGTACTGAGCATTGAATATAAAAATTTAAATTTACCTAATAAACTGTAAATAATTAATAATATATTAGAAATAAGCATGTCAGGGATTGCAAGCTTGGCTCAGACAAAAATATGAACAGGTGTTTCGACCTGAATCGACGTGCACACACACACAAATGTAACTGAAAGTGTGTACACCAGTATTTTGCTAGTGTGTGTGAACGCAGGTCTATGCAGGCGAGTTTACCACCCCAAGATGAATAATTACACAATTACTGTTTTTCCGTAATTATTCATAAACTATAATTAAGAATTAAAATCCAAAACCATAATAAAATGTAATAAAATTTACTAAATACTGTGTACAAAAACCACGCGAAAGTGCCACACCGTACGAGTGTAATAGTGAAATAACTGTGTAAAAATCGAAAGGGTTAAGTTGCAATGTCCAAAATTACAGTGAACATGTGTTGTAAAAATAGTTATAAGATAAGTATAAGAGTATACTTACAGGACTCTGCAATTCGCAGAAATATAAGAAATAGCGAATTTGACAAAGAGTGGGGGAACTGAATCCAGAGACAGTTTCTGACATGTCGATTTCGTACCACTGCAGGGTGTCGACCAAGACATGGGTATAAATAGGACATGCAAGCTGCAGTGGTTCTCTTTCTTAAATCATCCACGGTGCAGCGGGAGCTTATGCCCGTCTGCATGGCGTATTTATATTTTTTGTAAATAGTTTAAATTTCCCAGTTACATACAACTATGTAACTAAGTTGTAAAGACAATCATTTTTAAATAATAACAGCAGTACATAAGAAGAATTACATAAGAAGATCCATTGACGTCAGAAACAGCACGAGGAGAGTTCCAGAGAGTGATATGACGCTGGAGTGCGAGACAAGAGAGTGATACAACGCTGGACAAGATGAAGTGATACGACGCTGGACAAGAGGAGAGTTCCAGAGAGAGATACGACGCTGGACAAGAGGAGAGTTCCAGAGAGTGATACGACGCTGGACAAGAAGAAGTGATTCGACGCTGGACAAGAGGAGAAGAGAGACAGCCGACGCTGGACAAGAGGAGAAGAGAGACAGCCGACGCTGGAGTGCGAGACGAGGACGACTACAGATGGATCAAAATGATCGAGTATGATTGACGACAATAAGGTGATAAACAACTTATTTATATCCTAATCATACAGTGAACTCAAAGACAATTAAAGACATTTCTATTTTATTTAAAAGTAAGAGCCAATGTTTCTTGTAAAGTAGAATTAAAATCACAGGTGTTTTAGAAATACGATTAACGTAACAAGAGCTCAAATTAATATGAAATAAAATGAATACAAAGCATTTAAATGAAAACAATTAGTATTTGAGAAAACAGTACTGAGAAACAAAAGATAAATTCAATAACTATTAATATTTTGAGTACATTACAATATATAAAAAGAGATTTAAATATTGATATTTTGAAACACATTAATTGACTGAGTAGTCTGAAAATGAGATTTTTCTTTAATACAATAATTAGTAGAATAGAATATTTAGTCAGTAAGGATGTATATAGCATAAGCCTTACGGCATAATAACAAATAATAACGAATGTTTTAAATCGAAGTCAGTGCCATGCGCACAATTTTTAATAATATCAAATAAATTTGAAATACCGTTACAAGTTACATAGAGTTCTTATTGCAGATACACCTGAAACCCAATTTAAATGTTATATTGTTACATAATTTGTCAATCTTGAACGTGAGACCGGTCACGCTAAATTTGTGTATATGTATATGTATTTATGTATATGTATTGTTGCATATTTGGCTCCCAAAGAACGTGGGGCTATACAAATTAAAGTACATATAAAAATTCAAAAATTCACACAAATAAATAAGTTGCAATATATATATATATATATATATATATATATATATATATATATATATATATATGGGTTTGTAGAGATAAAAAATTGTTGTTTAAGACCTGAAGATGGTGGAGACACCGAAAGGCCTCATCAAGAACGAATTATTTAGCAGTGTGGCAATAAGTAGAGACAAAGTTTTTATTAATGTTTCAGATAAAAATTGAACTATGCCTTAAACAGCTTTCATTCTTTTTGAGCTCCGTCAGAGGTGGTACAAATAATACAAGTAATATATGACACAAATAATACACACATTTTGCCTCTGCAACTTTTTGTATAAAAAAAGCTTTCCAAAATTCATCAAGACTACCATAAGACAATTATAAATGCATAGCAGTTGAACGTTAGTTTTTTAATATTAGTCTTCAATTGAATGCTGAATTTTTCTGGATGCCACTTCTGATTCTTCACTAACTCTCACAAATTAAAATCAGAAAGTTTGGAGTGGTTGAAATTGTTCAAGTTACTGATTATAAATGTCCTTATTATGGCATTTATGACATCAACTGTGGCTGTGTTTTCAATACATCTCATCAATTTTTCCAAAATGTACAGAATACCAAAACAATGAAATCAGTATTACTTTATTCTATAGTGATGGCCAAATGATAACTTTTGTATTGCTGAATTATAAAATTTTAATTTGCAGCTATACATTTGATTGTCGCATTCTAAAAAAAAACACATAATAAAACAAAACAACTGAAAATCTAAATACGTGCCTATATTAACAACTACACTGAAACCAAAAAAAAACTGCTCGTAGTGCAATAAATTCTATGTAGGTCAAACAGGGTGTGTCTTTATCCAGTAGTACAAAGAATGCATGAAGGGATTTCACCAATCATTGAAACCACCTAACTGAAACTGATCACACATGGACAAACATCAACAAGAACATGAAAATTCTACACATAAACATAAAAAGATGAAACTAGATATCACTGAAATATACACAATACACAAAAACATACATTAATGACAGCATAAATGAGCAGACAATTTAAATTACACATGTTTTTAACATTGCTTGTAACCAGTGGCGAAGTTACATGAAGGCAATTGAGGCAATGCCTACCCTAAAAAATTCTGTACAATAAAAATTATAAATACGTATGAACTACATAACGTAAAGATTATACATTGTTACCGCAACTGTCGAATTTATTAGGCCGAAACGTGCTTTACTGAGCGACCGCTAGATGGTGACAGGTGAGACTTGGCATAGCTCGTTTGAAGCGAATGAGGCAACATGAACTTGCCTCAGCGTTTTTTTATACATCGTTTGTAAGCAATGTGCCGGAGTGATGGGGAAGTGAAGGGATGGGGGATTGTCCCGTGCTGTACACATAGAGCATTGAGGCATGCCTCACTTCTGTGGTCCAAACATTCAATTTGAAGCGTGCTGTGTTGTTTATAAGTGTGTTTATTTTATGCGGTTATTAAAAGTGTCCCTGTTATTCCGCTGAACTAACAGATGATCAAGATTGTTATATGAATTATTTGTAACATTAAACATATATATAGAAACTAATCAAGTTTAAAAATTTGAAGTTCAATCAGCTGTATTATTGTGTATGACTAATACAAGGATTGTTCAATAGAAACACGTATAGAGCTGTAAAGCATTTTTTATTCAACGATTTTAAAAGAAGTCTCCATTAACATTAAGACATGAGTTCCACTGTTGCACCAACCTGTAGATTCCCTGCTAGTAAAATTCTTACGGCTGTTTGTGTAACCATTCGCTTACAGCAAACTCTACCTCAGCGTCCGATTTGAACCACCATCCTTTTAGTGATTCCTTAAAAAAAATTTAAGATAAGATTTTTGCCTACCCATTCATTAACTACTAGCTTCGCCACAGCTTGTAACATAGATTTGTAAACAACTGATAGCTGGTTCAGGCTTAGGTAAAAGTTAATTGAAATGTATTTATAAACATAGTGTTCTAAAAGTTGGAAAAATACATTACATTGTAGCTGATACATGAACACGTCACAAAAACAAAATTGAGAATTTATGTAATACTTATGATATTCACCTGTAACTTGCTGTGATATATCAGCAAGAACACGATATGATATATTCACTATAAGCCTTTGTGTGTGTGTGTGTGTGTGTGTGTGTGTGTGTGTGTGTGTGTGTGTGTGTGTGTGTGTGTGTGTGTGTGTGTGTGTGTGTGTGTGTGTGTGTGTGTGGAGGGAGTAAAGTAAGGTTATTTGGAGGTATAAGTAAGTTAGTGATAAATTTTTGCTTCACTGTAGCCAAACCAAAATGCCTGACTCCACATCCACCAACGCTAATAAGAAATAACAGTAATAAAAATAATTCAGATAAACAAAGTAGACTGTCAAAAAAATCTCTTCTCAAATACTATTCAGTCTTCCAACTGGAGATAAAAAGAAGGAAACTGAGCAGAAACGAAATTAAAAAAACAAAAAACAAATAGAAGATGATTGGATTTGTTCTTCTTGTGGTAAACTTTATTTTGCAGATGTTGAAAAGACCAGCGGAGCTGAATGAGTACAACGTTCTTGTGTCACTGAACATTATCATGAAAGTGAATTTTATAAATTTCAAATGTCTGCATTTTTTGCCTGTTGTGTTTAATATACTTTCCAACTGTGTCAATTTTATATGGAATTTAAAATATTTAACAACATGAAACAATTTTCTTGACATAAAAATTAGTAAGCCTGTAATTTTTTATATAAATTCTTGGATTTCGTTGTCCATGATGTGTCCGTTTCTTAACTAAATATAATTATTTCACTACGACTCGGAACACAACGTTTGTGTTCCGAGTCGTAGTGAAATAATTATATTTATATATAATAATAATGGCTCCCATGTATACCACCAAAGTAGCTTAGGAGTAAGCAGGGTAGGCTGCCTAATGTGAGCCATACGGCATACAAGGAAGGCAGTGTGGCCAGCACTACACTTCAGCCGCCCATTATTATCCCCAGGATGTTATCTCAGGTACTCATTTTCAACAAGCTGAGTCGACCTGGGGGCTGAAAAACGCAACTTGATTTTACAGTGCGGGCCTGGGAATTGAACCCAGAACCTCTAGATTAGTAGCCAGGTGCCATACCCACTGGTCTACTGAGCCGCCAGTATAATTATAATTTATATTTATATATTTATAAATTATAATATTGATCATATGTTTTAGTAAAATTTTAATTTAGTATCACAAAACAATCACTTAAGGGGAGCAGGTCGTGGGCAGGGTCCAAAAAATTGATTTTTCAAAAATGATGCTAAAAAATTCTCCATTTCTTTCTGTTTCAGAAAATGTATACCATCATATACTTAATTCACCATTTAATAGGATAAAAAAAGTTTTGAATAGAAGTGTGCACTGCATGCAATAGGTGAACTAAGTGCGCAACTCTAGTGCGGCTTACTAACTACATTCCCCATTATACCTTACACTTGTTGTAGTGTAGTTTTTGTTTCTAAGTCAATAGTATTTCATATTTCATGTTGGCTAAACTGTAAGAAGCAGACTCAACAGCTGATTGTTCGCAGTCTGGCTCATCCAAAAGCATGTAGGCTCTAGATTGCGGAGACTAAAAAAAAAGATATGAAAAGAGTAAAACTAAAGATGGAAAAGTATTGGCAGGTAAAGGAAGGCTCACTGATGAAGAAATAGACCAGCTTCAACAGTACTACAGACTAGCTATTAGGCAAAACCTTATTAGTGTTAAAGCAATGAGGAAGTTGATCTGGGCGACTTACTTTCATAAATTGTCATCAGGTAAGAAACTGCAACATCAATAATTGATTGATAATTATTATGCTCTACCCACAGTGACACATAGTGTAAATATAATAAAGACCAACAGAAAGGTGAAAAATAAACACATAAACATTCATTACCAGAGGCATTTATGGATATTGTGAAGCCAATATTCAGATTTATCAAATGTCAACCTACTAAAATCCTGTCTTCATGGAAAATCCCAATGAAAGTGTAAATGGAGACATTTGGCAAAGGGTACCAAAAACAGTTTTGTAGGCCAGCAGGTATAGGAACTAGGAGCAACAAATCCAGTCCTCTGTTTTAATAATGGTTTTATAGCAAAAGTAAATGTGCTTGAAAGCTTGGGCTTCTGACCAGGTAATCTAATGGTTGAAGGCCTGATGAAAATTGATGAGGAAAGAATATAAGAAGCTGATAAGCAGGTGGGAAAAGAACATAAAATGAAAAAAATAAGAAGAAGGCTAATGAAGAGGAAAAGAGAGGACAGTGACAGTGCAGAATATTACTCTGGAGTATTTTAGTTTAAGTGTAAAGTGTTGACAATCTTTTAAATTCGTTTCCCTGAAAGTACAGTTTTTTTAGTCTTTAGGTACCATTTGTTAACAAACTATTAAACCCATCAACTTCAAATTTGGCACAAATCTTTCTTATGGTGAGCAATTCCATGCATTTTTGTTAAAATATATTAACTTTTACCATGCTTGAAAAGGTTTTGTATATTTAAAAATGTTCATCAAAATAAAACTAAAATAAATGTTTTTTCTCAAAAACTATTTATGTTATTTTTTGTTTAGAATGAAATTGAACAGGGTACTATGTTAAGTAAACATAAAAAATTTCAAGTCAGTAGCTTCAATAGTTTTTTAAAATAATGGTACCTAAGCAATGATGTGTTCTCCATATGATTAACATAGGAGTACCACCCACGACCTGCTCCCCTTAAATACCTGTTGTCAGATCTGTACAATTATATTATGTAAATAATAAAAATCCGAGTTGTTTGGAATTTTATTAAAATTTATCACCAAATTACCTTACTTTACCCTATATGTATGTATGTATATATGTATAGTGTCTGGATGCACACATGAAATATTTGTGTAATGTTTTATTGGATTCATAAGATTTTTATATACATTACAATAAATTATTTATGTTCTTAGTGAGAGTGAAACTGTCAAACATTGGGTCCTTGATGATCACTGCACTACTCTCTTCTTACCCCAACCTTACCCTGACCTCACACTTCCAACAAAGTGTGGTCAATTTTATTACAAAATATTTCAGACTTTGGGATATCCAGATTCAGATCACATGAAAAAAGTTTTCCAGGTACAGCTAATTATTTTTCAGTAAATATACATTTTTCTTTTCCTGTATCTACTAAGTAAAACTTACTGAACAAATAATTTCCATTTCATTAAGTAAATGATTATTCAGTCAATATATGGTTTAATTTACTTCACTGTGATCTATAAATTGCAAACCACTATTTGTGTGTAATGAATTGAAGACAAATAGATTTTGTGGTGTGTATGCACATTTCTTAAAAATGAATGAGCATATATTCACAAGAATTGCCAAACTGCTCTCAAGTATATTAGGAAAGATCTATGTATTTATGTTACATTTATTTTGTTCACATATAAACAATCTGATTTATATGATAGTAAAAGAAGTAGTGTGTGACATACATATAACACGTGTGTGTGTGTGTGTGTGTGTGTGTGTGTGTGTGTGTGTGTGAAAATAAAAAAGTGCTTTTAAACATGTCTCATATGTCTCTGAACTCAGATTTTAATAATCTTAGAAGTATAAATACATTTTTTTAGTCGCTGAATGCTTTTCATTAGCTGTTAACTAACAATGAAATGTCTGTTATAGTTATGTAACAGATCACTGACATGGATAAAACAACACAATCCAAACACAAAATCATTTATGTTAAATACAGACATATCAAAACCTAAATGGTTTGATCCAATGTCAAGATTAAAACTTGTTGAAATGCTGTGCAATTATTTAAGGTAAGGATTTTATTTATCAGCTTTATTTATAAAATAAAAGTCAACAACTACCAATTTCAAGTCTAATAACCAGTCACATTTTGTAATACCGTATTTTAAACAATCTTGATTTCATTACGATTAAAACACGATTTTGTATATAATTTTTGCAGTAAATTTTAATTTGAAGCTTTCTATGACATTCCATAATGATGCTGTTTAGATTAATATTTTAGAAAATTCACCAAATTACTGAGAAAGTTCACAAAATTAGATTATACATATAGGCTATTCTGTATATAACGTTTTAAAAATTAATGAGCAACACAAGTTAATGTACACCCATATAGATAAATTATTTAAGTGCCCTTCCATTCAGTAGCCCAGTGGCAAATTGTCAAATGACACTGGGTGGTAAAAGTAATCAGAAATGAAGTCCCAAATGACCGACTTATAGTCAGCATCTGAGATACCTCTGTCAATGGTGCCTCCATCCAGTCATCAAAGACCTTGGCCTTGCCTTCTGCTGAATACATAATGCCATTTAGAATTTCTAAAAGGTTACGAGTCCTCTCCTTGTGGGTCAGTCTACTCACACCACTCTTCAGACAAAGGCATGGTTGACTTCTACAGATTATAGGTAACAGTCCTACTGATCAGAGTTCAACAGCAATTGTTGGACATAAAGAGACTGGCCTGAAAGCGGCCCATCAGCAGTGCGTTCTCAGGTTCTTTGCCACCTGTGGTGGAGCTTACGCTGGAGTCAGATGGTGTGGAAAGCTTCAAGTGGAAGGGCCAATTTACAAAAGTTCACCTTTTAAGTGTGTGCCATTTCTGATACCTTAGATCAACTCTGTGATGAGTGGCATGGACATCCAAATAATCATGAGTAACGATCATGTCCACTGGGATAGATGGACACCGTCGAGCAGTTTGTTGTGAAAGGAGCACCAATTGCCCTAATAATACACCTCAAGGTAATGGTCAGGGTAAAGCTGATAGCTCTCAAACTGTTATAAAGAGGAGATTGTTATTGGACAAAAGACAGATAAGACCTGAATATGACATGCCACATTCCTGACAACAGAGTCATTGACCAGAGTAGGAGACGTGAGTAGGATGTTCAGAGCTAAAAACATGAGGTGTCTGGGAGTTGTCTTGTAGGTGTTTGTAGTCCTATTTTTCCAATACGAAGGTTTAGTGCTAAGGTTGTTGGCAACAATTGTCAAAAGTGAATGTTTGAGGAAAGCGTTCCACTACTCGAATGGGGGCACTGTCTGCCGTCCAGACCAAAGATATGCTGAAACAAGGAGCAACTCAGATCCATAAGCGCCCAACACTACTGCACAACTTTCAATGATAGAAGTGTCTAGAGGGGCACTGGCCTATGTGATATTCACCTTTGGACCAGAATCACCTTTTCTCCAGATGGTAACAAGTTTAGTGTAAGCAGGAAGTGAAATTGATTATTAAAGTCTAGATGAGTCTTGTAAACATGCATGACATTGGTATCGTATTCCGCTAGAGGGGACATACCGTTGGCATTCCAAGCGACAATCCACAGGTGTCTAACCATTGAGAGGGAGGGAAGGGCAGAAAAGGTTTGGAAAACAATCATCAGCATAGTGGTAATGTCTGGAGCAGATCAAAGGTTCTGTACTAGAGTGTTAGCCCAGGTGGTCAGGGGGTCAGCAGGAGCCAGAGAAGGTTCATGGCCCACGGACTTCTCTGAGTAGCCTTGGCAGGGGTAATTGGTTGCTCAGGGCTAGCGGACTGGCTGCTCACTAGTGGTAGTTGGGGGAATTAAGGGGGCAGAGGTTTCCTGTGAAGTTTGTGCACGTTGAGCCTGCAAAGCACGTTGTTGTAGGGCTTGCAGCAGTGACGAGTGCACTGTTATTGTTTTTAAAAGTGGAAGGATAGGTGAAGGTTTATAGTTTATAGGCTACACCTGAGTAGAATGAACTGGATGCCAGGACTGGAATGTTAAGGGCAGCTCTGTAGCACCAGGACAGGACTCCAGAGGCAACTTGAGTCAATGCCAGGGCCTTTGTAAAAGTGCTGGTGAGTGACAGGGAAGCAGCTCACTGGTTAGGGGCTGGTTATGTATGCAACAATTGAAAATAAAATTATTTACTTAATGAAAGAACAGAAAACAGACAAAATAAATTTTCCGATACAGAAATGAGAAACCAAACAAATAAGCGCATGTATACTTTATTTATCTTCCACAAACAACCGTTTCATAAAAAACAATGTACATGAAAGATGCCAAATGTAATTGTAAGGTTGCCTATCATTGTTTTTACAGCCCATTAGTAATCTGACAGGCTATCTGTTAAGTTGATCTACAATTGTAAAGGCTGTTATCATTAATTAAGTTTCATGAAAAGGGGTAATCTCCTGTTAAATAGTTCTAAGGGCCCTTAAATTCATTACGGATGTCGATAAAAGTAGGAATTAATCTACTTCAGAACTTATAACAGTTAACAGTTTTGAAAGTAGTTCATTAGAATCAGTTTTGCATTTATTATTAAATTTAATTTCTATTACTGTTGGTTTTTAATTCAAATTATTCATATTTAACTCTCATTGTTAGATGGTAAACATTTACCATAATTTATTTACCAGTACAAACTTGTTTTCCACATTTCCTGTCAATTTATTTATTTCATATATGTAACAATTCATTTTTTTTAATAATTTCTAACTCATGTTAATAATGCTACTTCCAAGTAATCCATTAGACAACCTGATGATGCTTTCAACCTTGATTAGATTGAAAATTATAAAAGGACAGTTTCCTTCATGTTTTCTTCTTAAATTGACTCCTATTATTGTAACATGTAAGCTTACATCATTCCCATAAGTTATTTTATCACTCTCTCAAATACACAGTTGTACAATTTCATTTGCGTAGTCTTCAAATCTGTAATCCTTCCAATTCTCTTTCTAATTCAACTTCGTTATGTGAGACTTTGACATACAGTAACCTTCATCAACTCTGCCCTTAACAAGGCACATCTACCCATTAATATAAAATCAAAACTTTTTCTGCTTTGAACTTTAGCAAGATAATAGCAACATGCAAGACAATAGTTGTCTTATGGAGCTGGCCACGTATTACTTTACTTTTAGGGACAGTTTATCACCTTATGCACTTAAAAAGCGCTCTGCCTTCAAATTGGTTCTCTGTTGGGTCCCAACTAATAGAAGGGTTTACACTTTAGTACAATCTATAGAGCTATTCCCCATTACCCAGCTGCCAAGGAACAGACACAAAGTATTTTTAATACTGATTGAACATACTTTTTTTGTATAAAAGTATAGCTGATACTTATAGGCTTAAAACATGATTATAAGTAGTGTCAAGGACATTTATGTTTTAAGAAATTGTGTTTTAAATTTAAATTTAAACAATTTACTACCATATATAATAAAAGTAGGACATGTATACCCTGTTTTTTGTCTTATTCAATCAGACCTTGACATTTAAGTAATACAAAGGAAGCTCCCAATGCAAATATTAAAAGAGTTAATTTCTACATGAATAGGACTCAATTTACATTACTCATAAGATTATGTTTAGTTAAAAAAATTCTGACAAATGTTGCAATCAAATGAAGTATGTTCTTTGTATATGATGATGATGATGATGATTACTAATATTAAAATTAATAATATATATAATAATTATTATTCTTCCTAATATTATTAAGAAGAGGTGATTTGGATGTTCCATCCACTATCAGACTGTTTTACATGTGTGATATTGGTACTTCCAGGAAGAATCCATTTTGACTTACTGCAAGAAAAAAGGAAATATGCAGGGTGATTCACGAAGATATGCAGAGACTTTAGGAGCTCTTTCTACATGTAAAAATAAGAAAAAAAGTTCATATAAACATAGGTCCGAAAACGGTTTGTTAGCGAGTTATGGCTTGCGAACCAGTTCGCCTTGATTTCTGGTCCCACGGTAAAATGACGCCATACTGAAATCCGTGGGGTATAAAGTGAAGGGTATATTTGGTAGCTTCTTATAGTTTTTGATCTGAAAAATTGAATAAAAGAGGTCCCAGAGCTCATCTTAATTAGTTGTTTTGAAATTCTGGGTAAAACACAAAAAAGTGGAATAGAAAAACACACATTTTTAGATTTGGGATAAAATAACTTCGTTAATTTGCTAATAAACAAATAAAAATGTCTAACTAACTTTGTAGAGAATTTAATTATGAGAAAACTGATATGTATAATGTCTATTAAAAGTAAGGACAAATTTGAGAAATTTGACTTTAATTAAAAACAAAACAGACCAAAATGCGCCAGAAAAGTGTTACAATTTACAGGAATGGCATTGTAAACTTTCGAAACACCTACACTTGGGCAGACAAAAACCCACGAGACTGCCCGCAAGACATGACCAACATACTTTTTCATTTAATGTGTGGTGCGGTCTTCTGGGTGATAATCTCTTAGGCCTGTTTTTCTTACCATCAAGGCTTAATGGAAGACAATACTTACATTTTCTGCAAATAACTCTGATGGAACCCTTGGAAGATATTCCACTTCCAGATAGAGTGCAGATGTGGTTTTTGAATGATGGTGCATCTGCTCACTACTGTCGTCATTTGATGAACCATTTAAATAATACATTTGGTAAGCGATGGATTGGTCGAAACGGACCAGTAAAATGGCTATCTCGAATTACCCAGAAAAGTCTTACAATTTTAAACAGATCAAAGGTTTTCGTAAATGTTTTCATAAAAAATGTAACTGTAAACAAATTAAAAACTTATACTATTGAAGTTTTCCTTCAAATGATTAAATATCAAAATTGGTAAATTGATAAAGCTGCAAACGTTAGTTCAAAGCAGTTGTTTAATGTGGCCATTTTGTTGACTGCCAGAATTCAGCTCGGGGAATCCATGCTAGCCGGGCACATTTTGTAGAATCAGGATTATTCTTAACAGGATCTCCATATTCTATTATACGTGTATCAATTCTTCTTGTGTGCCAATACTAGCGGAATAAACTAACGACTTCATTCAACCCCAAAGGAAAAAATCTGCTGGCGTGAGATCAGGAGATCGAGGTGGTCATTTTACTGGTCCGTTTCGACCAATCCATCGCTTACCGAATGTATTATTTAAATGGTTCATCAAATCATGACAGTACGAGCAGATGCACCATCATTCAAAAACCACGTCTGCACTCTATCTGCACGTGGAATATGTTCCAAGAGTTCCATCAGTCGTTTGCAGAAAATGTAAGTATTGTCTTCCATTAAGCCTTGGTGGTAAAAAAAAAACGGGCCTAAGAGATTATCACCAAGAAGACCGCACCACACATTAAATGAAAAAGTATGTTGGTCCTGTCTTGGGGGCAGTCTCATGGGTTTTCGTCTGCCCAAGTGTAGTTGTTTCGAAAGTTTACAATACCATTCCTGTAAATTGTAACACTTTTCTGGCGCATTTTGGTCTGTTTTGTTTTTAATTAAAGTAAAATTTCTCAAATTTGTCCTTACTTTTAATAGATATTATACATATCAGTTTTCTCATAATTAAATTCTCTACAAAGTTAGACATTTTTATTTGTTTATTAGCAAATTAACGAAATTATTTTATCCCAAATCTAAAAATGTGTGTTTTTCTATTCCACGTTTTTGTGTTTTACCCGGTTTTTCTTAAAAACTAATTAAGATAGAGCTCTGGGACCTCTTTTATTCAATTTTTTAGATCAAAAACTATAAAAAGCCACCAAATGTACCCTTCACTTTATACCCCACGGATTTCAGTATGGGGTCATTTTACCGTGGGGCCAGAAATCAGGGCGAACTGGTTCGCGAGCCGTAACTCGCTAACAAACCGTTTTCGGACCTATGTTTATATGAAGTTTTTTTCTTATTTTTACATGTAGAAAGAGCTCCTAAAGTCTCTGCATATCTTCGTGAATCACCCTGTATAGGGGACAGACAGATTAGCATAGACAAGATAAAATAAAAATAACACCATGAATAATAACAATGCAGAAATGGTAAAAACAATGGTCACAGGGTATCAAATGCAGATGGACAATGAAGATGATAAAGAATTTTGATTCTTGGATAAGTAGGAAACATGGGGAGATTGGGTATTAATATCCTGTAACTCAGTTTCTTACAGGAGTAAGACAATTTCAGTCTTGTCTTCAGAATGTGGTAGGACTGCTAGAAAAATCTGTCCACATTGTGGACATGAGAAATAAGGCATATACTATACATTTTTTGTATAGCCTACAGCAAATGGATAGATGAGATACATCACCTAAAAGGCATAGTGGGACCCATTATCCCCCACAAAATCATTGGAAAGATGCTAAGTAAACATAAAAACTGAACTGAACCAGCAATTTATATCAAGAATTTCCTAAAAAAAAAAATAATACAGAAACAAATTGAGACCGCCACAACATTCAATAGTAACGTTACTCAAGAAACATGAAGCCTAAACAGGCAAGGAAATAGCAACACTGTGAAGCATTATGGGAGCTTAGTACCATGGTGATTCTTACTAGAACAAAGGAGATAAGAGTTTTAGTGGATGCAAGCCCCACACACAGGAAGCACCCTCATCGGGGGGGGGGGAGGGATTATTGTCATCATCATTATTATTAATATTATTATTACTACAAAGGACTAGTCCAATACTAACTAGCTAATTATGAAGTTAATTGCTGTTTCTTTCTTGATAGTTCAAAACAAGATCTGGATGTAGTGATTTTGGAAAATGCTGAGCTCTCTACTCAGTTAGGAGTTACCATTCTATTGGCTGTTAGTCTTAACAGTGGATGCAGTATTCGTGAGTTGTATTTGTGTAGATTTTTCAAAATTCATGAAAACCCACATATTGGCAGTTTATCTGGTAAGCACACAAATCATAAATATTAAATATTATGCATACTGAAATGCTCTGTTGTTGCCTTGTCTTGATTTTACTTTTACTCTTATCACTATTGGAATCATTTGACCAGTAGAAATGTTTTTTACTAATGCACAGACGCATTTCATGACAATTGTTACACCGTCAGTATGAAATATAGTAGTTTTCATCTGGGCATAAGTACATAGTACTTACATCGTAGAAATGCATCTGTGCATAAGTTTAATATGTTTCTACCGGTCAAGTATAGCAGTAGTGACAGTATCATGTGTATATACTTTGAGATGTTCATTGGCCAAACACCTTGTTGTGAGGCTAACAAAATTTTAATCAATTTTGTACACGTGTATAAAATGTATGTAGTATGTCGTAGCGGTTAAGTTGGCTGCAATAAGGACATAATGAGAAGATTAAAAGCATGCAAGTTTCCTTGTGAAGCAACAGTATGTGACAGACAGATTCTGTGTGAGTGAAACAGCAAATTGTTTTGTGTTCCCACCTCCTAGCCTCCGTTTAAGTGGCATAATTCTGTCATTTGCTCCATGATGGAATGTAATTGAAGTGATACAATTAGTAGTTGTCAGATTCTATACTTCTGAGTGAGTGTGTGTGTGTGTGTGAGAGTAACATATCAGTAACTTTTATCATCTTGTTCCAGACAGTCTTGAAAACATGAAAAAACAAGTCCCTCCAACAAAATATGATGATGCACATAAAATTTTAGAAGAACTAAGAAATAAAAAGAATATGGTTTCTTCAATAACAAGGGGCAAGCCTTCTTCAGTTAGGCACTTGCCAGCTAACTTTGTCTCAACTGAAGAAAAAAATATTTCTGAAATTTCAAAAAATCATTATTTTGAAGATAATTTAACCACATGGACAGAACAGTTGACTTCAGAATTTATAAAGTCCAGCAGCATACTTATTAAAAATGAATCATATAGTAGAGAATGTTTACAAGAGTGGATAACAAATTTAATACTGGATATCTTAATAAAAATGAGTTCACATTCATTAAAGGGTTTGGAGCACATATCAGCTAAGGTATCAGAACTGATTGAAAGTGAGTGCCAGAAAAATGTTATTGATTCAAATAACAATCAAGAATGTATTAAAGAGATAATAGAAACCTGTGTTAGTAGTTGCTTGTCTAAAATGACCGCAAGAGCCACTTCAGAAAAGGAGCTGGATAATAATGGTAAAAACTTTTCAGATTGAGTATTTATATATCAGATAACTGTTTATATTTATATTTTATTGTTTTGATTTCACAGAATAATAAAATATGTTCTTTTGTGTTTCAACCACTGTGTGTGTAGTACCAATAGTGTAGTTATGCAACTTAAAGCAAACATTTTGTTTTCTACTTTAATAATAATCCCTAAATTTGTAGCGACCGTCAATCAATGAATTTTTTAGTGGATGGTTAGTGAGAATCGGTAAAAAATAACACAAATTTTAACTATTTTGCATCAACGTTTCGACAATGTTTATTGTCATCTTCAGGACCTGTGTATGAAATACAAAAGAAATGTCAAACACAATGGAACAATTAAATATTTGGGTGAACGTGTTCGTGTATGTGAGTGTGTGCGTGCATATGTATGTATCATTGTATATGTGAAGACTATGACAGTTTTTTTACATCTTCCATTTATCTTTAAGAAAACGAGCAAATTATAGTATGACAGAACTTAATGTATACAGTATTACAATTTAAATTACTAAATGTAATGATATTTTAATTAATTAAACAAACAGTAATCAACAATTGGATATTAGATTGCTCCATAAATTGTTTATACCTACAACAGTCAACATATAGCAAAGTAAAATATATTACCTATAACTAAAACAGATTAGGGGATGTTCACTACGTAATTATTAAAAGTTATTTTTAACATGTTTCACTCCCTACTGGTATTAACAAACAATCATAATTTAGAAACATACAATTTAATAATAATGTAAACCTGTTTCTAGATATTTAAAAGAAAACTACTTCCACTTGTAGGACGACTAACAATTTTAAAACTATTTGAGGATAACTAAGGCGAATTAAACCTAAGCACAACAAATGTTTGTTAATGAAAATAATTTTTTATTTTACAAATTGCAGTTTTCAAATAGAACTAGGGTACCAGTAATACTGTAACAAAAAAAAAGAGTTTCTAGGGTTTATTTTAACCTCTTTTTATTTTTTAACAGACTTTTTACAAAGAAAAATTTGAGGCATTCCATACCCAAGCCACCTCCCATTAAGAACTCTCCCTCTCAAGTCCCTCACAACTAGGACCCTAAAACTGAAAACAGTATACATTTTTTTTAGTTTTAAAGACTAAGTATATGCCCTCTTTTTTACAGACAGAAAAGACAAGCAAGCCTTAATACAAAATGAAATTAGATATTTAACTGAATATATAAGCAAGCACAAGTACTGTAAAATACAAAGAAGTAAACTTATAGAAGCATACAGGACAGCATTTAATGGTCTGAACAATTTGAGTATTCTGTCGGTAAATTTTTCGTATATAGCAGATGGTACAGGCAATACTTTATTATCTCTTGGTAGCATTTTGGAAGGCAAACTAAAGACATTAAAATTACTGTGTACAGAACAAGAAGTACCATCCACTGTCAGTATGCTGAATTCAGCTCAAGCATATCACATTATTCCAGATTACGTATGGAATAAAGTCCTCAAGCACTGTCCTGCACTGAAAGTACATATGGTTTTTAGTAAGTATACTTAGAGTTACTCCATTTACCACTTGTTATTTTAAATCATACTATCAACTTCAGAAAATATTGCATATTTTTAAAACATTTTTTTTTAATTTTTAACATACAATATGACTTATGATTTTATTTTAAATACACATGAACACACAGGTTAGGTTAGAAGAAAATAGTGATCATAGAAGAGACAATCAACTAGAGAAATAAAATCACAGATACAAGTTTTTCCAAAATGAAATGTAAAACAGATAAGATCAAAAACAGCGAAGATTCATAATATATATATTATATTACTAGCTGAAGTACCCGTTCTATGCCCGGGTGGCGAGCATTTTTATTGGCACATATTGATAAAGCCACGGCTGGCTATGAAGTTTAATTATAGGGCGAAAACTTCTTTGTAGACCACATTTTTTGTGTAAACTCTGTGATCTTTCTTTAAGTTGGCTTGTTGGTCAGTTCCTAAGACTTTTACCTTGACTTTCTGAAAGGACTTTGTTCTTGAAAATGCAACATAAAGTTGTCCATGACTGAATACTGAAGATGGCAAATAAATACCAACTGAATCCAGTGTTTGTCCCTGGCTTTTGTTGATGGTCATAGCAAAAGCAAGTCTAAATGGAAACTGTTTTCGTCTTAATGTAAAGGGAAGGTCAAGGTCACTAGGTGCAAGAATAACTCTTGGAATAAATACCCTGGTACCTTTTAAAGATCCGGTCAGGATTTCACAGTCAATGACTTTTGACATCATTTGCTTGACGACCATTCTGGTGCCATTTGCTGACCGGGAAGTAAGTTTTCCCTGATGTCCCTCCATTTAGGATTGCACGTGAATGTTACAAATAAGTCAGGTTTGCCATATTTCCTGACCATGGCCATAGCATCTTGGTAATTTTGAGCCATATTTCTTGGACTCCCTTGGAAGGTTGAAGGCAATATAACTTTCTTTCCAGGCAATATGTTAATGTCCTCAAAATTGTGGTTGTTCACAAATCGGTGAAGGACATTATAGTCTTCAGCTCTTATTGTGTTTTGATTTTTTTGAAACCAATTCAAACGGTTTGCCTCGGTCTTGCAATAGGCATCAACCACGAATTGGTGAGTCAGCTTTCCTGCATTGAGGAACTGGTTAAAGTATTCATCACGAATGGCAAAATGGTATGAATACCATTGAAGCCGGGACACATTTCCTTGACCAACAGCTTTCTTCAGATCTGTGGTCCACCCTGAATCCCCATATGGGAAAAGCAAAGGGTAGCACATTGGGTCACAGAGTCTACTCAGGATGGATTATATTTTGTAAAATTCCGCTTTTCGGATGAATAGTAATATCCCGATTTTCTGGGGGTCCACCATCTGCACTGTGAAAAACGGCAGCAATTTCTGGCAGTGGGAGTGTTGGTTCTGCTGGGGTGCACATTATTTACTCTTTCTCTCAAGAAAGTCATGCTATATTCAATTGGCGTTTGGCTTTCCCGATTTGCCTTTAGCATTTCATCTTGTTCAAATTTGAGCATGTTCTTGTATTCTCTAGAGAATGGATTGATATCTCCAAGAAATTTTTGGAGGTTCTCCATTACGACACGAATGCATCCATTGTTTGCTTGATTGTTCATTCTTTCTGTCAAGGCTTGGGCCGAATCCAAAATGTACAGTTGGGCATACTTTGGTGATTCACCTTGATTTGGGCGTAATGCAGATGTAGCGTGATAAATTTGCCCATGGATTCTGTAACAAAAAGAACCTGAACGGCTGGTCACTGATTGGTCAACTTGTGCTCCCATTGAGGCAAAGGCCATTTCACTGTTGTAGGATCTTATGTTTTCCATGAAATTTTTGGAATTTGGATCAGATCCATTCATGTAATTTTTAATGAAGGGATGCATTCGTATTTCTTCTAAAGCAATGGTCCCTTTATGGCAGCAATTTGACATTAATTCATTTTTGAAATGCTTGGCATTGCAAAATGGACCTTTAGCATCCGTTGGACCAAGATAACTTTCTTCAATTTCGTCTTCATTGAAGTTTTCGGGAAGCAAAGCGGTGTTGCGGGATCGGACATATCTACTCAGACGTCCTCTTTGATGTTGGTGTCCAACCCTTTGTCTTTCAGCGTTTGCCTCGAGCTCTTGTTGAAGTTGATTTTGTGGCATGTTTTCTCTCCGTTGCCGTTGACTTACAGCATTAGCTTTACATTTTGCTTGAAGCTGCTCTTCTGACATGGCTGTTCTACGGCGTCTTTGAGCTTCAGCATTACATGCTTTTTTTGCTGCAATTTCTTCAGCAGTTGGTGGTTGCTGGCGTTTAGGAGGCATATTTGATCGTTTTTATGCTCAATACCACTGTCTTTATGCTCAAAGGATTTATTTTACACTCAAAGGCTTTATTCTGTTCCCAATGGCAGGATCTTATGGCTCAAGGCTTCCAGCTTGAACCGGAGGCTGAGATTCGCCGTACGCCACCTACACACAGAAAGTGAAATCAGAGATCTGCCTTGCCACGTGAGGTCGCCTCTCGCCCTGACTCCATGGGGCATACTGGCGTCGCCTCCTCCAGCGCGCCCCACCACCTTTTCACTCCCTCTCCATCGCTCTTCCCCCTCACTCCCCCCTTCATGCTACTCCCTATACCGATGACTGACACACTACCTACCGCGTTATAGATATTTCATTACTTATTCATTGGATCATCAGAAATACGTATAAACATAAATTTTACAATTAAAACATATACAGAAATATAGGACAATTACAAAATATATAGACGTATCTGTATACAAAATTACAAAACATATCAATACAATCGCATAGTAAAAACATTAAAAACTATAGGAAACGGATAATGGTATACATTCGATGCCAGTAAATATCATTTGTTTATTTACTTGTTACTATGGTAATGAATTTTGGTCTCCTATACCGATGACTGACACCCTACCTACTACGTTATATTATAGATTATAGATGCATCATACCTGTATAATATAGTGTAAGCCTATATTGTGTATTTTGCTGAAATATGGTGAGCGTTTTGGACATCACAGTGTTAAAAGAATTAATTGCCTCTGGAAATGTATTGGTAACAATATTATCTGAATCAACAAATGTCTAACAACAATTTTCATTATAGAAAATTGACTTCTATCAATGTGTTTTCACACAAATATCTTTCAAAATACTACCAAAATTAAATAACATTTAATTTAATAGCATTGTATAGAAATAGTTCATATAATAGCATAGTTTACAGCAATAAATAGCAATAGTTTATTAAATAACATTTAATAAACTAGCGTAATTGTTTATAGTTCTAGTATCTGTGAACATTTTGGTTTTTGTAACTTTGGTAAGGACAGTATTAATATTTCATAAAGCTTATTGCATTTAATACTTTATGTACGGTACTAGGTAAACACTATCAGCAACTATACGCATAATTGTGTTGTACACTTCAGTTCTTTAGGACTTAATGTCTGTTTGTAATATTCAGCTGTCTGAACTCCTCCTCTGAATCTTCTTTTATTAAAGTACACAACTAAAATTTAAATGCCTACACAGGGTAAGTTACTAATGAACTTGCCACTAGACTAAATTACTTGACGTATATGAATGAATGTTACATTCAAGTGCTGAACAATATTTTTAGTTTGAATCCTAGAATATTCTTTATTTTATTGATTACATCCTGTGATCATATTCTTGTAATTTTATATATTTTAGTATCAGTAAAATTATTTTTTTATATTGTAATAATCAAACAAGTGATAGATTAAAATTAGGAAAAAACAATGTGATGTAGATAATTAACTTTTCACATGTCTATACATAGGCCTGTATGGACTGTTTTGGAAGAATTAAATAGTCTAAAATAAGAACCACATACTTAAACATATTTAGTATTTTGGTATTTTTCATTATAATTCACTGGTATTTTGCAGACACTATTCTGATATGGAACAGTAGTATTTTAAATAAAAATTACCTTATTCCTGAGCCCCACACACACACACACACACACACACACACACACACACACACACACACACACACACACACACACACACACACACACACACACACACACACACACACACACACACACACACACACACACACACACACACACACACACACACACACACACACACACACACACACACACACACACACACACACACACACACACACACACACACCAATCTTTCAAACAACAGCACCATCTCCCAAAACAGAACTATGAGTGCTCTGATGCCTCTGATGAAGCTTGCAATGGACAAAAGAGCTGGCAGAGGTAATAAAGTAAATTTCTATCTAAAATACCAGTGTTCTGCATTGGAATATAGTGTTTGCAAATCGATAGT
Organism: Magicicada septendecula; assembly: GCA_034769895.1. Taxonomy (NCBI): domain Eukaryota; kingdom Metazoa; phylum Arthropoda; class Insecta; order Hemiptera; family Cicadidae; genus Magicicada; species Magicicada septendecula. The sequence goes on from CM068367.1 coordinate 379,966,670, forward strand.
GATACTCAGACATGTTGTGAACAACAAAACCCAAGAATTAAAATCCACAACATGATAACATAATGAATCTTTAATGATAGAGCACATATTTTTAAATTATTGTTTTTACAGTTTGTATTCGTGGTCACTACTATGTCAGAAAATATCTGTCAAAATCTATTCCTTTAGTTTCATTTCAACTGGATACTGGCCTTTATTCAATTCCATTTCGACCAGATTTTGACTGTATTTTCAGAAGTCTTATGCTGTGGTTTCCTCATGTACTAAGTATGTATAAATTAAGAAGAACCTAATTTCCTTAACTATCTGTTTGCTATTTTAATATTAATTTTTAACAATAATATGCTTTACTGTAACATAAAAACATTCATACGTAAATTTTTATGCGACCTAGGAAACACTTAGTTTCATAAATGTGAACATTTATATTGCACATAAAATTTCAATAATAAGAGAGAAAGCACCATTTATTTCTAAATTGTGATATGTATATAGATACAACATAGTGTCATTTTGAAAAACAATGTATCTTTCTCTCATGTGTACACAATGATAAAAATATTTAAAATAATAATATTTGCTATTTGCTTATACTATGAGATGCAGTTTAAATATGTGCTGACAAATACCACTATTATATTAACGACTCGGAACACAAAGTTTTTTATAAGTAAAAACATAAAGTTTTATGTTTAAAAGGCTCTCTGAAGAAGCCTTTTAAAGGTGAAAACCAGTTCAGGCTGTAAGGTAAAACTTTATGTTTTTACTTATAAAAAACTTTGTGTTCCGAGTCGTTAATATAATAGTGGTATTTAGTTAAGTAACGGACACGTCATGGACAACGAAATCCAAGAATGTGCTGACAATTACATGATCCTGCCTACACAACAAAGCAATTAATAAAAGGATACCATTTTATCCAGAATGTTGTGGCAGTAACATCATAACAACTGGAAAAGTTCATTCTATATTTCCTTACCTATATATATTGAATGAACAAAACTACATGCCAATATAGTTGACATAACATAAAAAATAGTTACCTTTATATCTTGCCACAACTGTAAAAAGTTGTTAAAATAAGCTAGGCCAAGTACTACTAGTTATTCTGCTACTAGTTAAATATTGGTAGCCTCAAACTGACCAATATGTTCTCAATTATGTTAAGAACACATGCTGTCAAGTTAAGATTTAAAAAATGCGAGTTCTACAAATATTGTTAAAAACATCATTACTACATTACTTTTGTAATTACTATAAATCTTAACTCCATACTTTATATTTAAATTTAGCTACTAGTATATTTTAGCTTACATGTAGTTTTGCAGGTTCATATTATTTTCAAAATGTATGAATGTAAAATAAATGTACTGAAACAATTTTATTAAAAAATTTTAACACAAAAATATTTTAATAATAGCTCTAATTACATATTATCAACCATTTTATAACATAATACAAAAAAGATTCAATATGCAAACTGTATACCGGTAACATAATAAATATATTATTTTTAAAGTGTGGTATTTTTAATCATCTTACCATCACAGACTCCTGTATAGGACTTGATCAGCCAGAAGCTTCATGTGAAAATGATACTTTTTAGGGCCAATTTACAACTTACAACTGAATTGAACCCTAAGAAAACCACTATGCACATTTCATCCATAAAAAGATACATTTGCAAATATGTTATAATTGTTTAATGTATTTATTAATAACTAGCTGTACCCGGCCACGCGTTGCTGTGGCTCAGTCAGGTTAAATGGAAAAGAAAGAAAAGAGAAAGCTTACCTTTCTAATATGTTTAATTTCACAATGCTTGTGGGTATACAAAATTTGTTGTTGTTCCATTGTTTGTGCAGATATAGAGATTGTCTGGTTTGCCGACTCTAGAACATGCAACATATAATTGCCCATGTGAGAAGCAATCCGTGTCTAGATCTAAACCGCACAATTCTAAAGATTGGCCCTGAGCTTTGTTTATCGTGATTGCAAACGCCAATCGAATTGGGAATTGTAATCTCTTAAATTGAAATGGCATATCCGTTGGAATCATAGGAATGCAAGGAATGAGGACATCTTTACCTTTGAAAGGTCCTGTCAAGATTGTTGCTTAAAATTTTTTTACTGCAAGCCGAATGCCGTTGCAAAGCTTTGGCTGGTTGATATTTCGCAACATGATAATTGGCACGCCGATTTTCAATTGCAGTACGTGCGGTGGCATCCCTGGCAGATCGAGTGAATTCAAAAATTCTGTTGGATAATTAACCGCTTCATCTGCTTCCACAACAGTGTCGACGGACTTGTATGTGAATGCCTCGCTTTGAATGTTAGACTGAATAATATTGTTAAGTTCGTAGACGTCTTTGTTCTTGGCGGCAAGAATAGCTCGTTCACTCAGCCAATCGTGATTCTTATAATTGGTTTGAATATTGGGAAATACTTTTTCAACCAATTCTTCTTTTGACGTCACTAAATTGCAGAAGTTATGAGGCAATGAAATTCGTCCTGAGGTCAGATCAACCGGCACCTTTCCGTTCCCAATTTCCAGCAATTGATGTGAGAATATCTCAGCTGATCGATCGTTTTGCAGCTGGACACGCATATTTGTAGTTAATTTCAACGTCTTTACGTGTCGCCACAAAGTAGAGTATTTCAGGCAAGCATTTATTTCGTCCGCTGGTGTCGATCGAGGAATTACAGGTAATGTTTGCGTTCCCAATATTAATGCGTTCCCAGATGGTCTGATGTTTCCACGCAAATCTTGCAATGATCGATCAAGAGTGTAACGAGCAAAAATTTTTAAAATTTTAAATTTTCACCTCGACGGAGTACGTTCACACGAGGCGGTGTCAACGACTTATAGTTGGCGCAATAAATAAGGCGTAATGAGAAGATGTCAGTACAGCGTCGCTAGCTTGACAATAGAAAGACATTAAGTTCGATACAACTATAGAAATTGGTGGCACAAGATGACAGGGAAAGTGTAGTCCAGAATTATTGCTCACTACAGCTGGAACAATATAGGCAAGGACATTCACACTTGTACCGAGAATTGTGGCAGATGTTTGACCATGTTACGTCAGTATACGATAAACGACAAAAACGAGTGGAACTACATATTACAATGGAAAGGATGCGCTGCACCTTAAGAAACAATACAGTAGGATAGATCTGACAAAAACTCAAGTCATGTTACGCAGCTGGAGTTATCGTCTAAGTGACAGACAGAATTTACGAGTGGAAAGTTGGGGTGACTTCACCAGCCAGCAGATGTTCAAAATTACTAAGAGCCACAAAAAAAGGGGTATAACATAGAACAATAAGCCGGGAAGATCGAAAGTACAGATAATGGCAATCTAGAGAAACACAGAGTTTACTTCAGACAATAGGTTGATAGACAAGTGTCTAATAGCCGTGGTTTCTACGAAAAGGGTCAATGTTCGTCAGAGCAAAATCGGGGGACGTCTAAGAACCTATCAGATGCCTTCAGCCAGGGAGAAAATTGGAGGTGAGGAGTGTTTCCATAGCAACAGAAACGGAAGACCTATCGGAAGAACTATGACGTAGGATCTCGACATGGTGGGACAGAATATTCCAAGAAAATTCAAAACTGACCAATCTCAAAATGAAGTAGGCGTGAACTGCGCCAGAGACAAAATTTTGAGTAGGGACGAGTTAATAAAACTATCTGTCCAAGACGGAGGTAAGGGAGTCTATATCTAATTTTTGAAACAGTCTATACTCAATTTTTGAAACAGTTTCTACTCAAATCTTCAAGCAGTTGATACTCAGATTTCAAACAGTTTACTCTAATTGTTCGGAGTTAGTTTTATTCTAAGTTCACAAGAGTACATTAATTGTGCGGAGAATTAACTCGAGTACGGGACTTAGTACGTTAACCTGTAACTTAAAAGACTTAGTAATATCTTTACGTCACGATAATAAGTCTTAGTAAACTTTTAAAGAGTGTATTTCGAAGTGTGTTGTAACGGACTTAGACGAGAATGATATAAAGTGAACAATCAGACCGTTACACGAACAGATATCACCACATAAACGATATACTAAACAGTTGAACTTAATATAGTGTTACTACACCTTATTAACAACATAATGAACATGAAATATTAAACTAATTAATAAATTATACGAATATTTAAAGAAGCAGCGATAAGTGAAACCAGACATGTACATTAACGTCAAAACGAACACACAACATACACCGTAAGATGGAAAATTTGATTGAACACTAAACTTCAATTATTCACATAAACAAACGCCAACGCGAGTGACCGGAAAAGTGAGTGTTAAGTGATTGTGGTAAAACAGCATCCGACGAAATGTGTCTACGAGCCATCTCCATCACTGGAACTCGACTGCACCAACGCTTAATGGATATTCAATAATCAAGTAACCATTATTTTAATCATTTCTATTTAGTTACTTCTACTGACCTGATTCTTTCAAAGAATTCATCCCTGAGAAATTATTAAGAAACGCAATGAATAAATCTGAATAAAAGTAATTAATGAATGTATTAACAAAAGCCAATTTGGGATTTAATGAACGCATTAAATAAGTAGAATATGAATTGTTATATTATTTGATTTATATATGTATGTACGTTTTCCTTGTTTTCAGCATATATTGAAACATGAATTTGTTCTTATAAAATATGTATGTATTTCAGGTACAGCACGTATCATATGTACAATTTTAATTTGTTGTGAATTATAAATAAATTAGTAATTTAAGTTGATCATATATATGCGTTCATTGTTACCAATTACATCCCAGATATTAACTTAAAATTTTGGAGAAATATAAAATAGATTTTCAAGAGTTTCATATGTTCAAATAAAGTAAATAAAGTGACAACGTTAATCAACTAAATGATATCAAGTATGTGTTTATGAGAATCAGAATAGTCATACATAGTATTAAATGGTCGTATAACACACGGCATGAAAATAATCAATTAAAGCAAGTAAATACATATTATCTATCGCAAATCAATATAATAAAATATCATTATATTGATAACGCCCAAAGTACGTAAGACGTTACAAATCAATTTTATCGATTTGATATATTTATGAATGTATAAATATTCATTATATAAAAATGGCGTCCAACTTCGGGGCTAGATACATGTGAGAGATCGATAAATTTACATATTTAATAAATAACCCATTTATGCAATTAATACGCATATATTTCATTACAAGAGCATCAAGCGATTTTTTGTGTGCCATTGTGCATTCATCCCAAACAATAAGTTTGCATTTCTGCAATACTTTTCCCATGCCGGATGCTTTGGAAATGTTGCACGTGGGAGTTTCAATGAATTGCATGTTCAGTGGCAATTTCAAAGCGGAATGAGCAGTTCTTCCACCAATGTCCGCAAAGTCGTAGCTATTCCGGACGACGCAAGAGCTAAGGCTATGTCATTTTGGGATCGAATTGCTGCCAGAATCAATCTAATTAGGAACGTTTTACCAGTTCCTCCTGGCGCATCTAAGAAGAAGATTTCTCCAACCCCGTTATTGACAGTTTGCATTATTTGATTGTAAATGCCTTTTTGCTCAACTGTTAGCTTAGGAATATTTGATTGCACATACGACAAAAGATCACCCGTGTTGTAATTTTGTTCACGACGCAATTCTACATCGAACGAAGCAGCAGCAGATCGATTCGGTGATGGCATTCCCAATTGATTGAGAACTTTGTTCGCGATTTCTAAGCACAAATCTTCAATCATTATCAACGCTTCGTTGTAGATTTCTGCTGTGAAATCCATGTTCATATTTGAATTTTCCTCGCGTATTCGACGGAAAATATCTTCAGCTATGTGCGATTTATATTTCTCCCATAACTCTGTTGGAGATGAAGTAGAGCAGGCGGTCAATATGATTGCAAACAATGCACGAATTTGATTTGGATGTGACGTGTTGCACGTGTCATTAATGCATACATCCCAGTGTCTGTCGTTCTCCAATAAATTCAGAGCTTGACATGCACTGCGGAAAGTGGCATGTGTAACGCCGTTGACAATTCTCAATTGCTGGAAAGACGTTGGACCGGGCACATTTACCAACAGCATGCGAAGAAGAAGCATTCATCTTGATTGGGATGCACGGTGTACAGTCTGCCTATCATAGTTTCTTTGAATATGCCAGGTTGTCCGTCGACTCGCTCGCCTCGTTTGCGTCGTTCAAATGATTTTCTTCTCGCATTCCATGTGTAATAAGTAGGCACTTCCGAATACAGCAGTGTTTTCGCAAACGCGTCATTTTGACATAACGTGAAGAAAGCAGTTAACGTTGTAGCCGGTGGATTCAGGGCTATTTGTTGCACATTTGCAGCTGTGAAATAAACGCGTTGTCCATTTTCTAGATGTACTGCTAAGTAAACAACAGCTGGACTTCGTTCATGTATGGGAAATGAAAGAATTCGCCATACAGCTTCATTGCTACTTATGTATCTTCCAGCCTGATACTGTGCGATTTCATCGATATGTATGACCGCATTCCTATCACTTCTTTCTGGTTGCACGCTAAAAACTGCCATGTCACTGCCTTTATTCACATACTTACAAATGTATTTGACCGATTTAACGGAGTTACAGTATTCCACGTTTATGTGCGCTTTGTATGTTTTTGATAGCAAGGTGAATATGGAACAACCCACCGGTTGTCTACTTCGATGTCACCGTTCGCATTTGTATGGTTGCTAATTTACCGCCATCTTCTGCTGATCTGCTTCTGTAGGCTATAAAGGATATCCATCGTTTCCTGTAACTGTGTTGGATACTAATGCTCGAGGATATCGCTTAGAGCATTTTCCGTCTATCATGCATGGTGAATTTGGATTCAGTGTACCGCAAGGTCCATGTATCATATTTTTCGTCACAACTTCATGCAAATCCTTATCGACGTCGGCATCGGGTATTTCAGCGCATATTACATCGTCGATTTCGTTTGAAGTGATTTTGTTATAGAGCCAGATTAGTATATGTGCGTGTGGCAATCATCTCTTTTGCCATTCCACTGAGTACATCCAGCAGCGCACAGACCCAAACACTTCATGATTTCGCTGAAATCAGCGATTTCAGCTTCTGTCTGAAAACACGTGCTGTGATGTCATATCTATCCACCGGCGATTGCCCAGGAAGTAAGAGCTGTTGTATATCGTCCCAAGCTGGATTGCATGTGAATGTAATGAATAGGTCTGGACGCCCGTAGTGACGAACATACGCAATTGCATCTTGAGCGTACTCATGCATATGACGTGGACTGCCTGTATATGAAGATGGCAAAATCGTTAGTCTTCCAACGTTAGTTGTATTACCGTCATTTACAACTGCATCTCGCAAATGAACGTATTCTTCAGAGCGAAGCTTGGTCTGATTCAAACGGATGAATATTAAACGTTCTGTTTCGATTTTTGCATACATATCTACGATGCATTGGTGAAACAATTGACGGCATTTCAAAATGTGATTGTCTTCATTCTCTCGAATCATTAATCGGTATGATTAATTATTAATCGTTCGTTGCGCTGCATTTCTTATTTGTTTCTTCGCCACTGACTGGATTTATCATCTTAACGTTGAAGTGATATCCATCGGCACCATCCCAAAAAATGATTGGATATTGCAGGGCATCGTAGCATCGATGAGTTTCTGCAACTTTTGTCAATTGATCGTTTCTCCGATGAAGAACAATATCTCTAGGTTGGAATTGATCTCCGACTATAACAATTGCCACTTCGTCTATAGTTGGAGCATTGAATTTTCGCACATGTTCTCCATCAGGCGATTTGTCAGCATGAATAACAATCTTGTGTGTATCAGATGGCATCATGTCAATTGCTGTTTTGAACAAACGCACTAAATTGTTTTTTTCGTGAAGAAGCTCTGCAGTTGGGAAACGATGGACCTTTTTATGCCGGTAGAAATTCCGCAGCGTGCATTCAATTCATCATTGCCATCACCGATGAAATACATTTGTAGGAATTTATGTTGACCATCTGGGAACGGAAGCAGGGAGCCGGCTTTATGATAAATTTGTCCTTTTACTTTGAAAGTTGGCATGAATCGAGCTGTTACGATTTCTGCGCCGAACGACGTCATTTGGAAGCATGAGTTGTATTTCCTGATGTTAGATAGGAAATGCTTTGATTCGGCGGTATATCCGGCAAGCAAAGTTTTTAATGGCTCTGGCGGTTCTCCAAGTTGAGGCATTTTAATTTTTCCGGCGGCGCAACACATTCCTTTCATTTCTCCATTAAATTTCAGAGCCTCGCAATGAGGACACACTTCAGTCATAGTGCCGATGAGAACATGCCGGCTCAAACTATAATCATCAGCTGGTTTGTACCGGAATGCAAGGCGATTGTAATCGCGTGATTGCTGAGCACGGAGTCGTGTTTGACGCTGATCTGCTGTTTCTCGTTGACGTCTTTCAGCCACTCTCAGCCTGTCGCGTTCATTCTGTTGAGAACGAAGCAGATCTGAAGCTGCAGAACGCGATCGCCGTGCTCGCAACCGTGCATCCTCACGTCGCTCTGCTGCTTCCTCGGCACGTATTTAAGCCATTCTTTCTCTGTTTCGCTCGTTCGCTGATGCCCGTTCTTCCTCAGTTTGATTTGCAATTACTCGTCGCACTGCTTCCGCTCCGCGAGTACGACGACCTAAGTTTGATCTTCTGCGAGGCATTATTTTGATGAACTAAAGCAGATCGATTGCCCTGAAAAAGATGAAAGAAAGTTATAACAAAAACATATAAAATTGCAAAACATTAAAAAAGAAGACAACACGAACTAAAAAACAAAGAAAAAACAAAAAAAAATAAATAATACTAACGAAATATTTCAATTCAAACGCAGGTCAATCGACACAGCTCAATTCCAACGCAATGAGAAACGAAATATTTCAATCCGCTCGAACAAATCACTCCGAAGAGGTCAATTTCACGATATAATTTGAATTCAAATGAAAATCAATCGACACAGCTCAATTCCACCGCCAATTGCACTGAAAAATAAGAAAAGCAGTTAAAAAACGAAATGAAAAACAATGAAAAAATCGGTATGGAGAACCATACATGACTTCCATATTCTAAGATTTATATTTAAAATCATTTTCGAAATGAAATATTACCATAGAAACTACTTCTTTCTACTTACTGCTTCAACCTTAACCACAGTACTGTGGTCACTAACGTATACCACCTCACGTTATCGCACTCGATTTTCACTGATGATGGAAGTCGATGGCATTGCCGAAACGTCTGGTTTTGTAGAAAACATTGGACTACGGCCAAATATCCCGGGAAGGAATTTTAACAAAAACTACTTCTTTGTTGCCGATAACGTTGTACACATATATATAAAATATATGCATAAAATTAATGGCTTGTATAAGTTAATGATTGATCTCCATTAAGTAGTGCTCAAGTTTCCAAAGTTTTAATATTATGATGTCCGTAATTAAAACATCAGAGCAGGTTTAGTGTGAATGAGGGTACACTGTGGACACAAATTTTCAACATTTCCTATTGAGCGTTGCTTAGAGTAAAGCTGCGAATCTACAGTGTATGTTTCACAGAACAAACACGCGAAAAAGAAGGAGCGCTCCGAAGTCACTCATGGACCCTCAGCATCTTGCAGAGGGTTCATTCCCTAAAGACGAAAAGTCTGTCTATGAATCGTTCCTCTGTAAACACGTGCAGTTACATTGTCCAGCGATCCACAGGAAGCAAATTGATGTCCATTTTTTCGGCTTGCACGCGTTATGTTGGTGTGGGTTTCGGCACTTTCCATTTAAAAAGCGTGCAAATGTAAGAAAATAAACATGAATGAGGCCAGAAATAACGTGAATTGTGTGTGTGTGTGTGTGTGTGTGTCTTACCTGCCTTTTTATTGCTGTAGGCATAATAATAAAATGGAAACGTAAACATTACATAACTGAGATATGCTTACCTGCCACGAACGATATATTATTTTATACATGGAGGAGTTCAGTGACATACACACGTACAGAAGAATTATATATATATAAAGATATTAACTCATACACAATTTACATTAAAATGAAAAAATTATAATTTTATTGCCTGGCAACAAAATTATTTTATTTTTAACAATTACCATTGTTTCAAAAAGTTTAAATGAATTTTCAAGTACTTTACTGTTGTTAAAACGTAAAACGTTGCAGGTAAACTACCCCTTCCCCTTAACCGATCTCCACCAAAATCGAAAGTCCTTGAGACCTCTACAATTCAGGGAAGTATGCAAAAAATTATTTGATTCTGTTTGAATTTGCGGCTGTTATTGTTTGCCATAGAAAATACGCTTGATAAAAAAACGTTGCAGGTAAACTACACCTTCCCCTTAACCGATCATCACCAAAAAAAATAGGTCTTGAGTACTCTACAAATCAGGGCTGTATGCAAAACATTAGTTGATTCTGTTTGAATTTGCGGCTGTTATCGTTTGCCATAGAAAATACCCTTGTTAAAAAAACGTTGCAGGTAAACTACCCCTTTCCCTTAACCGATCTTCACCAAAACCAATAGGTCTTGAGAACTCTACAATTCAGGGCGGTATGAGAAACATTATTTAATTCTGTTTGAATTTGCGGCTGTTATCGTTTGCCAAAAAAAAAAAATTTCCCTTGATAAAAAAAACCGTTGCAGGTAAACTACCCCTTTCCCTCAACCGATCTTCACCAAAAACAATAGGTCGTGAGTACTCTACAAATCAGGGCTGTATGCAAAAAATTATTTGATTCTGTTTGAATTTGCGGCAGTTATCGTTTGCCATAGAAAAAAAATCTACACACAGAAGACAGACAGATAGACAGACAGACACACACACAGACACTTTTCGGAAAACGACTTTTTTCATGTTTTGAGTGTAGTACAATCAGAATCTGCAATAATCTCGAACACGATTTTTTTTGCCATCATCATACTTCCATTTCCTTAAGGAATATGGAAGTAAATATCGGTATGGAGAACCATACATGACTTCCATATTCTAAGATTTATATTTAAAATCATTTTCACCGAAACAGCCAGGCTGTGTCTTACCTGCCTTTTTATTGCTGTATTAAATGAAAAATATTATATTACATTAAAATGAAAAAATTATAATTTTATTGCCTGGCAACAAAATTATTTTATTTTTAACAATTACCATTGTTTCAAAAAGTTTAAATAAATTTTCAAGTACTTTACTCTTGTTAAAACGTAAAAGGTTGCAGGTAAACTACCCCTTCCCATTAACCGATCTTCACCAAAACCGAAAGTCATTGAGACCTCTACAATTCAGGGACGTATGCAAAAAATTATTTGATTCTGTTTGCATTTGCGGCTGTTATCGTTTGCCATAGAAAATACGCTTGATAAAAAAACGTTGCAGGTAAACTACCCCTTCCCCTTAACCGATCTTCACCAAAAACAATAGGTCTTGAGTACACTACAAATCAGGGCTGTATGCAAAACATTATTTGATTCTGTTTGAATTTGCGGCTGTTATCGTTTGCCATAGGAAATACCCTTGTTAAAAAAATGTTGCAGGTAAACTACCCCTCTCCCTTAACCGATCTTCACCAAAAAATATAAGACTTGAGTACTCTACAAATCAGGGCTGTATGCAAAACATTATTTGATTCTGTTTGAATTTGCGGCTGTTATCGTTTGCCATAGAAAATACCCTTGTTAAAAAAACGTTGCTGGTAAACTACCCCTTTCCCTCAACCGAACTTCACCAAAAACAACAGGTCTTGAGAACTCTACAATTTAGGGCTGTATGCAAATAATCTTTTGATTCTGTTTGAATTTGCGGCTGTTATCGTTTGCCATAGGAAATACCCTTGTTAAAACATAAAACGTTACAGGTAAACTACCCCTTTCCCTTAACCGATCTTCACCAAAATCAACAGATCTTGAGCACTCTACAATTCAGGGCTGTATGCGAAACATTATTTGATTCTGTTTGAATTTGCGGCTGTTATCGTTTGCCAAACAAACAAAATTACCCTTGCTAAAAAAAAACCGTTTCAGGTAAACTACCCCTTTCCCTCAACCGATCTTCACCAAAAACAATAGATCGCGAGTACTCTGCAAATCAGGGCTGCATGCAAAAAATTATTTGATTCTGTTTGAATTTGCGGCAGTTATCGTTTGCCAAAAAAAAAAATCTACACACAGAAGACAGACAGATAGACAGACAGACACACACACAGACACTTTTCGGAAAACGACTTTTTTCATGTTTTGAGTGTAGTACAATCAGAATCTGCAATAATCTCGAACACGATTTTTTTTGCCATCATCATACTTCCATTTCCTTAAGGAATATGGAAGTAAATATCGGTATGGAGAACCATACATGACTTCCATATTCTAAGATTTATATTTAAAATCATTTTCACCGAAACAGCCAGGCTGTGTCTTACCTGCCTTTTTATTGCTGTATTAAATGAAAAATATTATATTACATTAAAATGAAAAAATTATAATTTTATTGCCTGGCAACAAAATTATTTTATTTTTAACAATTACCATTGTTTCAAAAAGTTTAAATAAATTTTCAAGTACTTTACTCTTGTTAAAACGTAAAAGGTTGCAGGTAAACTACCCCTTCCCATTAACCGATCTTCACCAAAACCGAAAGTCATTGAGAACTCTACAATTCAGGGACGTATGCAAAAAATTATTTGATTCTGTTTGCATTTGCGGCTGTTATCGTTTGCCATAGAAAATACGCTTGATAAAAAAACGTTGCAGGTAAACTACCCCTTCCCCTTAACCGATCTTCACCAAAAACAATAGGTCTTGAGTACACTACAAATCAGGGCTGTATGCAAAATATTATTTGATTCTGTTTGAATTTGCGGCTGTTATCGTTTGCCATAGGAAATACCCTTGTTAAAAAAATTTTGCAGGTAAACTACCCCTCTCCCTTAACCGATCTTCACCAAAAAATATAAGACTTGAGTACTCTACAAATCAGGGCTGTATGCAAAACATTATTTGATTCTGTTTGAATTTGCGGCTGTTATCGTTTGCCATAGAAAATACCCTTGTTAAAAAAACGTTGCTGGTAAACTACCCCTTTCCCTCAACCGAACTTCACCAAAAACAACAGGTCTTGAGAACTCTACAATTTAGGGCTGTATGCAAATAATCTTTTGATTCTGTTTGAATTTGCGGCTGTTATCGTTTGCCATAGGAAATACCCTTGTTAAAACATAAAACGTTACAGGTAAACTACCCCTTTCCCTTAACCGATCTTCACCAAAATCAACAGATCTTGAGCACTCTACAATTCAGGGCTGTATGCGAAACATTATTTGATTCTGTTTGAATTTGCGGCTGTTATCGTTTGCCAAACAAACAAAATTACCCTTGCTAAAAAAAAACCGTTGCAGGTAAACTACCCCTTTCCCTCAACCGATCTTCACCAAAAACAATAGATCGCGAGTACTCTGCAAATCAGGGCTGCATGCAAAAAATTATTTGATTCTGTTTGAATTTGCGGCAGTTATTGTTTGCCATAGAAAAAAAATCTACAGACACACACACAGACAGACACACCGACAGACAGACAGACAGACAGACAGACAGACAGACACACAGACACTTTTCGGAAAACGACTTTTTTCATGTTTTGAGTGTAGTACAATCAGAATCTGCAATAATCTCGAACACGATTTTTTTTGCCATCATCATACTTCCATTTCCTTAAGGAATATGGAAGTAAATATCGGTATGGAGAACCATACATGACTTCCATATTCTAAGATTTATATTTAAAATCATTTTCACCGAAACAGCCAGGCTGTGTCTTATCTGCCTTTTTATTGCTGTATTAAATGAAAAATATTATATTACATTAAAATGAAAAAATTATAATTTTATTGCCTGGCAACAAAATTATTTTATTTTTAACAATTACCATTGTTTCAAAAAGTTTAAATAAATTTTCAAGTACTTTACTCTTGTTAAAACGTAAAAGGTTGCAGGTAAACTACCCCTTCCCCTTAACCGATCTTCACCAAAATCGAAAGTCATTGAGACCTCTACAATTCAGGGACGTATGCAAAAAATTATTTGATTCTGTTTGAATTTGCGGCTGTTATCGTTTGCCATAGAAAATACGCTTGATAAAAAAACGTTGCAGGTAAACTACCCCTTCCCCTTAACCGATCTTCACCAAAAACAATAAGTCTTGAGTACTCTACAAATCAGGGCTGTTTGCAAAACATTATTTGATTCTGTTTGAATTTGCGGCTGTTATCGTTTGCCATAGGAAATACCCTTGTTAAAAAAACGTTGCAGGTAAACTACCCCTTTCCCTCAACCGATCTTCACCAAAAACAATAGGTCTTGAGAACTCTACAATTCTGGCCTGTATGCAAATAATCTTTTGATTCTGTTTAAATTTGCGTCTGTTATCGTTTGCCATAGGAAATACCCTTGTTAAAACATAAAACGTTACAGGTAAACTACCCCTTTACCTTAATCGATCTTCACCAAAAACAATAAGTCTTGAGTACTCTACAAATCAGGGCTGTATGCAAAACATTATTTGATTCTGTTTGAATTTGCGGCTGTTATCGTTTGCCATAGAAAATACCCTTGTTAAAAAAACGTTGCTGGTAAACTACCCCTTTCCCTCAACCGAACTTCACCAAAAACAATAGGTCTTGAGAACTCTACAATTTAGGGCTGTATGCAAATAATCTTTTGATTCTGTTTGAATTTGCGGCTGTTATCGTTTGCCATAGGAAATACCCTTGTTAAAACATAAAACGTTACAGGTAAACTACCCCTTTCCCTTAACCGATCTTCACCAATATCAACAGATCTTGAGAACTCTACAATTAAGGGCTGTATGCGAAACATTATTTGATTCTGTTTGAATTTGCGGCTGTTATCGTTTGCCAAACAAACAAAATTACCCTTGCTAAAAAAAAACCGTTGCTGGTAAACTACCCCTTTCCCTCAACCGATCTTCACCAAAAACAATAGGTCGCGTGTACTCCGCAAATCAGAGCTGCATGCAAAAAATTATTTGATTCTGTTTGAATTTGCGGCAGTTATCGTTTGCCATAGAAAAAAAATCTATAGGCACACAGACAGACAGACACACAGACAGACAGACAGACACACACACACACACACACAGACACTTTTCGGAAAACGACTTTTTTTCATGTTTTGAGTGTAGTAGAATCAGAATCTGCAATAATCTCGAACACGATTTTTTTTGCCATCACCATACTTCCATTCCTTAAGGAATATGGAAGTAAAAATAAAATATTGGTATGGAGAACCATACATGACTTCCATATTCTAAGATTTATATTTAAAATCATTTTCGAAATGAAATATTACCATAGAAACTACTTCTTTCTACTTACTGCTTCAGCCTTAACCACAGTACTGTGGTCACTAACGTATACCACCTCACGTTATCGCACTCGATTTTCACTGATGATGGAAGTCGATGGCATTGCCGAAATGTCTGGTTTTGTAGAAAACATTGGACTACGGCCAAATATCCCTGGAAGGAATTTTAACAAAAACTACTTCTTTGTTGCCGATAACGTTGTACACATATATATCAGTGGTGAAGTTACATGGAGGCAATTGAGGCAATGCCTACCCTAACAAATTCTGTAGAATAAAAATTATAAATACGTATGAACTACATAACGTAAAGATTATACATTGTTACTGTGACTGTCAAATTTATTAAACCGAAACGTGCTTTATTGAGCGACCGCTAGATGGTGACAGGTGAGATTCGGCATATTTCGTTTAAATCGAATGAGGCAACCTGAACTTGCCTCAGCGTTTTTTGTATACATCGTATGTAAGCAATGTAGTGGTGTGATAGGGAAGTGTAGGCAGGGGGGATTGTCCCGCGCTGTACACATAGAGCGTTGAGGCATGCCTCACTTCTGTGGTCCAAACAGTTAAGTTAAAGCGCCTGTGTTGTTACTAAGTGTTTATTTTATGCGGTTATTAAAAGTGTCACTGTTATTCCGCTGAACTAACAGATGATCAAGATTGTTATTTGAATTATTTGTAACATTAAACATATATATAGAAACTAACCAAGTTTAAAAATTTGAAGTTCAATCAGTTGTATTATTGTGTATGACTAATACAAGGATTGTTCAATAGACACACGTATAGAGCTGTAAAGCATTTTTTATTCAACGATTTTAAAAGAAGTCTCCAATAACATTAAGACATGAGTTCCACTGTTGCGCTAACCTGTAGATTCCCTGCTAGTAAAATTCTTACGGCTGTTTGTGGAACCATTCGGTTACAGCAAACTCTACCTCAGCGTCCGATTTGACCCACCGTCCTTTTAGTGATTCCTTAAAAAAAATTTAAGATAAGATTTTTGCCTACCCATTCATTAACTACTAGCTTCGCCAGTAAGCAAATTGATGTCCATTTTTTCGGCTTGCACGCGTTATGTTGGTGTGGGTTTCGGCACTTTCCATTTAAAAAGCGTGCAAACGTAAGAAAATAAACATGAGTGAGGCCAGAAATAACGTGAATTGTGTGTTTGTGTCTTACCTGCCTTTTTATTGCCGTATTAAATGAAAAATATTATATTACATTAAAATTAAAAAATTTTAATTTTATTGCCTGGCAACAAAATTATTTTATTTTTAACAATTACCATTGTTTCAAAAAGGTTAAATAAATTTGCAAGTACTTTACTCTTGTTAAAACGTAAAAGGTTGCAGGTAAACTACCCCTTCCCCTTAACCGATCTTCACCAAAATCGAAAGTCCTTGAGACCTCTACAATTCAGGGATGTATGCAAAAAATTATTTGATTCTGTTTGAATTTGCGGCTGTTATCGTTTGCCATAGAAAATACGCTTGATAAAAAAACGGTGCAGGTAAACTACCCCTTCCCCTTAACCGATCTTCACCAAAAACAACAGGTCTTGAGTACTCTATACATCAGGGCTGTATGCAAAACATTATTTGATTCTGTTTGAATTTGCGGCTGTTATCGTTTGCCATAGGAAATACCCTTGTTAAAACATAAAACGTTACTGGTAAACTACCCCTTTCCCTCAACCGATCTTCACCAAAAACAATAGGTCTTGAGAAATCTACAATTTAGGGCTGTATGCAAATAATCGTTTGATTCTGTTTGAATTTGCGGCTGTTATCGTTTGCCATCGGAAATACCCTTGTTAAAACATAAAACGTTACAGGTAAACTACCCCTTTCCCTTAACCGATCTTCACCAAAAACAATAGGTCTTGAAAACTCTACAATTCAGGGCTGTATACGAAACATTATTTAAGTCTGTTTGAATTTGCGGCTGTTATCGTTTGCCAAAAAAAAAATTTCCCTTGATAAAAAAAACCGTTGCTGGTAAACTACCCCTTCCCCTCAACCGATCTTCACCAAAAACAATAGGTCGCGAGTACTCTACAAATCAGGGCTGTATGCAAAAAATTATTTGATTCTGTTTGAATTTGCGGCAGTTATCGTTTGCCATAGAAAATACGCTTGATAAAAAACGTTGCAGGTAAACTACCCCTTCCCCTCAACCGATCTTCACCAAAAACAATAGGTCTTGAGTACTCTACAAATCAGGCCTGTATGCAGAAAATTATTTTATTCTGTTTGAATTTGCGGCTGTTATCGTTTGCCATAGAAAATACCCTTGTTAAAAAAACGTTGTAGGTAAACTACCCCTTTCCCTTAACCGATCTTCACCAAAAACAAGAGGTCTTGAGAACTCTACAATTTATTGCTGTATGCAAATAATCTTTTGATTCTGTTTGAATTTGCGGCTGTTATCGTTTGCCATAGGAAATACCCTTGTTAAAACATAAAACGTTACAAGTAAACTACCCCTTTCCCTTAACCGATCTTCACCAAAAACAATAGGTCTCGAGTACTCTACAATTTAGGGCTGTATGCAAATAATCTTTTGATTCTGTTTGAATTTGCGGCTGTTATCGTTTGCCATAGGAAATACCCTTGTTAAAACATAAAACGTTACAAGTAAACTACCCCTTTCCCTTAACCGATCTTCACCAAAAACAAAAGGTCTTGAGAACTCTACAATTAAGGGCTGTATACGAAACATTATTTGATTATGTTTGAATTTGCGGCTGTTATCGTTTGCGAAAAAAAAAAATTTCCCTTGATAAAAAAAAACCGTTGCCGGTAAACTACCCCTTTCCTTCAACCGATCTTCACCAAAAACAATAGGTCGCGAGTCCTCTACAAATCAGGGCTGTATGCAAAAAATTATTTGATTCTGTTTGAATTTGCGGCAGTTATCGTTTGCCATAGAAAAAAAATCTACAGACACACAGACACACACACAGACACACACACACAGAGACACTTTTCGGAAAACGACTTTTTTTCATGTTTTGAGTGTAGTAGAATCAGAATCTGCAATAATGTCGAACACGATTTTTTTTGCCATCACCATACTTCCATTCCTTAAGGAAATATGGAAGTAAAAAATTAACTATACTCACGAAATGAACGCGATGGTAAACGACACAGCTCAATTCCAACGCAATGTCACACGAAATAATTAAACGTGCTGTCAAGAAGCATCGCTGTCCGGCATGAGCAATGTTTAGTATTGCGTGTGTTGCTGTTACGTCCAACAGATGGCGCTGTTTTTCAAAAAAAGCATGAGTATTGCGTGTGTTGCTGTTACGTCCAACAGATGGCGCTCTTTTTCAGAAAAAGCATGTTTTTACCTGTCACAGGTGTGACATCTACATAATAGGTATATAAAAACACGCGCGTATTCGAATGCAACGTTGTGTCAAAATTTCAAAGCAATCGGTGAAGAATTTTCGGAGATTTAAGATTTTGAACAAACGAACATTTACATTTTTAGATGGATTGATTCCAGAATTGATTGTAGTTATAATTGGTTTAATATATTTTCTTTAATTTGAACTTGTTTTTGACATCTTGATTCTTGGTTCTTATTTACAGATTTTAGGCCTTACCATAATCAGGGGTTACTTGGGCCACTTTTAAGATTCAAATATCTGTCTTTCAAGAACTATTAATTAATTCCTATAAAACTTGAGTCTACTGACCTAGTTTATATATAGTCTACATATTAGAAATGTTCAACAAAATTGTATATACATTGGTATATATAAAAGAGGGTTGCTCAAGTTACCCCGTAGATGGGGTAACTTGGTCCACTAATGTAAAATCAATGTGTGGCTCAATTTGTTTTTTATGAGGTAACAAAAACCATACACATGGTTAGGATAAGAATACATAATTGCTCAAGTCACATAATATTTATTATCCAAGTGTTAAAAAATGAAAAATCAAAATTTTTACAATATCCCTATTATGAAGTACTACTAATAAACTCATACTAAGTTTATTTAAACAATAAAATACAGACGTTCATCTTTAAATTAAACAGAAGATTACTAGTTTTTATTAATACTAAGTTAAAAAAAAATACCTTAATTCTTACAGTATCTAACAATAGAATACGCAATTATGATACTAAGTTTAAATAAAACAATAAAATGCAGATGTTCATCTTTAAATTAAACTGAAAGATTACTAGTTTTTAATTGCAAAAGAAAATGTACAGTGACCTCTATGAACTTTAAGAGGTTGTACAATAGCAAAAATGTTTCTAAGATCTACTTCCATCTCATCATCTACAATGGGGAAGACATAACCATTTTGTAATGATATTGAACTTTTTCAAAAAAATTATACTTTCGCTTTTTCTTCATTAGATATATGTCCAAGTACAATAGCACATAACTGTTTTGTTTCTTCTTTTTTAGTGTTTTCATTGAAGACAAGGTCAACAATGACATATTCATCTGGTTTAAGCCCCTCCATTTGCACTGTATATTTCTTTGGCACATTAGGGATTTCTTGTGTATTAGGGTCTATATTAGAGTCAACATCAATACCAGTAAAGTCACTTAAAATAAGTTCACAATCTGAGTTTTGCAGTGATAACTCACTACTGTCGTCATCACTAAAATCAATATAGGTACCACTATTATTTTTCCTGGCCCTTCTGGAACCGGAAGTGGATGGTTGAGGATCATCATTACCAGTAGTATAGTCTTCTACTTGCAAATCTTCAACTCCTTCAATGCCTCTTCCAGCTGGAACATTTAATTTCCTTTTCTTCTGTTTTCTTGTAGGTTGGGTCTTTTTTTCTACTTTCCTTAAGATAATTTTCAAATGTTTGACGCCAATTGTTACTAGAATCAAGATCTTTGTCACTTCTTTTTTGGTACTACCACTAGGAAGCATCTTCAATATACGCTGCCGGTCAAAGGGTACAATTCACGCTGCTCTAAAACCACTCTTCAAGTTTTTCTTGATATTTTCACTCAAGTCATCAATACAGTTTTTAGGAGACAAGGAAATCTGTCTTTAGGTACACTACCACAATTTTTCTATTTCCACTCATCTAAAGTCTGATGCCATTTTATTTTTGTGGGGGGGGGGAAACAACATCTAGTGGTTGTGTATAGTGTGTACTATTTGCACAAACTTGATGTTGTAGTTTTTACACTCTTCAATGATCCACGGTGAGATGTGGCTAGAAAGATTATCACCAATCATAACCTTTGTACAGTTTTCGTCAAATATTTTGAAATAGGGCAGTGCAACCTTCCTGAACCAATCTTCAAAGATCTCCTAGGGTAAACCACCCACTTTTGGATCAATTGTATATCACACCCTTAGGGCCATTCTCTGTCCAGGAATAATAGAGATTTCCTGCCTTATAAGTGATATAAGGCGGAAGGAGGGTTCTGTCAGCTGTTCCTGAGAACATCACCGATGAGCTCAACTTTGACGAGTCAATAATCCGTATTGGATGATGAGTGCCTCGTCTCACCACCACTTTTTTCTGCCCAGGATTGCCAGTGATGTTAGTTTCATCGTAATTGAGGAGTATCGCTGGATCAACATCTTTAAGTCTCACTTGAAGTTCATCAAAGTAACTGTTTACAGTTTCTTCACTTACAGGTGCTCTGCTTCTCTTCACATTTTGACACAACTTATTAGAGAGAATGTGTTTATGTCTCTGTATAAATGACAAAACAAGATCTACTCCTGGCATTTTGTTTTTGAACCGTGGTTTGCTCCTTCCACTTCGATCAAGAAATCCCTTGACAATGAGTCTAATGTCAAAGACGATTAACAGGAATCCCCACTCTCCACCCATGCTTATACATTCAGCTAATTTTTGTTGCTCCTCAACTGGTAAAACATATGGCCTACCTGGTTTGTATATAGATCCACTCACATCTCTATTAAGTGTAGCTCTTGCAATACCAAACTCTATTGTAACCTTCCGACGAGAAAGGCCTTTTCTCACTGCTTCCGCAGCTTTTCCAGTAAACCTTCTGAATAATCTTTGTATTTTCGAGCACCAGGATGCCTCTGATAATAACAGACCATATTGTATCCTAAAACATTAGTAATTAGTATATGTTTTTGACTTAATATTATAGCATTTGAATTGTGGAGTAACTTGAGCCACTTTTTCTTGAATGGCTCAAGTTTCTCCAATGCTGACAGAGCTGATCATAGAGCAAAATAAAAAAAAACACAAAATGGAAACTTAACTAAATCCAAACTACGTCATGGACAACAAAATCCAAGAAGGAAACTTAACCTTTAAAGTGAATAGACAGGAAAAGTGATGTTTTAGGTTAGGAAGAACATGGACATTATTGGTATTCATTGAATGTTACTTTCATGAGAGATAAAGTTATAGAAAGTAAAAAATTTTAATAAAATTAACCTCAAAAAGACATAATTATATGAACTTACCTTAAATTCCAATAAAGCATCAAATGGTATAAATAACTTTTGGAGAACATAATGCACACAACAATATAGTTACACAAATCCAGCCAGGAAACAGCAGTGCCAATATCAGCATTCAAAATATTCCTTACAAACTGGCTCAAGTAACCCCCGATTACGGTAGGCTACTATGTGGACATTGATATTAACAAAAAATAATAATAATAAAATTTTAATCCACATATAGCCCTCTTTCAGTAAGCATATACAAAACATGAGAAAAATGAATATGTCAAGTTAAAAAATTATTAAATTTATTTCAAGCCTTTGAAGTCAAGCAAAGAATCTGGTTAACCTATTTTAACTTACTACCTCTGCATGCACGCACAGCACCAAGGTTGAGGTCAGGCATGAACTACAGTTTTGTAGACCACACAGCTGGAAAAGTAATTTTAGGTAGAACAGAATGGCTGTAGTAGGTGGGCTCAGTATAACTTACGGTACTTATTAAATGATAAATACTGGTAGTTATTCTATGTGTTGGTTTGTTAGTCATACATTATGAATTCTCTGCTATGCTTTTTGAATAGAAGTTAATTGTAGTGCCATTTAGTAATCAGATTTAGAATCAGCAGTAAAGTACAATTACAGGTACATAAGAATTTTTGTAATTTCAAAATAATATGCAAAAAAAAAATAATACCTAGGAAAGGTCATGCTGTGCACAACAGCCAGTGCAGACATCATCAGGTTGTAAGTGATTGCTAATGGCCCATCTACATGAAAACCTGTGTTAAATAACTGAGACATGAACAATATTGTCATGATAAGCATACCAAACAATCCAGAACATTCTCCACTCCCCCCCAACCAGTGTGGCTTGTGTTGCGTCATCCACGTAGGTGGTTCTAGTGAGTTCCAGGAACACTTGAGATATGCATTAAGCCACTGGCATGCAGTAAGGAGGCAAAGATGTACTGCACCTCTGCGGGGCCCATATAAAGCCATAGCACCCGGATTGTCAGTTCAGTTACATGAGCGATTTTTGCTAGTGCGGATTGAGTGTTTGTCGAAGTGAAGTAGTATTGTGTTAATAATTGTGTGAAGCTCTATTAATAGACATTGTTATTGCATGTGGACAAATCTAATTGAAAATATTGTATGAGTTAATTACAAACTGTTTAACTGTGATAATTAAAGCTGGTGATTAGTGACTTAATTAGTGTATTGTATTTTGTTTTCCACTGTACCTATGATGATCAATCAAGTAGACTGTCATAACAGTGGTGTCAGAACTGGGTTAACAGTGGAAACAGAGGACACTTCATAGAAGAGTGGTGTTAGTGGTAGTTGATAAAAATAAAATGGATACCAATCAGATGATAGAAGCATTCCGAGCAATGCTACAACAAAAAGAGGAACGACAAGATGAGAAAGCGGAAGCAAGACAGAAAGCGTGAAAATGAAACACCAGCAAGACAAAGAAGAATTTAGTCGTCAAGCAGACGACGTTAAGATGTTCGTACAAGAGGATACCACTGCAAAATTCATCCTGTTATGAGGTGAGCTGAACAAACAAGTTGACAGAATATCAGAAATAGAAAAATCTGTGAAAACAAATATTTCAAGTTTAGAAGATTCTATTACATATTCAATAAAACAAATTAAAAAGGAAGTCAAACATTTAGTAAAAGAAATAATTGATAATGAAAGACCATTAATAAATTCTGAAGAAGATTCAAAATAATCAGAGAAATCTAACTGTAGTAGGGCCAGTTTACGCAAAGGCCCCAACATTTGATGGAATCACTCATTGGGCAACTTATATTCACCAATTTGAAGCTGCCGCTCGCTTAAATAAATGGATGGAAGAAGAGAAAGGACTTTCACTAATTCTTGCTTTAAAAGGGCCTGCCGCAGAACTAATGCAGAAAGCACCATCTGACAGTCAGAACGTCTATGCCGAATTAACAAAAGCTCTAGAATTACGGTACAGACAGATAGACAGACAGGTCATAATAGTGGGGAGAGTGACTGGCTCTCTCATAGAGGGCTTGAAGGGTAGTGTGTGTATAGAACTGGTGAGCTGACATTGTGTAGTATTATCAGAAAATATACAAATTAAATCAGTTTCTTTTCTTTGTGTTTTTTGTATACAGTCCACTATTAAATACATCACATAACAATGTCCACTAACCACTTAGAGGCCAACTGAATAGCTATAGCATATACTAGTATAAAATAACAGAATTATGAAACCCTAAGACTGAGAAGAGGGCTTGCCACCTGCTCTCTGATAAAAAACTGTTTGATGACTGTGACAATGTGTGCTTTCCAAATTAATTTTATTTACAATTTCCTTTTTCTACAACAAATTCTTACCATCAGCAGCATAGTCATATATCAGATCAATTCATTGCCATCATTGCTCAGATGAGGCAGTAACTATGGCTATAATATTTAAATGTTATCAGTACTTGAGAATCTACGTTTTCCTTCAATTTGAAATATCATGTGAGTGTACATGCTGCAATTGTAGTTGCTTAATGTCAGTATGTGAGCAGCTGTAACAGATCTGCTTTCAAGTAGAGTACCTTCTGTATTCTACTTTAACATGTACTATAACATGTTCTATATAGTCTATTAGTTAAAGTCTGATTGTTGTGATTTAAACATGTGCCAGTTTTCTAGTAACCGACCTGATTTACCTCATTCGTGTTTCAGAAAGTTTGAAAGTTAGAAACATAAATGGGAAAAAAAGAAATGAAGTGGAATAGAGTTATTTAAAAGTAAGGTGGAGTAGCTTTGGGCATGCAGGAATAATATGGTACATGAGAGAATTGTGCAGCACTGAAAATTGATACTTGATTGTTATTGAACACAATTAAAATTTTTAAATCACATTTTTAAATTAAAAAATACTATCAATCTGGATAAATCTTTCCCATATCCATATACTATTTCTAATGTTTATACACCTACTTTTATATTAATTATTTAATATTTACTACTAGATTTCAATAAAATTGCATTGTTTTCCTTACTTGGAACATGTTTTGGGCATCAGATATTATGCCCATCTTAAGTCATCTTAGTTGGGTTTTTTATATGTTACATAATGTTAACATATTTTACTTTAAAACAACTTTAAACTTTAAACCAATACTATCTTACATAAAACTTACACATGAGACAAACTAATTGTAACTATGAACGCTGTTATAATTGAAGTTAAAACAAATTAAAAGAGTGAAAGAGAAGCACACGATAGAAATTGAATAGATATAAGCAATAAATTTAGAATGGGAAATAAAGAATTCTCAGAGAAACATAAACACAGTTAAAATATTTTTAAATGAGTTTGTTTTCAGCTCACATAAGTATTGTCAAGAGAAAGTGTACTGGAGAACTAATGGACAAAATTTATTTAAAGCTGATTGAAAACATGAATGAATTAGAAATATTTGAATATTATGGACAGATTTGTCAACTGAGGTCTCTGCAAGATATCTGTAACTTCATCCTGACTAAAGAAACAAGTGAGTACTAATCTTTATTTCATATGTAATTTATACTTTAAGACACAAATACACAGAATGTTATAAAATTACAACTACTGTATCAAAATTTTTAGTTCGATCTTTAATAGATAAATTTGTTAAATAAAAAGATATTTTAGCTATAACGTTGTCACTTTAACAAATCATAATAGTACTTTGTCATTATAAACTACACATTAGTTTGCATATTATCCACTGTAAATGTTATGTCATAATTATTTAATCAATGGCAACCTGTTATCGTCTTCAGGTGACTAGGCACTTAACTGCCCTGTAATGCCTGTAAAACTCATTAAATTGTATCATAACAATGAATTATTAAACACCAATTTATTAATGAGAATTGTAAAATTATTACTAACAGATTATTGCTAATTTAAACAGAAAATAATAAAGTAAAATAAAATGAAAAGATTAAACTAATGTATGACAGTACATACATACATGACAGTATTCTACCCTCTCAGTCTGCTAAGCTATGCGAAACCCACTCCTGATATCTGCAGCAGAAATTGTAATATCACGATATAATCACAATCTTTATTACAGTGGAATTAAATAAAACACCAGAGAGAAAACTGTCATAACATTTGTTTAATACTTAGATGTAAATTTATATTTTTTTGATTTCGTTGTCCATGATGTGTCTGTTACTTCACTAATTATAATTAATTTATATTTGTAATTCTTCTATACATATTATTATAATAAATGTAATATGTTATAATTATTATTATGATAAAATTATAATAATATGCTGATATGGTCAATGAAATATAATATATAATAATATAATGTAAGGTGAAAATATAATATAAATTTACTTGCAGAAATAGATAATATTTTAAGAACATTTCATATTATAATAAATAATGAAAGTTACTAAGTGAATAAAAGGTAGAAGTTTAGGGAGACCTAATAAGAAATGGAGAGATCAAATTGTGGCCTCAGAGTTGAACTACAACACTAGATAACCCCCTAAGGGATCAAGAGTCAACATGTACAGAGAAATGTAGAGGAAGAAGACTAAGTAAATAAATTTACTAGACTATAATTGTGCCAGAATTGTATAGTGCCAGAACTGTTTGGACTACCATGACTACAAATGACTTCAATGTTTTCTGTTCATTTTGTTCATACTATTTTATTCTGCAACTTGCTGGAATACATTGTACATTGTATTAAAAATTATTAACATATTGTTACCATTATTGTTTATGCAATGCATACACATGCACACAACCTCCCTCCCAACCTCTCACTCTCTCTCTCTCTCTTATTCATATTAGTTAAGTGATTTTTTTTATTTGTTACATGTATTGACAAAATTATAAAAACAAATTATTTTATTTTGCAAGTATTATAATTACTTTTAACTTATACATTACGCAGAGGCGTAGCTAGGAGGGACCAAGGGGGCAGCCACCCCAGGCGGTATAGCCAGGAGGGCGGCAAATTGAGCGTAGACTTGAAAAAATTGTTTTCAGTTTATAAAAGTACAAACAACTTGTTTCTTTGATATGACTGTTCCTTTCATAAAAGAAGCATAACCAGCCGGCTTGCTGTTGTCATATCTTGCGTAATAAACAGTATTAGTCTATTACAAATTACGCTGTAATAGAGACTCTTTGTCCCTCTCTGTACAATACAGTATTTCATTCTCCGTGTTTATTAAGCTTTACAGTAGTTGGCGATGGATGTTTAGTCTACGCGGTCTCTTATCTCGGTGTTTCTAAACAGTGTATGCTGTTTTAAATGAGTCTTGTTATCTTGCGTGCGAGTGATGAGTAGACGTTTAGTCAGTACAGTTTTTTATCAGTGTTCATGCTCTTTGTATTCACTTGCTGTCTCCAATATTTTTTGCGACTTTATAGTGAGTTGTTGTGCCGCAAAGGAAAACTGATAATCATACAGTATTAGCTTTGTGTAGATATTCTTCATTGTTATTCGTATACAGATGAATGTATTATTTGTAAACATATAAAAAACGTTACATGGGCTATGTATGTGCAGTTCTCCCGGTTCGATGCAGCGAACGTGTTGATTATCAGTTGTTAATGAGTATCTTGAGTGTGCGGTTTGTTTTTTGGTTGTGCGTCTTGTGGCTATATCTATAATGCTTCACATGTATGTCATCATACTAATACAATTATTGAAAATCAATTTTTTTGAATATTATTTGAAGCTGATATGAAACGAACTTAGTGGCGCCCAGTTTCGGAAGAGGAGGGAAGAAAGATTAAGAGCTACAACAAGTTCCAAAGAGTTTATGAAGTCTTTTATTCAAGGAAAATCGAACCATGAGTGCCAAAATATTACAATTAACAAGGAATCAACTTGCTATCATAAAATGGATGTTGTTAGCGACGAGGCTGTTGATAAATACAGTAAAGTTAACGACGTGAATACTTCAAACTGTGAAAGTGTCAAAGTACAGTTACAAGATTCAGTTGGTTCTAGTACCATGGTTGATGTTGCATTGTGCAGTCTTGAAATTACAGGCAATGAAGGACAGAACATTATTAGCAACAATGTAGACCGTGTTCTCGGTGCTGCTTTACAAGATATGGGAGTTTGGTCAAGCGAGATATCTCAATCCTTCCAAGATATAATGGTGAATAGAGGAACATGTCAGTTGCAGAACAAGGACAGCCATTTTCCTGAAGATGAAGATGGATGATCTTTAAACAAGTACTAGTTTGATAAAACCTTGCAAAATGGAAAAAAATAAAATAAATCCCACTTGGATGTGTTTTTCTCCAACTAAAAAATCTCTATTTTGTTTTTGTTGCACTTTATTTACACAAAAAGCTATCAAAGAAGTCAGTTCAATAGTGAAAATGGGGTTTCATCGTGGCGAAAGTTAAATCCTCGTATTTAGGATCATGAAAATAGTCCTGCTCATCGGTCTGCATTTTTGGAATGGAAGGATTTGGAACGTTCTTTAAACGGAAGGGGACTTATTGATGATCTACTTCAGGAACAAATGAGTAAAGCAGCTAGGACATGGAAAGAAATCCTTGAATGGGTCATTGCCACAGTACAAACTCTTGCACAACAAAACCTGGCACTGAGAGGACATCGAGAGTCAATTACTAACAATCCAAATCCTGGAAACTTTCTGGCTTTGTTAAAATACTTGGCTAAATTTGACCCTGTCATGAGATCTCATTTGGATTCAGTCTCTTGTAAATCTGGGGGTATATTGTATCTTTCGCCAATTATTCAAAATGAAATAATAAACCTGCTGTGACATTCACTTAACTTGGTTGGAGTTCATGCAGCTCATGTGAATGTTCAGGAAGTGACAATTTTGGGACAATAGAATTCTTTCCTATTCCACTCATACATGGAGTGTTCTTAAAGACTTCGTAAATATTACACTAAAAGGAAATTGTGATACCAGGTGGAGCTCAAAAGCAGATGTGGTGGAAGCAATATCCACTCAGCTGGATGAAGTGATTGCTGCACTGGAGAAACTGAGGGATACACCGACTGAAACAATCAATACAAGGGAAGATGCAGCATTAATAATTAATGCGATAGAAAACTCTAATTTTGTGACCTTTCTCTTTTTCTGGACAGATATTCTTTCTTCTATGGACAAAATCCAGAAAATATTGCAGGCCAAAGGAATAAGTTTTATTCAAGCATTGACACTTTTGGAGACGCTAACGGACAAATTAAAAGTTTGGAGGAATGAGCTGTGTGACAATGTCATTTCTAAGGCAGAGCAGGTATGTAAAGTCAGTATCACAAAAAGGATAAGAAAGAAGCGCATGATGCCAGGGGAGTATGCAGACAATTGTGCATTAACCGTTCAGCAAGAAATGTGACGTTCTCTAATAGAAATTTTGGACAAACTGTAAGTTGAAATTTTAAGCCATTTTTCTAACATAAAAGAGTTAGAAAAATGCTTTGGGCGCCTCTGTAAACTTGAGGCATACGTAAATGATGAGGATATACATTCTTAGGACCAGCTTTCCCAAAACAATATCAAGTGCACAGTGCTTGCAAAACTGTATCCACATGACCTAAATAGTGAAGAATTGTTCAGTGACTTGAAAAACGTCGTACTTTTATTAAAAAGGAAAAAAGTTAATGGAGAACAAATGGACTTTACACCTCAGGGACTGCTACAATACATTTCTTCAATTGGATTAGAAGCCTACAAAACACTAGCAACAGCTTTAAAAATGTTTCTTACTTTACCAGTGTCTTTGTCTTCTTGTGAAAGATCGTTTAGTAAACTTAAATTGATTAAATCGTACCTATGATCAACAAAATCTCAGAACAGGGTATCAAATCTAGCGATATTTTCAATTGAAACCGACATTGCTTCGTCTTTAGATTATAGTGATTTAATAAGTGACTTTGCAGCAATTAAGACCAAAGTTACATTTTAGAACGTGTCGTTTTAAATATTTATTAAATATTAAAAATAAATATTAAGTGTTTATTAATAGAAGATGGAACCATTAACCTGTAGTGGTAAGTGATTTATTTTATTACTTTTAAGGTAGTTCTTTGTTTAACTTTATGTTGCTTTAGGATATTGTTTTGACGATGCGCTTTAGACCTACAAGGAATTTGCGTATTTATTAGAACATTTTTATGTTATAAATTTGTTATATTCCTGTTATATTCCTACATTTTTTATAGTCTACATTTGTTACTAATAAATGTATACAAACCGAATACCGGTAATATTAAACTTATAATATGTAATTTCTTAATTTAGACTTACCAAATATTTGTAAGATGTTTATGGACGTGCTTTCATATAAAATTCTACAAATTTACACTTATTAAATACTTTGGTCACTGAATGGGCCTTCATTTTTGCTCTTTTGCCCCCTTTTAATTGTGAAGGCAAGGCGGCCGACGATCTTCTTGCCCCGGGTGCAGAAATGCCTAGGTACACCACTGACATTAGGTGTTAAGAATATAAATTATACAGAGGGAATATAATTTTTATGTGTATGTATCATCGGGTGTGATTGTCTGCCTTCTGCAATTATTTCCCACAGTTGCAGTCTGGCACAGTACTTTGCCAGAACAACAGTAAACCAACCATCAACACCAGACCAACACTATCTTTGAGTCAACATTTTGGTGCCGAATGCTGATAACTTTTAGAGAGATGACACTAATAAAGTGGTCCAAATTTTTCAAATCTTAAGACTACTACAATGTTTTTACATTCTGTGAGATGTCTTTTTCATTCTCCCATGGTTAGAACATTTACTTTTACATTTTCAGCTTTCTAGAATTTCTTTGTTAGTGAATTTTGTGTATACTAGTAGACTATACATTTCATTATTATATTGTCATTCCATAAGATTTTTCTCATATTTCTCACTATTTGCTTGTAAATAAGTAAGTAACTAAGTGTAAATAAGTGTATGTACTCACTATTTAATAAGTAAATAACCATTAATGGCTTCTTTAAAAATTTTTAGAAGTCATCATTCTTTATTTTATTTGGTTATTGTCTGCATGTGACTGGATTATTTATGTTTAATTCTGATGGTATCTCTATCTTCATTTTTACATACTCCATTACAGAACCTTCCACACATATTTTACTATTTATCTTTTGTTTCTTATTAAACTATTCCTTTTCTTCTAATGTGTTACCATTTATTATCTATGAAATATCCATTCTTTTCTTTACATTTCATACTAAAAGAATGATCTCCATTTCTATGTGTTATAATAATAATAATAATTATTATTATTATTGTGTTGTTGGTATTATTGTTATTATTATCATCTGTGTTGAATATAATAAAATTAAATCAAAATAAAATTTAATAATCATCAAAAACCTGAAACATAAAAATAACATACAGTAGATTAAAAAAACAATAGTAAACACTTAATCTTGTATTATCAAGCTGCAGACACAGAATTTTGCAACAAAGGATAACTTTTAAGTAAAATTAAAAAAAAACTGACCCTAAACAGAATGTAATTACAAAATTTCCTTGTATAATCCAAGTGAAGTAGCCAGAATAGTAATAGCACTTCTGAAGCCAAGCCTCAAGTATTTCCCTATCAGGTTATTTATATATCATTCTCCATCATTCCATTGCTGTACCCCACAAACACATATTCACACATGTGCACGTGCGCGTGCGCGCGCGCGCACACGCACACACACACAGAGAGTCTCTCTCTCTCTCTCTCTCTCTCTCTCTCTCTCTCTCTCTCTCTCTCTCTCTCTCTCTCTCTCGCTCTCCCTCTCTCTGACACATCCAAGCCTTGAGGTCTGGGCTATTAATTATTATTGCTGCAGCAGTCACTAGCAATAAAAATAATAGTTTTTGAAACAATAATTTTTATGGAAGACTATACATTGTATATAAGTATGAATTTTATTACTAAAATACCTTTACACATTAACACTGTAACACCCCTAAGTAAGTTCCTAAAAATGAAGATACATACATTTCATTACTGTGATTCTATTACTGTCAGGTCATATGTTTTAATTTATTGATACAAACTATATAGTGAATATTAAGGATCTGTGTGTACAAAGGATAAACTGTAGGCCTGTTACAGGTAAATTATTTAATATAATAATAATTTCAATGTGAAGTCTTTTCCAGAGATAAAAAAGTTGATAATAAAAGTACAAGAACGATCATCTGACAACACAGTGCTACAAGAATCAATGTTATCGCTTCAACAGAAATATGGAAGTTCTTTTGAAAATAAGGGTATTGATTTGACTTTAGGTACATGTATTATTTAATTACATTAGCCAATTTTTGACTTCTGTTTGATATTTGAATTACTATTTTAAGCAGAGAAGTTATGAAATTTTGTGAATTTAATTTATAACTTAAATTATACTGACAATTTTAGTGATTTTATAGTGAGGACATCATGATTGGTACAAATTTTTCTAAAAACAGCTTGGGGATTAATGAACTTAATGAACAGTAGTTTATTTATTAGTATTAGACTTTCTTTTGTCTGGATTCTGTGGTGTTGTTGTCATCTTATATGAAATACACTTTGTGTTGATTGTTGAATATTTCTGATGCCCTTGTATACAAAGCTTTGATCACTGAATACAAGGGCTTCTTGATTTGCCAGTTTATGGTATGAAAATATGTTAGTCAGTTAAATTTGCAGAAGATTCTGCAGTACAGAACATGTACCTAATGTTTCCTTTGACATAGTATAACAAGGCTTGAAACCAATGGTTTTTGTTAGATTCTTAAGTAATTTAAATAATCCCTTAATTAAATAAGTAAGGAAGAAAACTAAAGATTATCTTTAAAAAGTAATTCTTTTATACTGTAACTAGTTAGTATAACTATATTTGATGACAACTTAAAATGGCTTTTTGGAATCGATTCGATTAATAAGTATACTTATTCGCCATTCAGTACAGAATATTCAGTTGTTAAACACTGACACACACAAAAACAAGCCTCAGTGCAAATGACATGATTTGTAAAACCGAATAGATGTCATTTCATAATTTTTGCAACACATGAATGAATTAATCTCATATAAAAAAATTATGTAATTATTGAAAAATAATGCCCACCCCTCCAAAAAAATTGATACTATGTAAATATAAAACAACAAATTGGTTAGAAGTATCAGCATCAAACAGAAATGATAAATTGAAATTAAAGCTGTGTGATCCCTTACTGGAAGTATAAAATACAAATTCTCAAGCTATAAAGCCAGTTTTTCTTCTGATATTTATCATTAAAACACTACAAATTTAGGTTTAGCCATTAAACTGGCATGAAGTTATAGTCAGTAAAATGATAATAAGCTGCTCAACATACAGGCTGCTGGTTTGTGACAACAAAATTCAATATTGATCTATAATTTAAGATTTAAAAAGAATGTTTA
Organism: Magicicada septendecula; assembly: GCA_034769895.1. NCBI lineage: Eukaryota > Metazoa > Arthropoda > Insecta > Hemiptera > Cicadidae > Magicicada > Magicicada septendecula. Next base: position 379,999,976 of record CM068367.1, read on the forward strand.
TTTACTTAATATCATGTCCTACTTTGTATACTATAATAATAAAGTTGTATACTAAAATGACATTTTAATGGTTAATTATAAACAATTTACATTTATATGTAGACAATAAACAATTTTGCATGTGGGAGTGTGGAGTTTTGTTTGCTTCCAACAGAGCTAAATAATCATTAGTTAGTTTTTTGTATTAGCAAATATATTGAATTGGCTATTAATATATGCTCGTTTTTCTTCTCAATACATATTTAACATCAAAGGAATTGCATTTTTTTGAAGAAAATGTCTGCCCTAACAAATTTAGTGATAATATACAAAACATAGTGGCCAAGGAAAAAGTGGCAAAAACCAATTGCTTTATATTGGATTTTGTAGTCACTGGTTAGGGCTTTGTAATAAATGAGACATCAAAAGTCCTCAACAATACTGAAATAATTGATCTTGCTAATAAAATTAATCTCATTGAAGTATCAAAAGATACTTTACTTTTTGACAATAATTCTTTTAGCAGTAATGCTGTCAAATTAATAATGAATTATTAATTAAAGACTATGTTAATTTACCATTCAAAAATCTGAATTTGGACTGTTTTTGTTTGTATTAGTTCTGTCAAACTTATTCTCAAGATATTATTCATCAAATACCAATCAATTTATTCTGACATCAAAATATTGTTTCTCTAATAAATATTTATCTAGCCAGTTAGTTGGAGGCCATTAGAGATTATTAACTATTATTATTTACAGAAATAATGATTTCAAACCATACAGGAAAACCCATGGGGGGGGGGGGTTATGAGGATTATAACCGTCCTATCATTAGGTAGGTCCCAATGATGTAAGTAAAGTCTATTAAAATGTTTAGAAACTTCCCCACCGGTGCTGCCATGGAGGTCAGTGGATTGTTTGTACACTGCGGATAGGTTTATTACTTAAGTGATGATGGTTACATTACAGAAGAGCAAAAGAGGTTCATTGTCACTTTAGACACTAATATCCCACCATCTGCAGGATAACCCCTCATCAAAAAATTTTGGCTATGCAACTGCAAATAACAAAATGACTTGGATCTTGGTAAAAGAATACAAAAAGTTATTCTTTCCACACTACCAACCAGAACTAGAACAAAACAGAACTTTTTAAATAGTGTGAGAAACATTAAGCCCACAATTATTTAACTCATTAAGTAGCTCATTAAGCCCTGAATTATTTTGAAGATCATCTGGACAGTTTTATAGTTGACATTATGAATTCAATGAATTATTCTTAGCCATGAAATCAGTGCTCAATACACCTTCAGCTGCTTCTCATTCAAAATAAATTACTGGTGGAGACTGATTAAGAAATTACTACAATTATATTACTACAGTGATAATACTACAGTTATATACCTTAACAAATAAAAAGACAATTATCAGCAAAAAATTATTACATTGCAAAAGTTGAAACAGTATAACTTGGAAAACTTTCAGACCACTATAGACTAAAATGGTGATCAAAGTTAGACACCTATAAGGTAACAAAAGTATGTTCACTGATACTGATTTACAGAGGAAAAAAGACAAGAAAACATCTCTCTCTCTCTCTCTCTCTCTCTCTCTCTCTCTCTCTCTCTCTCTCTCTCTCTCTCTCTCTCTCTCTCTCTCTCTCTCTCTCTCTCTCTCTCTCTCTCTCACACACACACACACACACACACACACACAATATTAATATGTTAACTTTACATAATTTTTTTAAGATAAATGGCTTGATCATGACCATGTAGAATTACTGTTACACAACTAACAGTTACTTTAAGTACAACATTCAGTAAATTACAACTAACTTTATTGTTCAATAATGAATTAATAAATTAAAGGTTAAATTATTCTTGGCTTTCATTGTCCATGATGTGTCCGTTATTTAACTAAATACAACTATTTCACTAACGACTCGGAACACAAAGTTTTTACTCATAAAAAACTTTGTGTTCGAGTCGTTAGTGAAATAGTTGTATTTAGTTAAATTATTGTTTAGATTTTACAGCAATTCTCATTTAATAAATTGGTCCCTAAAATTTACTCTAAAAAACAATTTAGCCAGATATAAGCACATTCTCTTATAACACTGCTGTATACTAGTTCCAGTACTACTAGCATGGAATCCAAATGTTGAAGCAATATCAGCCAGCTGTGATAAGCAGCAGGGAGCTTTACCATGTATCCGTTTCATCAGGACAAAAGCACTACTGAAAAAGAGCAACAAATTTAATTGTTTAGGGAAACATGTGTGGGATAGTAACTTTTTTTTCTGTTTTCATTTAATAATACATTGGCATAGCCAATGAGGAATTATGGAAATTATAAAACCCATTTGGCAGACTGCCAATGGAGTCTTAGAGGTAAATCTATAGATAGACACTATTAGCTCAAAAGCAGCCATTATATACAGTAGGCTACAAACGGTGAATTCCTTACTACCATGAACACCTCTATCTCTGCTTATCATCAACAAACCACCAATGAGATGGTCTGCAAAGCAGAGTCGGTGGTGGAGTGTAATGCCTTCATGTGTTCACTGTATCTTTAACACTGCATCCTGTCTGGCCTACAAATGACATTACTGAATCCACTTTTGCAAACTTTCTCATTGAAGCAGACCACATGCCTTTCTCAATGCCTAAAAAAGCATTCTATATTAATAGAATTATTTCGATTGTTATTAATTTACTTAGAAACCTCTGATGATACTGATATTTTTCAGTGAAACGTGCTTCAGGTGTTAAAAAGAATATACAAAATTATACTACTTACAGAAGAAACAAATTGAAAACATCACAAATTATATAATTACTGCAAGAAACTTCGAGTTACTTACATAGAAAATGATGGATATATATATATATATATATATATATATATATATATATTAGGTGTTAAAAGAATATACGAAATTATACTACTTGCAGAAGAAACAAATTGAAAACATCACAAATTTTATATACAACGCTACCTTTTGTCTAACACAATTATCTAATATTTGTGATGTTAGATAAAATGTTACTTACCCGTGATATTACTTTACCTGGGTGCCAGAACAAATCCCAGATACAAATGACACGGTTTCAGCTTACCTCAGCGCATGGAGACACTCTTTCTCAGGATTCGTTCAGTGATTGTGGTTTTCAAGAGGAATCGTTACAAACAACACTTTAAGATTTGCTTGATTATTTAATTAACTTTTATTTAATTATTTTTAAACTTTAAATTGTTAATGGCAGGACTTAATTCTACCCTAACACTTATAATTATTGAGTGAGTGTGAAAAGTAATGATTAAGACGCTCAAACGACCTCTAGCTCTTATCTGGTTTGATTAAGAGATTTCTATCTCCCAAACCAGTGCTAAAGAACAGGTCTGCAATAATTTGCACATCCAATACTACACACCACTTTCCATTCAACACTCCTATACTATATTAGAGCTAATCTTATAGTTAAAATACAATGTGTGCTTTTCTTAGTGTCTTTTAAAAATTGTTTATTTTAGATCCATGTTTTTCGGTATCCAAGCCACTTATAGTATATAATTAGTAAAATAGTTTACCTTTTTCTTGTCCGTCTGGTGGCCTTTTTTCTATATTTCAATCGACGCGTTTCAGGGCATATGCCCCATCATCAGGATATCCCTTGTTAAAGGTCGTCAATGGTTAAAATATTAAAAACACTGCACACACAATTCTACACACAACAATAAATATAATACAAACATAAAAACACATAAAATGCCCAGATTTTTGACACACACGATATCGATGGTGCGCACCACGACATGCTATAGTCGACTGCCTGTCGACTATAGCATGTCGTGGTGCGCACCATCGATATCGTGTGTGTCAAAAATCTGGGCATTTTATGTGTTTTTATGTTTGTATTATATTTATTGTTGTGTGTAGAATTGTGTGTGCAGTGTTTTTAATATTTTAACCATTGACGACCTTTAACAAGGGATATCCTGATGATGGGGCATATGCCCTGAAACGCGTCGATTGAAATATAGAAAAAAGGCCACCAGACAGACAAGAAAAAGGTAAACTATTTTACTAATTATAATTGTTTATTGTTTTATTATTTGTTTAGTGCTTATTTCATTGATCAATGAATTTATTTCTTACTGTTTGATGCGTTGACCGAAGATAGGAATCTGTAGAGGTCCTCCTTTTGATGGTGTTGCACAGAAGAATGGATGTTGATCAATGATTTTGAAGATGCCCTGGCAATTACAGATGCTGTAGCCTTCTGTAGCACAGGTCCTTCACGGCTGATGCTTAATTAATTAATTATTTAATTAATTAACGGTTGTTTTACGCAGCGAGTGTTATTGAACGTTGTTAATTCATCTACACTGCGGACTACTTCTCGAATTAGAACTTAAATTGCACTTTTGCGTGATTTAAAATTTCTGTATGTGAATTATACACGTCTAGTGTGTTTAAGTACCGAACGAAGAGTGATGCTACCCCTCACTTTGAGCTGGAGTCAGTTTTAAGTATGGGCTGCTGATTGGTTGTACAAATAAATCATGCGTTTTTCCAGTTTTGACAATCTCGAACAGGTCGGTCAAACACTCCGTGACAGGTTCCAAACGGCAGAGAATTTCTTGTCAAAATCGTACTTCCTGTATTTGCAAATCGATTGATTACAGGTATTTGCAAATGTGTTTCCAAAGATCTGACCACAGAATATTGTTGCTTAGATCTTTATCTGTGTGTGTGTGAAAACACCTTATTCCTACGTAGCATAATTCTCTCGTTATTCCTGTTGGCGTGTGTCATCCGTATAACTTCTTCAATTGTTAATTATATTAACTGAGATTGCGGCTACTTGTAAAGCTTTTCTTGCTGAATACAATGCTGTTTTCAGAATTGCCATATATTTATAACTTTTGAAGTTATCGCAGGTTGAACTGATAATTTGCTTTGAGTAAAATAACATGTTTGAACTGGATTCTGATGTAGCGGTGACATGGTTAGAGTGAGATGGCTGCGATTATACGCTCTCTCTCTTTCTTATGGCGTTACACTCGTACCGTCAATAGCTTTCATATAACGCTCTGATAGGACGCTATTATGAATCGTTATAATATATATATATATATATATATATATATATATATATATATATATATATTACAACGTTATTTTTAGACACTTACTTTTACACATATGCTCTTACTCATTTGTGCGCACTTACCCACGTCTCGAAGGTATACTCTTCTTCTGCAGTATTTACCTTGATGTTCCCCGGCTGGGTCGCAGGCTTTGGTCGTTGATTGAGTGTGGATAAGCACGTGAATATCGCTATATAATTTTAATACAAGTAAAGAGTACAGAGGATTTAGTATTGGTTGTGAAATTAGTACGACTGTGTTAATAAAATCATATTCATTTGATTTATTATTTAAAAATTCAAATTATCATATTAATTATTATTTTGTGTGGGTTAATTACTCTTTGAACCCTTATATTCGACATGAATATAATGTTATTATATCGTTTCAAAATCTTATCTCTTATATTCTAAGACATATTATACACAAATATAAAACATATATGACCTGAAATATTTACATAGACATATAATACATAACACATATATTAATATAATACGTGATTCACACATCTGAAATTGACTCTTTCTGATGTAGCGGTGACATGGTTAGAGTGAGATGGCTGCGATTATACGCTCTCTCTCTTTCTTATGGCGTTACACTCGTACCGTCAATAGCTTTCATATAACGCTCTGATAGGACGCTATTATGAATCGTTATAATATATATATATATATATATTACAACGTTATTTTTAGACACTTACTTTTACACATATGCTCTTACTCATTTGTGCGCACTTACCCACGTCTCGAAGGTATACTCGAGTATTTACAAGTATTTGTAATATACAAGAGTATATACAAATATACGTCTTTGCAAGTGTGGTGTTTATTATATACCATTTAATAAAACAATTAATTAATTAAACAATTAATTAAAAATTACTAATAGAGAGCATTTTATTACTTTTATTAATTATCTTATTAATGTCTCAATTAATTAAAAATCATCAATTTAAATCTCTAATAAAATATAAAATATAATAAAATATGGTGCTATAATGACCATTTATTTATGAGATTAATAAATTTAGCTTATATGCTCTGTTCAATTATTCTTTGAACTTATTTATTACTCATTCTGGAAAATAACAATATACGAATGTTTTTGTAAACTTGTATATGGAATCTAGAGCTTCTTTCGATAGACCTGAGGGTCATTTATAATATTAAATAAATGTCTGACTTCACCTGCATTTTTCTGCAATCATTTAACTTTGTCGTTACCGTCATCTGGACTCTCGAGTTTGTTGATCCTCTTCGGTATCACCTTCTCTGTCTTTGCGTCGTTGAAATTCCTCTCTCCGTCTCCTGGATGCTGAGTTCTGACGTGGACCTCTGGTTGTGATAATGTACGGCTGGATGTAGCTGCATGTGGCTGTCCCTGCGTCCTCGTATTCTGCTCTGGTTCCTCTCCTCTTCTTATCTTGTCCCTCGTAGATGTCTTGAAGTTCTATGCGTACTTCTTGAAGTTCATTGTGGTTACAACTTCCCATAGATTCTTATAATATTTCTATAATATCTCTATAATATCGAATCTTATAGTCTTTTAAAACAACTCTTGTTCCATTAATACTTGCACCGACGTAGTGCCGGTTCCATCGCACTTCACGTTATGTAATACTGTTTAAAAACATGACTAGACTTTGTAAAATTCGCGGTTGCAAGATGCGTGGATTTCACGTACTATTCTGAGTTCATCTGAGAAAGTGTGTGTCGCTCGCTGGGGTTTTATACTGCTGCCGTCGTTCCATTCCTGTTGGAAACTGTTTTGACAAAATTGAACAGGTCCGCGCGTCGATTTAAATGCTAACTTCAACCTACGCGTCTTTCTATGAAGCGCACACGTTTTTATAAATATTATTTCACCAATCGTTAAGTATATTATTAAACTTTGTTTATGCAAATTATGAATGTTAAGGTGTGTAAATTATGGCAGTTATGGAAAATTTCACACGGTGGCTGAACGGTTCCCACGATCATTGACCAATTAGTCTTCAATGATAGCGCCAGGCGCTAGCTATGTTTTTACATATGTCGCTGATTCGTGTGACTTCTGGTTTTCGTTCAGTATTTAAAAAACTGTGTAAAATCTTCCACCCTCGTTTGCATAATTCAACCTGTCTCTCATTTACACACGTACACTAGCAAACACACGCAGAATGATACACAAGCGGCGGCATGTCGCTCTGACGTCACCCTTACCGGTCGGCGCGTGTTGGTTTCTCCCCTTCGCTACGATTTAAAAACCAACGAAGCTTTTAATTCCCTATACAGGCTCACTTACAATATTTATTTATTTTAAAATTAAATACTACGTTTATTTCTTTTATTACCTCTTATACATAACGCTTAATTTTTATATTATTTTTATTATTTACATCTTATATACTTCATACGTGCGTTCGTATGTTATCATACCTCAGTCAGGGGTTGATACATAGACTTATACTAAACGTATCGTAGCTAACGTAGCCATATGCTGTATTGACCATTGATTTAAATAAATGTAAAATTTGTAAAATTATTATAAGTTTGGGGTAAATGGACATGTCTGGGATTGTAAAAATGTTTCATTGTTACACTAGGGGAGAAATTAACCTGTTCCAACAGGCAAGGAACACCTGCTCGATTGTATGTGTGTTACACGTGTATCTTGTGTGTGTTAGTGATGCATGTACAGACAGGAATCCCAGCAACCCTCCCCAATTAATTACTAAAATAATTATTTATTTTAATTCACTGCGTGAAAACTAATTAGTGTATAAACAAACAAAAGGCACCAAAGTGTGTGTAAATTTTATAGTTATCCACAGTAAGAAAATGACGTTAGTAGGACACACTACGCGAAGTCAGTGCGAAATAAGTGTGCCAAAAATACGCAAATTACACTAAGACGCTCAAATTAATACAGCGAGTGCTTAATAAAATTATCTACGATTGTGCTATCTCAATTCCTTACAAAACATTGCAATTTGCAGAAAATTGCAAATATATGAAAAGGTTCGGGAGTGTAGGCTATCATGTGATCTGCAGGTCTCGACAGGACAATTTCGGAACCAACAGGCGCGGAATCTCGAGAAGGTATAAATTAAGGGTTCGACTGGAAGCCCTTCTCTTCATTTCAAGACACAGTTGCAGTCGGACACGCTGTCCGTCGGCAGAACAGTTTTATTTTGTTATAAGTCTCATCTATGAACGAATAAAGACGTTTGCAGTAATTATGTTTGCACTAGTACGGGAAACGTAGAGTACCGGGACAGTTTAAGTCAGCAAGAGTATCTACAGAGAAGCTACAAAGAGCGACACGAGATGCTGGACGTTAGGAGATGCTTTTTTAGAAGCTTAACAGCCGAACGAGATCCACCTCGCAGCCCATATTAATTCTCTGGGACGGACCACACACTGCTGGAGAACGACGCTGGACTCTGGACATATCCAGAACCACGCCAAGCCAGGAGTAACGGTAACCCAACTCTGGACAACGCTGGACCCCGTCAATAAGTCGTAAGGTCATCAAAACTCGAGGTGACATGCATAATGCATTTAAAAATGATTTTTTTAAAGAGCTCATAAAGACTATATAAAGAGACAATTAATTAAAACAAAAAAGTTTATAATTAGGCAAATAATGTAATAGAGTCTTATGTAAATGTTTTAGTCGTAAGAATGAGCGATCGCATATAGATAAATATAGAAGAAGAAAAAAGAGTTTAATTTTGAGATAGTATTTTTTTTCTCAATGAAAAATAATTGAAATGATTTGATATTTGCATTTTGTAGAAAAGAATAATTTAAATTTTGAATACGAAACAAATGCCAGTCTAAGAGTAATTAATATAATTTTAAATTTATTTTTAAAAATCAGGACTGAGCAAGCTGAGGTCAGATCTTATTTAAATGAGTTCAATTAAAATAAAACTTAATTACATTTAAATTTTATTTATTTTATTAAATCAATTTGAATAAATGTCTAGATTAAGATTATTAACATGTCTAGATGTAAAATAAGAGTGTTTTAAATATGTGTAACACAGTATAGCTTAAGAGATAAACACTTGATAATGAGTGATAAAATGATCGGAGATTATTAACAATGTTTTTATTATTTATAATGCTTTTCAAACAATAAACATGAAATTTTAACTACTCATAAATTTACTACTCTTATTATTTTTACACCTGGTATCGTTATATACGTTTAAACACCTGGTATCGTTATAACTGTTTAAAGACCTGGTATCGTTATATAAAATTGTCGCCCATTAACGTGGATCACGACATGCCTACATTTAATAATTAATGTATGCTCTATCATTACCAGCGTTTGATAATTTATATGATATAATTAATATTATATTTTAATTATTTTTGTATGTTAGTTATTTTAAAATTGTTGTGTGTATTGTATTGTAATAACGCAACTGGCGCCCACCCCAACAAACAGGTGTAATTGTAACATGAGTAGATAAAAATAAATAAATAATAGTAATTAAACAATAAATAAATAAAAGCTCGCATACGGTTCACCAATAATAAATTATAAATAAATATTTTAATAATAATTCACTATGGCAGCACCAGAAAGCTTGAATTTGGAAGCACTTCAAACCATGATGCGTGCCTGGGTGGACGAATTAAGTACAAACTAAAAAGAAGAAAATAGAAAGCAAATAGAAGAGTTAAAAGAATTTAATACAAAGCAAATGCAAAAGTGTAGGGAAGAAAGTGAAGCCGAATTCAAAGAATTAAAGAGGTCTACTAAAGAATTTAAAGCTGAATTAGCGAAAACTAATGAACAATAACAACAGAATAGCGAAGAAAGTAGGGCCGAATTTAAAGAGTTTAAAGAGCAACTGACTACAAAACTCGAAGAAACTAATACGAGAATAGAAATATTAGAAACTAGAGTAGAACAGTCGCTAAATAAACAAGTTATAAAGATAGAGAATAGGTTTAAAGATCAGAAAACAGAATGGTGGAAAGAATTAAAAGATAGTATTAAACAATTAGCTGAACACTGGAATGACAAGTTTAGAGTTTCAAAGCAAGAACAAGATATGAGGATTAAAACAGTTAGTAAACAAATCTGGGGAAAACATTAATAAAACGCAGGAAACAGAAGCCCGAACGACGACGTTGGAAACTGCTGTAGTAGAGTCTGCAAAATCTACCAAGGACTACTCAGGTGAAATGAACACACTTAAGGAAGATCTACGTGGAGATATAGAACGTCTGAGAACGGAGATCAAGAAACGACCGGCGCAGACAATGGATGTTCACTGCACCCATAGAAGAAAGAAGAAAGATAACCTTTGCAGGTAACAAAGGGGAAAATAGCATGGAATTTTCGGCGAATATCGAGAGAGAAATTGAAATAATTGGAAGTATGAGTGACGACGAGGAGAAAGTGAGTTTTGTACACCCGTCATTTAAGAGATTCTGCAAGCCAATGGTACTCCATAATTCGAGACAATATAACCACGTATCAGAGAAGCATTCGAAAATAGGTACTGGAATATCCACACTCAAAGGCAAGTACGTGACCAATTGGAGTATGGTAAATATAATCCGCATGGACGCCAGAATATTGAGCAGTATACAATAGCGCAGATTGAACGCGTAAAACATTTAAAACAAAAATTTTCTGAGTATGAGATAGTGTCTAAGTTGTCTCACCATTTCCATAGAGATATTCAGTTAGCTGTATATACGCAGGGTGTCAAAACGATCGAACAATTCTTAATACTTGTCACTCAATCACGAAATATTAACAAGAGTAACACTTCACCACACAATCAACAAACACGCATTAATTATCACGCTAGTTACGACCGCAGTGATAAAGCACGAGAACGTGACGATACGCAAAACCGTGATAATTATAGGCGAAATTATACGCCGCCAACGAACAGTGTAAAGCAAAACAGCTGTGAATAACGCATGCGACGCAGAGAAGGAACAACACTCCGAGAGAAACGTGCGCGATACAAAAGTGGGTTTGGCCTGGCCAAATTTGAAGAAAAAGGTTAGTAAACCATATGATCGCACCGTATCCACAATGCAGAGAAAAGAGAAGAGAAAGGGGAGCTGTAGTGTGGGAAGCAAGAGAGAGAGCGCAGACGAGGAAATAAAAGTGAGACAGCAACAGGTGCATGTTCAGCCATTCTGTTCCCGCGACACAACATAATGACGGAGAAACAGGACGTGCTGTTACACAATAAACAATATATATATATATCCGTGCGACGTTAGAAATGAGTTATTAGACACTGACAGGAATGTGACACCAAATCAACAAGAAATAAATTGTCCTATAATTAATGTACGAATTAATGGATGTAGAATTAAAATGTTAATCGATACAGGTAGCCAATTGACTGTACTAAACAATAAGTGGGTACAACAAAATAAAAAATATTTTAAACAAACGGCTATTTTACCTGTCAATAATATAAATATTATTACAGCCATGAATAAGAGAGAAAAGGTTAGACAGCAAGCTTAAGTAATTTTAAATTGTAAGGACTTAGAAATAACATATCCTATGATCATGATGAATAAACTTATATATGATGGAATTATTGGAATAGATTTATTAAATTCTTTAAGTGCAAGGAGTGATATTAATAACAATAAGATTTTATGTAATTATAAGGATGTTCTATATGAATTAATTATGAATGAAAATGAAGAAAATTGTGAGGTAAGTGGAAAACTGTGAGGTAAGTGTCTTATCCAAGCCACGTATACGATATGCACCTACTCAGCATGCTAATATAGCCGAAGAAGGAATGTCATCTCAGGAAGAAACGAAGTTATTTAAATGAATAGAAGAGTATAACGAAGTATTCAGCGATGTACCGACGGAGACCACAGTCTATGAACACGCTATTATGGTATCAGACCCTAAAAAATTTGTCAGACGAACGTATCTAATACCCATGAAGTACGAGGGAGAAGTTGAACTGGAAATACGACGGATGATAGAAAATAACATCATTGAGCGTTCGAACAGCAACTTTCTCAATCCTCTAGTTGTAGTAAAGGAGAAGAGTGGAGAAGTACGTTTATGCCTGGACATGAGGAGTTTTAATAGCGTCGTTCTACGTGAATTCGATTGTGCACCACCTGCGGACGAGTTATTTGCAAAGTGTGAAGGAGCACGTTATTTGACTAAGTTGGATTTACGGTTGAGCTTTTGCCAAATTCCAATTAGAAGAAAAGATAGAAAATATACCGCCTTCCTATACAAAAATAAATGCTACCAACACATGGTAGTTCCCTTCGGTTTGAGCACGAGTTTGGCTGCGATTGTAAAATGTCTGGAGAAAGCATTAGGACCAGAAGTGGAGCCTTACACCATAGTGTTTGTGGATGATATCTTGGTAGTATCAAAAACACTTGACGGACACGTTGAACATCTTAACACTATATTCCACAAGGTTAGGGAAGCCCATATATACCTTATCCTAGACAAGTGCGAATTCATAAAATCCTCAATCCACTTCCTAGGTCACATTATTTCATCCTCAGGTATTCAACCCGATCCCATAAAAATATCCAGTATTACCGATTTCCCTACACCTAAGAACATTAAAGGGTTACGAGCATTATTGGGACTCACAGGATACTATAGAAGATTGGACCGTCAGCATCACTGAAAAAAAAGTATAAATTGAACACCGGAGGTAAAACGCAAGACTACAAGTGTTTATTAATGAAAACTGTCTTACCGACTCGAACCGGGTTGTGGAGATAGGGGGGGACCCTCAGCAGCAGCAGCAGCAGCAGCAGCAGGTGGAGGTGGATCGTCAGCATCACTAAAAAAAAGTATAGATTGAACACCGGAGGTAAACGCAATAGTACAATAGTTTGCTAATGAAAACGGCCTTACCGACTCAAGACGGGTTGAGGAGATAGGGGGGACCCACAGCAGTAGCAGCAGCAGGTGTGTCGTCGGCATCACTGAAAAAAAAAGTATAAATTGAACACCGGAGGTAAATGCAATAGTACAATAGATTGTTAATGAAAACGGACTTACCGACTCGATACGGGTTGAGGACATCCCAGCTGAGCACGACGTAACCGTTGCGAACTATAAAAAAACAGTATGTCAATCGAATTGGAATATTCTGTTTGTACACATTAAATAAAGAAAAAATGTTGTATTTACCATCGTACTCGACGTTGCTCCTCTGGCAGATGTTTTTTCACTTTGTTGTTCATTCTGTAAAACGTAACGAAAGTTGTAAAATAATTAGGTAAAGAACATAATGAAGTGTGTGTGTGTGTGTGTGTGTGTGTGTAATGCTGAACATCGACGTAAGTACTTACATGTAATGTGTAAAACAAAAGTCTTATATTTATATGCATATGCTCGGTGGGAGTCTACTATAGACAGAGTCCCCCACCCACACACACGTTGCGAGGTCAGACAACATCTTGTTAAAATTAAACGCATATTCCCCCTCCCTCGCAAAGCTCACGACGATTACATCACCCACGGCTTGCTTTCTATTATTAAACAAATTTATGAACACATGAATAATACCCTCCCACCCTCACAACGTTCACACGCAACGATAACATATGCTCAGACAGCATCATGATGTAAGCAGTTATAAATAACTGCACGTGTGAATTATCTCAGCGGGAGTGGATTACATCAACTACGGCTTGCGCTCTGTTAAACAATTAACTGTCGTCGTCTAGTCGCCTACCTCCCCCTATTTGAATTTAGAACTTTTTATACGTGAAATACGAGTTTATTCTTACCGTTAGTTATTGGTCCACGTACTTTCTCTTCTTTGCGTTAGGACCAGCATCGTCGTCGGATAGCGCACGTTTACACGTTCTGAAGTGTCCGTACGCGAGTGTACTTACGCCGTCGTCCAGTACATACCTCTTATCATCATAAGGTGACAGGGAAAGTTTTGTTATACTTTGCGTGTACAGCTTATGATGATAGCTTCGTATACACTCAGCAGAGGTGAAAATCGTACGACTGTCAAAAAGACACTCGCTGTACAATCGATGACGTAACCTTTGTTTTATTGCCTTTCGCCACCTTTTTGTCGGTGCGGTCGGACAACAAGAGCGAATAACATTCGCCCAGAGTCAAACAAATTCCCTGATGGGTTTTCCATTAGTCTCATCCTTGAACTTCCCCACGACTTTTTTGTTGTCGTCGCAATGACAAGGATGATCCGCGGGATAGTCCGACGTGTCGAAAAGGTGGAGATCCTCTTTCATATCAGAGTACGCATCGTCAGTCCGTATGCTGTAAAGAAAACTGTCCGTGTCAGTCATTAGTAATGTCAATCGTCGTCCTTACTTGGCGACAGCGTACCGATAATGAAAATCGTACATTATCAATTTGATGACATCGAGTACTGTGAAGCCGACATACACCGGACGGGAAAGGAATATCGTCCTGTTTCGTAAGGCCAGTCCGACCAAGTCATCGGTGTAGCGGATCATACGCTTTAGCCGAGGATTGGAAACAAGTTTCTGCAGCCGTGTTCGTTAGAGACTAGTTGGAAGTCTATTCGTTTCCTCACGTTCTCCAGCGATTTGCTATAGACGGCATTGACCATCAGTTAAAAAAAATCCTTTTCAAAACTGTTGGTGGCTGCTGCTCTCTTTTGCGTGTTGAAATCGATAAACGGTTTCATCCATGCTCTCTGTTTGAAACTCAACACCCTATGTATCGCTTTCAATTCTAGGCCAAGACTCAGATACAATTTTAAATTTCGAAAATGGAGAACGTATTTTTGCTTGTCGTCCAAAGTTGTCAGCAACTTGGGAACGGACGACGAAGGCGTTTCCGATCCGCTATACCCTTTTGTATAGTGCAGTCGTGTGTGGAGTCGTCGAGAGTACGGTGAAAGTATGTCAGGATTGACACAGGAACGGACGGGCGCCAGTGGATAATCGGAGTGGAGGTCATGAAGTTCGGGTGGATAGTGTAGGTCGACCTCGAGTATGTAGCCCATGTCACCGTCATCGCTCAGAGTACGCACGTCCAGTGAGTCGATCTCGTTACGATCTAACCATCTGAAGTCGGCGTAAGGGAGCGGTTGTGACATGGCTGCACCGTAAAGGTTGTTGCAGTCGGTGTACAGTATGAAAGAGGTCGGCTTTGAAGCATCGTACTGATCGGCAATTAGCGGGTTGTTGGCCTTGGCATGGCGGTTGGGTACCATGCTAACGCCGCCGCGAACGGCCGATTCGATAAAGAGATGCTGATCTATATCCGTCAACAGCTCCAGTCGCACACCGGTCATCTTTAACATCGCATGCCAAGCGACGCCAGGAAGCGAATAAAGATGAGCCGGATCGATCTGGTAGTACCGCATGGCCATCTCATGGAACGCCTCGAAGACGTCGGCCAGCAGCAGTACGTCTGTTTTAAGATACAGATCATGATATTCGCCCAGCGTACGGATTCCGAAAGTTCGCCACACGTTCTGCGCGTGAGCGTAATCTTCGTCCGACACTGACGATTCACTCAACCTGTTGAAAAAGTGTTCGCGTGCGGGCAGACGTGTTTCGTCGAATTTCTCGCTACCCGACATGTAATCGTAAGGGTACACGCCCTTGCGTAAGAGTAGCTCGAAGTGTTCTTCGAAACATTGCTTCGTTAAAGCGAAATCCGCACAGCTCGCGCGCAAGTTTCCAACAGGTGTGTCCAAGGGCGTGTTGAGAAATTGAAGCGTGTCTACGAAACGCAGGGCACCCAACGAGACCGATACGAAGCGTTCACTAGTGGTAGCGATACAAGCGAGATTGTTGTATTTACCCAACCCTTGTACTAGGTGATGTGCATCGTAACCTTGTAAGTTATGGAAAAAGACGGGTATGTGTCGTGGAGTCTTGAAGTAAAGGTTACAGACGTTGTGAGCTGTGCCCAGGTATCGTCCTGTCAGATGACAATGGTTGCGCACCTTGTCGTCGTCGATCAGTGGTTTTTCACAGAGATGACATACGACGGCATTTGCGAAAGATAACACATCATGGTCACTCATAGTCATGGGCACGATGGAACGCATGATTCTGAAGAGTTCACTCTCTTCAGCGACCAGTCTATCGAGAAAGGTGCCTACCACGTTCTCACCGTGATAAACGACCTGGGGTTTGAAAATATTACGCTCGTGGTCGACTATGAGGTAGGAGAAACCTGAAGGAAGATGTAACGACTCCGTTGTGGTGGACGATGTGTGCGGAGGAGCGTCGCAGCTATGGCAAGGGACGATAAATTATTCAAAGTGTGCGTATATCGCAAAAGGGACCTTATGGCAGTAGGTGTAATTTCTGAAACACATCACCTTCTCTTCCTCTTTCATGGGTAAACGAATTTTCTGTTCGCCGTACGGTGAACAGTGTGGGACATGTTCGGTAAGGAGTCGTTCTTCGAAGAATCTACGCAGACAGTAATCGCAATAGAAAGAACGACCGTTGTGTTTGGTTAGTGAAGAGAGTAAGCGACTCGTATTTTTTATTAAACAGTAATGTTTTTGTTAGTCAGCGGTAAGAAGCAATAGATTAACGTGATGTCGTCTGCCGCTGGAAGGAGTTATTCTTAAAGGGTAAATTTTATTTTCTTCGTAACTGAAAACATTTATACAAACGTCAGAATTGTCTCGTTCGAACTTCACAATGTCGCACAGTCGGGTGGGATAAGTTATGCTAAAAGTAATGATACTGTGGATATGTAATTTGTATTTGGATACACGCTCACCGTGTGAGTGTTGAGGAAACAGTGCGGCCAACACTGACCATACGAAACACATTTGATCGCTTGTATTTTTCACGTTGATGATAGATTTAGTACGAAACAATTCGGGGGGGTGTACAGATGAAACTGGAGGCGGCCAGCGGTTGGTACCGTGAGAGAACGAGTTCTAAGGAGATTATGTGGTCCAACGCCCAACTGCTACCCTCACGTGTGAATTTGTAAATCGATTCGGTGATTTTTTCGCACGAAGCTTCTAAACGATCAGGCAAAACGTCTTGGTCACCGATCAATGTCGTATGACATCGTCCGTGAAAATATGCTTCGGTCGTCACTTCTTCGTCCTCGTCCGTGTCAACGTTTACGATGTACTTGACAAATTTCGCTTTAACCGTTATATGCCACTTTATAGTAAGCAAACGTATCAGTTCGTTTAGAATGTCCTTACGTAACGTATCGTGCATTGCATCGAAAAAGATTATGACATCGTTGACACATTCTTCATCCTCCGTAACAGGCGTGTAAACGTACGACACCAACGCCCCACGCAACGAATGATTACGATCGACAGCAAACGACTGCATTCGTGGCACTATTAACACAACAACACAAAAATAAACTTGAAACGATAAAAGCAAAATGATTACTTGTTCGCTTGAGGAACAATGTAAGACTGATATGAAGTTAGAAAATAATCAGCACTTTATATGCACCACGAGGAAGTTAGTCTGCACGAGACTCGAAGGTTAACTACAAAGTGACGCTGGCGGCGATCGCCGCTCCACTTATACTACCTATGACGGCTGCGCGCGCAGCTATCCGCTCCCACTACCATAGTTTATTTCATACCGTCCTATTGGTGACAGCAATCCCCACTACAGACTGCGCGCGTAGCTCTCCCCCCACCGTCAGTGATTACCTCTCCCACTACCGGTTGCGCGCGCAGCTATCCTTGTGGAGGTGGAATGTTCTGAAGCAAACGAGCATTCTTGCTTCAGATATGGACGCATACGCATATTCTTTTACAAAACGTCTGAACAGCTATTACAACATCCAACGCCGTGGGCATATTAAATTTTACGTTCCTATATATCCGCATCGAAACGTTAAACTGTACGAGCTGGACAAAACATGGTTATTTTACGAAGGTGACGGTGATGTAAGATGTTGTGTATGCAAAATAAGAATTATGGATTGGGAGGCGGGCGACAATCCCACCCAAGTCCATAAGGCGTCAATGTCCACATGTAATTTCGCCCGCAAGTGGTTGAAGAAGTCAACGCACAAAAAAACGGCTCTTTTGAGAACCGGTATAAACTCACCTACAAAACCCGTTTGGGTAGTACTAGAAGTACTATGTGTTAGTACTACTACTACTACTAAACGACAGTAGCCAGTCCAAAGTCTGAGTAATGATGCCCATGATTAAAAAAATTAAAAAAATTCCACAAACCATATGCGTATACACTTTATCCCATCCAAGTCCATAAGGCGTCAATGCTTACATGTGATTTCGTCCGCGAGCACTTGTAGAAATCGACGCACGCAAAAACGGCTCTTTTCAGAGCCGGCATGAAAATCAGTTTAGCTCACGTTTTAACGTACTTGCGCAATCGCAAGAAGAACGCGCTGTTCTTCCGTTCAGTCGAGATGATATAACTGGATGTGGAGCGGTGACCTCGCGACAGTCACGTGATGGAAGGCGGTCGTACCAGTACGGTACCGACGAGAGTTACATTCAGCACTGAGTCGACGGTTTACTACGTTCCAGCGTATTGTGAATCACGGTTCGCACGACGACGACGTGAGAATGAAACGACAGGTGAAGAACATACAGCAGAGCGTTCGCAAGACTATCGCGACGGAGTTGCACAGACCGGTAAGAAGGAATTTTCCGAGACGTGCGGTCGATTTGAAGGGACTTCACGACTTGTACCAAGCGGACCTGGTAGAGATGATACCGCACGCGAAGGTGAACAAGGGATTCAAGTACCTCATGACGATGATTAACGCGTTTAGCAAGTACGCGTACGCCGTTCCGTTGAAAACGAAGACGGTGTAGAGGTCGCACGAGCTCTGGAACCGATTCTGCATGCTAATAAAATGAAATATCTGCAGACAGACAACGGGAAAGAGTACTACAACAGTGCCGTACAAACGTTGCTGAGCAGATACAGTGTCACACTCTATTCCACGTATAGTGAGAAAAAGGCGTCCATTGTGGAACGCTTCAACCGTACGTTGAAAACGCACATGTATCGCGCGTTCAGCGAACAAGGTCATTACCGTTGGTTGGATATATTACCGGAACTAGTCAGCACGTACAACAACAGCGTGCACAGAACGATCGGAATGAAACCGCGTCAGGTGAACGAATCCAACGAACGTACGGTGCTGCGACGGATTCGTGAGATCACAGCGAGGAGCATCGACTATAAACGAGCAAAGTTCAAAGTAGGCGATCGTGTGCGTATAAGCAAACACAAAATGACGTTCGCCAAAGGATACACCGCCAATTGGACAAACGAGATATTCTTCGTTCACGCGGTACGTACCGGCAGCGTACCCGTCACTTATTCGCTAAAGGATCATACAGGAGAAGTGTTGAAAGGCGGTTTTTATGAACACGAAATCAGTAAATCGAACGTCGGTGACGTGTACTTGGTAGAAAAATCGTGCAACGTAAAGGCGATTGCGTGAAAGTCAGGTGGTTAGGATTCGATGGTAAACACGATTCGTAGATACACAAGAAGAACTTGCTATAACAACGATTTGACTCGCGGAAATAGAACCAGTATGCATCGATGCGTTACGATGACAACATGCACGCTGTGTACAGTGTAATAGACATTGTGTCGCATCTCGCTTACGACGAGTACGTCGTGAACACGACTGCAAACGACGTTGAACGCATGCGCAGGATCTTGACAGTGCACAAGTACTGGCAACGGGTTACCAATCGTGTGACGAGGTTCCGACTCAGCGAAATAGTACCTAGTGGCACCGGATTCGATCACTACAAAGAATGTGTTTGGTCGGATCCGAACTGTGAAACGGGTCCGGACACTTGTGTATGCAGTTACATATCTAACTACTGCTGCAATATAGTGCGACTATTAAATAGACTGTGCACGGAAGGACAACATGAAAATATTGCAACAAGCGCACAGACTAAAATTAAAGGACGTGAACTATTCAAAATTGTGTGGTGATGGTGGTGGCGGTTGTTGTGGCATAAACAAAACGTAAATACAAACGTCTTCTGCCTGATACCGTTCATTCGATCATCTGCGGACCTTCCGCGTTCGGTAAGACTAACGTCATGTTTAACCTGTTGTTCAATGTGAACGGATTGAGATTCGCGAACCTATACGTGTTTTCTAAATCACTGTTTCAACCCAAATATCAGATGCTGGAGACCCTGATGACACGACTTTCCGACGAAGGAATGGGTTATCACGCCTACAACGATAACGATGAAGTAACACCTCCCGACGAGGTCGATCCCGATTCTATTATGGTGTTCGATGATGTGTCTTGTGAAAGACAACACAACATACGCAAGGATTTCTCTATGGGACGACACAGCGGTGTGGACGCGTTTTACCTTTGTCAGACGTACAGCCAAGTGCCGAAACAGTTGGTTCGTGACAGTGCCAAGCTAATAGTATTGTTCAAACAGGACGATCTCAACTTGAAGGATGTGTACAACGATCACGTCAACACGGACATGAAATACGAAACGTTTAAGAACGTGTGCGCCGAAGCGTGGAAAGATCGTTACTGCTTTCTCGTCGTGGACAAAGATTCTTCTATCGACGCCGGCAGGTACAGAGCCGGTTTTGACTGTTTCATAGTAGTCGCGCTTAACGATTAGAAAATAAAAAACAGTTGTGGACTGTTCGCACGTAACAACAGTTCACCGTTAACTAAAACAGTCGTCAAGCGTTCAGGTAAATATAATTGTCTCGGAAAAATAAAAAAACACTAGTAGACTCTTCGCATAATGCACGTAACAGCTGTTAACTGTTAACTAACTCAGTCGTTGAGCGTTTGGGTAAAATAAAAAACAGTTGTAGACTGTTCGCATAAATGCACGTAACAGCTGTTCACCGTCAACTAAAACGGTCGTCGAACGTTCAGATAAATACAGATATCTCGAGTCACCGACGTTTTTATAGTCGGAGTACTGCCGTTTATCAAGATAGACGAAACGAAGAAACAACTAGCCCGTGATATCGACACGATCAGCGATGACATACGGAAGAAATACCGTACGTTAAAACATGGGATACGTGAAAAGGAAGAAACTTTAACCAAAAGTTACAAGCCGATTCTCGAACCGTTACAAACTATTTCGCAAGCGTTGGCTGAAAAGAAACGTAAAACAACAAATGAAAAGCCTACGAGTGCGGAAAAGATGAAACGTGGGCAGGAGGAGGAGGAGAAGGATCTGATGGGTTCAAGTAGTAGTAATATCGATGTAGGAACACCGCTCCGTCCGTCACCGCAACAGCAGTTGACACCACGATTCCTGAAAATTTCTGTGATAGGTGAAACATCGAACGACGACGACGATGAGGGCGATCCTAGTCTCAACATCGAAAAAATGTTAGACACGCCGAAAGGAAGATGAGAAGCGCGTAGATATTTTCAAGACAAATACGACAGTGAATCGTTAGCGAATAAGTACATGCGTATGATCGTGTCGGCTGAACGCGATCGTTTGATGGATTATACGTACGGTGTAAGACACGAAAGCGGAAAATGGATGATCGGTGATTCACCGTTGGAAATCGAAACAGACGATTCAATCTTTATCAACGGTAAACGATACAAAGGTACACCGGGTCTATATGATCTCATGTTCATGAAGCACCCTAAAGAGAACGTTTACAACGAGATGGATCTGAATGCGTACAAAGATATACTACGTGCTACGAACGCGCACAAGCATCATTATTTAGTGAACGCGTAGGTAAACACAAACAGAGGTGTAGTGTATAAACAGATAATATCGCGGTTGTTCCCACCGAAACGTACGGGACACGGACATAATAATACCGACAGAACGTATATGATGGTGTCGAGAAAAAAGACAAAATCGATTACGTGCACTGGGACGATCCGAACGAACTGGTGGACAGATTGCGACTGTTGATAGCGTCACACACCGCCGGAAACGGTGGACACACGAACGAAATCGTTTCCATAGTGGAAGAGCTACGTGAAGCCAACATCATCGTATAAAATTTCGTGCACAGCGGTCAACTCGCTTCATTCACGACATGAGCGTTGACAAGTTCGGCAGACACCAGAGCGCTGTCAGAGCGCGAAGAGAGACGCGACGCAGTCTGCGGGAGGATATCGGTATCACGATGACTGAGGACGGACACTTCGACGTAGCGACAAAAAAAAATACACAACTTGGGCCAATCGCACTACGGTAACGATGCCGTTCCACTGCGGTTTGTGCGTGACCACTGTCTGGTCAACGATTCGAGGCAAGGAATAGACATGAAAGGCCGTAAGCTCGTCAACGTCGCCGCTCCCGTCGATCTTGGGGACGCTGTCAACAAGCAGTACGTAGACTACACGTGCTTGCGTTTCACGACGGTACCGAACAAGAAGAACAGCGCTGTCGTCGACGCGCGGGACCATCGCATACAGTCTCTGAGAGATCCGATTCGTGCGCGAGACGCTGCGACCAAAGTATACGTGGACTCGAAGATCATACCGAAGGATACGAACTCTAACCTAATGGTCGGCAACGTACGAATAACACAGTTAGCGCAACCCGTCAACAACAAGGACGCGGTGAACTTGGAATTTTTGAACCGTCACATGATCACTGCGGTAAACGACACTTATTTCAATGCGCAAGAAAAGACTATTCAAAACGTTGGCGACGGTGGCGCACGGGCTACGGACCCAGTGAACGCGCGTCAATTGGAGGACGCGAAGCGGTACGCGAAGAGCGAAACGTACAAACTCGCAAAAGTGTTCCAACACCGTTGGGAGGAAGTGGTATCGTATATCTATAAATTGCATACGCACACAGCGCGTACTTCACTCGGTGGCGAAGAGGCAGAGTTACTACTTACGAGCAAGGCGGAGACGAACGAGTTGATTAGTGATCTGGACAAATCCAAGGACGAGCACGATTGGAGATCCCTTTATCGGCAGCAGTCGAAACAATAGACAGGTACGAACTACGTAGTCGCGTTTATAAAAAAAAGGGGCGTGGTCTCATCAGAAAAATAGTTAAAAGCGCGGTACCATTCGTCGCGAAGTCAGTACCTACACTGATCAATCGAGCGGTGGACGTATTACCGGTGGAACTACATCTGCCCTGCTACAGGTTCTGCGGACCTGGAACGAAACTAGAGGAGAGATTGGCTCGCGGTGATCGAAGAATCAACGAGTTGGACGAAGCCTGTCGCGAACACGATATCGCTTACGCTAAGTACAAAGACAACGAACGAAGAAGCATAGCGGATCGTGTGCTAGTCGGCAAGGCGTGGGATCGAGTGAAAGCTTTGAATTCGGGCATCAGCGAAAGAGCGTACGCGGCGGCCGTAGCGGCAGCGATGAAGGCGAAATCGGCGTTAGGCAGCGGACTATGCTGCAGTGGTGGTGTGCGTAAACGTCGTCCTCGCACTGGTCGTCGCAAGTCGGTTCGACGCACGATAATGAGGAGGAGGAGGAGGAGGAGGAGGAGTAGGAGGAGGAGGACGGGGACAGGACATCGAAGACGGACCGTCAGCGGTGGTAAAAAAGCTTCTGGACTCTACCTTCGCCCGAACCGAAAAACCTAATCGAAATACCCGTGCGTCCGTTATCCGATCGAGATCTGTACGAGTACGCGAAACGATTGCGTGTACCTTATTTCAGAGGTGTGTATATGCGCGACGCACTTCCTCGTACATCACCGTGGGAGGACGAAAGCGCAATCGTGAATCTGGACGACGCTACCGGACCGGGAACAAATTGGGTATGCTACAAGAAGCGAGGCGACAGAGTTACGTACTTTGATGGATTCGGCAATCTACGTCCTCCTGTCGAGCTAATACGGTACTTTGGATCGAACGTGACCGACGTTCGTTACAATTACCTGCGGAAACAGCCGCCGGACACAGTCGTCTGCGGACATTTATGTTTGGAATTTTTGACATCGAACGATCAGTAAACTACAAGATGTCTTCGCTTACGGTTACTGTCACGGGTACGGATCCGAACGCGCTCGTTTGTGACTTTTTTCCACCGCTCAAACTAACGGACGGTGCATGGTATGCGGGACTGCTGGACTTTACCACGTACAACTCTATACCGAACGTGGAAAGCGGAAGAAACGACGTCTTTCTTTCCCGTACTAAAGGGACCACGTAAAACGTTAGAACTTGTCAAAATACCGACCGGTGTGTACGAAATCAGCGATATCGAAACGTATCTGAAACAAGCACTATTAGACCCAAAATTTACTCTACGTCCCAACAACAACACGCTGAAATGTGAACTTTATTGTTCCTACGATATCGATTTCGAGTGTACGGAACACATGATCGGTACCATGTTGGGTTTTTCTAAGAACCGCAAGTTAGAAGCGTATATATTACACACATCGGACGCACCCGTAAGCATTAACAAAGTGAACGTTTTGGAGATAATGTGTAACGCTGTACAAGGTTCATACAAGGCGGGACGAAACGAGCATATACTGCACTCGTTCTATCCAACGGTCGAGCCAGGATTCAAGATAGTCGAAACGCCTAGAAACGTCATTTATTTTCCACTTAACGTACTACACTTGCGTAACGTTACAGTGTCCGTACACGATCAGGACAGTGATATCGTGAATTTTCAAGACGAAGTCATCACCGCGCGTATACATCTGAAACGTGCGTAGTAATCATGAGATTTTATTTCACCGATACCCCGGTGATGAAGAGCGGCGGCTCGCACCACAAGATGAAAGAGGACGACACTTTCGGAAAGGGCATCAGTAGACGTTCGTCGTTGACACGGTTAACAGCAACTAACCGGCGCTACCTGATTTCACTAGGATCCAAACTCAAGAAAAACAAGTAACATGGCGGACAGCGGTATCGTCTTATCTGTCTACAACGACAGCCGTTTTTTGAAGACAACATCACACATTACGAATATCATCCTCACGCACCGTACGCGTCGACGTCACGATATGGAAATAACGATGAGATACGCATACCTATCCTGCAACAGAAAGTCTTCTCTTTACCGATGAAAAGTTTCCTGTACGTTGAAGGCAAGTTGAGCAAGAAGACCGGCAGTGTCGATACCACGAACGTGAAAATGGTCAACAATGCGATCGCGTTTCTCTTCGAAGAAATTCATTACGAACTGGCCGGTGTGGAAGTGGATCGCACCAAGAGCGTCGGCATCGCGTCCACTATTAAAACCATGCTATCCGTCGGTGCGCAAGATGTTGTTTCGATGAAAAACGCTGGTTGGGTTGCCCCCGCGGCTAATGAGATAAAATTGTCCGGTAAAAATGGTGAATTCAACTTTTGCATACCCTTGAGGATGCTGATGGGATTCGCCGAGAATTTCACGCACGTTATATTAAACATGAAACAGGAACTGATACTGTTAATGACTTCCACCGACGTTAACGCTCTGTTCTCGTCCACGGATGCGCCCGCTAACACTGATATAGAACTGACCAAGATCTCTTGGGTGATTCCGTTCGTGTACGTGAACAACGAAGTGAAGATACGTCTGTTGGACATTGTACGCAAGGACCTACCACTATTCTTACCGTTTCGCAGTTGGGAACTGCACGAGTACCCGGCGTTACCGTTGACAGACAGACAGACTTGGACGGTGAAAACAACGACACAACTTGAGAAACCGCGGTACGTGATACTCACCTTTCAGACCGCTAGAAAGAACAATCTGAAGAAACACGCGGACGAATTCGATCACTGCAAGGTGACCAACGCGAGACTCTTTCTGAACGACAAATACTACCCATACGATAACCTGAACCTCGATATCGATAACGGACGTTACGCTCTGCTGTACGACATGTATACACGATTTCAAAAATTGTACTACCATAGAACTCAAGCCAACGTACTTCTAACGCCGACTGAGTTCATAACGAAAGCACCGCTATTCATCTTCGATTGTAGCAGACAAGATGAAACGCTCAAGTCTTTACCGGTTGATGTAAGATTGGAATTCGAGTCATCAACCAATTTCCCCGCTCAGACCGCGGTCTACTGCTTGATACTGCACGATTCGCCCAACGTGTACACTCCGCTGTCCAACACAGTGCGCAGACACATTTAAAGTCACTCTGTATATTATTGTTTTTTGCTGTAAATAATATGTTGCTTTTTAGAATAATATGTGTGTATTTCATGTACAGGTATATGTTTTTTATATTAAAAAACATGTAATCTATATTCATGTACTTTATTTTCTTAATACCTGTAACCCTTCTGCCACGTCTTTCTGGAGGAGGAACGTCTTCTCCCTCCCCTATTCTTCGCCCAGTGTTTCAACAGCACGAGTCGTGAGTGGACGCACAAGATGCTTTCACACGATCACGAGGATGACGATAACAATCCCAACAACAATCGCTATTTCAGACAATGCGGTGAACCGTCAACGATGATCAAGTCCGTATCACCGGACGATAAAGAAGTACAGGTCGCCTTGATTCAAAAAATCATATCGCCGTACCCACGTTACAAAAGCTTTGAAAACCGTTTTAAGAGTTTTAAAGACTGGCCGGTATCGTTGACGATAATGCCTAAAGAACTTGCCGAAGCGGGTTTCTTTTACAATGGATGCAACGACAGAGTGATTTGTTTTTGCTATGGAGGCGGTTAGTAGGGTAAGAATGAGAGTTCTAACGCGGAAGTGACGTCACTGCCCCCCTTTTGGCGCGAAATTCAAAAATCGTGGTGGTGGGGGTAGACTTCCGTTGCAGTGTGTCGTCGTGTGCAGAGGTTAGGATGGACCCGGGGGGGTCGTGGTGTGTCCCACGTGACCTCGGTGGGCGTACCGAAGTTGTCGGCCATGTTGTCGGCATTCGGCCATGTTGTCGTCGTCGTTCATTTTTTGGGGTTATGTGTGCGTTGATTGGCGGAGGCGTGGCCGCCGTTCGCTGTTCGCCGTTCGCGGTTCGCCGTCCGGCGGGGGTATGGCCGAGGCCTGGTCGTGGCTTGACCGCCGCCAGGAGTGGTGGGGTCGTCGTCCATTTTGTCGGCGGTGTAGCGGCCATGTTGGGAAAGCTGCGATGTTGTCGGGTTGTGCATGTGTGCTGGTTAAGGTTGGGCCACGTTGCCGCTTCGTGGTGTTATAGTGTATAGGTTTGGATATATACTGTGTTTTTCCGGAAGGGTAGCCATGTTGGAAAAGCGTCGACGTTGTCAACTTGTGCATGTGTGTGCTGGTTTATCGTCGGCCTCGTTGTCGGCTCGTGCATGTGTTATAGTGTACGGGTTTCTGATATATTTACACTGCCACCATTGTCCGGATATCGTCGATGTGAAGAGGTGAATTGCATTGTTGCCAACTCGAGAACTGTACATATGAGTGTGTGTTACCTTTATGGTAAGTATATATTGTAAAAATAAAATATATGCACATCATCAGTGTGAAATTCTTGTTGACACAGTCCTTCGGTGCAAAATTTAAAATCATTTCACTTGTAAATATTGAATATATGCATTTATGCATATATATTTATGCATAGATAATTATTACTATAGTTGTTTAAACTTTGTACTGTTTTGTCAGTTGTAAGCAGCCTACTAACATTGCACGGCACGCGCGGATGACGTCACGCTTTTATCAAACCTTGCAATCGGCCAGCCTAGCCGACTGCAAGCCAGTATTAGTTTAGTTTTATAACACGACTCCGAGCGCAACTCTCGTTAAACACTTCTCTTACAGCCGCGGCCTTTTGGCTATTGTTCAGCATACATTTATAACATTCAACTTTAATCATCTACCTGCGTCCATCTACCATGGACCACGATTTCATTCAAGGTTGATTTCGGGCATTATCGCCTCAAAATGCATCCGCACGTGCCGATCGTAACTAACAAACCAAATTATTCAATAAACGCATGTTCAATATCTTAAATACAGTCCACTTCTTTCTAACAAACAATCCAGCCTTCCTTATTAGCGTCTTTGGAATAACTCGCGATTCTTCAAGAGCTTCCAAACCGCAACATTTTTGGTCCCACCGGACCGGATTTCACATTTCAGGCCAAAAACGACATCATTTTTGGTCCAATCAGGCAGGATTTCATATTTTTAGGCCAAAACAAACTACATCATTTTTGGTCCCAACGGCACAGATTTCTCATACCTGAGTACACAGGCGACAACATTTATTTATATACATCATTTCTGGAAAAACCAATCTGAAGTTAATCACGACAGACGGGCATCATTTTCGTCCTGAGCGACACCATTATCGTGAAGCACGTCGCAGTCATCTCGACAAGATTCAGCCAAGCAGTAGACCAGAGACGACGGGACGAAACAGGACAACATTTTCGAGATTCCACAGCTTTAATTGATGGAGGGTACAACATGAGGCAACGGCTAACCGGCAGAGACAGGAGGTGTAGCAGCTCCAAACGGGATCGAAGCCAGCTTCACCACGAATGGATCGACGGCCACGTGACTATAAACTTTACCTATATTTGATTTATTTTTAATAATATTTCACCCAGTGTGTATTTTTGACATATTTATATAAACAATTAACTTATTACACAATATAAATTAATAGATGGTTGGCAGCTCATTATCAGTCAGAACTTTAAAGATAAAGCTATACTTTGTAATCATTTAGATTTATAATTTCAATAATTTAACTGCCAACGAGTTTGATTAGTTAGAGAGAGTAAGTTTATGTTCAAACCAACGATCGCTAGCTACCAAACGTATTTAAACTCATTCAAAATTAAGTTTGTGGTTCACATGCTCGATGCTCAATTGTTTCTAAATATCTTTCCCTTTTTTATCTCAAACTGTAATAATGGCCGATGTAAGGGCTCTGATATAAAAACGAGGTACAATTAAGGCCTCAATATCCCGAATAAATACCTTCGCGGATAATTTTGATGTGTTAAACAGCGATCCTCATGCGCTCAAAATAAAACTGCGTCATTTGATGGAATTATCCACCAAATATGACGAGATACAGTCACAAATCGAGGCTGAGGAAGCAGACGTTGCGTCAACAAGTGATAGAGTGCAAACGGAGGACGATCTCTGTGCTATAGAATGTAAATTGCAACACTTGTTGGAGCAATCTGAGCACTTGAACCAAAAACCACTAATTAATACTGATGGTAAACAGCCTAAAACAACCCCATTCAATTGGAACCAATAAAATTACCACGGTTCGAGGGTAGTATTGTGGAATGGCAACATTATTATCATATTTGTATGGAACTAATTCATGTCAGAACAGACCTGACAGATATACAGAAGCTTCATTATTTGCACTCGTCATTACATGGCGAGGCGCTTAACGTAATAAAATCATTACCCATAACACATGAAAATTACGCGGTGGCTATCGATCTGTTGAGGAATAGATATGATAGTAAGCTGATTGTCTCCGCTCACCACGTGTGGAATGTACTAGACGCACCATTAGTCCAGCAGGAATCCCAAGGTAGCATATCGCAATTTATTGATCAAATCTCTGCAAATATAAACGCTTTAAATAATCTCAAACTGCCAGTCAACACGTTTGAAATTATTGTCGTAAATTATCTAGCCAAAAAACTTGACAGTTATACTTTACGTTTGTGGAAAGAGAGTTTATCGGAGCATAAACTCCCTGATTTTAATAATTTTATAAATTTTTTAAATTCACGTAGGAAACTACTGCAAAATATCGATAGCGCGACTAGCCCAACGAGCAGGTTGAACAAAAGCGATAAGTCTCCTTATCGCAAGGCAGTTAAACAGATAAGCAATCCAAAGGGCGCATTCCACTCACATATTAGAAATAATTTATGCAGGCTATGTAACGGTGAACATAGACTTAGCGATTGCCCACAATTTATATCGCTGTCTATCCCTGATAGAAAAAATGCGTTACTAAAAAACAAACTTTGCTTAAACTATCTCCGTTCGGGACACGAGGGTTCAAAATGTCCCTCCAAATTTTCGTGTAAAAAATGTTCTAGGCGTCACCACACCATGATTCATGTCCCCAACAGGGACGTAACTTCTGTTAACAACCAGTGCTCACTGAAATCACAGACCAATAAATCGGTATTGTTATCTACCGCCGTCTGTATGACATACAATAAGGTCGGCAAAAAATTTCCCGTTAGGATATTACTGGATTCTGGTTCTCAAGCGAACTTTTGCACAATGGATTTCGCCCGCAGGTTGGGCCTCCAATTAGTTAAATCGCAATTGCCCATCACGGGTATAAACAACTCGCTTTCCCAGGCTGAATTCAGCACTAATGTAAGGCTACATTCACGCTATAAACCCTTCACGTTAAACGTACATTGTGCCGTATTACCCAGTATAACTAATAATTTACCGGCGGAGTCATTCAATCTTACCTCTTTAAATTTACCCAAGCGCATATTCTTGGCGGATCCTCACCTACATTGCTCATCGCAAGTCGATATATTAATCGGCGCTCAATATTTTCTACAATTAATTGAACCTGTGAAATATACGCGCGGACCACACTTTCCTATAATTCAGGAAACCAAGTTAGGATTTATTTTGGCCGGTGACTTACCATTCAACGTCGACATGACTAGAACGGTTTCTTCATTTATGGTCTGTAAGGATGATAATCAGGTTTCCTCGCAACTAAAGGAATTTTGGAAGTTGGAGGAAATCTCTAGTCGCGAAACCCGATCTGAGGACTCACCGTGTGAAAGGCATTTCGTGGAAAACACTAGCCGCAATCACGACGGGAGATTCGTGGTAGCCCTGCCCCGCAGATCTGATAAATCTTATTTGGGAGATTCTCTCCGCGGAGCAATACGCAGATTCCAATCGTTAGAATTCAAATTCAAGCAGAACCCTACCCTTTATAAGGATTATCGTGAGTTCATGAATGACTACTTAAGACTTGGCCACATGTCGCCGCTTAATGAATACGATCTGTCGCTTGACAGGTCAGAGATCTTTTATCT
The DNA here is from genome assembly GCA_034769895.1 of Magicicada septendecula. NCBI lineage: Eukaryota > Metazoa > Arthropoda > Insecta > Hemiptera > Cicadidae > Magicicada > Magicicada septendecula. Next base: position 380,031,047 of record CM068367.1, read on the forward strand.
GCCCCATCACGCAGTCTTCAAAGACTCTAGCTTAACCACTAAATTGCGCGTGGTATTTGACGCATCCGCTAAAACCACCAATAATTTGTCCCTTAACGACACTTTAATGGTCGGTCCTACGATCCAGCAGGATCTGTTTTCGATAATGGTTCGGTTCCGCACCCACCGATACGTACTTATTGCGGACATTGAAAAGATGTATCGCCAGATCATTGTTAATCCTAAGGATTCAAACTTGCAACGCATTGTTTGGCGTGATGCACCGCATAAGGAATTGCGACATTACGCGTTAAGGACGGTTACATATGGCACTGCTAGTGCCTCCTTCCTTGCTACGCGTTGTCTGGCTCAAATAGCATATGAAAATAAAGCCGACTACCCTACCGCTGCTAAGGCCATAGCAAATGACTTTTACGTAGACGATCTCATAACGGGTTCGGATGATCCGAACAGCTTAGCTGAAATGAAAGGCGAGATCGAGAAGTTGTTGAGAAGGTATGGTTTTTCGTTACACAAATGGTTCTCTAACCACCATAAGATTATGACTCTTCGCGCCCAAGTAACCCGTGATTTCAGCAAGGGTCAAAACGTGCGTACCTTGGGCATACAGTGGAATGTTGAGGGGGATAACTTTTTGTACACCGTTAGGGGTGATGACAATCTAACCGTTCTCAACAAGAGAAGCGTGTTGTCAATCATTGCCGGGATCTATGATCCACTAGGTCTAATTGCTCCCATCACATTTTGCTGCAAGCATTTCGTGCAGCAGTTGTGGTTGGCGGGCACTGATTGGGACGAACCCTTGTCCGGGTCACTAGCCAATCAATGGTCGGAATTATACACCCAATTAGTCTCCGACACTCATTTTGAGATTACGAGGTCGGTTAAGAGTTCGAACAGTTGCCCAGTTAGTTCATTGCAGCTGCACGGATTCGCCGACGCTTCGGTTAAAGGTTACGCGTGTTGCATTTATGTGCGGGCGGTCTATTCGAACGGCGCCATATCATCAAACTTGTTGTGTGCTAAATCTAGGGTCGCTCCGCTGAAACAGATAACGCTTCCTAGACTTGAACTTTGTGCTTGTTTATTGTTGGCTCAATTAACGTCCAAGGTTTTAAATGCCGTCGATTACAATTTTGACGGATTATATTTTTATTCGGATTCGATGATAGCGTTGTACTGGATACATCAGCAATCTTCCCGCTGGAAGGTATTTGTGGCTAACCGTGTCGCAGAAATACAGCGTCTTGTTAGCAGCAGGGGAACTTGGCGTCATGTAGTATCGAATGACAACCCTGCCGACGTTTTATCGCGCGGTTGCCTCCCTCGTAGTCTGCACTGTCATGCTCAATGGTGGCATGGTCCCTCCTGGTTGGCTCGTGATGCGGCCTCATGGCCGGTCAGCGCGTTCGACATTAATACTCCCTGTACCTTTCCCGACATTGAAGAGGAACGTCGCAAGCAGGCTCAAACCTCACTAATTGTCGCGTCCTCAACACATAGTTACATTGAAAACTATTCATCTCTTACGAGGCTTATTCGCGTCTTCGCATACTGCCGTCGATTTCTTCGCAATTCTAGGCTCGCGGTGGTTGAAAGAGACACGTCCTTTTTGTCGGCTCAAGAATTGTCTGACACGCTCTTGGTTTTTGTCCGGCAATCTCAGAAGTTGCATTTCGACGTAGAGGTTAGGGAACTTGAGGCACACCGGTGCCTTCCACGCAGTAGTAAAATTCTTGCTCTCAACCCATTCCTGGATAAATCAGGCATTTTAAGAGTGGGTGGACGCTTGCAATTCTCCCCACTTAGCTACGAGAATAAACACCAAATAATTTTACACCCGCACTCTCATCTCACGAGATTAATAATTGAATACGAACACATCCGTTTGTTGCACGCTGGAGTGCAATCAACTCAAGCTTCGCTTAGGCTTAAGTATTGGATCATACACGATAAGTCCTATATCCGCTCAGTGATACATAAGTGTGTCACTTGTTTTCGTTTCCGGGCTAAAGGCGCGAATCAATTACTCGGTCAATTACCCTCTTCTAGGGTCACGCCGTCAAGGCCATTCTCACAGTCGGCCGTGGATTACGCAGGTCCGGTGTTTTTGCGCCATGGCGGGCAGCGCTCTAAGTCCACGACCAAGGCATATATCGCTCTATTTATATGCATGTGTACTAGGGCCATCCATTTAGAATTGGTGTCGGATCTTACTTCCAACGCCTTTATAGCGGCTTTAAAAAGGTTCGTATCGCGCAGAGGTATTCCCGCGCAAATATTTTCGGATAATGGCACGAATTTTCGTCGTGCCAACCACACGTTGCATGATTGGTACAAATTTTTAACCTCCAAGGAAGTTGAACAATCTTCTCTGGAGTTTTGCGGTCTCCACGGCATCAAATGGTCCTTTATCCCCCCTTCAGCCCCTCATTTCGGTGGTTTGTGGGAAAGTGGTGTAAGGAGTGTTAAATTCCATTTACGTCGCGTAATTGGCAGTACGATCTTGAATTTTGAGGAATATTCTACCCTTCTTTCTCAAATTGAGGCTTGCCTTAATTCACGCCCGTTATGTGCCGTGTCCGACGATGCTAGAGACCCTGAACCCTTAACACCCGCTCATTTTTTGGTCGGTGCTCCACTGACGGCACTTCCGGAACCCGACTATACACAAGGCAATAATACTCATTTGGGCAGATGGCTTCTGCTCCAAAAATTTACGCAGACCATCTGGAAACGGTGGTCTAGGGATTATCTGCACCAGCTGCAGCAGCGCAACAAATGGCGCACCCCATTTAAAAATTTGAAGGTCGGACAACTTGTCCTCATTTTGGATGACAATTCCCCCCCTTTAGAATGGAAGCGTGGGGTAATTGCCAATGTTTTTCCGGGTCAAGATTCCTTAGTACGCGTCGCAGAAGTACGCACTGCGCTAGGTATCTTACGCCGACCCATCCACAAATTATGCCCCCTTCCGGTGGCAACAAGCTAATCGTATGCGTGCCATACGAGACACACGAGGTGTGTGTGTGTGTGTGTGTGTGTGTGAGTGTGTGCGTGTCATTACATGGAACACGCCCGGGACATTCCCCGGGGCGAGCATACAAGTCAATTGTATCATAAGCATTGTAACATTGTTAAGTGTCGCTAGCTATTACAGCAACAGTGACTATGTCTACTATGTACTATCAATTATTATGAATGTTGTGTATCGTTAATATGTTTGTGTGGTTCAAATTCTGAGAACCACAAGTGTCAATTATTCTATATGTGTATTGTATTTTTCAATGTCATGTACCATTGAACTTTGATACGATTATGATAACTTTATGTTTCTATTATTTCTATTACTATATATGAAGCAGTGATCAAGATGGTTTCTCTTATATAATTTAAGAATATTATTTACGTTTGTCAAGGTTTAAATATATGTATTTTTTATCCACATGTTATGCTTCAAGAGAGATCATGTTCAGTTATGTAAAGGTTCATTTTTATCACGATTTTTTATTTGTTGTACCTTTTCTAGCACAGAAATTGTTTTGTTTTGACTTAAGCTTTGTGCTAGATTAATGAATTTTGTTTTCTACAAATTTTATGTATAAGTCTTTAAGTATATTATGTTTATTATGTCTATGCTCTCTGGCCAGTGCGCCAATTATTGTATCGCTTACGACATGTAAGTCTAATTATTATATTGTTCAATTTAACCGTTAATGTACAAAATCGTCTCGATTTTGGCGGGCAGTATGTTTAAACTTTGTACTGTTTTGTCAGTTGTAAGCAGCCTACTAACATTGCACGGCACGCGCGGATGACGTCACGCTTTTATCAAACCTTGCAATCGGCCAGCCTAGCCGACTGCAAGCCAGTATTAGTTTAGTTTTATAACACGACTCCGAGCGCAAATCTCGTTAAACACTTCTCTTACAGCCGCGGCCTTTTGGCTATTGTTCAGCATACATTTATAACATTCAACTTTAATCATCTACCTGCGTCCATCTACCATGGACCACGATTTCATTCAAGGTTGATTTCGGGCATTATCGCCTCAAAATGCATCCGCACGTGCCGATCGTAACTAACAAACCAAATTATTCAATAAACGCATGTTCAATATCTTAAATACAGTCCACTTCTTTCTAACAAACAATCCAGCCTTCCTTATTAGCGTCTTTGGAATAACTCGCGATTCTTCAAGAGCTTCCAAACCGCAACAATAGTAATCTATATTGCACGAACGTAAAAAAATGTGTAGTGTTGTGTACATGTAAGAAATACACATGATATGTACTGCATAATTGAATGTCTAGTTGTAATGAATATGGCTAGTTGTAATGGCTTCGGCTATCTGAGCATAATATGTACACATGCTGGTGATGATGTAATCAATCCATCTGTGTGCCCATCTGTTACCAAAGCGTGAGAACGGAGGCTTTATTAGTCGTACATAATTTGAAGAACTCGAGTCGTTGGTGATGTAATATTATTAATTGGGCTCCAGCTGTCTGTGCATTTGTTAACGTTGTGTGCGTGTGCGTGTGCGTACATCCATTTGTTTAATAACAGAACCCGAGCCGTTGATTAAGTAATGAATAATAATTGGCTTCGGCTATCTGAGCATATGTACACATGCTGGTGATGATGTAATTGTCTAGCCATCTGTTACCAAAGCGTGAGAGCTGAGGCTTTATTAGTCGTACATAATTTGAAGAACACAAGTCGTTGGTGATGTAATATTATTAATTGGGCTCCAGCTGTCTGTGAATTTGTTAACGTTGTGTGTGTGTGTGTGTGTGTGTGTGTGTGTGTGTGTGTGTGTGTGTGTGTGTGTGTGTGTGTGTGTGTGTGTGAACGAAGTGATGACCGTACATAAATTATTGTGTGAAACAGAAAGCCAAGCTAAGTGATTGTCCTTGACTGCACGTGTAGCAGCTCTAGGTTTTTTTTGTCGTCGAAACAGAAAGCCAAGCTAAATGGTTGTCCTTGACTGCACGTGTAGCAGCTCTGGTTGATACCAGCTGCTTTCGCGTTCATCCTTGAGATAGCGTATATATACGCTGTACGAATTGCTCACATCATCACATTGTTCGACGAGACTTACATTCAGTAAAACTTAACTAGAACTCGTACAGAGTGAGTTTCATTTTTAAATAATTTTCATTTTTAAATAATTTTTTAATTTCGTTCGACGAGATTCACATTCAGTAACTCAACTAGAACTCGTACAAGGTAAGTTTCATTTTTAAATAATTTTTTAATTTCTAAAGTATAATATAATCAAGCAATTCTCAACTAGAACTCGTACAAGGTAAGTTTCATTTTTAAATAATTTTGTAATTTCTAAAGTATAATATAATCAAGCAATTATTGTTTAATAATATTGATTTTTAAATTAGTTATATGTAATAACACATGAATGCACATTGTGCAACATTCGTTCTAGCTTGTATATTGAGTGATGATTAGTGTTAATCTTTCAAGGATTTGTGAAATAAATATAGAATAAAAATGTTAAAGCAATACTGTTTAATTAAAATACATGTAATCAAAATATATTACAATTTAAAATACATATTATGTAATAGTGAACAGTGGTGACAAGTACAAAATACATAATATGTAAACATATACAATATGACATTTGTGTACAATATTCATCTAAATAAACTAATTACAAATTAAAATATGTAAACGTACACAGTAGTGACAAAAATTAATATGTAAACATGTGTGACAATTGTGTATGAATTACAACTAAGTAAAACTAATAATTAAAAGTTACAATAAATAAGTGCAATATGTTATGTCAAATATGTACAAAAAAATACACACACACACACAAACACACACACACACACACACACACACACACACAGTAGTGACAATTATGAAAATACAATTGTATACAATTATATTATGTGTAAGCAAATTAGATTTTAATTTATAAATTCATTACGCATAATAATTTATTTGTAATTGTTTTAATAATTGTTTTGAATTACATCAAAATAAAATAAGTGTAAGCACATTATATTATAAAATACTATTTGTACACGTGTGCAATGACAATTATGAACAAACATATTTGTTAATTTTGAAGATGTCTATCCGGGCTTACTCTAAAATGTACACCACGTAAGCCTTGTTTTTTATTTAGACATACAGTAAGTACGTTGATATTTAAATATAATTAAATTGAATGAAATATATGTGTAATCACAATATATTATAAGTTAAAATACAACTAAGTACATGTTAATATATATATATATATAATCGTACGTGCAGCTAATGACAATTATGTGTATTCACAATGAAAATTATACATGGTAAGTGAGTATGTCCATTCGGTCTTACTGTACAATTTCTACTGTGTACGCTCTATCCTTTTCTCCACGAAAAATTAGATGCAGTGAACACGGTACTAAATCTTTTAATTCATCATCTTCGAAAACGCCTGCGTATCTTTTAGGTAGATATACGCGATATTTTAGTTTAGGGTCTTTATAATCTTGGAGAGTGACGAGTACGGCTTTCCCGTACTTTGTGTCTATATTCTGCATTTCTTCTATCGGATATTTTACACCGATTATTAATTCTTTTATTTTTTTATATTCAATTGCGCTAATAGTTGCAAATTTTTCAGTGAATGATGCCATTTTAAAATAAAGAATTTTATATTTGTCTCACGCGTCTCTCAAGGACTGAACGAATAACGCTCGCGCACAGCGGAATAAATAGGGAGGTAGTTGTGGAGGTGGAACCGGAGAGGGGGAACTACATAACGTACAGTAAGCGTTTATTTTTAACCGTGTGAACAGGATACGAGTTGACTTCTCACGGCTCGATGGGTAGGCGGGGAAGAGGAGACGAGTCGCTTATTTTTTTTATGAATAGACAGAATGACGTAATTAACAGCGCTCATGCGTGTTAGAACATGTCGGTGACGCTAATTTTTTTTATATGACTATACAGGGTGATGTAATCGTCAGAAAGGTTAATTTGTTTTACGTAAGCGTTAAACAATAATGTTTTCAATTAGTAATTTATCAGAAACATATTGATTACTCTAAAATCTGATACAACCCACTCGCGTAAAGCGTGTACTATAGTATTTGTACATATTTCTGGAAGTAAGTGGTGCGCGAGACAGGCTGTTCCATGTATTGATTGTAATTGATCGTGTTTGGGACAACCGAAATCTTCTAAATTTATAATATTAAAATGCACGATACGCTTCTGTAGAAATTTTTTTTTGCAATCCTTTTACGAACACAAATTTAAAAGGAAATGTATATTTTTCTGACAAATGTCTGCTGACAAATGCGGTGACATCCATAATGGCTAGTTCCTTAACGAGTTCGTTTCCATCGTTGTCGATGAAACAGTGAAAGTCAAGTATGACTGCTAGATTATCCTCGCACATCCTTTTTTCGTTATAAACAACGTGTTTGGTGTTACTAAGAACGCTGCAGATCCGTCCGTCTTGCGGAACAGACACGTTGTATGTTGTGAAACGCTCGTAAAGAATTTTTTCGGAACGTTTATTTTGTACCTTATATTTTCGTCACGGATCAGTGCAACAAATTTACAGGTCAAAATGTTGTATACAAAAATTTCTATAGGGTATAGTATTGTGTGCTTTAATTCACTACAGCGTATGTACTGGTACGGAGATAACAGCTCCATGCGTCCGTCTTCAACGCGTGCTGTTCAAACACTGAGGTATGCGATATTAGTGGACTTGGATTAAACACTTTTGTCACGGCAGCATATATTTTCAAACCTTGTGTTCACTAATCGATTAAATTAAAGCGTGAAAACGAACTAGAAATACGCTCTCATGTAAGCGGTGCATGCGGTTCTACATAAGGGACAAGTATGTAGGGTTATGGAGCAATTCACACATGTGATAAAATGTCGACAGGGAATCAGTACAACTTCCACGTTTTGTGCGTAACAGACTTTGCACATTGTATCACGACTTGAGCTTCCTTCTACGTTTTTTATATTCTCCTTGATCGTGTCGGCGCGTTGTTCGTTCTTTGCTCTCGCTACTGCTGTTGGTGCTTGCGCTTCGGTAACGATACCCAGTGCCTTGATGATAAAATTTTTATCTCTCATTAACATTACGTAAGAGCACGCGGGGAAATGACGTGCGTGTTCCATCCAAGCATATTCTCCACGTTCCCATTTGTTTAATCCGCCTCCACAGCAAAAACAAATCACTCTATCGTTGCATCCAGTGTAAAAGAAACCCGCTTCTGATAATTCTTTAGGTGTTATCGTTAACGATACAGGCCATTTTTTAAAACTCTTTAAACGGTTTTCCAAGCTTCTGTAACGCGGGTACGGAGATGTGATTTTTTGAATTAAGATGACTTGCACTTCTTTATCGTCTGGCGATAAGGACTTGATTGTTGTTGCTGTCGCTTCACCGCATTGTTTGAAATAGCGGTCGTTCTTGGGTTTGATATCATCATCATCGAAATCGTGTGAAAGCATCTTGTGCGTCCTCTCGCGAGTCGTGTTGATGAAACACTGAGCAAAAAAAAAAATAGGAAGAAGAGGATAATCGTTTCCCCCTCCACAAAATAAAATACATGAAAAATGATTACATTTTTTTTAATAAAAAAAAATTACATACATGTAAGTCATACATTACATTCTATTTACAGCAAATACATGAAAATTGATTACATTTTTTTTTAAATAAAAAATCGCATACATGTAATGCACACATTACATTCTAAAAAGCAACATTATATTTACAGCAAAAAAAAAAACAATAATTTATAGTAAATGTTTAATTATGTCTGCGCACTGTGTTGGATAACGGAGTGTACACGTTGAGCGAATCATGCAGTATCAAGCAGTAGGCCGCGGTCTGAGCGGGGAAATTGCTCGATGACTCGAATTCCAATCTGACGTCGACTGGTGAAGGCTTGAGCGACTCATCCTGTCTGCTACAATCGAAAACGAATAACGGTGCTTTTGCTATGAACTCAGTAGGTGTTAGAAGTACGTTGGGTTGACTTCTGTGATAGTACGACTTTTGAAATCGTGTATACATGTCGTACAGCAATGCATAACGTCCGTTATCGATATCCAGGTTCAGGTTATCGTACGGGTAGTATTTGTCGTTCAGAAAGAGTCTCGCATTTGTCACATTGCAGTGATCGAATTCTCCGGCATGTTTTTTTCAGATTATTATTTCTGCTGGTCTGGAAGTTGAGTATCACGTACCGTGGTTTCTCCAGTTGTGTAGTTGTTTTCACTGTCCAAGTCTGTCTGTCAGTCGTTGGTAAAACCGGGTACTCGTGCAGTTCCCAACTACGAAACGGTAAGAATAGTGGTAGGTCTTTGCGTATGATATCCAATAATTATATCCGTACTTCGTTGTTCACGTACACGAACGGAATCATCCAAGAGATTTTGGTTAGTTCTATATCAGCATTAGCGGGTGCATCCGTAGACGAGAACAGAGCGTTAACGTCAGTGGAAGTGCGTAATAGTATCAGTTCTTGTTTCATGTTTAAAATAACATGTGTGAAATCCTCAGCAAATCCCATCAGCATCCTCAAGGGTATGCAAAAGTTGAATTCATTATTTTTACCGGATGGTGTTAGCTCGTCAGCTGTAGGAGCAACCCAGCCGGCATTTTGCATCGAAACAATGTCCTGCTTGCTGGCAGATAGTATGGTTTTAATAGTGGACGTGATGCCAACACTCTTGGTACGATCTACTTCCACACCGGCCAATTCGTAACGGATTTCTTCGAAGAGAAACGCGATCGCATTGTTGATCATTTTCACGTTCACATTACCGGTGTCAGTGGTTTTTTTGCTCAACTTGCCTTCAACGTACAGGAAACCTTTCATCGGTAAAGTGAAGACTTCCTGTTGCAGGATAGGTATGCGTATCTCATCATTATTTCCATATCGTGACGCCGACGCGTACGGTGCATGAGGATGATATTCGTAATGTGTGATGTTGTCTTCAAAGAACGATCGACGTTCAACCGATAGGACTATACCGCTGTCCGTCATGTTACTTGTTTCTCTTGAGTTTGAATCCTAGTGAAATCAGGTAGCGTCGGTTAGTTGCTGTTAATCGTGTCAACGACGAACGTCTACTGATACCTTTTCCAAAAGTGTTGTCTTCTTTTATCTTGCAGTGCGAACCGTCGCTACCTCCGCTCTTCATCATCATGGAGGTTTCGGTGAAATAAATTCCCATGATTACTACACACGTTTCAAATGTAAACGTGCAGTGATGACTTCCCCTTGAAAATTCACAATATCACCGTCCTGATCGTGTACGGACACTGTAACGTTACGCAAGTGTAGTACGTTAAGCGGAAAAAAAATGACGTTTCTAGGCGTTTCGACTATCTTGAATCCTGGCTCAACCGTTGGATAGAACGAGTGCAATATATGCTCGTTTCGACCCGCTTTGTATGAACCTTGAACAGCGTTACACCTTATCTCCAAAACGTTCACTTTGTTAATGTTTACAGGCGCGTCCGACGTGTGTAATATATACGCTTCTAACTTGCGGCTCTTGGAAAACCCAACATGTTACCGATCGTGTGTTCCATACATCCGAAATCGATATCGTATGAAAAATAAATTTTACATTTCAATGTGTTGTTGTTGGGTCGTAGAGAAAATTTCGGGTCTGCTAGTTCTTTTTTCAGGTACGTTTCAATATCACTGATATCATACACACCGGTCGGTATATTGACAGGGTCTAACGTTTTACGTGCTCCCTTTAGTACGGGAAAGACATTGTTTTTCCACTCTCCACGTTCGGTATAGAGTTGTACGTGGTAAAGACCAGCAGTCCTGCATACCATTCACCGTCCGTCAATTCAAGCGGTGGAAAAAAGTCACAAACCAGTGCGCTCGGATCCGTTCCTGTGACGGTGACCGTAAGCGAAGACATCTTGTAGTTTACTGATCGTTCGATGTCAAAAACTCTAAACATAAATGTCCGCAGATGACTGTATCCGACGGCTGTTTTCGCATGTAATTGTAATGAACGTCGGTCACGTTCGATCCAAAGTACCGTATTAGCTCGACAGGAGGACGTATATTGCCGAATCCATCAAAGTACCAGACTCTGTCGCCTCGCTTCTTGTAGCATACCCAGTGCGTGCCCGGTCCGCTAGCGTCGTGCAGATTCACGATTGCACTTTCGTTCACCCACGGTGATGTACTAGGAAGTGCGTCGCGCATGTACACACCTCTGAAATAGGGTATACGCAATCGTTTCGTGTACTCATAAAGATCGCGATAGGACAATGGACGCACGGGTATTTTGATTAGTTTTTTCGGTACGGTCGAAGATAGAGTCCTGAAGCCTTTTTACCACCGCTCCTTCTTCGTCGTTTGCCTGTCCCTGTTGTCGTCGTCTTCCTCCTCTTCCTGATTATCGTGCGTCGAACCGGCTTGCGTCGTCTGGTGCGACGTCGACGTTTACGCACACCGCCACCACCACTACAGCATAGCCCGCTGCCTAACGCAGATTTCGCCTTCATAGCTGCTGCTACGGCTGCCGCTTACGCTCTTTCACTGATGCCTGAATTCAAAGCTTTAACTCGTTCCCACGCTTTACCGGCTAGCACACGATCCGCTATACCTCGTCGTTCGTTGTCCTTGTACTTGCTGTAAGCGATATCGTGTTCGCGACAGGCTTCGTCCAACTCGTTGATTCCTCGATCACCACGACTCAATCTCTCCTCTAGTTTCGTTCCTGGTCCACAGAACCTGGAGCCAGGCAGATGTAGTTCTACCGGTAATACGTCCACCGCTCGATTGATCAGTGTAGGTACTGACTTCGCGACGAATGGTACCGCGCTTTTAACTATTTTTCCGATAAGACCACGCCCCCATTTTTTATCAACACGGCTACGTAGTTCATACATGACTACTGTTTCGATTGCTCTCGATAAAGAGATCTCCAATGTTGCTCGTCGTTGGATTTGTCCAGATCACTAATCAACACGTTCGTCTCCGTCTTGTTCATAAGTAGTAAGTCTGCCTCTTCGGCACCAAGTGAAGTACGCGCTGTGCGTGTATGCAATTTATAGATATACGATACCACTTTCTCCCAACGACGTTGGAACACTTTTGCGAGTTTGTACGTTTCGCTCTTCGCGTACCGCTTCACGTCCTCCAATTGACGTGCGTTTACTGCATCTGTGGCTCGTGCGCCACCATCGCCAACGTTTAGAATGGTTTTTCCTTGTGCGTTAAAGTAAGCATCGTTTACCGCGGTGATCGTGTGTCGGTTCAAAAATTCCAAATTCACTGCGTCCTTGTTGTTCATGGGTGGAGCTAACTGTGTTATCCGCACATTGCCGACCATTAGGTTAGAGTTCGTATCCTTCGGTATGATCTTCGAGTCCACGTATATTTTGGTCGCAGCGTCTCTCGCACGAATCGGTTCCCTCAGAGACTGTATGCGATGGTCCCGTGCGTCGACGACAGCCCCGTTCTTCTTGTTCGGTACCAACTGTGTGAAACGTAAGCACGAGTAGTCTACGTACTGCTTGTTAACGGCGTCCCCGAGATCGACAGGAGCGCCGACGTTGACGAGCTTACGACCTTTCGCATCTATTCCTTGCGCCGCCGACGGATCGCCAGCTAACAGACAATGGTCACGCACAAAGCGCAGTGGAACGGCATCGCTATCATCGCGCGGTTCGCCCAAATTATGTATTTTTTTCCCGCTACGTCGAAGTGTCCGTCCTCGGTCATTGTGATACCAATATCCTCTCGCAGACTGCGTCGCGTCTCTCTTCGCGCTCTGACAGCGCTCTGGTGTCTGCCAAACTTGTCGACACTCATCTCGTGAATGATGCGTCTCGTTCTTTGTGCACGGCATTTATACGTATTCACGTAATAAATCGATTAGTTTTGATACGATCGTACTGTCTATGCATTTTATTCCGACAACGGAGAGTCCGTCGTTATGTTTTCCTTTTACAATCGTATTTAAAAATTCATCGTACACGTATAAGTGTGTGTCTTTGAAGAAATAAATTTTTCCGTCGATGTATCGGAACGCACTATCAACGATCTTTAACATATCCATATTTCTTGATCGTGAACGTGCACTCGTCTATCTCGCCGTAATACATATCGTTGTACAACAGAAGAGTTCGACCCGTGTACGTGTGTATTGCAGCGTTTATTTTCGTCATCGTGCGAACACCGAGCGTTTTGATTGAACGCGGATACCCGTTCACTGGCTGCAGACTGTGTGTATCAAACATGTATACATATTTGTCTATGAAAAGCACCACTTCTTCGGTCTGCGGTCTCTGGTACATCGCCGAAACGTTGGTGAACGTCAGCGGTAAGAAAGTCAACCAATCCGTCAACAGAAGCGGACTCCTACCCGTTCGCTTCGACTCGAGATCCAATGTCCACAAAACGTTATCGTGCACAATATACAGATGTCTGTTGATTATTAAAAATTGGTTAACGTTCTTTAGTCGACATAAATCCGTTGTCGTCCGCACGGTCTCGTTCGTTGTCGGCGTCGTCGTCGTCGTTGACGTCGTCGTCGACGTTGACGTTGTTGTCGTCGTCGTAGCGGGCGGCGTCGGCGGCGGCGGCGGCGGCGGCGGCGGCTTCCCGTACAAGCGTTGAATGCCTCTTATATCGTCGTCTCTCAGGTCGAACGGACCGTCCGAGCGTGGTACGTAGAACGGGTACATGATCGAATCCCTCTCGAGGGAATGTGACAGTCCTAACGCGTGTCCGATTTCGTGCGTTAGCACCTGAAGAAAACTGGTCTGATCGTCCGGTATTTCGGTTGCGTTCGAATAATTCCACGATTCGTAGTAGTCCATATGTATTTCAGTAGTGTTATACGGTAAATCGGGCGGGTAGTAAGCGTGAGCGAGTATACCTCCTCGTCCGTCCAAATCGTACCCACAGATCGTGCACCTGGAAGTCAGACACCTGTGTTTAAAATATTTCATAGCGATGACCATGTCTGCATTTATGTCGTTGGGTCGACATTCGAATTCCAGATTTGAATTCCAGATCGATTCCATCACGACGATGCTGCTGCTGCTAATGTCAGATGATGATATATACCGCTCTTATTATACGATTATGTCTGCTTCACGTAGTTCTTCCACTATGGAGACGATTTCGTTCGTGTGCCCACTGTTTCCAACACGTTGTGATGCCATTAACAGTCGCAATCTGTCCACCACTTCGTTCGGATCGTTTCAGTGCACGTAATCGATTTTGTCTTTTTCTCGTTAGCGTCATATACGATGTATCGATATTATTATGCCCCTGTCCTGTACGTTTCGGTGGAAACAGTTGCGATATTATTCGTTTATACTTTACACCTCTGTTCGCGTTCACCTGTGCGTTCGCTAAGTAATACTGCTTATGCGCGTTGGTGTTACGCAGTATATCTTTGTACGCTTTCAGATCTGATTCCTTGTAAATATTTTCATTAGGATGCTTCATGAATACAAGTTCGTAGAGTCCTGGTGTACCTTTGTATCGTTTACCGTTGATAATAATCGTATCGTCCGTTTCGATTTCGAACTGTGAATCACCAATCATCCATTTTCCGTTTTCATGTCTTACACCGTACGTATAGTCCATCAGACGATCGCGTTCGGACGAAACGATCATACGCATGTACTTGTTCGCTAACGATTCACTGTCGTATTTGTCCTGAAAATATCTACGCGCTTCACGTCTTCCTTCCGGTGTGTCTAACATTTTTTCAATGTTTTGACTAGGATCGTCCTCATCGTCATCACCTGATGTTTCGGCTATCACGGGTGTTTTCAGGAAAGACGGTTTCGTTCGGGAACGAAGTGGTGTTCCTACATCGATCCTACTAATTGCATCCATCGGATCCTCTTCTTCTTCTTCCTCTTCTTCTTCTCGTTTCATCTTTTTCACTCTTATCGGCTTTTTATTTGTTGTTTTACGTTTCTTTTCAAGCAATGCTTGCGAAATATTTTGTAACGGTTCCAGAATCGGTTTGTAACTTTTGGATAACGTTGCTTCTTCTTCACGAATACCATGTTTTAACGCACGGTATTTCTTCCGTATGTCATCACTGATCGTGTCGATATCACGTGCTAATCGTTTTTTCTTGTCATCCATCTCGATAAACGGCAGTACGACAACTATAGTCGTTGACAGCAGGACATGTGTATTTAGCTAAACGTTTGACAACTTTTTTTTGTTTAATCGTTAGGTGCGACTACTATGAAACGATCGAAACCGACTCTGTACCTACCGGTGTCGATAGAAGAATCCTTGTCCACAACGAGAAAGCCGTAACGATCTTTCCACGCTTCAGCGCACATGTTCTTAAATGTGTCATATTTCATGTCCGTGTTGACGTGATCGTTGTACACATGCTTCAAGTTGCGATCGTCCTGTTTGAACAATACTATTAGATTGGCATTGTCAGGAACCAACTGTTTTGGCACTTGACTGTACGTCTGACAAAGGTAAAACGCGTCCACACGGCTGTGTCGTCCCATAGAGAAATACTTGCGTATATTGTGTTGTCTTTCACAAGACACGTCATCGAACACCATAATAGAATCAGGATCGACCTCGTCGGGAGGCGGTACCTCTTCGTTATCGTTGTAGGCGTGATAACCCATTCCTTCGTTGGAAAGTTGTGTCATCAGGGTCTCCAGCATCTGATATTTGGGTTGAAATAGTGATTTAGAAAACACGTATAAGTTCGCGAATCTCAATCCGTTTACATCGAACAACAGGTTGAACATGACGTTTGTCTTCCCGCACGCGGAAGGTCCGCAGATGATCGAACAAACGGTATCGGGCAGAAGACGTCCGTGTTTACGTTTTTTTCTGCCACAACTACCTCCACCACCATCGCCGCACAATTTCGAATAGTTCACGTCCTTTATTTTTAATCTGTGCGCTTGTTGCAATATTTTCATGTTGTCGTTCCGTGCACAGTCTATTTAATAGTCGCACTATATTGCAGCAGTCGGTAGATATGTAACTGCATACACAAGTGTCCGGACCCGTTTCACAGTTCGGATCCGACCAAACACATTCTTTGTAGTGATCGAATCCGGTACCACTTGGTACTATTTCGTTAAGACGGAATCTCTTCACACGATTGATAACCCGTTGCCAGTACTCGTGCACTGTCAAGATCCTACGCATGCGATCAACGTCGTTTGCAGTCGTGTTCACGATGTACTCATCGTAACCAGGATGCGACACAATGTCTTTTACACTGTACACAGCGTGCATGTTGTCATCATAACGCATCGATAGATACTGGTTCTATTTCCATGAGTCGAATAGTTGTTATACCACGTTCTTCTTGTGTATCCACGAATCGTGTTTACCATCGAATCCTAACCATCTGACTTTTACACGATCGCCTTTACGTTGTACAATCTTTTCTACCAAGTACACGTCACCAACCTTCGATTTACTGATTTCATGTTCATAAAAACCACCTTTCAACACTTCTCCTGTATGATCCTTTAGCGAATAGGTAATGGGTACGCTGCCGGTACGCACCGAATGAACGAGAAATATCTCGTTTGTCCAATTTGGTGTGTATCCTTTGGCGAATGTCATTTTGTGTTTGCTTATACGCACACGATCGCCTACTTTGAATTTCGGTCGTTTATAAACGATGCTCCTCGCTGTGTTCTCACGAATCCTTTGTAGCACTGTACGTTCGTTGGATTCTTTCATCTGACACGGTTTAATTCCAATCGTTCTGTGCACGCTGTTGTTGTACGTGTTGACTAGTTCCGGTAACATATCCAACCAACGATAATGACCTTGTTCACTGAACGCACGATACATGTGCGTTTTCAACGTACGGTTAAAACGTTCCACAATGGAGGCCTTTTTTTCACTATACGTGGAATAGAGTGTGATACCGTATCTGCTCAGCAATGTTTGTACGCTACTGTTATAGTACTCTTTCCCGTTGTCTGTCTGCAGATATTTCATTTTATTAGCACGAAGAATCGGTTCCAGAGCTCGTGCGACCTCTACACCCGTCTTCGTTTTCAACGGAACAGCGTACGCGTACTTGCTAAACGCGTTAATGATTGTCATAAGGTACTTGAATCCCTTGTTCACCTTCGCGTGCGGTATCACCTCTACCAGGTCCGCTTGGTATAAGTCGTGAAGTCCCTTTAACTCCACCGCACGTCTCGGAAAATTCCTGCTTACCGGTCTGTGCAACTCCTTCGCGATAGTCTTGCGAACGCTCTGCTGTATGTTCTTCACCTGTCGTTTCATTCTCACGTCGTCGTCGTACGAACCGTGATTCACAATACGTCGGAACGTGGTAAAGCGTTAACTCAGTGCTGAACGTAACTCTCCTCGGTACCGTTCTGGTACGTCTGCTTTCCATCGCGTGACTGTAGTAAGATTTCCACTCCACGTCCAGTTATATCATCTCGACCGAACGGAAAAACAACGCGTTCTCCTTGTGATTGCGTAAGTACGTTAAAACATGCGCTAAACTGATTTTCATACATCCATTACGCACGAGGCTCATACCGATGTAATATCTCATGAGTGTGTGTTGTTTCATGTCCAACGCTCTTACGGTCTTGACGGAATTCATGTCTTTGAACATGACACTGCGTATAACGTTGGCGCGATACTCGTGCATTTCCGCGACTATGACGTTATCGTTCACGGGTAGATGCTCGCACATGTGTTTAGCTTTGAGTTCTGTGATCGGACGATGACTTCTCGACTCCATATGCAGGTGCATAAGATACGAGTTCAACAACCAAAACTCGTCTGCCATAGCACCCGTGCATCGTTGCCACTGTTCGTATAAACGTCGGTCTTTCACTGTGTACCCTTTTTCATGTGAATACTGCAGACCGAAGTATTCACAATACTTGCGGAGTGTAGGCAATGCATCCTTCAGAAAGGCTACTGAAAACAATCCCTGCGCCTTGTTGTTCACCAATGTGAACTGTTTCCCTCTCGCTAGTGTCGGTAACGAAGATGGTGGGCAGCGCACGTCAAAACTTACGTTGTAGCTAGGATCCACTGCGCACTTTGGCGCTATCATAATCGCGCTTTTGTATATTTCAATCGCTGTACTTATCGGAATAGTGCGCTCCGTAATGACAATGCAACACAAAGCGTGTGGGATTGAACTTCCGTATGCGAGCATGTCTGTGTACACAGTCGCATAGTTCATTCGTCCGTGTGAATCATGTAAGCCGTGAACACGTTGAACGGCATGATACAGTTCAGGAATCGGTCGGAAACGTGAAATAAAATTCCACGCGTGACGTACGGTACACTTGAACATATTCTTTTCGTAAACCACGAGTTCAATCGGTACATTGTTTCGATCACACTCTTCGATAAAATGAAGCCATCGTGATTTGTTGTGTATACGATCAGAGATTATCATCAACAGCACGATCGGTGGCAGATAACCGCTACGTTTCTTTATGTGACGCCAACAACGTCCGTGATATCTGTCAACACCGAACTTATAACGTGTACAGTAGTTACCACAAAATCGTTTTTTCTTCACAAAATACATGGAACACAAGTTGGAGCGTATCGCGCTTCGTAACGGTTTTGTTAGTGTGAAATGTTTCCCATCGTCATATCGATAGACATCCATTGTGTCATCGATCTGTGATGCAAGTGATACAGCTTCGAAATTGACATGATATTTAATAGGTATAATTTTTATGAAATCTTTTGTTTTATTTTTGTATCATTGGCGCCATCAGTCAGACATTGAATTGTGTACACACATTTAGTAGTAGTACTAGTAATAGTAATACATATAGTACTACTAGTACTAGTATAGTACTAACACAGAGTACTACTAGTACTACCCAAACGGGTATGTTTGTACATGAGTTTATGTCGGCTCTGAAAAGAGACGTTTTTGCGTGCGTTGACTTCTACAAGTGTTCACGAACGAAACTGCATGTGGGCATTGACGCCTTATGGACTTGGACAGGATCATCACCCGCCATTCAATCCATCATTCGTATTTTACACTTGCAGCATCTTACAATATCATCATCGCCTTCGTAAATAAACCCGGCTTTGGCTAGGTCAAAAAATCTCACGTTCGTATTCGGAAATTTACGAACGTAAAATTTAATGTTACCTCGACGATGGATGTTATAAAAGCTTTTTAATCGGCTTGCAAAAGAATATGTGTGCACGTCCATATCTGAAGCAAGAATGGTGGTTTGTTGCGCTGCATTTCACTTCCTCGGTGGTAGCTGCGCCCACAATCGTAGTGGGGATTGCTGTCGCCAATTGGTCGGTATGAAATAAAGCACAGTAGTGGGAACAAATAGCTGCGCACGCAGTCGTCATAGATAGTATAAGTGGACCGATGATCGCTGCCTGCGTTCACCTTCGAGTCTCGTGCAGGCTAACTTTCACGCACTGCATATAAAATGTTACTTATTTTGTAACTTTGTATCAGTATTCTAATGTTCTTCAAGTGAGCAAGTAATTGCTTTTGCTTTTATTGTTATTCTAACAATGCAGACGTTTTCTGTTGATCGTAAACATTCGTTGCGTGGCTCGTTGGTGTCGTACGTTTACACACCTGTTGCAGAGGAAGAAGAAGAATGTGTCAACGATGTCATTACCTTTTTCGATGAAATTCACGATATGTTATGTACGGACATTCTAAACGAACTGACACGTTTCCTTACTATAAAGTGGCATATAGCGCTAAAAGCGAGATTTGTCAAGTACATTGTAAACGCCGACATGAACGAGGACGAAGAAGTGACGAGTGAAGGCTATTTTCACGGACGATGTCATACGACATTGATCGCTGATCAGAACGTATTGCCTGAACGTTTAGAAGCTTCGTACGAAAAAATCATCGAATCGATTTATAAATTCACTCATGAGGGTAGCGGTTGGGCGTTGGATCATATAATCTCGTTAGAACTCGTTCTCTCACGATACCAACCGCTGGCCGCCTCCAGTTTCATCCGTACACCTCCTGAATTGTCTTGTACTAAATCCATCATCAACGTAAACAATACAGGCGATCAAATGTGTTTTATATGGTCAGTGTTGGCCGCACTGTTTCCACAACACAGAGACAACGAGCGTGTATCCAAATACAAATCACATATTCACAGTATCACTACTTCTGGTATAACTTATCCCACCCGTCTATGCGATATTGTGAAGTTCGAACGAGACAATTCTGACATTTCTATAAATGTTTTTGGTTACGAAGAAAATGAAATTTACCCGCTAAGAATAACTCCTTTCAGTGGCAGACAACACCATTTTAATCTATTACTTCTCACCACCGCTGACCGAAAACATTACTGTTTAATAAAAAATATTAGCCGCTTACTATCTTTACTAACCAAACACAGCGGACGTTCTTTCTATTGCAACTACTGTCTGCACAGATTCTGCGAAGAACGACTCCTTAGTGAACACGTCCATCGTTGTTCACCGTATGGTGAACAAAGAATTCGTTTACCGACGAAAGAGAAGGAAAAGTTTATGTACTTCAAAAATTACACTTACTGTCATAAAGTCCCTTTCGCTATATATGCAGACTTTGAATCGTTCATTGTGCCTTGCCATCGTTGCGATGCTCCTCCACACACATCGTCCACCACAACGGAGTCGTTACATCTTCCTTCTGGTTTCTCCTACCTCATAGTCGACCACGAGGGTAACATTTTCAAACCACAGGTCGTTTATCGCGGTGTGAACGTGATAGAACCCTTTTTAGATAGACTAATCGATGAAGAGCATGAACTGTACAGGATCATGCGTACCAATATCCCTATGACTATGAGTGATCATGACGTATTATCTTTCACGAATGCTGTCGTATGCCATCTCTGCGAAAAACCACTGACTGATGACGACAAGGTGCGCAACCATTGTCATCTGACTGGACGATACCTTGGCGCAGCTCACAACGTATGTAACCTCAACTGCAAGTCCGCCCAACATATTCCTGTCTTTTTCCATAACTTACGAGGTTACGACGCACATCACTTGATACAAGGGTTGGGTAAATACAATGATGAATCTCTCACTTGTATCGCTACGACTAGTGAACGCTTCGTATCAGTCACGTTGGGTGGCCTACGTTTCGTAGACACGTTACAATTTTTGAACACGTCCTTGGATACACTTGTTGGAAACTTGCGCGCGAGCGGTGCAGATTTCGCTTTAACAAAGCAATGTTTCGAAGAACACTTCGAGCTACTCTTACGTAAGGGGGTGTACCCTTACGATTACATGACGGGTAGCGAGAAGTTCGACGAAACATGTCTGCCCGCACGCGAACACTTTTTCAATAGGCTGAGTGAATCACCCGTGTTGGACGAAGATTACGCACATGCACAGAATGTGTGGCAGACTTTCGGAATCCGCACGCTGGGTGATTATCACGATCTTTATCTTAAAACAGATGTACTGCTGCTGGCTGACGTCTTCGAGGCGTTTCGTGAGATGGCCATACGGTACTACCAGATTGATCCGGCTCATCTTTACTCGCTTCCCGGCGTTGCTTGGCACGCGATGTTAAAGATGACCGGTGTGCGACTGGAACTGTTGACGGATATAGATCAGCATCTTTTTATTGAATCAGCCGTTCGCGGTGGTGTTAACATGGTTCCCAACCGCTATGCCAAGGCCAACAACCCGCTAATCGCTGATCAGTATGATGCTTCAAAGCCGACCTCTTTCATATTGTACACTGACTGCAACAACCTTTACGGTGCAGCCATGTCACAGCCACTCCCTTACGGTGACTTTAGATGGCTCGATCGTAACGAGATCGACTCACTGGACGTACGTACTCTGAGTGATGACAGTGACATGGGCTACATACTTGAGGTCGACCTACACTATCCATCCGAACTTCATGATCTTCACTCAGATTATCCACTAGCACCTGTGCGTTCCTGCGTCAATCCTGACATACTTTCACCGTACTCTCGACGACTCCACACACGACTACACTATACAAAAGGGTATAACGGATCAGAAACGCCCTCATCGTCCGTTCCCAAGTTGCTAACGACTTTGGACGATAAGCAAAAATACGTTCTTCATTTTCGAAATTTAAAGTTCTATCTGAACCTTGGTCTAGAATTGAAAGCGATCCATAGGGTGTTGAGTTTTAAACAGAAAGCGTGGATGAAACCGTTTATCGATTTCAACACACAAAAGAGAGCAGCAACCACCAACAGTTTTGAAAAAGATTTTTTCAAACTGATGTTCAACGCTGTCTATGGTAAATCGCTGGAGAACGTAAGGAAACGAATAGACTTCCAACTAGTCTCTACCAAAGGGCGGCTGCAGAAACTTGTTTCCAATCCACGACTAAAGCGTATGATCCGCTACACCGACGGCTTGGTCGGACTGGCTTTACGAAACAGAACTATATACCTTTCCCGTCCAGTGTATGTTGGCTTCACAGTACTTGATGTCAGTAAATTGATAATGTACGATTTTCATTATTGGTACGCTGTCAGCAAGTACGGACAACGATTAACATTATTAATGACTGTTACCGACAGTTTGCTTTACAGCATACAGACTCACGATGTGTACTTGGATATGAAAGAGGATCTCCACCTTTTCGACACGTCGGACTATCCCTCAGATCATCCTTGTCATTGCGACGACAACAAAAAAGTCGTGGGGAAGTTCAAGGATGAAACTAATGGGAAACCCATCAGGGAATTCGTCGGACTCAGAGCTAAATGTTACTCGCTCCTGTTGTCCGACTGTACCGACAAAAAGGTGGCGAAAGGTGTTCCAAGAACGGCAATAAAAAAAAAGGTTACGTCATCAGTTATACAGCGAGTGTCTTTTCGATAGTCGTACAGTTTTCACCTCTGCCGAGTGTATACGAAGCGATCGTCATAATCTGTACACGCAACGTGTAACAAAACTTTCCCTGTCTCCTTATGACGATAAGAGTTACGTACTGGACGATG
Source organism: Magicicada septendecula (assembly GCA_034769895.1). Lineage (NCBI taxonomy): Eukaryota > Metazoa > Arthropoda > Insecta > Hemiptera > Cicadidae > Magicicada > Magicicada septendecula. Next base: position 380,054,064 of record CM068367.1, read on the forward strand.
GTGTAACTACACTCGCGTACGGACACTACAGAGCGTGTAAACGTGTGTTAACCAATGACGATACCGGTCCTAACATGAAGAGACTAAGATACACAGAGCAGTAACTCATGGTAATAATAAACTTGTATTGCAAGTATAAAATTTATTTATTATACTTTCATTTGATTTTCAGTTGGTTGGAGTGGTGAGGTAGACGATTAGACATTAATGGTTAATATTTATAACAGGATGTAATCGACTCCCACTAAGACCTTCCCACACTATGCACATGTGCAGTTAATTTTATTCGCTGACTGGCCATATGTTATCGCAGCGTGTGAACTTTGTGAGAGCGAGGGACTTTGTTACGTACAGGATGCAAGCCGTGTGTGATGTAATCGATGAGAGAATCATGAGGGAGGGGGAATTGCGATTAATTTTAAACAAGATGTTGACTGACCTCACAGTGTGTGTGTGTGTGGTGAACACTTTGAGGGTAAGGGGACTTTGTCTATAGCAGACTCCCACCAAGCATATTCGTATATATAAGCATTTTGTCATAATGATTATTATCACATTCATTATAATTTTTCAAGTTGTATGTAAGTACTTACTATATTTTTACGTTAATATTTGAGATTACACACACACACACACACACACACACACACACACACACGTGCATTATTATGTTAACAAATTAATATACAACATTTTTCTTGTTACGTTTTACAGAATGAGCGGAAGTGAAAATAAACTTTTTAAAAGAGTATGTGAGGAGCAGCGGCGGGTTCGAAGGTAAATTACAACATTGTTTTATATTTAACGAGTTAAAACAGAATATAACATTCGACTGACTTATTGTTTATTTTTTATAGTTCTCAAAGATTACGGCAGGCGTTGATGGGACCTTCAGTATCCCAACACAACTCAAGTCGGCAAGTCCATTTTTATTAACAATCACTTGTACTAATGCGTTTACGTTCGGTATTCAAATTTATTCTTTTTTTTCAGTGATGCTACCGGTTCAGCTGCTGCTACAGCTGTTGTTGTTGCTGCTGCTGCTGCTGCTGCTGCTGCATCTCAGGAAGCCGGCACGAGTCGGTACGTTTTTTTTCATTAACGTTCACTTGTACTATTGCGTTTACATCTGGTATTAAAAGTGTACTTTTTTTCAGCAATGATGATGAGATGATGATGTATGGCGATGATGACAGTGACAGTGATACAACACTACTTCTAGATGAAAGTAATAATGATGATGAAAATAATAATGTTGATGAGCATCAACAATTACCAACCATCACATTTAATATGTAAGTCTTCTTCTTATGTGTACATACTTTCGTTTTTTTTTTACATGATTTTTATATTTTTTACTTTTTCACTAGTGATATTCGTCCGCAAGCGCGCCAAATAACGATTACTCCGCCACAATCGCCACCACCACCACAACCACAGGAACAACTACAACCACGTCCGCAATGGATCAGTACAGCAAATCAACGGCAACCTGAACCACAATCCCCACAGCCTCAACAGCAGCCACAACCTCAGCAGCCTCAACCACAACCTCAGCAGCAACACATGCGTTATGATCCACGTTTGCGGTCCCCTCCAGAAGACGCACCATGTGTGTTTTACGACATAATTGATACGGTGGAACCGAGGATGCATAGTGAAGTCGCCACAATGAGACTACTTCTAAGAAGTAGGTTTCCGACGTGGCGATGAAGCCGTGGAGAGCTCTGCCCCATTCAGGGTATGTTAGGGCACACATCTTGTGTAGCGTGTGCCAAGAAAACTATACTGAGGGGCAAAGACTCCTCGGCTTAATGTGTGGACATACTTACCACTATCTATGCATAATTAATTGGTTCCAAACCGTGGCATTGGAGGGGACACCGCCGGGACGTCCACAATGTCGGGTGTATGCATTCAGCAGGCCAATACATCCATTTTATGCACGCATGCATTTTTGAGGTATGTAACAGTACACATAAACATTATTCTAATCCATCCTGCACCTATCAATTATACATCACTAATATTGTTTTTGTTTCTGTTACAGATGGCCGTGCGCACATTAAATATGTAAAAAGTGATGATGTTTTTTTTGATGTAATGTTTTTTTTTCTGTATATATATATATATATATTGTATCTGTAATGTTTTTTTTCTGTATATATATTGTAACGTCCTGCTTCTTATGTGAGGCACTTTAGCGAAACGTACACCTTTAGTCAAGCCCCAAATGTTGGGTTCGCCAATTCTGTAACGTACCGCCTAATGTGAGGTGTGCACTTGCGAAAGTGTTATTATATGCCTCACGCAGTATGCGTCACTTTTGAATTATACTAACTGACGTTTTAAAAGGTATAAATAAAGGATTTTGTTTATCTTGTTTTACTCAATCTAAAAGAAATCGAGAGTGTGTGATTTGGGGTCAAGGAGGTAATTTATTCAGCCTTATGCAGAAAAGAGAGTAAGTATCATTATTGCCCCTCAGTTGTGACGATTTCTTCTGTATGTTGTGCTGAAATTTGCATTAACTACCCACTACAATAAATTATAACACGTTATAATTCAATATTAATTTTCAATAATATTGCTTTATTGATTATTGACTTTTGTCTCCTGCCACCAAAATATAGGTATCACAATTAATCTTTTTTGAAAAAAAACATCATCTCGACTTTACCGAGTAAACATAGATCTGTCTAAGGAACAAAACATATATGTTGTTATTTACCCAATATTACGCTATAATAAAATACATCAGTTATTACATAATTCTTAGTAATTCCCCAGGGTTCAGGGTGAATTCTTTGTGTTATGAGAGTGTCAGAAATGGATAATTGCTACGCTTTACAAATATCAAAAAATTAAGAAATAATTTTGTTTATTTTTCAAATATTACGTAGTTTCCGGAATTGCCGTAAGAGAGCAGCATGTATTTGTTTACTTTGAAAGAAACATATGATAAAATGAATATTTTTTGTTCTATTTCACTTTTAAAAAACGAGTTTTCTTCTGGACTTATTACGAAAAAATGTTTATATTACCTCGCTCCGTGTTGTCCTTACTGGATTGAAGTTTTATTCTGTGATGAGGTACGTCTTGCGTTATTATTTCCTTTTCGTTTGGAGTATTTTCTAATTGTCTACGGGAAGTAGGCCGAACTATATTGGATCCTCAGAATGTTTTCATCCACTGGCTTTTAATGTATATCACCATTTAATTTGGATTCCTCAGGTATAATTAGTTAATATTCACTTTGTTTATTACTCTTGCGTGAATTTCGCCTCCTCCAACGTCCAAAAAAGGTTATTTTTTTATAATTTTTGTCGCATCGTTTCTTCAACTCTCCGGTTTAGTTCAAAAATTTTTTATCTTATTAACAATACTTGTTATTTTTCATCACTCTTAGTAACACATAGTATTTTTATTATGTAGGCAGTTTGTGATTATTATAAATTTATATTTTATTTATGGAAAAATAATTCCCTTCCATTCCGGTTTCTTTACTAATTTAATTTACATAATATGTTTTGGTTAATTTTTTTATGACATTGTATATAAATATTTTATCATTTTATTATCATTAAATAAATTTATATATTATTTATTTAGTCTCGAATAGTGTTCATACCCGGTACTACTTCCTGTTGCCATTTCCTTCATAGGATTATTTTAATTTTATATTATCTTTGGTAGTTAAAATTTTTATGTCTTTTAAAATTAACCCTGGGTTTTCTTACAATCTAACACAATTATTTGAAACAATATAATATTAACTTGGGTATAACAAATTGTGGTTCATACAATATAAATTACAATAAATAAATAAAATTACAAAAATCAATTAGTATTATTACATACTACTTCCATAGTTTTATCCTATCCAAAACATACAGCACAGTTTAGTAATACATTAATTTCACTTTGGTTTTTCACCTCAATGGGTACACTAGAACTCACTTCGCACTATATACCACTCGAATTGTTTATTATGTTGAGTGATATAATTAAATTTTGAGCGAGCTTTAGTTTTACCCATTTCTGACTTTTATTCTCATGATTTACTTTATTGGGACCGGGTTATGTACCGTTACAATATATATATATATATATTGTATATAAAATGTAATATATAATTTTTTGTTTAATTGTATACTTTTGTATCTGAACTGTAATTTTTTTCATTAATTTATAATATTTATATGTCTATTTATATTGTATACTTTTGTATTATATCTGTATATATATTGTATATAAAATGTAATATATAATTTTTTGTTTAATTGTATACTTTTGTATCTGAACTGTAATTTTTTTCATTAAATTATAATATTTATATGTCTATTTATATTGTATACTTTTGTATTATACTTGTGTGTTTGCTACAATATAAATATGTAAATTTTTTATTTGCTTAGTTGTTTCTTTTCAACTATCCTTTTTCCTTCTATCATGCATGTTTTATAAGTGAAGTGTCAATCAAAACAATTGCACCGCAATAGCCAGTCAACAAGAGTTTCACACCGATGATGTGTGTATCCTTTTTCCTTCCATCATGCATGTTTTATAAGTGAAGTGTCAATCAGAACAATTGCACCGCAATAGCCAGTCAACAAGAGTTTCACACCGATGATGTGCACATTTTTGTATTTTTACAATATATACTTACCACAAAAGCACACACACACACACACATTCAAATTTACAGTTCACGAGTTGGCAACACTGCAATTCATCTCTTCACATCGACGATATCCGGACGGTAGCAGTGTAAATATCTGAACCCATACACTATAACACATGCACGAGTTGACAACGTGACCAACGCTATTACAGTTCTCGAGTTGGCAACAATGCAATTCACCTCTTCACATCGACGATATCCGGACAATGGTGGAATTGTAAATATATCCGAAACCCGTACACTATAACACATGCACGAGCCGACAACGTGGCCGACGATAAACCAGCACACACATGCACAAGTTGACAACGTCGACGCTTTTCCAACATGGCTACCCTTCCGGAAAAACACAGTATATATCCAAACACGTACACTATAACACACCACGAAGCGGCAACGTGGCCCAACCTTAACCAGCACACATGCACAACCCGACAACATCGCAGCTTTCCCAACATGGCCGCTACACCGCCGACAAAATGGACGACGACCCCACCACTCCTGGCGGCGGTCAAGCCACGACCAGGCCGCGGCCAAGCCCCCGCCGGACGGCGAACCGCGAACGGCGAACAGCGAACGGCGGCCACGCCTCCGCCAATCAACGCACACATAACCCCACAAAATGGACGACGACGACAACATGGCCGAATGCCGACAACATGGCCGACAACTTCGGTACGCCCACCGAGGTCACGTGGGACACAACACTACCCCCCCGGTCCATCCTAACCTCTGCACACGACGACACACTGCAACGGAAGTCTACCCCACCGCCACGCTTTTTGAATTTCGCGCCAAAAGGGGGGCAGTGACGTCACTTCCGCGTTAGAACTCTCATTCTTACCCTACTGCGGTTTAAACAAATGGGAACGTGGAGAAAACGCTTGGGTGGAACACGCATGTCATTTCCCCGCGTGCTCTTACGTAATGTTAGTGAAAGATAAAATATTTATCATTAAGGCGTTGGGTATCATTACCGAACCGGGAGCAGCAACAGCGTCAGTGGCAGCAGAGAAAGAACATCGCACCGACACGATCAAAGAGAATAAACAAAAAGAAGAAGGGGGACCGGATCAGGGTACGATGTGCAAAGTTTGTTACGCACAAATCGTTGAAGTCGTACTTATTCCCTGTCGACATTTTGTCACATGCGTGAATTGCGCCATCACCCTAAATACATGTCCTTTATGCAGAGTCCAATACACCGCTTACATGATAGCGTATTTCTAGTTCGTTTTCACGCTTTAATTTCATCTCTTATTGACTACGAGGTTTGAAAATCTATGCTGCTGAGACGGAAGTGTTTATTCCGACCTCCGCTAATCTCGCATTCATCAGTGTTTGAACAGCATGCGTTGAAGACGGACGCATGGAGCTGTTATCTCCGTACGAGTACATACGTTGCAGTCACTTAAAGCACACAGTACTGTACCCTATAGAAATTTTTGTATACGACGCTTTGACATGCAAATTTGTTGCACTGATCCGTACAAAATAAACGTTCCGTAAAATTCTTTACGAACGTTTCACAACATACAACGTGTCTGTTCCGTAAGACGGACGGATCCGCAGCGTTCCTAGTAACACCAAACACGTTGTTTGTAACGAAAAAAGGATGAGCGACGACAAGCCAACAGTCATACTTGACTTTCACTGTTTCATCGACAATGATGGAAACGAACTCGTTAAGGAACTAGCCGTTATGGATGTCACTGCATTTGCCAGCAGGCAGTGGATATTTGCATCTCCAGCAGACACGATAGTTTCGAATCACAAACACGTGAGGACAAACAGATGGTTAACGAACCATTATCATGGATTAGCGTGGACGGACGGGGACACATCGTACGAACATTTTGTGCCGATATTATTAAAGTATACGTTTCCTTTTAACTTCGTGTTCGTAAAAGGATTGCAAAAAAAAGATTTCTGCAGAAGCGTATCGTACATTTCAATATTATAAATTTAGAAGATTTCGGTTGTCCCAAACTCGAACAATTACAATCAATACATGGAACAGCCTGTCTCGCGCACCGCTTATTTCCGGAAATATGTACAAATACTAGAGTACACGCTTTACGCGAGTGGGTTGTATCAGATTTTAGACTAATCAATATGTTTCTGATAAATTACTAATTGGATATATTATTGTTTAGCGCTTACGTAAAAATAACAGCCGTCGCCTTTCTGTCGATTACATCACCCTGTCTAGACGTATAAAAAAAAATTAGCGTCGACGACATGTTCGAACACGCACGAGTGCTGTCAATTACATCATCCTGTCTAGTCGTATAAAAATAACCGACTCGCCTCCCCCCACCTACCCATCGAACATAGCGTGAGAAATCAGGTCGTATCCTGTTCACACGGTTAAAAATAAGCGCTTACTGTGCGTTGAGCGGTTCCCCCTCTCCATGCACTCTCTGGTTTCTCCCTCCACAACTACCTCCCTATTTATTCCGCTACGAACGAGTGTTATTCATTCAGACCTTGACAGACGCGCAAGAAAAATATACATTCTTCATTTTAAAATGGCATCATTCGCTGCAAAGTTTGCGACCATTAGCGCGATTAATTTTAAAAAATTAAGGAATTAATAATCGGCGTTAAATATCCGATAGAAGAATTACAGAACATAGACGCAAAGTACGGGAAGGCCGTACTCGCCACTCTCCAAGATTACAGGGACACAAAACTAAAATATCGTGTATATCTGCCTAAGAGATACGCAGGCGTTTTCGATGATGAGGAATTAAAAAATTTAGTACCATGTTCACTGCAACTGGTTTATCGTGGAGAAAAGGATAGAGCTTACATAGTAGACATTTTAGAGTAGGACCGAATGGACATCTTCATTTATCATGTATAATTGTACATAATTTTCATTGCACATACACATAATTGTCATTAGCTGCGCGTACGATTACATATTTATATTAACTTGTACTTAGTGTACTTAGTTGTATTTCATTTAATTTCTTTTAATTATACACGACTGTGCGTGCGTTTACATAATATATTTTAACTTATAATATAATGTGCTTACACATATTTCATTTGATTTAATTGTATTCAATTGTCAATGTGCTTATGTATAGATAATAAAACAAGGCTTACGGAGTGTACATTTTAGAGTAAGCCCGGATAGACATCTTCAGAATTAACCAATATATTTGTATTTCATATATATTAATTGTACATAATTGTCATTGCACGTGTTTACAAATGGTATTTTAACTTAAAATATAATGTGCTTACACATTTCAATTTGATTTAATTCTACACAATTGTGTATGCGTTTACATAATGTATTTTTAAATTATAATACAATGTGCTGTAACGTTACTGTGGAACGTTATAAATTAATGCAATATGTGTAATATATAGATAAAAAACTTCAATTATTAATCATAGTTATAGATGTATGATAAGATATGCAATTGTAATACACATAAATGTAAGTAATACGTAGAGTAAAGAATGAACAGGGCGAGGCTTGCGTGCCGACAGTCTGTCGCCAGCGAAATAAAAATACAATTGGCGGTTGTACCTAGTATGTCATAAACGCATAAATTGGTTTGTGTATGAAAACAGCAAAAAAACGACAAGTACCGTTAGAAAAAGCCGGTCGATGTCCTTCAGGAGACAAAAGATGACAGCCCAATATTTATTACAATTTTAGAAAGTAGCGTCATTTTTAGCAGCTAAGCGACCACGCGGTAAAAAATAACGTGCCCGCACTGTTTAACCAATAAGAAAAAGCGTCAGTTCTGCGCGCGTGAAAATAACGAGACAGGAATGGAGAATTTCAAATTCACCGGGGAATATTTCAAACTCTGGCCAATGAAAGTGTCTTCAACCAGAAATGTGGTGATGGAATCAATAGCAAAACTATAAAAAGAGAGACGAAAGCGAAGACGGGGGTTCTTTTAAGTAAATTCCAAGACGAGCACGCGAAACCTGCGCAGTTCTATACAAACTTTTAGTAATCTAGCGGAACGTCATAATAGTTTGTTATTTAAACGTATAAATTAGGTCACTAATTAAAATCGCGAAGTAACACGTTAAAGTATCAAGAAGAGTATTTATTTTAGCGCGTGTAAAGTACGTGAAGGAAGAATATGTCATAAGTGCGCGTAAAGTACGTGTTCGGAAGATATTTCAGATGTGCGTGAGAAGTTGAGTTGAAAAGTATATTTATTTATGTGCGTGACGTAAGTACAACGCGAGCGTATATTCAAGTTTAAGAAGTGCTAATCAAGTATGTGTAGTGAAAGTGAAGTGCAATAAGCGACGTAGAGCAGCTAATCAAAGTCTGGAATCCTGCAAACAAGTAACATCTAAAAATCTTAACAATTCAGAATTCTAATATATAAATATAGAAAAAATTAATATCTACCATAGTATAACTCATCTCATTTTCAAAAAACCCACGCGAGTTCAGATACTAACAATGCAATTTATGTAATATGACATACTAGAAAGGTATTATTAGTAATCACTGTATAATTAAGGGAATGAATTGAATATCGTAGTAATATCAATTTGATATAAGGCATTTATAGATGTCAGATGAATAGAATATAATACAGCAGCTTGGTAACTGAAGAATACAAAATAATAGTAATAGTAAAGAATCATAATACGTTGAAGCTAGTAGTTAAAGTATATTAAACGTATTAATAATGTTCTATGAAATATCGTAATGTTATGATAAAATGTCAAATGCCTTAGTTGTAAGAAAATGGAATAATATAGTATGTTGGTATCTGAACTGAACGAGTTTTTCTTTCTTAATAAACCCTGGGATACTCTGCTCTGGCGCCCAACCGAATTAATGAATTACATAATAATGAGTAGACGTATTTAGTAACAGATGTTAAAAAATTAAATCATAAATAAAATAAATCATTATAATCGACATCAAAAATAAGAGACCTTAAGATAATCTTTCTGTTGCCGCCAACAACGTGGTGCAGTAAAAAAAAATCTTTATAGTGCTTACACATAATTCATTTGATATAATTGTATACAATTGTATTTTGTAATTGTCACAGTAATTGTCACTACTGTGTGTGTTTACATATATTTTGCTTACACATATTTCATTTTTTGTACATATTTGTCATAGTGCACTTGTTTATTTTAACTTGTAAATAGTTTTACTTAGATGTGTATCGTACACAATTGTCATATTGCACATGTTAACATATTTTGTATTTTGTAATTGTCACTACTGTGTGCGTTTACATATTATGTATTTTAAATTGTAATATATTTTGATTACATGTATTTTAATTGTTTTTAATTAAACGGTATTGCTTTAACATTTTTATTGTATTTTAATTTCAAAAGTCCTTCGAACATTAACACTATTCATTACTCAATATACAAGCTAGAACGAGTGTTGCACAACGTGCATTCATGTGTTATTACATACAACTAATTTAAAAAATCAATTTTATTTAAAAATAATTGCTTGATTATAATACACTTTAGAAATTAAAGAATATTTAAAAATCAAACTCACCCTGTACGAGTTCTAGTTAAGTCTCGGCGAACGATGTGATGTTGAGAGCAATTCGTACAGCTTTTATACAATATCTCAAGGATGACCGCGAAAGAGATGGTAACAACTAATGCACGCCCAACGACAAAAAAACGTTCGAGCTGCCACACACAAAGTCAAGGACGGCCACTTAGCTTGGCTTGCGTTCTGTTTCACACGCTATTTTATGTACGTCTAAGTTGAATAAATCCCTCCGCCCTCACTACGTTCACACGCTGCGATAACAGATAGCCAGACAGCCTCAGCGGGAGTCAATTACATCATCAGAGGCTTGCGTTCTGTTATTAAACAAATTTATGTACGACTAAGTTGAATAAAGCCCCTGCCCTCACTATGTTCACACGCAACGATAACAGATGGTCAGACAGCATCATGATGTAAGCGGATATGAATAAATCCACGTGTGAAGGTCTCAGCGGGAGTCGATTACATCATCTGTGGCGTCTTGTTATTCACATTAACTCACAGATATTACATACCCACCAGATTAATATAAACAGTAATTATTTTCCATGAGTGATGTTGGTTTTATATAAGTGAATTGGCGTTCCATTATGCAGTGCATATCATGTGTGTTTCTTACAACAAATGTACACGACACTACACTTTTTTTACGTTCGTGCGGTAGAACTTACATATCAATAACAATATAGTTAATAGTAATATTTATCTTCTATGCACGGATTTACGATATTCAAATTTAAAATTGAATCGATTTTCAACTGAAGGACCAAGTGATCTTTTTATTTTTTACAATATATATATATATATATATATATATATATATATATATATACTTACCACATAGACACGCATTCTATTCTAATTTAACACAGTTCACAAGTTGGCAACAATGCAATACACGGCTCTTCGCATCGAAGATATCCGGACGGCGGCGTACGTATCTAAACCCATACACTATAACATATGCACGAGTTGGCAACAACATGCACGCCGACGCTTAACCACGCACGAGTCGACAACGTCGATGCTTTTCCAACATGGCCGCGCGACTTTTCCAACATTGACGCAGATCCCCCCACTCCGGGCGGCGACCAGGATACCGCCAGGCCGCCGCCGAACGGCGACCATACCTCCACCAATCAACGCACACACACCCCCCGCCACCGCCGCCCAACAAAATGGCCGACGCCGACAACATGGCCGACGCCGATCGGCGACCCAGCCACGACCAGGCCGCCGCCAGACGGCGAACCGCGAACGGCGAACAGCGAACCGCGGCCACGCCTCCGCCTATCAATGCACAGATCCCCCCCGCCGAACTACAAAATGGCCGACGCCGACAACATGGCCGACTACCCCCACCACGGTCACGTGGTGCCGCCCAACTACCCCTACCAACACAAGTCGGTGGGGCTGGCCCAGAACTCTCATAAACCCCCTACTGACCAAGTCAAGAAGTTTTCATTGAAAACAATGCTTCATCATCCACAGCGAGATGGAAGATTCGTTATCTACGCAGACGTTAGCGACTACGCGTGTGGAAGTGTGCTGTATCAACAAGATGCTACAGGAGAACACCGTGTCACTGCATATGCCAGTAGAGTATTCAAAGGGGCAAAGAAGCAGTACTCTACATCTGAGAAGGGGATACTTGGTATAGTATACGCCCTGAAACAGTTTAGTTATTATATTTACGGAACGCATTTTGAAATACATACGGACCATCAAGCGTTGTAATTTCTATTAAAATGTAAAGTAACCAACGCTCGATTATTACAATGGATCCTAGCAATCGGTGAGTATTCCTTTACTATAAAATATTGTAAAGATAAAGATAATTTTATAGGCGATACATTGAGTAGATACGTCACAGAAGAGTGTAAGAGGTCTACGAAAATAACTATAATGAGTTACAACTGTTATCTATTAAATTTACTGCTGATAATGATGTTAAACACATGCTGAAGAATCTAGCTCAACAACAAGACTTAGATGATGCTACGAGAGGATTTAAGCTACGAGATCACCTACCAGACCATTACAAGGTACAAAATGGAGTCTTATATAAACTAATGAGGCAAGATTGGAAGGTAGTATTAACAAATGATATGTTGCATAAATTGATTCGACCAACGCATGAAAGTTTAGCACATGATGCTGCACTTAAATGTTACTTAAGCCTACGTGAAGATTTCACCATCAATAATATGTTCAGGAAGATTAAAAACGAATGTAAGAAGTGTTATTAGTGTCAAACAGCAAAAGGACCGAATCTACATACCTATGTGAAAATGCAGAGTATCCAGAAGGACCAGAAAGGAGAGCTAATTGCAATGGATTTTTTGGGACCACTTCCAAGATCAAGTCGTGGAGTGAAACACATACTTGTTTGTATTGATGTATTTTCCGAAGCCGTCCATCTGTATCCAATTATGCGACCCACAACTAAAGTTGTTTTGTAAATACTCTTGCAGAAATACATTCCTGCATATGGTAAAATGAAGAAGGTACTTAGCGACCAAGGAGTGCAGTTCCAAAGCGATGTATGGGAGAAGACTCTTCGTGAAAATAGAATCCAACCTGTACTCACATCAGTACGACACCCACAGGGAAATCTCGCGGAAAGAGTAAATAAAGAGTTAGGTAAATATCTACGAATCTACTGTCACGACCAACACAACAAATGGGCAGAGTATTTACCTTTCTTTGAAAAAGCAATAAATGAAAATTATAGCGAAGCAACAAGTTATACGCCAATCGAGCTAGATGAAGACAAAAAACCTAATAGATTCTGGACCAAATATGTAAGCAAGCCAGAGAATCAAAATGTACCTATTCCATTAAGTGTAAAGGTTGAGTATGGTAAACAACGCATCATAGAACAAGGTAACAAGAGGAAAGAAAAGTTCAATAGAACACACATAAATTACAACGATTCGACGTAGGAGAACAAATTCCGTTGAAAGCTTATCCCGTCGGAAAACGCATTGACAACACAGCGAAGAAATTCTTTCGGCTGTACAACGGACCTTATACGTTGAAACAACGCGTGGGAAGACACACGTTCATCGTATACGACGAACGGAAGGAAAAAGACATCGGCAAATATCATGCGACATCATTCAAGAAATTCTACGTATGAATAACGAGAGGAGAGAGAGAGAGAGAGAGAGAGAGAGAGAGAGAGAGAGAGAGAGAGAGAGAGAGAGAGAGAGAGAGAGAGAGAGAGAGAGAGAGAGAGAGAGAGAGAGAAGAACAATGCCACTGCGCCCGTCCAAGGTCAACGCACCTCTCAGCTGTTATAACGGGGGGGGGGGTGAATATATTGCATACCACCACAGGCGAACGTTATACAGACCTACTCATTATTATGTGTCATTTAACTGATGTAAACTAAGGTTAAACTAGTATAATATTATTTTTATTTGTCTGGAACAAATAGACAAAAATTTAATAGCTTCCAACAGGCAAGGAACACCTGCTCGATTGTATGTGTGTTACGCGTGTATCTTGTGTGTGTTAGTGATGCATGTACAGATAGGAATCCCAGCAACCCTCCCCAATTAATTACTAAAATAATTATTCTAATTCACTGTGTGAAAACTAATTAGTGTATAAACAAACAAAAGGCACCAAAGTGTGTGTAAATTTTATAGTTATCCACAGTAAGAAAATGACGTTAGTAGGACACACTACGCGAAGTCAGTGCGAAATAAGTGTGCCAAAAATACGCAAATTACACTAAGATGCTCAAATTAATACAGTGAGTGCTTAATCAAATTATCTATGATTGTGCTATCTCAGTTCCTTACAAAACATTGCAATTTGCAGAAAAATGCAAATATATGAAAAGGTTCGGGAGTGGGGCCTATCATGTGATCTGCAGGTCTCGACAGGACAATTTTGGAACCAACAGGTGCGGAATCTCGAGAGGGTATAAATTAAGGTTTCGACTGGAAGCCCTTCTCTTCATTTCAAGACACAGTTGCAGTCGGACACGCTGTCCGTCGGCAGAACAGTTTTATTTTGTTATAAGTCTCATCTACGAACGAATAAAAACGTTTGCAGTAATTATGTTTGCACTAGTACGGGAAACGTAGAGTACCGGGACCGTTTAAGTCATCAAGAGTATCTACAGAGAAGCTACAAAGAGCGACGCGAGACGCTAGACGTTAGGAGATGCTTTTTTAGACGCCTAATAGCCGAACGAGATCCACCTTTGCATTTTGTAGAAAAGAATAATTTAAATTTTTAATACGAAACAAATGCCAGTCTAAGAGTAATTAATATAATTTTAAATTTATTTTTAAAAAATCAGGACTGAGCAAGCTGAGGTCAGATCTGATTTAAATGAATTCAATTAAAATAAAACTTAATTACATTTAAATTTTATTTCTTTTATTAAATCAATTTGAATAAATGTCTAGATTAAGATTATTAACATGTCTAGATGTAAGAGTGTTTTAAATGTGTGTAACACCGTATAGCTTAAAAGATAAACACTTAATAATGAGTGATATCTTGATCGGAGATTATTAACAATGTTTTATTATTTATAATGCTTTTCAAACAATAAACATGAAATTTTAACTACTCATAAATTTACTACTCTTATTATATTTACATCTGGTATCGTTATATACGTTTAAACACCTGGTATCGTTATAACTGTTTAAAGCCTGGTATCGTTATATAAAAAATATATATATATATACACGACTTCCATGTTGTAAGATTTATATTTAAAATCATTACTTGAATTCGGCTCGATAATTAAAAAAAAAAAAAAAAATATCCCCCACCTTGTAAATCGAGTTTTATGTCTGACAAATTGAAATTAAATACAGTAGAACTTGCTTATAACGAGCTTGAAGGGACCGGACAAAAATGTGCTCGTTAAAACCTGGTGCTCACTACATCGTGTTGTCGACTCGCAAGCCTAAATTTTTATACTGTGTTATTCATCCGATAAATTTTTATCGAACACACAACAAGGAAAGTCTACTATAGAAGAGACTTTGCACAATAAAATTTTGACATGTTTTACATTCTACGTTTAAAAGTGAAATTTATACTTTAACGCTAACATTCTTTGCTGAATATTGGCGTAGTGCATTCGCTAAATATAGTAAAAGTATTTAGGCAAAACTTACCAAAAATCAGCTGGCTATCTGGCAAAAACGCAAAACTTTCCATGCCAAATGTGCAACATTTAATTTTAAATTACAAGAAAATTCACTCTAATTTATTTGTCTTTTATTCTTCTTTCTAAATGGAATTATCAAAAATTATATTTCTCACACAGAACTTAACCTTAAAAAACTCATCTATTTTTGTTTGTTTAGTAATTTTGTATCTTTAGATATCAAAACAGTTTTATAATTTATTTAAGTATTCCACGAATTCATCACTTAAATTATTAATTTCACTAAATTGCGTTAATGATTTTAAAAGAACGTTTAAAATGCTAGGCTACATTGTAACGAACGTTTTTAGACCTTAACCCATGAACAAGCCTGAGATAAAATGCTCGTTATAACCAAGTCTCTAACTACTCGTTAAAAGCGAGTTTAATTATCATTACTAAGATACAAAACCAAACAAATCTCGTACTTTTGCTCGTTACATCCGAGTTGTCGTTATAAGCGAGCTCGTTATTCACGAGTTCCACTGTATTTCCATAGAAACTACTTCTTTCTTGCCGATAACGTAGTACACACATAAATATCGGTATGGAGAACCACACATGACGTCCATGTTCTAAGATTTATATTTAAAATAATTTACAAAATGAAATGTTTCTATAGAAACTACTTCTTTCCACTTATTGCTTCAGCCTTAACCACAGTACTGTGGTCACTAACGTATACCACCACACGTTATCGCTCTCGATTTTCACTGATGATGGCAGTCGACGGCACTGCCGAAACGTCTGGTTTTGCAGAAAACATTGGACTACGGCCAAACATTCCGGGAAGGAATTTTAACAACAAACTACTACTTTGTTGCCGATAACGTTGTATACATATAAAAATTATCCCCTCCCACTTCAACTATAATTTTCATTTATAGAAAATTACCCCCACCCCGTTCAACTATTCTCTTCATTTATAGATATTTCATATACGTTTCTACATTGGGTTATTAAGATCTTCTTATCACGATACTTTATATCAAAATTAAGTACTTTACTCTTGTTACAACAAAAAATGTTGCGGTAAACTGCCCTTTCCCCGAAACCGATCGTCACCAAAATCAATAGGCCTTGAGTATCCTACAGCTCAGGCACATATGTAAAAAATTATTTGATTCTGTTTGAATTTACGGCAGTTATCGTTCGTCATGAAAAAATTTCTCTTGTTACAACATAAAACGTTGCAGGTAAACTACCCCTTTCCCTTAACCGATCTTCACCAAAAACAACAAGTCTTGAGAACTCTACAATTCAGAGCTGTATGCAAAACATTGTTTGATCCTGTTTGAATTTGAGGCTGTTATCGTTTGCTATAGAAAATACCCTTGTTAAAACATAAAACGTTGCAGGTAACTTACCCCTTTCCCTTAACCGATCTTCACCAAAAACAATAGGTGTTGAGAACTCTACAACTCAGGGCTGTATGCAAAACATTATTTGATTCTGATTGAATTTGCGGCTGTTATCGTTTGCCATAGAAAATACCCTTGTTAAAACAAAACGTTGCAGGTAAACTACCCCTTTCCCTTAACCGATCTTCACCAAAACAATAGGTCTTGAGTACTCTACAAATCAATGCTGTATGCAAAAAATTATTTGATTCAGTTTGAATTTGCGACTGTTATCGTTTGCCATAGAAAAAAATCTACACACACACACACACTTTTCGAAAAATTACTTTTTTCATGTTTTGAGTGTAGTACAATCAGAATCTGCAATAATCTCGAACACGATTTTTTTTGCCATCACCATACTTCCATTTCCTTAAGGAACATGGAAGTAAAAAATCGGTATGGAGAACCATATATGACTTCCATGTTCTAAGATTTATATTTAAAATCTTAAATTTTCCACAGAAAATACTTATTTCTAGTTCTTGCTTCAGCCTTAACCATAGTACTATGTTCACTAACGTATACCACCTCACGTTAGGCCACTTGATTTTCACTGATGATGGTAGGCGATGGCACTGCCGAAACGTCTGGTTTCTTAAAATTACTCTTGTTAAAACATAAAACGTTGCAGGTAAACTACCCCTTCCCCTTAACCGATATTGACAAAAATCAATAGGCCTTGCGTCCTCTACAATTCAATGATGTATGCAAAAATTTACTTGATTCTGTTTGAATTTGCGACAGTTATCGTTCGGCATTGAAAAAAATTCTACACAAAGACACACACAGACACAAAGAAGAAAATCGCTGTCCACCTTTTCGGCTTGCACGCTTTGTGTTGGTGTGGGTTTCGGCACTTTTCATTTAATAAAAAAAAAATAATTTAAAAAATTAAAAAACACGACTGCCAAAAAAATAAATGAATAAATAAAAAATAAATTGATAAAAAAACTAAATAAAACAGCCCCCGACTGCGTTGAAAATTAGAAATTGAAGAGCAAAATTTTATCAGCAATATTTTTTATAACTGTAGTCTTCATATGATGCATTGATATATATTCAACATCGAAAAGTAATTTAAATCTAATAAAATTACTATGCGTTTAATCATTCATAACATTTTCGATAAATCTGATCAGAGGTGAATTTCAATACTGTACCTTGTTTTTGGCTTTTTAAATCGACTTTATTTAGATTTTGTGATTTTTACTAAATATTATTTTTATTTAGTTTTTTTATCAATTTATTTTTTATTTATTCATTTATTTTTTTGGCAGTCGTGTTTTTTAATTTTTTAAATTATTTTTTTAATTTTATTCTTTATTGTGTTTAAAAAGAGTATAATGGGAATGTGCAGTGTGTGCGTGCGTATGTGTGAAGTGCAAAAAAAAATTTCAATTTTTACACAGTTTTATTTAGAAACTTTATTATGTACATAGTATAATTAGCGTATGAACTTATAAACTTATAAATATAGTATAACTTTGTTTTATATATACTATTATATAACTAGTATAATACAAACATTTCGATAAATTGTTTTATAAATTATATAATTAACGAAATAATTTCATTTATTAGAAATGATAAAGAAAAAGCTTTGGTCTACAGATTTCTGAGTCGATTTAATTCCTCAAGTGAGTTTTTATCGTGCGGTTCATGCAACAATTTTCGTGGATCCAGACAACTTATTGGTAATCCCTCTAATGTTTTCACACGACTTAGTGCGACGTAGGCCTGACCCTTGGCAAAAATATTACTACTCAAATCAATGACTGCTTTGTCTAAAGTAGTGCCTTGGAGTTTATGTATTGTTACAGCCCAACACAATATTATTGGCAGCATACGTCGTTCTACTTTGCCCTGGCCTCGCAAAGCATCATATTCAACAGTGGTGGGCTCTATCTTTACTCCAATACCAGCAGTATTTCCCCTAATTGATCTGTCATCAAATTCTACAAATACGGCTTGTGGAAGCTCACCAGGTTGAAGGTGAGCTTCCACGACGTAGTGCAGGCCACTTAATTTTTCTAATGATGCCGATTGCTCCGTTGACCAGACCATGATTAACATTAATGTTTTTTCGCAACATTACCCTAGATCCGACTCCGATTACTAAAGAGTTTGGAATACCTCCAGTTTTGTTTGGATCCGTTGGTATGAAGTCTTTCTTTAACTTTTGTCCGTAATTCTTAGCTTCGACAGACACATCCACCGCTGCAATATCGTAAACTTTAGATGATGTTTTCAACTTTTCAGTCATCATAGCATTATATTCTTCTACCTGTTTAGTGGTTGGGAAAGTACGCAGACACTCGCCATCAGCAAACTCATCTGTCAAAGGAACTCTTCGACGATCTAAAATTTCTAGCTGCTGCATGGTGAGTTGGCCGACTCGTAAATTATTTAGAATGTCTATAAAAGTAGTCTCGTTAGCTTGCTGCATATTTTGAGGTAATTCACAGAAGCTAAACAGTGTCCACAAATTAATTTCAGCTGATAAGTAATGAGGCTGGTTGAAGCAGTAGGTACCACCAACTGCTTTTGATACAGGTGGCAACTGCATTAGATCGCCAAACAAAATAATATTGATACCCCCGAAGAGAGCATCAGTCATTTTAAGCTGTTGCAACCTTAAGTGAATATTTCTTAGGGTAGTATAGGGTACCATTGAGATTTCGTCAATGATTAGCCAATTAATATGCTAACCAATATATATAGCAAACCAATATATATATATATATGTATATATATAGATATACTTTCAGATCAGCTGTTCTCTGTTTCTCACGGATTGCACATCTATACTCTCACACAATAGCGCGCTAACATAGTATTAGTGAGCGTGGTCTTAAATCGCGAGCGCCATCTGCAGTGAGCTTTACAGAATACCTTCCACTAGCGCCGCCAATAATATCCCATATAGTAGGTATCACGAAATAATATCATACAGTAGGGATTCCTCACGAAAAGTGATCTTTGTTAATACTTGCTTTCCTGAGTTAAGGTACAGGATGTTGAGAATTGATGATAATGTAAACGAGCCATACAGAAATATTTTTGACTGCTACGTTGCCAGGCCTCACGCGCTCGAAGAATTAAGTTTGCAAGCGAGTCTGGTATGAGCCTATGACGCACAACAGATTCCCACAAGATGATCAGGATGCTGATGCTTACGAACAGGCTCCAGAAGAAAATGCCTCTGAGAGATGTATCACTCTTCTTGATAATCAGGGAAAAATGAAAAAGCGTAAGCGCCCAGCTGTCTTACGAACTAGGTATTACACACCAAACTCAGATTCGGAAGCATATTATTATTCTCTTGTAGTCACGCACATTCCTTTCCGCTCTGAATCTGAATTGATGGAGGGGTATTACAGTGCAAAACAAGCGTTCGTAGCAAAACAAAGTTTGTTACGACCAATGCAAGGTGGAAACAAAGTGGAGGAAATGGCTAGGTGGGAGGAAGAGATTCAGCAAGCTGTAGCTAGAATTGTAGCAGAAAACCTAGCTAATGAAGTTAATTTAGATGCTGACGTGGTCGAAAATAATATGCGTGAAATTTTCGAACAAAACCTTATTGAAGAACATAATGATGAAATTGCTTTAGCTAACGAAGATGGTGAACCTGAAATACATGAAATGACGGATCAACAATATGCCGCAGCAGTAAACTTAATGAATTTTCAGCAGCGCCAATTGTTCAAAATGATTTCAGACAGATTGCTTCCAAGTGAAAATAATACTGAGCCATACGTGTGTTCGTTACTGGAGGAGCAGGCACCGGCAAAACCTTTACTCTGAAATTTATTGTAGAACAGATTCGTCGTCTTTCTCATTTACCTGCAAGCAGAGCTGTTACGGTAGCAGCACCCACAGGTGTCGCTGCAAGATTGATTGGAGGTAGCACTTTGCACTCTACTTTTGCCCTTCCTATCGAAAAAGGCAAGGTGACAGCTCTTCGCCCTCTTACTGGTGAGCGTCTTCAAAGGGAACGGCTAAGGTGGAAGCATATTAATTGGCTAATCATTGACGAAATCTCAATGGTACCCTATACTACCCTAAGAAATATTCACTTAAGGTTGCAACAGCTTAAAATGACTGATGCTCTCTTCGGGGGTATCAATATTATTTTGTTTGGCGATCTAATGCAGTTGCCACCTGTATCAAAAGCAGTAGGTACCATCCTGTACCTTAACTCAGGAAAGCAAGTATTAACAAAGATCACTTTTCGTGAGGAATCCCTACTGTATGATATTATTTCGTGATACCTACTATATGGGATATTATTGGCGGCGCTAGTGGAAGGTATTCTGTAAAGCTCACTGCAGATGGCGCTCGCGATTTAAGACCACGCTCACTAATACTATGTTAGCGCGCTATTGTGTGAGAGTATAGATGTGCAATCCGTGAGAAACAGAGAACAGCTGATCTGAAAGTATATCTATATATATATATATATATATATATATATATATATATTGGTTTGCTATATATATTTCTCTCTGCCTCCGTTTCTCACGGATAGCACATCTATACTCTTACACAATAGCGCGCTATTCCGCCTTATTCATGTTCCGCCTTGGACAAGTTTTACTGTACTAATATTCATTTCAACCTTTTAGCGTGTGAATATAAAAAAACATAATTTATTTTCTTAATGTAGCAAAACGTAATTCAGGAAGTCTATATGTGGTAAAGGGTGTGTAATTTCCCTCCTACACAAGGGAGCAGCCAGAATTTCTTCTGGCGGGTTCTGTGAGGATAGGTTTAGATTTTTGTGAATAAAACTACAAAAACTAAAAGAAAAAGAACTCATTACTTGCAATTTATTTTGGTGAGTATTGCGTTGTTGCAATCAAGACCGTAAGTATTGAAATATAACAGACTTACATTACATATATAAAATGAACGGTATTTACATTACATTACATTACATTACATTACATTACATTACATTACAACACAATTAAAATAAACGATACCAGGAAATTAACACAAATTTTCCCCGATCTACTGCAGACGCTGATAGTGTTGAGCCTAAATATTTGTACGAATTTTTTAAAACTTCATCTTAGTGGGTACGTGTCTGTAAAATATGTACAAACGTTGAGCAAATATGTACAGAATGACAATAAATACTGTATTGTCAAAGCAAATGTGATAAACTAGCGCTCTACTCTTTGCTAGTGCCCTAATACAGCAGTACCGTAAAGTACCAACCATGAGTGACACGGACACAAAATGCACATACGCACGCACGTGCTCGCCCGTCAGCGATGTGAATGTTGCTGGTGCCTCGCCAAACGATGAAACTCACTGCTATCAATTGCTGCTCTCCTGATACTTGCCCGCGTTTGTGAACCTAGTTGGTCAGCATACTCTGCGATTTCCATTAGGGTCGGTCATTCAATTACATCGCTTAAATCTCGTCTTTACCAGTCTGGAAAGACGCATGAGCACACGTAGATACATGAAAAGAGAGAGAGAGAAGAGAGAGAGAGAGAGAGAGAGAGAGAGAGAGAGAGAGAGAGAGAGAGAGAGAATAGTTTTTTCAAGAATCGGTAGAGAGAGATGTCTCCACTACCACACACACACACACACACACACACACACACACACACACACACACTCTCTCTCTCTCTCTCTCTCTCTACGCGCACTAGAGATCTCGTCCTATTTACATCCAATGTGGAACTGACGGATTTTAAAGTGTGAACAACAATATATCCTGATGACTGCTATATTCACTCACTAATCTCCAAATTCACTCACTAATCTCCAAATTCAGATTGCAAGCGAGGGAGAGAAAGGGACAGACAGATAGATATCGACAAAGAAAGCACGTTAGGAATACATACAAACATTGCAGAGCTATGTTATGTAACATAATATATAATGTTACCAGGGCCGGCGAGAGCGATCACGGGCCCCGGGGTAAACATTTTTGCCCCCCCCCCCCAAAGAAAAACTTACCAAAATCATTACTGTTGGATTGTTAATGGTTTAGGATTTATTAATTGACCCTACAATTCGTTATTCTTAACTTTGGGTTAAATGGGTTTTACACTGTTAATAAACAGTCTTGTCATATATTTATAGAAATACATAGTAAATGGTATGTTAGCAAGTGAATAAATAGCGTTCACTGATAGAAAGCAGACAGCGGTGTTTTGAAGAAATTTCCCCTCGAGATCACGACTTTACATGTTAAAATATGGATGAATTCGCTTATAGACTACATAAAAATATGTTTAAATTGAAAGTTAACGAATTTTTTTTATGGAAAGAATGCAAATTTTTTATAATACATTGTATATTATTTTTTACACTAACGCGATACAACTTAAAGTTGTTCATGGTACACATATTTTTACTTTTATTGATTACATTCATATTGCAAACTTTATTAATCTAATGCCGAATTAAAACAAGTAAAACCTTAATTTAACTATAAGTATATTAAATTATCTGTATTTGTAAGAGCACCAGCTATCAGGACGGAAAAAGTCACTTATATTACGGTATGAGCTGCAGTTAAGAAATTAAAAAAATTTTACCGTCATTATAGGCTTAGTTATTTCTTTTAACAAAGGGCAAAGGCCGTTATGCGCCGGGCCCGCTTCGGGACCCCGGGTCCCGGGGCTATGGCCCCCCTGCCCCCCTCTCATCCGGCCCTGAATGTTACCACGGGCGCAGTCAATACAGTACTTTCTGATGGCCGGTTGTTGTGAGTTTGGGGGGGGGGAGGGTTAGATATCTGTTAATAAAACTGCAAGAAAAAACTCGTCATTTGCTATTTAATTTGTTGTAATTAAGAAGGTAAGTTCAGAAACACAAAGGTTGATTTCTAAAATTAACGGAGATATGAAACAATAGAGATGCAATCTTGCATTACAATATAAATAAAATGTTGTAATGCAACATATTACATATATGTTCCAAAATTATTACTGTTATCCCCTCATACTAAATTGCCCTCCTCGTCCACATTATAAGTTCTGGAACTGCCACTGAGTAGTTAGTTACTGAAATTTTACTTTAGAATACTTTTTAATTACAAATATAAGTGAAAAATATAAATTAACTAGGAAATCAAACTGTAAAACCAGTAGATCTCATTGTTTATTTTAACAGTTTAAAAATACGCAACACTTTTTGTCACTAATTTTTTCACTGTGGCACTCTGAAACTACGAAGATCTGAAGTGAATCCAAGTCACATGTAACCAACTTGTATTTAGTTGTTTGACAATAAAATTTTATTGTATATTTATTCATTCTCGTAAAACAATGGTTGCTGGTTTCTTAAAACTAGTGGAAGTTATTTTAACTAATAAAGTACGTCATTACAGAACTAATTATCATTACTCAGAATAATTGAACACTTTCGTATTTTTGCAGAAGACAGAACAAGTGAATAAAATTGTGGCTACGCTTATGTTCAGACGCGCATGCGCGCGCCCCCACACACACACACACACACACAAACACACGGATAAATATTACTACTTGTGAGTGTAACTGGATACAGTACAACAGATAATTCTAGTTCTGCAGAAATAGTTTCTGTGTCTTCAGAAGCTAGCGCAGAAATGACTTAGGCCTATTCTCCAAGTTACCTCTTTGTAGCTATTTTTATTAGGAAGGTTAGAAGATTTATTATACATACATAATTTCATAAATAAAATATATACAGTCATAATAAAATATAGATTCAGTACATAATTCGACAAAATTTTATAAATCCGGTGAGTTAATTACAGATACAAGACGTATCGAGGCAGCTGCCACCAGCCACTCTTCCGGCGAAGAAACAGTAGAGATCGCAGATAACCCTTTGTATGAGAACGGGCAGCCAAGACGAGCAGATGTTGTTTACCGAAGCATTCTCATCTGCCACATACACATACAGCGTAATTAACTCATAGGTTACATAAAAACAGTATACCGTAATATTGTACAGAACATGGCTGATTAAATATAGGCCTAGTATAGGAGACTGTGGTTAAGCTTATCCTATCTTGGTATGTTACTGTAAAGTCGGGTAGTGGAAGCTTCTGTAAACACATCTCAAATTTGTAACATGTACAAGCAATACAGTACGAATATAAGCAAATTTGCGAGTCGTGGAATATGTCTTCATGTCACCTGGCTCAATGTACCTCATTATCACAAAAAGAAATAAACAAGCTTCGGGCTTATAGAACTGAGCGAGTTTCGAAATGTCTTATTTACTGAGAAAATAAAATTTGTTGATCTTTAAAGGATGGTATTTAAAGAAAATGGTATAATAAGAACTATAAGAACTAGTGATTCAGGTAGATGTGTAGTGTATAGATTAGCGTTTAAAATGTTCGTTTATTAATGAAATGTATTTAGGAAAGTCATTATTAGGCTTATATACAAAAAGTCAATCACTTAGTTCAAAATTATCATAATTAATTATGTTCGCCATTTTATTCGTCCTGTTTAGTTTATTCAGGCAAAGGAAGCGAAATAAAAATCGTGAAATAGGCTTAAAAATTATATAAAATTAAAAACAATACATTATAAAATTTCTTTGTATTAAAATTTGTACGATTTAAGACATGCACGTGTTTTCCTTGTCTATCTAGTGGCTACAGATATCGAAATTAAATTTATGACATTCTCTGACAACATTAAACTAATAATTCAAACATATACTATCTATTACCGACTTTATTGTGAATGAAATGAACATTGTTGTCTCCAGTCTAATATTTTTGCGATTCCTACTTTTTAATTTTTATGGAGGTTCACCTGAGTGTGACGAACACGAGAGCGCGCGTATTTATTAGTGGCTAATATATGTTTTTACTAAATAGGTTCGTTTGATCATTATAAACGTATTGATTTTTTTTACTGATCAAATCATAAGTTAATATAATTTAGTAAATAAATATATACATATTATCAAAATTTGATAATTATATATTTATCAAAATTATATTTAATATAATTTCTTCTGCGAGTAATTGTTATGTATTTTTTTGTTTCAGAAGAAACAATTGCAACTACTTATAGAAGAAATTATATTTGATAATATATTCTGATCGATATAGAAATATATATACAGCATTTAATCTATGTATACACATGGTATGCATTACAGGAGGTATATAAACCATTCACTACATAGCCTATTTGTTACTACAGAATCACTATATACGTTTATTGTATTAAATAATAATGCGTTTATGCATCGCTTTCAGTCACAAGTCCCCAAAAAAAGAATTCGGTCTAATGTAACATTTGCATACGTATGCACGTTAATGTAGCAGAAAAGTCGCATTTGTTTTGAATGTAATTAAAACATCGTATTTGTTTTGAATGTAATTACTGTAAAACGTATGTTGTTTGTTGTAAGCGCTTGAACGTGTACAACTGTCGCGCGGTAAGCGTCGATCGATAGCGACTACGATAGGAGCACACTCCTATAATTGTGTAGTCTCCTAATACCATGCGTTGATGGTACATTTTATTCTCATTGCTGCATTGATATTCTCGCATATTATCCACTAGAGTGTACTGTCCACGAAGTTGTACAGATAGCAGCACGTGTGGATGTCGGTTAACCAGATTCCGCTTAACCAACCAACGCACAGAGTGCGAATATATATTTCCCCTACCTACATCTTCCAAAAATTTTATAAATCCCATGAACCAACGTACTATGTTTGATTGCTATAGAAGCGACGCAGTTTCGCAGCGTCATTTGTTTTATTTACAAATTTGGTATTTCATTATGTTACTGTCAATGAAGCACATGAAAACCTAAAGTTTCATATTGCGAATGTTACACATTAGACTACAGTAACATTGTCGTCAAAAACAATATTATAAAATACTGCATTTTAGTAATAATAATTTATGAAGGATAAGCAAGATTCTTTTATATAATAACATACGCACGCGCGCTTTAAAGTCTTTTACCGACGTTACGACAAAATTTATTGCATTTCAGAACTATTTTCTATGACACCCGTATCACAAACTCTTTATTATTTTATGTAAATAGCGTACTATATTTTTACGTCCTACAGTAGTTATCAGCATTCCTGCTGGGCAACACACATCACGGGAATCTTTTGCAAAGTCAATTAAATTAGGTTTACCTGCGTAGTCTAACACAATCAGTGGTTATCCTCAGCCCTCAAACAAAAGCAAAAAAACTTACTTTGTACCGTGTCGCTAGCAGAAGTGGAGCTCTGCGCTCGAGCGGTCCTGCTTACAACAAGAAACACGTAAGACAGCAACAGTAGATGCCTCATTTCTACGGTTGCATCTCACAGACACATTCATTTCTTTTATAGGTTACCTAGTGACAGCAAAATGTGTTTGTTAAAGAAATTAGCGCTGTTCAGATTGTGGCAAAGAGAAAACGCTGTTTAGAACGAATTTTCGTGACGCATGAGTTCCACTTAGGGGGATTCATAGTGCTAGGCGCCTATCCTACTTCCGGCTGCACAATTACTGCTAGGTCGCCGGCTTCACGTATTATGAGGGAAGTGCTGGACGAGCTACACAGTGTCCGGTTTACTCATATTTACTTAAGTCATACTAGTCAGTCAACAGTATAAGTCACCCGTGGTAAATGAAACCTGGTTTTATTGTCTTCAAAGGCGATTTATAGTTACTGTTTAATTAAATTAAACGTACATTTTCATTTATTAATTTTAGGATCTTCTTGAAGGGAAAGACACATGTTTTATCCTTTACTTATATAAGTTGATGTTTGATCGATATCTAAGATTTATGTGTATCTTAATCCACCTCTCATGATAACAATTATATAGCTTTCTGTGCGACAGTGTTGGTGTCTATCCCCGATGATTCATGGAGCCTTCTCCTTCAGTAATTATGTACTGAAGTAAAAGTGATTAGGTGTAAATAATTTACTGTAATTAGCGACAACCATAATTAATTAATTAATTATTATGTGATTTTTGATCCATCTGTAAGAATTTCTCTAACTACTCAGTTCAGCAGCACGATCAAACAATATGACGTGATTTAACTATCGATAATGGTTTTTCTAAATTGTAAACAGCAAACTTGCTTGAAACGTTTACTGAAGGACACAAGAACGCTATTGCAGGAATTAAGGATAGACTTGCTTAGATCTCTTGACATGCACAAGATATAATTTAAAATGATTTACTACAGTAGCGTTGCCTGTTTAAGGTCACTTACATTTGAATACAAAACGTAGAAAGAATTTTTTTTTGGTTGATGAGCATTGTTTTAAAAATATTACATTTGTATGTTCCGTGGAACACACTAAACCACAAAGGAGGAAATTATTGCAGGTAACACATGGCTGTTAATCGCAAGTTAACCACTATCCCAAGGAAAAATAGTTGGTTGCTGTACAATATATCATGTGCTAGAATTGCCTAAGAAATTCTTGAGACATCGTTACATTAGGGATTGAAGGTGGTGAAAAACCCGACTTTTCAAAGTATCTTCTAAATGATACATTTTCACAAACTTTATCCAGAAAAATCAATTCAGAGTTAAAGTGATTTCTGATAAGTTGAGTTTTTACCTTCAATTCTGGTTAAAAATTGATCAAGATAGGGGTTTATGAAAATCGTGCTTTAGAAATTTGTCAAAATTGATTTTTTCCTAATAATTTTATAAACTACTGTTAAAGTAAAGAGGCCTACGTAAAAAAAGCTTTATATAAAGCTAACAGAACACTTAAAGACTCAGTTCACGTCATGTCGCCATACGATAAACACTAGCCATGTTAACGTTTAGACTGAATCAAATATACCAATGGATACGACATTTCCCATTCCTTTTCTGATGAAGAGTCGTGTCGTGTATACACAGTTTTTTCAAAACTTAATTAATTAGCCTACTTAATTAATTTCAAAACCAAAAATTAATTACTTCATGAAAAAATGATATTTTTATTAAAATTATAAACTACTGGGCTTTTGGGCTGTGGTCGATTGCTTACAAAGTGATTTATATATTTTTAAACGTTTCGGCCAACTACCGGACGCCTTCTTCAGTAGAAACACGTTCAGTAAAAGAATGACAGGCCGAACGCATCTCAAGCAAAGGTATAAGCAATAAGTTACCGTGGAAGTGTACCTTGAGCATTTGGCCAGAACACTTTGATCATCGAATTTTCTTTGTGCAAAGTATTCATTATCATCATCATCATTACAGTGTATTCAGTGTGTGCTTTCTATAACTGTGTAGTGAATAAAATCAGTCAAATTTATCAACTGTTCGCGAGTGTCTTTGCAATTCGTGTCAGTCAGAGGGCCGCCAGTAGTGTCCGCCGCCTGTGTGCAGAACTTAGTTGGCGCCCCTATACCCTCTCCTCCACATTAAAAAATCACTTTATGTAAACGTATCACTGAGCACAAATGAAATATGAAATATAATAATTAATAAGCTTATTGAACAAAAACCAGGAATTACAAAAAAAATTATTAAAAAACAATAAACATGCAGTACAAGAAGCGTACAAAATCAAAAACATCAAAAATAATTTGGAAGAAAATAACGAAATTTATGTTATTGTCAAGAAAATCATTTGCCAATTTTACCTTATATAGGTTTACGTAAATTAACAATACATTGTAGCAAAATTTTACTCAGAATCTGTACTTTTAGTAATAGACCACTGAGCCGACATAAAAAAACAACAAAATTTGATTACGAACGTGAACATGAAAATATAGTATCCTAAAATTTCATTTCAAGTATTTTTTTTTCTGCATAGTAGATCAAACAGGAAAGATTTACTTTATTAAAAGAGCATATGAATTCATTTCAGTTTTTGTATTTGTTAAGTACTTAGCAAAATAAAAAATATTTATTATCATGTTATAAAAAGTTACAACAAAACTTAACACATGAGGATCACTCAGACATTGAAACAGACGATGAAGTGGTCACATTAATGTTAGGAGCCTTATCTTTGACGGGCGGTGCGTACGTTTGTGTGATATTTGTGCCGTATCGTTAGTGCAGTGAACTGTGGGAATTGATCACGCGACCGAAGTTGAGTGTGTTCGTATGTTTACATTACAAAGCGTCAATCTATTTGTAGTTATTGTTACAACCATTCGATAATTTACATATGGATTTTCAGTACACTGGCAATATTGGAATGTAAACAATCCTTCCTTTTGTGAACAGTTTATTTACATGAAATTTGTAAACTTAGCTTTTAGGAATTATTGTTTCCATATCTAATTTGTGTCAACTTAGTGATATAGTGATGTGTTCACTGTTTCATGTTAAATCACCAGTTTTATCGTTCGTTAACAAATATTACCATAATAAATCATAATACAAAATCGTTGTCCCGTTAATTGAAGTGTGAGACATACGCGTACTAACAAACGTATGGTTATCATCAACTCTGGTGAAGTGAAAAATAAAAGTTTTAAGGATAGTCCATTAAAAACATGAAATTTTCCCGCCTAAAAACTATAAACGAATTTTACTTAGGCTAATTCGTTTGGTACAAAAATTAATTAGTCCTATAGTTTAAGAAGGATAAATTATGGTGTATTATGTATGGCGCAGGCTACAAAAATAACCTGTATCTGAAGTAGTGTTCCAATATACCTGAATTTATAGGAATTGTGGATTAACGGTAGACCAAACAACACGAATATTTACACAATAAAAAACTAATATTTTAGTAAAATATTTAAAATATTAATTTTAATCTATTGTGAGGCGTATAAAACTCACGTAGGTAGTATCGTATTTTATTAAGAAGATATTTAGGCCTACTATACTACTGACGGCCATGCTACAGCTCATTTTAACACAATTGAGAACGCAACAATTAAGAATAGGCCTATGTATTTTCTGTATTTGCGTATCTTAGGAAACAAAACGTTTTCATATTTTAAACATAGACATTAGAATAGGTTGGCCTAATTTCAGCTCATGTAAATGTTTGAATTAAGAACACATACTTACTTCAAGTCAGGAATTGGTTTTCAGTTATTAATAATTGTTACGATAAATGAAAAACCTAGAAGAAGACATTTTAGAAAAGGATACTTATTGGAAAAAGAACTGAGGAGTTTAAGATATAAAAACAAAGACTGTAGAGAAGAAGGGCAGAAAGAACACAGTGAAATGTTGATGAAGTACTGGAAGGGAAAATAGATGAGAAATGAAGGAGATTTATAAATTATTTCACGATAGCTGGACAAAATTGGGAAAAAATTATGATATTTAAATTTATTGGTTTGTAAAAGCGCGCGCGAGTGCACACACACGCACGCAAAATCATTACATTGAAAGTAATTACATTTCGCATAGTTTGAGAAGTATGCGTTTGTAAAAATGATTTTCTTTATTACTCTTTGATTTCTATTGTCACTAGTCTTATCCTTAAAAAAATTTAAATAGAGCCTCTCGTATTTCAGAGAACATGTATTGCGATTAGGGCTACGTACATAACGAATACACACGTGTGATGCGTGAAATAAAGTATTAAAAGTGTTTTCACATTTTAAAATTCCTAAATTTTCCAGGATTTAAAATGATTTGTATTTAAATGCTTACAAATAAACATTTATCCTTAAACACTTCATTTTTCAGTAAGTGAAAGTCAGATGGTCATGAACCCATTCATTGACTCACTTAGATTGAATCAAAACTCATATTTCGTAAATAAAAATTTGCTTTTATTTATCATACATACTTCTATAAACTGTGAATTCTTCTCGCCTTTACAATAAGGTTGCACTTCAGTATTACGCTCATGATACAATAAAACTTTAACGTAGGTAAATTATACGAAACGATGTTGTTTAAAAACTTTCACGTTGTTCAATCACAGGTACTTCGTCGTCGACGTGATGGATCCTCAGTGTCGTTCGAACTGTCGGACTTGCTGGGTGCTTACGGGCTTACGGAGGGGATAGGGTTGATGCCGTCGTTTGTAAGGTCATCCCACGGTCTTCGATGATGTTCGTACCTGGGGGTTTGGCGGGGCCTACGCGATCGCATTGAGCATTGTAAGTTACATTATCTTTAGCTGGCTCTCACTAAAGTTTATTGTATGTAACTCACCTAAGCGTTGTTGTGACTCTAGAGCTTTGTGTATGGGAATTTTAAATATGAGATGAATGGAATGCTTGTTATGTCAGAAACATATGAAAATTATATTAAAAACAATATAAAACGCACAAATGAGAATGCATAATTATTATGTTGACTTTTTTATCTTTACAGTAACTAAATGTTTTTAATCCCACAGCATCATTTCTTCGGGACTGCGCCAGCTTCAACTACGACGGGTTGCGGAGCCGATTCTGGGACTTCAACAAGACGGGACACGACGGGACGTCAATGGAAAAAGAAGAAGAAGAAGAAGAAGAAAAAGAAGACTGAAGAATGAAGAAAACGAAGAAAGAAGATTCGTTCTTCGGGACGTCACGTGATGGAACCTCAGTGTCGCTCGAACCTAGTGTTTCCTCAGATTCTGCCACGACTTACGGAGGAGGCGCGGTTGGTACCGTCATTTGTAAGGTTCATCCCACGTTCTTCGATGATATTCGATTCTGGAGGTTTGGCGAGGCCTAGGCGATCGCATTGAGCTTCGTAAGTAATGCCAATAAAATAATTTAATTACATTTGAAATATATTACGTTAAATGTACGAGAAAAGAATGAATAACTTACTTTAGATCTTAGTTAAAATTAAAATTTACTTCTATTGTTCTTGTTATTATTTTAGTACTGATGGACTGCACTTTACTGTCCTATGTCTAATTACAAAAAGTTACAACTGATACCTTTGATTAGGGCTACAATACAGTACATACACTTTAACAGCAGAATGTTGAATAAAGTTACAAATTCTGCCGATTTTCTTATATAATTATGTTTAGAGCAAATGCGAGTTCGAACCAGATTAAACAAATTCAAACGCGTGTCATCCTGCAACAGAACACTACTGGTGCGCCTTTTTCTCTTTTTCAAAAGATGACTGACCACTTCCATCAGAAAAGTCTTCTTCACTGTCACTCCGATTAAGAATTTCTGTCAATTTGGCTTCAGATACCTTTTAGCCATAATAAGTCTAAAGAATAAATAAACACTCCACAACAATTATACGTGTCAGTGATAGCATACATTATGAAGCCTCAAGGACACTCGCCTTTCAATTAGCAAATGTAAATACAAAATAAACTCCCCGGCTTCACCCCGACTTCCCGCTTATTTTGTTAGAAGATTCAATTGGCGTTCCTATCATGACGATCTCTCTCGGCGGTTTCCGGCTGTGTATCATTGCAGCTCCCTGTCCCTGCGATTTACAAGTACAAAGCTGCAGCATCAGTTGGACCTGCTTCCGGACTGGCTACGGAAGTGGCGGGTGACGATCAACACGGAGAAATCCGAGTCGATCTTTTTCACTTGTAAGTCCATTTCCCGATGCGAGTCAATCTCCCTAGAGGGGAGGCCCATTGCCTGGAAAGAATAGGTGAAGTATTTATGCGTATGGCTTGATCGGCGCTTATGCCTCAACGCCCACGTGACTGAAACCCTCGACAAGGCTTGCGGCGTCAGAGCAAAACTGTTTCTCTTTCTCTCGTGTCGCAACCGCTTGCCTCTGTACACACCAGTCTACCTATCTCTTGCTGCTTCGGCAGTACTGGCCTATGCAGCACCCGCATGGTGGTTTATCTTGTAGAGGCTGCAAAAAGTGTAGTCTGGAACTTTTCTAATCTAAAACCCTCCGTTCCTAGTCAGTATCTTCTTAGTTTGTCAAAAATTACTTAATTCATGGAGGTCTTCAAGTTACCACTCTGTCTACCTTTGTCCGGTTGCTGGCTGTGACTCTCTTTGCTGCAGCCTCGATCTCTTTCTTCCCTTGCCTGAGAGGACCGTCACCCTCGAACCGTGTCAAACGCCCTCAGGCTATTCTTGATGACCCGTCATAAAGAAGTCCCCGGGTTTACACTTCTTGTTAACTAGACTACAGTTCGCCTTCCTTCACAACGATCCCCTGACTCTCTTCAGGAACCCCTATCTAACACGCTAAACACGCAGCTTGCCACCGTTACTTTTGTCACCGTTACTTTTGTTACTTTCTGCCTCGCGGAAAGCGACTGACGCCTCAAGACGTCTGCTCACTGTGCTTGAGATTGGTGACATCTGTCACCTGGATCTAACCAGTAGCAGTGCCACGACATAAAGCCTTTTCCCCAGCCATCTAGCAAAAAATTGCGTTGGCAGTATCCTTTCCAGTCGTATGAGTCTGCCAACGAACTAGTACAGTTATTTTCTGGCAGCCATTGAGCTCGACCCAGATGCTGCAATCCAGCCAGTGGTGTGCTCAACGATGCTATATGCTAGGCGCCGGTTCATTACAATCGGGGCAAGCTTCTGGATCTGGTCCGACTCCATATCAAGATGAGCGAAGTAACTCCTCACCAAGGACAAGCTCTTGGTGTCCTGGAAGAGAACGCGATGGTCTGCATTGGCAAGAGCATGCTCGGTGACTGCAGACTTCTCCGGCTAGCCCAAACTACAGCAGCGACTGTGTTCACTGATGCGAGTGCGTGTCTGTGTACGTACGTACGTGTTTATATAGTGTGCGTTTATATTTTTCAACGAATAAAGTGAATTAGAGGTCACATAAATTAGGGACGATTAGAAAAAACGTAGAAGGTTTTATTGTAGGAATACATCGATTCTAATGTACGCGTACTTCAACATACATTGAAAGTTGCGAGAGAAATTCTTGGGATAACATCCTGAAAATTGGGATTAAAGGTGTTAAAACCCAGTTTTTAAAAAGACATTATAAAAAATGTATATTTCAAAATGTATCACGCCTGTGAATTTAAAAGTTATATAATTTGATAGAGATATCACGTTAAATTGGAAATATTGATCGTTATAAAGATTTTTCGAATCGTGGTTCTTGTCGTAAAATTATTACCATTGCTACCATGGCGTTTTCTGTCTAAATTCAGTAGTTACAGTCGAGGATGCTGTCACCAGAGGTGGATTAAGCCGATTGGAGGCCCCTGGCGGT
This sequence comes from Magicicada septendecula, assembly GCA_034769895.1. Lineage (NCBI taxonomy): Eukaryota > Metazoa > Arthropoda > Insecta > Hemiptera > Cicadidae > Magicicada > Magicicada septendecula. The sequence goes on from CM068367.1 coordinate 380,088,931, forward strand.
AAAAATTTCGAGGCCCTTAGACCCAAGCCCCAGATGGTGTTGGGAAGATGGCGTTGCAGAGGACGCGAGAGACATGGGGATAAGAAACTGGAGGAGGATTGCAGTGGATAGAGTGGATTGGAGGCGGAGATTGGTGGAGGCCAGGGCCCGACTTGGGCTGTAGCGCCATAGGAGAGAGGAGAGGGAGAGACCCAAGCCCCAAAACAAAAAAATAGTGTAAGGAAGTGATGGCTTTTTCGGAAAGATTTCAGTATTAGACTTTTAATGACTTGCTTAAACCAGCAATATGTAGCTAATAATAAAACTCAATGTTTCAAGAAAAATCAGAAATTTATTCAAAAAATTTAACAGTAACTAAGTTACCTGAGTGCTTAAAAAAGGTTTTCTATATGAATTTGCGTCTTGTTTTCTCTTTGGCAAATTCATCAATTATTTTTGCAGTATCTATTTCGTCCAAAATTTCTTGTTCTATGTATAAAATGGCCATGTTGTTCAATCTGTCTTCTCCCATTGTACTCCTTAAATAGCTTTTTTAACGCGTTTCAAAACTGAAAAAGATCTTTCACCTGATGCATTTGATATCGGTATTGTTAAAAATATTATCAAAATAATCTCTACGTTAGGAAAAGTTGAAGACATTTCTCTTGCAGCTCGATAAATTTCTGATGCGGTTTTGATGGTATCTTTGTTTTCTTGTAGAAATAGTATGAACTTATCGTCAAAATTAGAAATATCAATGTCATTTTTGTAAATATCCTTCAGTTTTTTTATAGCATTCTTTTTTGCTTCAGTTGGTAATCTTTGATAAAAAAAATACCCTAAAATGTTCTATCACAGCTTCATACGTCTGAGTTCTTCGAGATAGTTCTGCCTTGGTGCTATCGCATATGACATAAAATGAATTGACAATGAAATTTTCCCTTCTTGCAAATTCATGACAGACTTCTTTGCTTTCATCGAAAAACATTTTTCTCTTCTCTAGCCTACGAGCTTGTCCATCTTCTTCATCAAATGATAGACCTGATAACTCAGTTGCTTCTTTTTCAACTTTTCCAAATTCTTCTCTGAAATGTTCGATAAATTCTCTAGTGACCTTAGTAGAATAGAGCCTTTTAATAGTTCACACTCCACTGATTGCAGTGATTTGCAAGTAGCATTTATTCTCTGTAGAATGGTATTCCAAATCACTGTCATCAGGGTGGTTTCATATTTTACTGTTTTTTCATAAGCGAAGTTGCCTCGAATATTGTGGTATTTTTTTCTTCTTTTGAGTCACAGATTTCAGCTAAAGCCTCTTTTATATGGGCGTAACCAAGTTTTATAGCCCGTACAGCATCTGCTCTTGCTGACCATCTTGTGTCTGAAACTCTCTTCACTGAGACGGCATGTTCACACTTTTCCAGCTTTTTGCACAAAACTTGCCCGCGATGGGTTGACGCAGAAAAAAATGCGAATAAATTCTGTACAAACATAAAATATTAAATCGCAGCGCTACAACTTTCTGCAGCGAAATTTCCGATTAAATTTAAAGAGTGACTGGCACAAGGTGTATAAACCGCACTTGGACTGTGTTCTTTAGCGATTAGTGGTACATATAGAGACCAGTAGTTTTACACGATTATGGTCCTTTTGTATATTTACAAATAAATATCTCCCTTCAAACAAAATGTTATTTTTTATTAGCTAAATAAAAAATGTAAAAACAAAGTTCAGACGATCTTTTTATTCTTCCATTCAAACTAATGTAACGTCCGAATTTTGAGACTACAAACATACAGAGTTCGGACGTTCGTGCGACCGATGACTATATATAGCGACCGCAATTATATTGTGTGAGCATTTTGTATCATGTGTTTCGTTGAGATACAGTAAATGGTTTGTAAACAGTGCGGCGGTACGGACCACCAACGAGCTTCGTCGACAAAATGTACGAATCACGTTCCCAAACAGAAACGACGATTTGTAGACGTATCCGCGACGTCAACACTGTACGCGATCAAGAGTGGATTTACGAAGTTTTGTACGGACGTCGCATTACGCGACAAGATCGAACGAGACGTCCTGGAGGTATCCGATCTAGCGGTGGAAGCATCGCTGTACGTTCATTTCTATTACACACGACTTCTACAAACATCTGTTGAGACGTTTCCTACGTCCCACACGTCTACACGACTTTTACAAGACAAACGTCAAAAGAAAGAAGTGATTGCGTTGGACGAAAAATATTTCCAATTACGAAACGAATATCTACACGGACGACGTTATGATGGTTCCTATCGATCTTTTCTCATACAAAGTGTAATCGAACAACACGAAACAATAATGAAAAACTGCGTTCTCGTCCATCTGTTCGATCGTCTTTGTAAATACGGGTATCACAGGTTCGAAAAGCGACTACCGAAAAGTGTCTGGAGGGCTCGTCTGTATCATGAATTGTACACTACCAGTACGCTCAATGAAGAGAGTTGGATCCTGTTGAATGAACTCGATTTAGTACAACATCTGGACATTTTACGTAATTCGATACTGCAGGATAAACATTGGTGGTTGTTAGTACCGGCTTCGTACAGAATGGGTGTATGGTTCTCACAAAACGAATTGAAATCCTTCAACTTGTTCCCGATACTAAAACCGGGACGCAAACACGTTCGATATACCGGCAGAGCTTTCGAAGAACTGTTACGATCCTTGAAATTGATTCGACCGGCGTAACGCCTTCTGAATTTATGTCATCTACGCCGTTGTACTGGTGGCAGTATTTCGATCTGCAGCGTTCTCGTTACGGACATTTGGACAATGAAACGTTGAAAATAATTCCACACAACGGACGTTCCAGTTTTGCCATGTCCTTCTCGACGAACGGCGTGGACTGTTCCATACTGATGAATAGATATCACGATACCACGATTTCAACAAAATCCAAACGCAGAAAAACTCAACAAACAGAAGAACAACCGCCTAAGATCGATCCAAACGACTATTCACAATTAGTAGGTATAGATCCTGGAATCGTGAATGTTGGCGTCCGGATAGAAACGAACAGACCGATACTGTTCTAAAAACGTCTACATTCAAAGAGGTCTGGTGCAAAGAACGAACACGGCGCTACAAATGTCTGAAACTGTGCAAAGGAGTGGAAACGAAACTGTACCGAGATCGCAAAGAACTATCTATCGAGCAGAAATGTACCGTAGCGTTTGATAACAATCAAAAATACATCGAATACCGGTTGAAACATTTTCTGGAAACACAAAAAGTTTACGGCAAACGTAACTACACGAGTTTGCAATGGGATTTGAAAATATCGAAGAGACGTGCGCTCGATAGATTGGTAGAGAAACTCATCACCAAAGATTCATCGTCTGATACTCGGCAAACTGCAGTTCTGATCGGCGACGGAAGCGTTTCTAGTACATCGTACACTGGCAGAAACAAACGACCAGCGTCTTGCGCTCTCCCGAACGCTTTCAAACGGAATCGACGTTGCAGACTCTTCATGGTGGACGAATACAATACCACACAAACGTGTTCAGGATGTCTGCGGCCTCTAGCTTTACCTCCGAAACACAAATCATCAAATACCAGCACCAGCGGCAAGCGTCGTCACGAGCACCGGTTTCAGGTTTGCCCAAACTGTAACGTTGTATGGAATCGGGACGTGAAAGCCGCACGCAACATCATAGTCGCCGGACTGGGTCTGGTGAATTTATATGAACGAAAACTATCAGAAAATACAACACGACAATCACCGGACGAGTCTGTTTATCCGGTCAGATTACGTTACCTAAGGACGATAATCGTAACTCTTAACGTTCGGCTATGAACGTTAAAGAGTTAATACAATCGCGTTACTTTACGGTGGCCGCTTCATAGCTGCGCGAAAAGTGAGCGTAGTGGGAAGACTAAGTGTGCTCAGTTGTAACACTTCATTTCAAAATATCGGTATGGAGAACCATACATGACTTCCATGTTCTAAGATTTATATTTAAAATCATTTTCGAAATGAAATATTACTATAGAAACTACTTCTTTCTACTTACTGCTTCAGTCTTAACCACAGTACTGTGGTCACTAACGTAGGCTATACCACCTCACGTTATCGCACTCGATTTTCACTGATGATGGAAGTCGATGGCATTGCCGAAACTTCTGGTTTTATAGAAAACATTGGACTACGGCCAAACATCCCGGGAAGGAATTTTAACAAAAACTACTTCTTTGTTGCCGATAACGTTGTACATATATATATATATATATATATATATATATATATATATATATATATAAAATTGCATAAATTAATGGCTTGTATAAGTTAATGTTTGATCTCCATTAAGTAGTGCTCAAGTTTCCAAAGTTTTAATATTATGATGTCCGTAATTAAAACATCAGAGCATGTTTAGTGTGTATGAGGGTACACCGTGGACAAAAATTTTCAACATTTCCTATTGAGCGTTGCTACAGTGTTCCTAGTTGCAGCGTTCCTATCAAGCTGCGAATCTACAGTGTATGTTTCACAGAACAAACACGCGAAATAGAAGGAGCGCTCCGAAGTCACTCATGAACCCTCAGCATCTTGCATAGGGTTCATTCCCTAAAGACGAAAAGTCTGTCTATGAATCGTTCCTCTGTAAACACGTGCAGTTACACTGCCCAGCGATCCACAGGAAGCAAATCGCTATCCACGCTGGACACTTTTTCGGCTTGCACGCGTTATGTTGGTATGAGTTTCGGCACTTTCCATTTAAAAAGCGTGCAAATGTAAGAAAATAAACATGAATGAGGCCAGAAATAACGCGAATTGTGTGTGTGTGTGTGTGTGTGTGTGTGTGTGTGTGTGTGTGTGTGTGTGTGTGTGTGTGTGTGTGTGTGTTTTCCCTGCCTTTTTATTGCGGTAGTCATAATAATAAAATGGAAACGTAAACATTACATAACTGAGATATGCTTGCCTGCCACGAACGATATATTATCTTATACATGTATATTAACTCACACATAATTTACATTAAAATGAAAAAATTATAATTTTATTGCCTGGCAACAAAATTATTTTATTTTTAACAATTACCATTGTTTCAAAAAGTTTAAATGAATTTTCAAGTACTTTACTGTTGTTAAAACGTAAAAGGTTGCAGGTAAACTACCCCTTCCCCTTAACCGATCTTCACCAAAATCGAAAGTCCTTGAGATCTCTACAATTCAGGGACGTATGCAAAAATTATTTGATTCTGTTTGAATTTGCGGCTGTTATCGTTTGCCATAAAAAATACCCTTGTTAAAAAACGTTGCAGGTAAACTACACCTTTCCCTTAACCGATCTTCACCAAAAACAATAGGTCTTGAGAACTCTACATTTTAGGTGTGTATGCAAATAATCTTTTGATTCTGTTTGAATTTGCGGCTGTTATCGTTTGCCATAGAAAATACCCTTGTTAAAACATAAAACGTTGCCGGTAAACTACCCCTTTCCCTTAACCGATCTTCACCAAAATCAACAGGTCTTGAGAACTCTACAATTCAGGGCTGTATGCGAAACATTATTTAATTCTGTTTGAATTTGCGGCTGTTATCGTTTGCCAAAAAAAAAATCTACAGGTAGACACACACACACACACACACACACACACACACACACACACACACACACACACACACACACACACACACACACACACACACACACACACACACACACACACACACACACACACACACACACACACACACACACACACACACACACACACACACACACACACACACACACACACACACACAGAGACACTTTTCGAAAAACGACTGTTTTTCATGTTTTGAGTGTAGTACAATCAGAATCTGCAATAATCTCAAACACGATTTTTTTTGCCGTCACTATACTTCCATTTCCTTAAGGAACATGGAAGTAAAACGTCCGTCTTACTGTTGCTACAGCCGGCTTTATGGGTGTCCTTAACTATTTAATTATTACAATTCTGGTTATACACATTCTTCACATTTCCGGATTTCATTCAACTAACTACTATTTGTAATAATTTTACTCAGTATTACTCGAAATTGTATCAAATATGTATTTGTATTACCAGAACGATACATATTGTATTCGTTTTTCGTTACATAGTGTAAACAATACATAATTACTATACCCTGATTAACGAAAGAAAGCGACTGGCGGAGCGGCCGCGCGGCGACCGAGTTTGTAGTAAAACATTCCACTTAATAACCTCGTGGAAACGTAAAATACAGGGCTAGAAATGTCTAATGAACTGTATTTTAATCATGAATTAAAGACGTTTTTAACAAACTTTTCTAATTTTTAAAATCTTTTTTCAATTAATTTACATTGAGAGTTAAATAAAAAAATACACGAATTTGAATTAAAAATTTAGGGTTTATCGTTTTTATTACGTAAGAACTCAGAGGTTAAGCATCGGAAAAACATTTCTTGTAGACAAATGGTAGTCCACCTTCTTTAGTACAATATATCAAAAATTGAGATTCCTACGAATAATATTAACGACGTTATTAATTTTTTCCAAATGTACTGTTAACTCCGTTATTAATAATTTTTTTCATTGAGTTTTTTCACAGTAAGCATAACAAAATTGTATTCATCAATAAAAAGTGGTATGTAACCTTCAAATATTACGAAATATAACCGCAATCAGTTAATATAGGAAAATTAGAACTAACATTGCTCAACGGCGCGCCATCGAGTCAAGGTACAGTAACAGCCCAAAGAAAGTGGTGCATACGCTCACGGCTCACGCATTGACACAGCCAACTTGCTACGAGTCACCAACCTCTCATATAAATATACAGAGATTTTAGTTATCTGTCTACTTATTTAATCTAATCTATCTACCTGGAGATCTGTCAAAAACTTACATCTGACCAGACTTTTGTGGTTTAGTTGAACTACATGCTTTTTATAACAGATGGTCTTGAATGATTGTTTATCACTCTTTTGCGGTACGGTATTTATGTTTTCTTGTTAATAAACTACTTTTGTTTTGTGATCAGCTTTAATACTACTAATTGAAGTGCAATGTAATTACTGGGAAATTGTTAATGCCATTCAAATTTCTCAACAACTAATTATTTAACTATGAAATACAGTTTACAGTTTAAAACTACCGAGCAAAGCTCGGTCTACCAGATATTGCATAATTATAACAGTATTTTACTGTTATAATGTATTGAAATGTAAAAAACAATTAGTAAATTACTTGTTATTAGCATTGACAAATAAATAATAAAGACAGTAAGGTACTTACAAGTATTGTAGTGTTCTTCAGCTTTTATGGAATCCGCTCATAAAATATGTGTATAAATCATAAAAATACACTATTAAAACACTCTATAAGAAATACTTATTAAAACACTTATAGCTGTGAGTTAGTAGTCTTCAAACGAAGACGGTAGCGCGCGCGCGAATAAAATGGGTCCACTAGGTTCTGACTGTACTTCCGCCGCAGAGCGCCACTCTGCTCTCTGTGAAATTCACTTTATATATTAATCCATTGTAGTATTCCTATCACGTACAAGGTGTAAGTTGTTATCTAAAGTTGTTATCGTCTTCTACACTTAGTTATCTAAAGAGAGCGTCACGCAAATCTCATTCATGTACAACTTTTAACAACTGAGTTAACAGGACATTAGAAAAAATTAATAACGTCGTTAATTTTAATCGTAGGAATCTCAATTTTTGATATATTGTACTAAAGAAGGTGGACTACCATTTGTCTACAAGAAATGTTTTTCTGATGCTTAACCTCTGAGTTCTTACGTAATAAAAATGATAAATTCGTGTATTTTTTTATTTAACTCTCAATATAAATTAATTGAAAAAAGATTTTAAAAATTAGAAAAGTTTGTTAAAAACGTCTTTAATTGTTGATTAAAATACAGTTCATTAGACATTTCTAGCCCTGTATTTTACGTTTCCACGAGGTTATTAAGTGGAATGTTTTTACTACAAACTCGGTCGCCGCGCGGCCGCTCCGCCAGTCACTTTCTTTCGTTAATCAGGGTGTAGTATTAGCCGCTTTTCTATCCTGAATTGTTTTATTTTCCTAAGATATTCAATTATTTTTTCCCTTATGTCTTGACGTTCATTTAACACATTCCTATTATTTCTAATCTTCTTCAATTTAAACCCAAGTTTAAAGTTTCCATATAAGCATTTAAAGCTTATAATAACTTTTCTTAAACATGATAAACTACCTTGAAAGTTTACACTAGACGTAAGAAGAAGTTGATGAATTTTTTGTAGCGTAGGATATGTTTTTGTGTTGAAAATAATAATTAAATGAAATACAGGCCTAAACGGTAAATGTTTTTGAAAACGCATCAACACTTACGCACCCAGTGAGATGTGCCGTGACACTGACAAAAAACAGAGTTCTGCGCACATTACTTTCACCAAGGTTGCCGGCCACCATAAAGTACACAAGCAGTACATGCCTGTAGACCTGAGTACTTCCCTGACATATTGGAAGCATTATCAAATGATTGTCCTCGACAATTTTTAATATCCACTCCTAATTTTGCTAAAATTGCAATGCTTCAAATACTTCAATTTAAAATGATTCAAATGCAACTTTTCATACTGCTAAGAGATTTGTAAAAATAAATCACTTCTTATTACTAAGATGTATATTTGACATTATAGTATACTTGATGTAGATAATAAATTAACAGTTTTAGTTACGAGTCTTTCGCTTTTGGTTTTTGCGTTTAGGCTACATGTAGAATACGCGAATAATATTAAATATTGCATCTTTCGCTTTTGGTTTTTGCGTTTAGGCTACATGTAGAATACGTGAATAATATTAAATATTGCATCTTTCGCTTTTCTGTTGTGGCAGTTTTTAACTAGGAATCTATCGATCTCGGGGCCCCTTGGAGATTTGGGGGCCCCTGGCGGCCGCCAGGTCCGCCAGCTGCTTAATCCGCCCCTGGCTGTCACTGAAACGGAAGATAGGCCTACAGTATTGAAACTATAACGAATTCTAAAAGCTAAAAGCTAGTACACGACTCACAAAGGATTTTAAACAAAAGTTTGTTCATTTGGTTATATATTTACAATGTAGCCTATAATGTTGTGTTGTTATTCAATTTGTTTCTTCTGCAAGTAGTGTAATTTCTTATTTTCTTTTTAACACCTGACACACGTTTCACTGAAAAATATCAGTATTATCAGAGGCTTGTAAGTAAATTAATAACAATCGAAATAATTCTGTTAATATAAAAATTAACGAATAATCGAATTTGTATCGATTTTAATGTAAAATAAATGATAATCGATTTAGGTCGATTAGTTAACGATTCTTTTAATGTTTATTTTCTTTAGCGGCAATTTTCTCGGTTATATTTGAAATATTTATTGTTTATATTTTATTCATTTTTATTTTTTAGTAAATTTATAATTTTAAATAGATCGTCTTGTTTTGTTTTTATTTGGGTTTGTTCTTTAATTAATAAATTAAATTGTTAATTTGGAAAAGATTTTCCCAAATATTCATTTTTTGACCTTTTTGTATGTTTTTAATTAATTTTATGTTTTCAATGTTAGGAAATTGGTGGTTATTATTTAGACAATGTGTGGCTAAATTATATTTATAAATATTTGGTTTTAAATAACCATTGCGGTGTTGAAGGAATCTATCTAGTTGTTTTTTCTATGTCTGGCCCACATAAAATATAGCAATCTGGACATTTTATTTTATATAGGCCTATTCCATTTTTATTGTGAATATTGGATTTAGATTTAGGTTTATTTTATTAAAACTTATACTTTCTGCATTATAAGATATTTTTAAATTAGTATCTTTAAATATTTTACTTAGGTTTTGAGTTATATTTCCGTAATAAGTGAAGGTTGTAAATTTTATATTGTTATTAGTAGGTGAATTTTTAAATGTAGTGTTCTTGGGAATTTTATTATTGATTTTATCTTTAATTTTATTTTCTAATGTATTAATAGTTTTTATTTTGTATCCATTTTTAACCGCTATATGTTGGATAATATTTCTTTCTTTGTTATTTAATGGGCTCCTAAGCATTCGGTAAATCATGGAATTAAATACTGCCATTTTACAATGTAATATCAATTTTATAATAGGCCTTTTGTTTCTCATTTTCATTTTATATTTATGTATATTTTAATGATAAATAAAAAAGTATTAAACTACTTATGTAGCCTATCATAAGTATGCGGCGTATGCGAACATGATAAACTTTTTCAGTATTTTATCATACAATTTCCAGTTTTAATCAAACAACAGGATGTCATTTTGTAGAGAAGTAGGCAATACACTTCATATATATAAAGTAAACTAATATTCTTAAGCGACTTTTAATTTTTGAGTAAACCGGCGTTAACTATAATGGATAAGAAACTAGAAAATAACGCTATTTAAAAAAATCTTAGTAGGTCAATAATTTTCCAGATGAAACGTGAAACCTCTCAAATTATCAGAAATCTTCTCATTTAAAAACGATTTGTTCTTGATAAATTTAGTGAAAATCCATACTTTTTAATGATACTTTGGAAAACCGGTCATTTTACTCCTTCACGCCCTACTTTGATGGTGTTATTTTTAATATATCTCTGCTATAAAATCTTCCATTTTTCAAAATTAGCCACTCCCTCCCCCAAAAAAACCTAATTTACCCAGTTTCAAGAAAATCTGTTAGACGACTTGAAGAAAGGAATTTGCATAATATGATTCACGAACATTTTAGTTAACAAATATAACTGTTATAACAAATGGTAATTGTAATAATAATAATAATATCTCATCACAGTCGTCCGAGAGTGTGAGAACCTATGTTTATTAGGACAGCTGCAAAACACGCTGTAGCTAGCGTATTATTGACACAACAAATTAGAGCAGCCCTTGTTCCAGTTCTAGTGGTCTGTGTTAAAAACAGCATTGACACCAATTGTTACGTTTTCAATATTAACGTTTTTACATACTATTAACTTAATGCAAAAATAATATCAACTCGATTTCATAAAATAATTTTTTTAATACGTAACGCATAATGATAACTACATAAATAAATAAAATAAACAAATGTATTTTTTTTTAAACTGCAAAAATTACATGTGCAATTTTGCAAAATTTACATGTGAGTAAATTTGCAAAAAAGTTACATGTGCGTGTGCGTGCGTGTGTATGACTTGTGTGTCCATATTCACATTTATATAAATTGACACATAAAAGTAAAAAAATGATAATAAAGATAATGTATTGTCTTACAAAATCTGTCTAAAATTTAATTCCGATTAAAAATATGTAAATTACGGATGCGTACGAATTTTTTATGTATTCTGTCGTAAAAAACCGCGTCTACCTATAAATGACAGCAAATGTCCGAACTTCAGCTGCTGTAATGAGTCATATAAGATGTAGACGCTGCTCGCTCGATCTGACTACCCCTGAGATAATCTGAAAAGCTTCGTGTTCTAATATGGTATTTGTGTGAGTACGATGTTGGAGATATGGCGCCAGGCTTCTGTCAGTGCAAAAACTCACGTTTCTCGTTGTCAGGGTTACAAATCAACAGAGCAGTTGAAATAGTAAATGCGACGGATTTTGTCATCTATTCTGTTTGAAACGCAGACAGTCAAATAATCATGAGTAAATAACAGTCAGCGAAATAATTTAAAATTTTTGATCGTTATTACAAAATTAAATTTGAACTGTTCGTTTGATTTGGAACTTCAGAGCAAGTAAGTAGTAAGCTAACGAATATACGGACTTCATAAAATGGTACTTTATTTTTTGTGACATTAATGCGATTGTCTTATGGTTACTTATTGTCAATATCATACATCCTATACTAAAACAGATTTAACTGCTTAGGCGATTGTGATAGGCCTACGATTTGCGTCAAAAACGTTTTCAGTAGGCCTAAATCACGCTTTTCTGGTGATTACAAAATGTACAAACGTAAAATACGCTATGCCTTCTTTTATATTTAATTAAAATTATTGGTGTGCTGATCTTTATAATGGCGTGACCGTTATGCTCTGAACGGGATATACTTGAGTATGACCTGTAGCCTATACCTTGGATAATTCAGCAACATGACAATTGACAATTAAACTCAGTTCAGGTCAGCAACAGTTGGGAGTGGTTGAAAACGAAAACATTTTTTAGTTTAATGGTGTTTATAGTTTTCTTTATCGACGTTGTCAGAAAATTATAGTACAGTAAACTCCCGATTATCCGCGTTGTGCGTTGCGGATTGTCCGCGGCAACCCGCAGAATTTTTTTATAAACGAAAATAATTTTCACCTGAATAATAAAGCTTCTGTACCACTAAGCTTAATACTCTAACATTTTTTTTCAATTTTAAAAAACAAAATAAAGACTGAGTTTCTTATAAGAAGGTTTAATCTGATAACAGCTCCAATAGACTGTAAGCACAGTAATTATTAGTACATTTTTATTATATTTTGTTTGTATTTTTATTTTAAAAATGTTAAAGTAACTTACATTCTTTGTTTTCAGTTAGGCCTACGTTAAGATGACAATTCTTACTGTAAAATGATATGCAGGCCTACATTAATATAGACTACGCCCTTTTATTAAGCTATCCCGTCTACATGTGCTCTTTTGTGCAATCTTTGTACATCTAACGTACAGGACTATTATTAAATACCCTTTTTACAGCGTTCAAATCCTCCTAATGCGCCATGTTGCGTAAAACTTATTCAAAACGGAATTGTATAGAATTTATTCTCTCTCACATAGGCCTATCTACTTTACTGCGACTCTGGTAACATTTAATTTTCTCAGTGTGCTTGTCTTTATGTTTACCCAGTGTAACTGAGAGCCGTCTGACTTCTAAAACTTAAATACTGTACAGGAAGTACAGGACGCGTAAACATTCGTTGCACTCTACTAATAGATTGGTTAACGGGTGTGAAAAATTAGATACTGACGTTGAACGCCACCTGTGATGTGTACCGACAGGTCAGCAGTGACTTCACATTTTTCTGACATTTTTAATGCATACGTTAGCGGTAATTCATTCCTGAATCTAATCCCTGCTGCGCATAAACACGTGGGTGACCTTCACTTGGATTTTGTATAGGCCTATATAACCAGACTTGGGATTAACGATTAAATTAATCGTTAAAAATATTTTAACTTTTCATCTTAATCATTAAATTTTAAAATGTTTAACTTTAATCATTAATCGTTAAATGTTTTTGTTAATAACGGTTAAAAAATTCAAGTTTTTTTTTTGCTTCGCAAGTGTGGTATCGTTAGGTCTCCCTTGTCTCTTTGTTGTCGACGTCCGGGTGGCAAGGATGATTTTCTGTCTTTTGTTGAATTATTCGCATGACTACCCAGAAAAGTAGACAACAAATAACTTCTGTTTTGACATCTAAAATAGTGGGAATACAGTGTTGCTAACGTACGTTTTAATAACAGGCTAAGATCTAAAACGAAATTGGTTTACATGTGTTGAATATTGCAAGTGTTCATTTGGTGACACGAACCGGCAACATTTATCAGCTGCTAGGCGAGCGCGTCATAAACTTTTAGCAATTATTGGCTAGTTCAAAGAACGCCAAATTTCACTCCTCCTACTACCCAGACATCACAAAGGAGGTTAATTTAAACAGATTTTCAATTACACCAATTTATCGTTCACTATCCGTTCTCATGTGCTTGTTGTAATTTTACTTCCATATTCCTTAAGGAATGGAAGTATGGTGATGGCAAAAAAAATCGTGTTCGAGATTATTGCAGATTCTGATTGTACTACACTCAAAACATGAAAAAAAGTCGTTTTCCGAAAAGTGTCTGTGTGTGTGTCTGTCTGTCTATGTGTCTGTAGATTTGTTTTCTATGGCAAACGATAACTGCCGCAAATTCAAACAGAATCAAATAATTTTTTGCATACAGCCCTGATTTGTAGAGTACTCACGACCTATTATTTTTGGTGAAGATCGGTTGAGGGAAAGGGGTAGTTTACCAGCAACGGTTTTTTTTTATCAAGGGAAATTTTTTTTTTTTTGCAAACGATAACAGCCGCAAATTCAAACAGAATTAAATAATGTTTCGTATACAGCCCTGAATTGTAGAGTTCTCAAGACCTATTGTTTTTGGTGAAGATCGGTTAAGGGAAAGGGGTAGTTTACCGGTAACGTTTTATGTTTTAACAAGGGTATTTCCTATGGCAAACGATAACAGCCGCAAATTCAAACAGACTCAAAAGATTATTTGTATACAGCCCTAGATTGTAGAGGTCTCAAGACTTATTGTTTTTGGTGAAGATCGGTTGAGGGAAAGGGGTAGTTTACCTGCAACGTTTTTTTAACAAGGGTATTTTCTATGGCAAACGATAACAGCCGCAAATTCAAACAGAATCAAATAATGTTTTGCATACAGCCCTAATTTGTAGAGTACTCAAGACCTATTGTTTTTGGTGAAGATCGGTTAAGGGGAAGGGGTAGTTTACCTGCAACATTTTTTTATCAAGCGTATTTTCTATGGCAAACGATAACAGCCGCAAATTCAAACAGAATCAAATAATTTTTTGTACACGTCCCTGAATTGTAGAGGTCTCAAGGACTTTCGATTTTGGTGAAGATCGGTTAAGGGGAAGGGGTAGTTTACCAGCAACCTTTTACGTTTTAACAAGAGTAAAGTACTTGAAAATTTATTTAAACATTTTGAAACAATGGTAATTGTTAAAAATAAAATAATTTTGTTGCCAGGCAATAAAATTATAATTTTTTCATTTTAATGTAATATAATATTTTTCATTTAATACAGCAATAAAAAGGCAGGTAAGACACACACACACACACACACACACACACACACACACACACACACACACACACACACACACACACACACACACACACACACACACACACACACACACACACACACACACACAATTCACGTTATTTCTGGCCTCACTCATGTTTATTTTCTTACATTTGCACGCTTTTTAAATGGAAAGTGCCGAAACCCACACCAACATAACGCGTGCAAGCCGACATTTTTTTTAAGGAATCACTAAAAGGACGGCGGTTCAAATCGGACGCTGAGGTAGAGTTTGCTGTAACCGAATGGTTCCACAAACAGCCGTAAGAATTTTACTAGCAGGGAATCTACAGGTTAGCGCAACAGTGGAACTCATGTCTTAATGTTATTGGAGACTTCTTTTAAAATCGTTGAATAAAAAATGCTTTACGGCTCTATACGTGTTTCTATTGAACAATCCTTGTATTAGTCATACACAATAATACAACTGATTGAACTTTTAAACTTTTTTAATTTTTAAACTTGATTAGTTTCTATATATATGTTTAATGTTACAAATAATTCAAATAACAATCTTGATCATCTGTTAGTTCAGCGGAATAACAGTGACACTTTTAATAACCGCATAAAATAAACACTTAGAAACAACACAGGCGCTTTAACTTAACTGTTTGGACCACAGAAGTGAGGCATGCCTCAACGCTCTATGTGTACAGCGCGGGACAATCCCCCCTCCCTACACTTCCCTATCACACCACTACATTGCTTACATACGATGTATACAAAAAACGCTGAGGCAAGTTCAGGTTGCCTCATTCGATTTAAACGAACTATGCCGAATCTCACCTGTCACCATCTAGCGGTCGCTCAATAAAGCACGTTTCGGTTTAATAAATTTGACAGTCGCAGTAACAATGTATAATCTTTACGTTATGTAGTTCATACGTATTTATAATTTTTATTCTACAGAATTTTTTAGGGTAGGCATTGCTTCAATTGCCTCCATGTAACTTCGCCACTGATATATATGTGTACAACGTTATCGGCAACAAAGAAGTAGTTTTTGTTAAAATTCCTTCCCGGGATATTTGGCCGTAGTCCAATGTTTTCTACAAAACCAGACATTTCGGCAATGCCATCGACTTCCATCATCAGTGAAAATCGGGTGCGATAACGTGAGGTGGTATACGTTAGTGACCACAGTACTGTGGTTAAGGCTGAAGCAGTAAGTAGAAAGAAGTAGTTTCTATGGTAATATTTCATTTCGAAAATGATTTTAAATATAAATCTTAGAATATGGAAGTCATGTATGGTTTTCCATACCGATATTTTAGATTTGTGCGGTCAGCGTAGTGGTAATTGTTATTGTTGTGTTTCTACAGTTTTGTATTGATTGTTTTTTAAATACAGTAGTTTTTGTTACGTACCGTTATTTTTTTTCACGAATTTATTATCCGTATCATTTATTATTTGATATTAATATGGCATCGTCACATTGGCTACAAATTTCTAGATTTTATGAACATACTGTACTGAGAAAGTAAACGGTCTTAATTTAACTTTTTTAAGTGCTTGACGTGTGTGCCCATGGTCAACTATATTAAACTTCGCTGACTGTAATGTCTAATTTGAGAACACACATAAAGGTAAGCAGATTATAATAATAATACATTCATGATAATAATAATAATGATAATAATCTATAATTACTTTGTTCAACGAGTGTTTGCAGAAAATGTTGGCCTATTACGATACTGGTGAATGGTAGAGGCCGGTTCACAGGCGGACGTGCGGAGGGCGCACGGGCTACCGAGCATCTAATAAATTGATGTTGTGTGATCGGTGGACGTTAGTATTAATAAGCCTCCGAGGGAAACGTCAACCCCTCCACCTTGTCGGAGGTCACTCTTTTCATGCTAGGGGAAAGAGGCTTCCACAGCCCTAGATCACATAAACCTGTGGTACGGAGAACCCCGGACTAAAATTATAACATAGGCAGGCCCATTTGCTATGACAATACTAAAATCTACAATGAAATTAACTATAAAATAAGCCTATTTGCTATGATAATACTAACATGCCATTTACTACAATATTTACATCAGCCTATCTACTACAGTATGTACGTACATTGGGCTATTTACAACAATGGAAACTACGTTTATTCCAATTCCATAGCTAAGTCGGAGTCACTGCTACTGTCATCATTACCAACATTTATAATCAAAGGGCCACTCTCCTCCATTTCTTCTATTAAGTTGTCCAATTCCCACAGTTTCGCCTCTTCTTTCTTTACGTGCTCTATACACTTCTTCCAGTCTTCTTCAGTTACTTTTTCCACCCCTTCTTCCAACAGCCGTTTTACATCTGCAAGCTTAAATGTTGTGTTGTTAGCCGCAACATGATTTTTCACTTGAGCCCAGATCAACTCGATGGGATTTAACTCACAGTGATAGGGGGGTAATCTCAATACTGTCTTGTTTTCCTTCTTGGCCATCTCATCAATAACATATTTGTCGTAATTTCCTTTTTCTTGTTCTACTATATAAAGAAGTTCTTTCTTTAGATAACTACTATCAGCATTAAAACCTTTTTGTTAACCAATTTGCTATTTCATTTTTTTTCCACGACATGTTCGGAATTTTCTCACACTTTACTGAATGATATGGTGCGTTATCTAACACCACAACAGAGTTATCTTCCAGGGAAGGTAGGAGTTCTCGAAAGTAATCTTCAAATACATTCCCGGTCATTTCTTCGTGATAGTCAGCAGTAGACTTTGATTGGAACACCATTAATCCATCTTTCAAAAAGCCCTCTTCACAGCCCATATGCACAACTATCAGGCGGCTCCCTTTCCCCTTCGGACTTCGTAGTCCTGTCGACAGACCTTTCAAAAACGCATCTTTCGGCGACTTAATAGTTTTATCTTGCCAAACCTTATTTTTAACATGGCCTGCATTTACCAAAGTTTCGTCTTGATAGTAAATTTTACGGCCTTCTTCACGAAACTGTTTAATTTTGCGTAGGTAATTCCGTCGCCATACAACTATATCATCCCTGTCACAGATAAACATGTTACGTCTTCTTTCATGAAATTTAAAATTCAATGATTTTAACAGTTTATATAGCGTAGACCGTTTGAAATCCGGTAAGTCTTTATCGTTGTTAACTGCACTCAAAATTTTATTTATTGTCCATTTTTGAAAAAAAAATTAGTCGACTTTTCTCCTAATAGCACATTTTGTAAATTCGTCCAATTTATCTACTGCCGCTACTCTAGATTTTTTATTTTTTGGTGAACTCAAGCCTAACGTTTTGTTTTTCAAATATACATTAATAACACTATAAACACTCCGCTTGCTAACACCGGTCATTTCAGAACTTTTTCCATGGCCTTGTCCTTTTTTATGGTAGGATTCTCTGTACTTAAATGTTTAAAATTATTCACTATACACAATCTCTTAGCACTATGTATAACTTTGCCGCGTTTGTTCCTTGCTATTGGGGAAAGAGTCTCCATATTGTACAGTTTTAGTCCAAGCTATTAATAATAACTAAACAGTAAAAACAGACCCAAATGACACGTTATTCAACGGTGAAAACAAGGAAGGAACTGATCTTCAGTAGATTACGCACAGTACCTACAGAACGTGACGAACAGGAAATATGAGTTGGCGGACTGCTGTGAAACGGGCGTTGGAATGTTACCGATAACAATAGAATCCGACCCTCGTCAATGTCATTCGCTTGAAATATTTTCTGCAAACACTCGGTGAACAAAGTATATATACATAAAACTCAAAGTACATCTATTTAATTAATGTAATCAATTAAATATGCATAATTAATCATTCAAATTAATTAATTGGTTTAATTAATTTACTTAATTAGTACTGTTCAATGAGTAGTTCTATTTATTTAGTCCCGCATTAGGGAGCCATATACAGCTATGCAAATATGCAAATTAGGCACATTTATTAGTTTGCCTGTTAGGTAAAATAAATATGAAAAGAAAGGTATAAATTAATATGAAAAGAAAACAATTTATCATTAACTTCTAACGAGATTCATGTTATGTTAATGTCGCAAGTTAGCTGTGCCATATACAATTCTGTGATTTACGTTAATTTGATACATAAGTTACTTAATTATCATTTCTGATTGACATGTGTAAATTTAGTTGATTAGGAGAATCTATGTGCATTGGAAAATATGTAAATTGACCTAGTGTGATGCACCGTAACTATGATTGCACCCTCCTCCTTTTTTTATATCTTACGTATTATGTGGATCGCAATCGAGGTAGTCATAAATAACGTAACACATACGCATATCTAGCTCTAGAAATAACAATTTATTACTTACTAAGCAATTAGTAATCACTATTCTCGATTGAACATAACATACTCTTGCAACGAAAACAATATCTCATAACATCTTACTTCGTTAATTGATGATACTTCCTCTAGTTTTACAAACATGAGTATAAAGAATTACAATAAGCTCTACTCTACGTTCACAACCTTACTAAAGCTAGTGGATTCATATTTCCAGACATACTTCCGCAATAATGATCGTTTTATCTAAGTCAATTAACATCTGATATTTATAATCATCTCGGTGTGGATTCTTTTTGAGAAACAGGTCAGTGACTTTATAACTACCAACAATAAATAATTTACATTACTTGTTTTCAGTTATCCAATTTGCGTAGAAACTCCGTCCGGCATCTTGTATTCCTCCATTCTCCAGAACAATCGTTGACCACTAGGTACATATATCACAAATGAATGGTACACATTTCACACACACTGGTCTTCGCACTCCCGTGTCAATGAATCGAAATATTATACATTTTGGTTTAGACGAATATTAAACTCGCGCTTGAAACTAACAAGTCTTTTGACTCCGTACTCATTGCCGTTAAAACACACTTTGGCATTTTAATAAATAATGTCTCTGTTCGTTTCTAATTCCTTTGAAATACCGCGAGCGAATTGATATGGTTAAGTAATACAATATCACTGAGTTTTCCGATTACGGCGCGCTATGTTATGACACTGTGGTAATAAACTGATATACTATTAAGACATTATGCACTGATGTATTTAAACTATTAAGAGTCTAAGTTCAATAATACTGAGAGTCTAGTACGCTATTAAGTTGAAATCAAAACTGAGAACTTGTAACATACCGAGTTGTAATGATACTAATAATTTTCATGAAACCGAGATTTTACATGAGAGATTTTATAATACTGAAATTTTTTACAATACTGAAAATTTTTATAATACTGAGCGATTTTATAATACTCAGAGATTTTATAATACTCAGAGATTTTATAATGTTGAGAATTTACTAGAAAACTCTACATTCAATTTTAAGTAAGTATACCTGTTATTGTAGAGTGAAAGTTTGTATTGTGCGGTGGGAGGTCTAGCTACCTGGGCGGGGCTTCAGTCCACACACATGCTTGTTTACTATGAGAAGTCTACAAAAGTAATGTTCTGGTAGTTTTAAATAAAAGGAAAATTCTGGAAGCTTTTTTCTATATAAACAGAGATGCACTCGACCAGTTAAGTTCAGTTTTAAATCTGCTTTTGTAATGTGTATTTCGTGTGTCCGTTGTATGTATACTTGCTACTAAACTGTTCTTCATTAAAGTGAGTGTTTGCTCCTGTACTTAAATTATTAATTATTTTTA
This sequence comes from Magicicada septendecula, assembly GCA_034769895.1. NCBI lineage: Eukaryota > Metazoa > Arthropoda > Insecta > Hemiptera > Cicadidae > Magicicada > Magicicada septendecula. Next base: position 380,109,442 of record CM068367.1, read on the forward strand.
ACCATACCTCAACAGGTTATGGGACCAGTGGCATTTTAAAATCGGAGTGCAGTGTGTAATTGGAGTGCAAGTATAAAATATTTGTGCAAAAATGGAACCGAATATAAAAATTGAAAAACATCGAGACAAAGATAATTGGCATCAATGGCGCTTCGTAGTACGCACGTTGATGGAAGAGGATGATGATGTGCTGGATGTTTGCGAAGGAAGATTAGCCGAGCCAGCTGCAGGTGCAGAAGATCGTGACGCGTTGTTGGAAAAGTTCAAGAAGGCGGACAAAATTGACAGAAAGTTAATTGTTACAACAGTGGAGAGAAAGCCTCTCGAACTTATAATGGGTTGTTCTACTGCCAAGGAGATGTGGGACAAATTGAATACAGCATATGATCTAAAATCTGATGAAAATCTGTCGATGATTCAAAAACAATTTTTTGAGTTTAAGTGGACAGAGAGTGAAAGTGTTACGTATAATATTTCAAAAATAGAACAGTTGGCTAGAAAAATGAAAAATCTCGGGGGAAAAATTGAAAAGACTATGGTGATGACTCGTGTTTTAACATCTTTGCCACAAAAGTTTAATCATTTTTACAGTGCTTGGGATTCGGTATCTGACGATAAGAAGAATCTCGAAAATTTGACCGAGCGCTTGATGGCAGAAGAATTTAGATTACAAGAGCAAAAGGAAGTACACGAGGAGACGACAGCGTTGGTAGCTAATCTGAAAAACGGTCATAAAGAACAGAAGAATGACTCTTATAAATATGAGAAGAATAATTTGAAACAAGAGCAGTGTTATAATTGTGGAAGACAAGGTCATTTAAAAAGGGACTGCTTCAGGTGTTATACGTGCAAAAGAAAAGGTCATAAAAGTAACAATTGCTTCATGAATAAGAATAATGGACAGCGAAGATGGTCGAATAATCAAGAAAGAAGTAACTCGTCTTCTGGACAGAAGAAATCAACATCGAGGATAGCACTAATAGGTGACAAAGGAAGCTGTGGCAATCGGGATGATCTCTGGATTGTGGATTCGGGTGCGACGGATCATATGTCGAAGCATCGAGAAGGTTTTCAACGTTCGAAGAATATACAACACCAGTCAGTGTAAGAATGGGCAACGGTATGACAATGTCTGCATATGGTAAAGGTAATATTGACTTTGAAACTTATAAAAATAGTGAACGAGTAGAAGGTACTATCCATAATGTATTATATGTTCCTGATTCAATGTATAATCTGTTTTCTGTTAAATATGCGGGTAAAAGGGGTGTAGATTATGAAATAACACATAATGCTACGAGATGTACTTTAAAGCATGGTAATGAAATTCTTGTAACTGGTTCCGAATATGAGCCTGGTAGTTTGCTAAAATTAGACATTCAAACTTTAATTCCAAAAGAATGTAACGTGGTAGAACAAAAGAGTAGATCGAGCATTTCCAACGGTAATGTTTTACAATTATGGCACGAAAGACTCTGTCATCAAAATGTAAAACATGTGAAGAATTTTTTGAAAAATCTAAATATAAAATTTACGGATGAAAATTTCTTTTGTGAAGGTTGCGCTTATGGCAAAAATCATAGATTGCCTTTTCACAAAAAGATCGATCGTGCCACTAAAACTCGCGAAATAATTTATACTGACGTTTGTGGTCCTATGGAAGTAGAGTCTCTCGGTAGAAAGTTATATTTTGTTTCTTTTAAAGACGATTTTTCAAGTTATAGAGAAATTCATTTTATTCGAGAAAAATCTGAAGTAATAGAAAAACTAAAATCATTTTGTATCGGGGTTGAGAATCAATTTGCAACAAATATTAAAGAAATTCATTTTGATGGTGGTAAAGAATACGATAATAAAGCTGTGATCTCTTTTTTAAATAGTAAAGGTATAAAATATTCGATTAATGTTCCATATACGCCCGAACAAAATTCAATTGCAGAGCGCGATAACCGAACCATTGTAGAGGCTGCTCGATCAATGTTATATTCAAATTCAAACTTACCTCTATTCTTATGGGCAGAAGCAATGAATACTGCTGTACATGTAATTAATAGAACAGGCCCAACAAAACAAAATAATAAAACTCCTTATGAGTTATGGAATGGAAAAACAGCTACTGTTGATAGATTTAAAATATTTGGAACCATGTGTTATGTACATATATCAAAAGAAAAGCGTAAGAAACTTGATAAAAAATCGATGAGAGGTTATCTGGTCGGATATCATGAGGATTGTAAAGGTTATCGTGTATATGTTCCGGAAGTGCGAGATGTCATTATAAGTAGAGATGTACTTTTTAAACCTGAAAGAGTATTAGCTGATTCAATTATTTTGAATTCTTTGAACAATAATAATAAAGAAACTGAAGAAAATGAAATTATAACTCCTAAAAATAATGAACTTTTACTTAAAAGTGAATCAAATGAGTTTGAAGAAAGAGAACCTTTACAATCTTCAAATAGCGATAACAATCAAACTGAACGACAATTGCGCGATAGAACAAAATTAAAACCTACAGAATATTATGGATGTCCGATCACGTTTATTGCTGAAAAGTTACCATCTAATTATAACGAAGCAATTACAAGTAAAGAAAAAGATAGTTGGCAAGCTGCAATGCAGGACGAAATAAACTCTTTGTATGAAAATAAGACATGGGTATTAGTGGAAAAGCCAAAAGATAAAAAGGTGATTAACAATCGTTGGGTTTTTGTGAAGAAGCTCAATCCAGATGGTACAGAACGTTATAAAGCGCGGTTGGTTATTAAAGGTTATTCGCAACAGAAAGATATAGATTATAAAGAAACTTTCAGTCCGGTTGTTCGCTTTGATACAATAAGATTGATACTTAGTATTTCTGCTCGTGAAAATTTACATATCGGTAAATTTGATATAAAAACGGCTTTTTTATACGGTGACTTAAAGGAAGATATATATATGACACAACCTGAACGTTTTGATGATGGAAGCTCACGCGTATGTAAATTAATGAAAAGTTTATACGGCTTAAAACAAGCACCAAGATGCTGGACTGAGCACTTCACTAATTTTCTTGTAAATTTAGATTTTTGTCAAAGTACGGGTGACCCATGTTTATACATATATAACAATAATAATAATAAGATCTTGTTAGCAATTTATGTTAATGATGGACTTATTGCAGCTTCAAATGAGTTTGATTGATAAATTGTTGAATGAATTCAGTAAAAAATTTAAAATTACTAGTACTAAAGAAGTTACTAATTATCTTGGAATGGAAATTTGTAGATTGAATGATGGGTCTGTTTTCATTCATCAAAGTACTTATATTAACAAAATCTTAGAAAAGTTTAATATGTCAGAAGCTAATATTGTATCCACGCCAATTGATTGTAATCATTATGAATATTTATCAAAAACTATTTTAAGTAATGTACCTTATCGTGGAGCTGTCGGCAATTTGATGTTTTTGCAAACTGTAAGTCGTCCGGACATAAGTTTTGCTGTAAATGTTGTATCTAGAGTTTTAGACAAACCAAGTGTAGCTCATTGGTCAATTGTTAAACGAATTTTACGTTATCTAAAAGGTACGATTGATTTTGGATTACTATATTGTAAGGATGGCAACTTTAAAGCTTATAGTGATGCTGATTATGCTAGCGATACAGTTACACGTAAATCAACTTCTGGCGTAGCTTGTATGTATGCGAATGCTGCAATTATTTGGCGAAGTAAGAAGCAACAATCTGTATCATTATCAACAACCGAGTCAGAATTTGTAAGTGCAGCATTAGCAACAACTGAAATAATGTGGTTAAAGAAGTTATTTAATGAATGCGATTGTAAGACTGATAAATATGATTTATATATAGATAATATGAGTGCATTAAAACTTATAAGTAATCCTGAATTCCATCAAAGGACAAAACATATTGATGTGAAATATAATTATGTACGTGATTGTTTTCAAAATGGAGAAATTGATGTGCATTATGTTAAAAGTGATGAACAAGTTGCTGATATACTTACGAAAGCTTTGTCAAAACCAAAATTTGTTTATTTAAGATCTAAACTTGGACTTAAGAGTAAAAATGAATTTTTAAATTAATGTGATTGTGAGAATGTAGAGTTTTAGGGAGGGTGTTGAGAATTTACTAGAAAACTCTACATTCAATTTTAAGTAAGTATACCTGTTATTGTAGAGTGAAAGTTTGTATTGTGCGGGGCCTCAGCCCACACACATGCTTGTTTACTGTGAGAAGTCTACAAAAGTAATGTTCTGGTAGTTTTAAATAAAAGGAAAATTCTGGAAGCTTTTTTCTATATAAACAGAGATGCACTCGACCAGTTAAGTACAGTTTTAAATCTGCTTTTGTAATGTGTATTTCGTGTGTCCGTTGTATGTATACTTGCTACTAAACTGTTCTTCAATAAAGTGTGTGTTTGCTCCTGTACTTAAATTATTAATTATTTTTAACCATACCTCAACATATAATACTCAGAATTTTTATAATACTGAGCGTCGCTCGTGGTCAATACACAGTTTTATATTATTGACTCCTACTACATACACTAGCTCAGATTAATAAATTAATTACCTTAAATTATCCGCCGTGTGATTTGTTATGCTTCGTCTATGACGCGTTTCAGAGCGTATGCTCCATCATCAGATATTAAAAGTTAAAACTGTCACTCTTGCGAGATCGTTAAGAAGTTAAAATGTCAAGATTTGCATATGAACCGTACGCGGATTTGGGTGCGCACCCGTTCAAGTTCATTCTGCCACTGAGCGGTTGCTACCTTATCGTAGCCCCAGCGAGCAGACTCAAGGCGGTATCGTACAATCGGTTGGATACAAAGTTCAGGTGGTCATTTAACACGATATCGCGACTCATTGGGTTTGCATATGCACTGTAAATTTCAAATTCCTCCAAGGCATTCATGAAACGGCCCTTCTTACACACATGTAACGGTATTAAATTGGAACTAAAATCTGTGTAATTATGATTGTGTGAAGTCAGGTGTCGGGCGTAATTTGATTTGATGTTGTCAATGTTTCTTATTTTCTTAGGTAAATGTTCTCGAAATCGTTTAAGGAAACCTCTCCCAGTCTGTCCAATGTAGAAGCACTCGCAATCGTTGCATATTAACTTATATATGCCAGTTTTTTCTTCTGGAGGCGTGTGTTTTTTCGGTTTGAGAATATCCAGTAACTTATTATTAGTCCTGAATGAAATAGTGAAACTATTATTATTCAATATAGAAGACAAAACCTTAGGCATAAAGCTAGTGTAATTAGTAGATATAAAAATTTTTTGCGTGTTGTTGTTTATTCGGGGTTTAAGCATTCTTTTTTGATGTTTTCTCAACAGTTTGTCAATGGTTAAACTACTGTAACCATTGGCAACCGCGATATATTTTATGACATTTAGCTCATCACGGAAGTCATTATCATCCAAAGGAATCGTCAATAATATATGAATGAAACTATTGTACGCTGCCATTTTATGTGAAAGAGGATGATGAGAGTCTGCGTGTATTGTGGTATCAGTGGTAGTCGGTTTCCTATAAATGTTGAACTTTAGTTTATTCATCTGTCGAGTGATGGTTAAATCTAGAAAGTTTATCTTGTTATCAACCTCTGTTTCAAGAGTAAACTGGATGTTTCTATTTATTTTATTTAAACAGTTTTTAAATAATTCGATTTGTCTTATAGTACCATCAAAAATTAAAAACGTATCGTCTACATACCGTGCATAAAATATTATTTTATTTGCATATATATTATTGTTCAACAAGTGAGTATTCTCATAATAATTCAAATAAATATCGGCCAGTAGGCCGGAAAGGGGTGAGCCCATTGCTAGGCCATCATTTTGAATGTAAAACGAGCCATTTAAAGTGAAATAGTTTTGTTTCAAAATAACCTCGAGTAAATTAATTAACTCATTTATTGTCTGTGTGTTCATGCAACTATTGTCAGATAAATTGTTTCTCAAAATCTGTAATGTATCTATGATTGGGATGTTCGTGTATAAATTAGTTATGTCGAATCATAAACTAGCTCAGATCTTCTCCATCCCTCCCTCGTCGTTCTCATTGGTTTCTTGTCTCGTTTCCTACCAAAACTCCTCCCAACGTCTTAAGTTAAAAAACTGACTCCTTTCCGATTCGTTCTCGACATACGTCTCCATGGTAACGTCTTTCTGGATTCCTGCCTTGACCAAACCTTAGCATCTGATAGGCTGTCCATACCCTACTTTCAATACTTCTGGCTGGTGGCTCCACCCTCGCAATTCTCCGAAAGACCAATTTCCATGCCTGTCGATCACGTGATTGTTTTCATCCCTATCTAGTCTGCGTTCCTCTAATTGATATCCTGTCACCCTAGTGTCCTATAGTCTCTTGGTGTGACGAATCTTGGTATTGTCTCGTTATATCCTCTAGCATCTGTTTCCCACGCCGATGATGGCCGACTTCTTAGTACCGCACATCTGCCTTCCATCCCTCAGTTCTCTCGTACATGGAATGGTACATGAGCACCCTGCTGTTGGTTATATTGTCTTCTCATTCTCGTAACATATGCCCTTTTGTTCAAATGACAACCCTCTGAGTTAAGCCATTGTAAACTCTTTGAGACAGAGTGTCGCCTTTGAGATTACACACATGGTGAAACAACGCCCTTGCTTCCTTCCTATCGTATATTCTTGGTAATTGTGGGTACGAGGCAGCGCTTTTGTTTCTCTGTTACCAACTTGCCTTCCCACGCGTATACCCTTATTTCACACATCTGCTAACTGAGCCATTGTCTCCGCTTGTGAGGCGTCCAATTGTCGTCTATGATCTGTATGATGGTGGTTGGCGTGTGGACCCTTGGTCTACCTGTTACCTCTCCCCATTGTAATACTTCCGCCCGGGCTCGACAACAGCTAATTGCCACGTGAGTCACCTCACTGTGCGTCCAGTATGAAACAATTTTTTTGTGCCTCGCCCAATACTGGTAAAATTTTGTTATATTTGTAATCAGCGAAATAATATGATTAAAATGACACCAAACACGACTAAGGAATATTAAAAATTGGGCGTTATAAAGTAACAATGACTGAATAATTACAATGACTTACTGACCTTAAAATTTAATATTTTTTAGTCGTGTTTGGTGTCATTTTCATCGTATTATTTCGCTGATTTCAAATATAACAAAATTTTACCAGTATTGGACGAGGCAAAAAAAAAATTGTTTCATACTGGACGCACAGTGAGGTGACTCACGTGGCAATTAGCTGTTGTCGAGCCCGGGCGGAAGTATTACAATGGGGAGAGGTAGCAAGTAGACCAAGGGTCCACACGCCAACCACCATCATACAGAGCATAATAGAATAACAAGTATTGTCTTGAGCGACAGTTGTTACTTTCTCCTATACATCACTCTCTTGACAGCTAACTGCCTTCGCGTCCGTTTCGTAATCCAAAAATTTCTTCAAAAAATTTGTGCTATAAAAGTCTGAGGATTTACTTGTATTGAATACAAATCCACACCGGTACGCCGATTGCCACCAAATTTTGCACAGATAACCTTTGACACAAAGCGAAAAACACTTTTAACTTGGAATTTGATATTCTGCCCCTTTCGCACGATTTAGGCCCTTTTAATTATGCCCTTTTGTTGACGTGTATAAATATGTCAAAAACACCATGGAGACTAGAATTCATTACCATAGTAACAATAAAATAAACAAATGCTATTTAGCGGCATCGAAACTGTACCTTTATCAGTACCTGCAGTACATTTTCGATGTTTTTAATATGCGATTGTATCGATATATTACGATGTGGAAAAAGTAGTAGTATGCTACTACTACTACTTTATTGTATTATTGGAATTTTAGGCATCGATTTTTACTTATTTATTTATAGCCTGTATCGAGTTTTGAAGAAAATCGATATTTTAACTGGCCTTGACACCGTTGACCCATTCAAAACTTGCATGGCGTTCGTGTCTTTCGTTGATTTTTAAATCAATATTAGCGTACAGAGTATGTCGTTAACTACTATAAGTTATCAGACCTCACTGCATAGTGCGTAGTTGTTGATTAATCTGAATTACACCGAGTCGTTGTCCGACTTTAATTAACTATCGCCATTAATTGTTCCTCAGTTCAGCAACTTTGCGTGAGCGTTTGTAAAAAAAAATCTCGCAAGTTCTGCTACTGTGTTCGCTTTTTCTTTATCTTTCTTTTCTAAGGAAGCGGTCAATTAATTTTTTCAGTCGATGGAAGTCGATTGATTTGTCTATCAAAAAATTCTTAATAAATCATTATTTTGAATTAACCAAAAAATGAAATGTCAATTTTTCTTCCGACTCCACACCATTGTAAGTCGTATAAAAACAAAATATTCTTCACATTTTTCACGACCGGAATTTGATATCTGCTTCCTTTTGCTTTATTTAGTTAGTGATTCAGTGTGGTCCCAAGACAAATAGAGTGTGGAAAAATAAGAGTCTGTTCTACAACGCTTGCTAAATGTTGTAGCGTGACAGAAAATCCATTACTTATTAATTCATATAAAATCATAAAAATTAATTACACCACATATGTTAATATAATATTGAATGAAATTGAATGAATTCAAAGGAATAAACAACAATAAAATAAAAATTTTCATTACATTATATAAAAACCACTGTTAAAAATCAAAGAAATTATTGAAAGCAACTCATATTATAAAATCAGGAATTTACCCAGGAAATTAGGAGCAGTAAACAAATTAGATTACACAATATCATGAAGAGAGAATCAGTTTGAGAGTGGTGAAACACCAAAATACCCCAAAGACAAGAAGAAGGAAGAATAAAATTTGTGATCAGGAAGTAAACAATACCCTGAAACCTTTAGCGAAGAGCAAAGTCAGTATCAGTAAATAACTTCGATACTCCAAACTAAACATCAGTCGATATAACACGAAGTACCTTGGTTTACCCAAGAGTGAAGAATGAAGACAAGAAGACAAGAAGAAGGAAGACCAGAAGAAAGACAAGAGTGAAGAATGAAGACAAGAAGACAAGAAGAAGGAAGACCAGAAGAAAGACAAGAGTGAAGAGTGAAGACAAGAAAGAAGATAAGAAGAAAGACAAGAAAGAAAACAAGAAGAGAGGAAGAAATAGTATGAAAGAAACACCGTGATAAAACCTATTATTAAATACCATCAACCCCAAACCCATAGAGACAATTTAAAAGAAAGTATAACATCCCAAAATCCTATAAAAATGTAATTATTAAGAAATCAAAAGTGTTGTCTAGTATAATAAGAAGTGAACCAACTAAAGCTATTGTGTGATAAAGAAAATAAACAAGTCTTAACAGTCCATGATTACTAAAGGTCTGGTCTGAGATAATAAGAGTCAAAATATCAGAACCACCAGTGAAAGTGAACTTGTGCAAGTGTTTTTGGAAATACAATAAACTTAAAGTTAGTGATACTATGACTTATCAATATGCTATATAACAACTTTTATATTCAATAATACACATCATCATAAAATAATAAAATGGAAGATTTCCAATATTTTATTATTTTAATGTAACTCTGTTATTACAAGACATTTGTAAAAATGATAGTAACTAGAGTATGGGTGGACATGTTTACTGATGAAGGGGATAATAGATAATAATGGTTTAGACCAGAAAGGACTGGCATTAATTTATGTTCATAGGTTTAAATTGTTTAAAATGGCTATTTGTTCACAGCCATGAACTCAATAGGGTTATAAGAATTTTTAGTAAATAAGATTTATATGTGTTTAAAATGAATTATGTTTGCCAAATAACAGCAGACATACGATTAATAATGTTTCAGTAGGTATGCTGTGTTAATTAAAAAGGAGTTAAATGTATGTTTTCAAACCATGTCAGCAATATGTTCAATCTTAGACTGCTGAATGATGTTCATTATTATTTTTTATATAACAGTAGTATTAATCAAATACTACACCTCACAATGGGTTTGTAAAACGTTTTATTTTCATGTAATAATAACTATGTAAAGTCAGAGGAGGAGTAGGATTAAATTTATTTGAGAAAGACAGAAATGTAAAATTCTAAACTCTAGGCCATGTGGTGAATTCACAGAAGCCATATAAACCAGTTAATTCACTTATAATTCCTGCAAACTAGCAAGATTTAGGTAAGGCAAATCAGTTAACCACTACTGTGAATGATCCTATGAGTTAAAGGGATAATAAGGAAATATACCTTAAAATATTGTAAATTTTCAAAATATATAAATTAATTAATTTTAAAGAGCAATGTCAAATTCAGAGATTAACATAAAAAAAACCAGTTCAAAGGTTCAATTTATATGTATTTAAGGAAAGGAAGAGAAATATGACTAATTAAAATTTATTATAATAGTAATAATAACAAGTAAAATGGCAGAAAAATTATATGAAGGCGGAAACCAATTTTTAAGCCTAGATTTCCAAAACCAGAGAAATTTAGTAATTTCCACAAAATGTCAACAGATATGGACTATAATATATCAATTTAAAAGGAATTAAATGATCAAACCAATGATAAGGTTCATAATTCATGAAGGTGACGAATAAAATAAATAAATTCCATATATAATGTAATTTTGTATCATGTGTATGGGAAATCGAAATATTTTAACAATACTTTTTCAAAGATTAACTGGGCCAGATTTTGACTAACATGAAGGAAGTTAGTTTAGTCTTTTGTTGAATATCAAGCTGAATAGTTGTGTAATATAACGTTCCTTAAAACCGTGTAGAAAATGGTACTACGGTTACCTTCTAATATCAGTGTAACGAGAGTTAAATAAATTAAACATTTTTCTAACTAAAACTACAGAAACTTTAGCGACAATAGTGAAAACTAACACCAAACTTCATTATACTAGTGATTTAAAACAGTAAAACAATATATTTGTGATAATTAACGCTACAAATCATAACCACTTTTTGAGCAATTAACCCACAGAAGTGAACACATATCAAATAACCTAATTAACACAAGTATACACGGAACACTTCTTCAGAACACACCAAACAACCTATTAGACAGATTACACCAGTGCGGGGACATTTCAAACATTTATGAAGGTAATTTTGCTGTGAGATTTTAACACGACGACATTCCCAGTAACCTCGCCATATCTAGGAGCGGCCATCTTTGAAAAATACGAATCTCTGCCTTCCGCATAGAGTGACGTCAGCAGCTACATATGGTTTGATGATTCAACTTTTTTAAACATTATATCAGAATTATTTAAATATTGTTAAATAATAATTTTTGAAATTACTTTAATTGTTAATGTTATACTTTCTCGTTACCCTTCTCTGACTATTAATATAATCGCTCCAAGAACCTTTTTTATATAATACTTGTAATAATTTTTTCCACTGTATGAACGAATCGATTATTCCCTGTAACGGAGTCGATCATTGCTCCCAATCGATTAAAAATCGATTATTTATTAAATTTGTTAATAAATCCATTTATTTCAATTGTTTGTATCTATTATTATTTCACATGCTAATTTAAGGTTTATTTATTAATAAGTAGGGGGAAAATGACAGTTCAAACGCAACACAATGTCAACTAATAGAGTCCCGCACCACCGCTGGACCCGCAGCATCCCAATGGACCACAGCATCCGCGAATTTCCGCGAATAAATTTTTTTATTTTTTTTATTTGGTTTTTTTTATTTTTTTTATTAAATTGATTTGGTGGGATGAGGTTCAATGGACCACCAGCATCCGTGAATATAATTTTTTATTTTTTTAAGAAAGCTGATTTGCATATCAGTGGGTGGCGTTGGGTGGGAGGTTTTTTTATTTCATATCAGTGGGTGGTGGTGGGTGGGGGGTGGTTCCAACTCGAAGCATTATAGTGTATATTAAAATATATGATCAGGTGTACCAACCTTTGCATGAGTTCAAATTTGTTGTGTGTTATAATGTATATTAAATCTATATGATCAGGTGTACCAACCTCTGTAGTATTATTATAGTGTATAGATATTTTATATGAGCAGGTTTGTCAACATTTTCTGCGGTGGGGGGAGGGAAATTCAAATATGTGTTATATATAGTATATATATTAAAATATATGATCAGGGTTACCAATCTTAAATTATTGTGTGCGTGTATAGAGCAGATCTGCCAACATTTCTTTCTCTTCTGTGGTGGGAAATTCAAACTATATATGATCATAATTGTTACTCTCTCTCTCTCTCTCACACGGTGTGTATGTCTCTCTCTCTCTCTCTCTCTCTCTCTCTCGTTGTCAAAAGTTATACTCACCGGCATTATAGTGTATATTAAAATATATGATTAGGTGTACCAACCTTCACATGAGTTCAAATTTTTCGTGTGTTATAATGTATATTAAATCTATATGATCAGATGTACCAACCTCTGTATTATTCGTCCTCTCACTCTCTCTCTCTCTCTCTCTCTCTCACACGTTGTGTATGTCTCTCTCTCTCTCTCTCTCTCGTTGTCAAACGTTATGCTCAAACTGTTCTCCTCTCTCTGTGGTCAGTACCGCACGCATGTATATGAAATTAGAAAGTTTATTCGACAAATATTAACGCTCACTCTCACTTGTTTCAACTGTATCAACAAATAGTAACGTCCTCTCTCTCTCTCTCTCTCTCTCTCTCTCTCTCTCTCTCTCTCTCTCTCTCTCTCTCTCTCTCTCTCTCACTTTCACACGTTTCAACTATGCAAGGTTCCATACCCTTTCTCCTGTCTCCCTCTCGTACATTGAGTAGTCGGTGTGATGAATAAATAATTTTAGCACTATCTCTCTTTCGTTGTCAAAACGTCGTCTTCATGTTCAATGTATTAAATAATTAATTAATAGTTTTATAATGCAGTCAGTGTGATTGATCCTTGTTAGAAATATATATATTTGGCGTCAATGAACTACTTAATGAACTACTCTCTCTCTCTCTCTCACACGTTGTGTATGTCTCTCTCTCTCTCTCTCTCTCTCTCTCTCGTTGTCAAACGTTATGCTCAAACTGTTCTCCTCTCTCTGTGGTCAGTACCGCACGCATGTATATGAAATTAGAAAGTTTATTCGACAAATATTAACGCTCACTCTCACTTGTTTCAACTGTATCAACAAATAGTAACGTCCTCTCTCTCTCTCTCTCTCTCTCTCTCACTTTCACACGTTTCAACTATGCAAGGTTCCATACCCTTTCTCCTGTCTCCCTCTCGTACATTGAGTAGTCGGTGTGATGAATAAATAATTTTAGCACTATCTCTCTTTCGTTGTCAAAACGTCGTCTTCATGTTCAATGTATTAAATAATTAATTAATAGTTTTATAATGCAGTCAGTGTGATTGATCCTTGTTAGAAATATATATATTTGGCGTCAATGAACTACTTACCTGTTATGTTGTTACAGATGACAAATCCATACGTTAACGGCTTAGCAATCTGGTACACAATACTTCTGTTTTAAGGTTGCAGTTTACACACACACACATAGGTTCAGTAGTGTATAGCGAAATAAATTAAAATTATACACACACATGAAAACGGCGGCTGAAATTCATACAAATCTTCTGATGTAACAGTTCACAAAAAATAAATTAATTGTACACATGTTCAGAGGTGTAGAGTGAAATAAAATAAAGTCATAATTTGGTAATGATTAAATATATTTTAACATTCACAATATAAAATTCACAATTAAATAAATACATTAGAAATTGATATTTTTCGAAAGTTTATATATAATTGTGTGTCGTACTTGTAGAAGAAGCAACCTGCAACATAACAATACAACAACAACATTAAAATCATGTTAAATATCACACACACACACACACACACACACACACACACACACACACACACACACACACACACACACACACACACACACACACACACACACACACACATACGCACACGCATACGTAACGTAATCACACACATACATACATACAACGTACACACGATTGGGTTACACCACACGCGCACGCACACAAACATATGCACACGCACACACATACGCATACGCAACGTAATCACACCCATACATACAACGTACACACGTTTGGGTTACACCACACGTGCACGCACACACACACACACAGACGTACACGCACACATACGCAACGCGCCCACACACAGACGCAAACGCAACGTAATCATACACATACATACAACGTGTACACGTTTGGTTTGAATCATGTACATGTAGGGCCAATAAACAGATAACAGATTTAAATATGCTATAGTCATTGTAAGACGTTACAATCATTGAAGTGTTTAATAAGTAAATTGTATGTATGTATATATCACTGAATAATAATAATATAATCGTTCTAGTGTTATCGTTTGCTGCAACAGGTAAAGCAGTTACAAATAATTACATATAGGTTCAGAGGCGTATAGTGAAATAAATTAAAAATCCATTCATCAAAACTTTGTAAATTAGAATCTGTACTACATTCAAACATATGCACACACACAATGATAAAAAATTGTTTATTAAAAGTAGTTTGTTACCTTAACGAGGTACGATTTCCATATGTACTGTTTGATTCCTCATGCCTCGAAACACGAGATGTAGGTCGCTGGGGCTTATATGACGGAGCTCTTCATCTGAAAAGACGCAAGCATACCTCTTAGGTAGATATACACGATAGCGTAGCTCACCATCTTCCAACGTTACAAGCACAGACTTCCCATATCTTGTGTCCACCTGCACCATGTTAACAATCGGATACTGCTTGTTCAATGTTAATTCTGCATAGCAGAAACTGCATTGAATTTTGTGATAAACGACATTATTTATGAGAAGTGAAGACGTCTGTATCAAACTAGATGGAACTAAACAATGACTACAAAGAAGACTAGTGAAAGTAATGGTGGTGGTGGTGATGTGGTCATCAGGAAAGTTCACGTTCATCGCCCGAAGCTTTGCATGTACATACACACAGGCAGAATTAGCGCTGTTACAAAATATATATATTAGGAAAGTCAAGCCCACAGACTACTAGAAATAGTTATCGTTTGAAAAAAAAGAAACCGCACATTACGAACTAATATCGTTACAATAATAATAATACATAAACTTACGTTTACGGTCGTCCAAACTGAAGTATGGAGTGACAATAACTATAGATATCACAGTAAGAATTTTTGTTGTTGTTTTTAACAGGTGATGTTTTTCATCCCCTGAAGCTTTGTATGCAGAATTATGACTGTTACATAATATATATTAGGAAAGTCGACAGAAATAGTTATCGCCTGCAGCAAGAATTTTTGTTGTTGTTTTTAACAGATGGTATTTTTCATCCCCTGAAGCTTTGCATGCAGAATTATGACTGTTACATAATATATATTAGGAAAGTCGACAGAAATAGTTATCGCCTGCAGCAAGAATTTTTGTTGTTGTTTTTAACAGATGGTGTTTTTCATCCCCTGAAGCTTTGCATGTACATACATGCAGAATTATGGCTGTTACATAATATATATTAGGAAAGTCGATAGAAATAGTTATCGCCTGCAGCCATATACAAGTTTACCTAATGAAATTAACAATACTATGAGACACTTACATTAAAAATGTTTGTATAACAGAAAAATCATTAATTATAGCCAGATCGGACAATTTCACGTTCTCATGCGGGTAGGAAAGTCGACAGCAGACGTATGAGTAATTATATTAATCCTTATGTAGAAAATACGCACGCATTCGTAAAATATAGCACTCAGGTGTAGGGCAATTAATCCTTTTTTGTATTGAACGTATTTAAGTAGGTCTACTCGTGATATCAGTAAATTCTGTCTAAATGTATAGTACATAAACGTACCCAGTAATCGCTTCTTGAGTTACTCGATTGATATTCATGTTAAACGATTGATGACTCATGTAATAATACAGATTAACCTCGTATAATAATAATGACAGGACAGTGTATTTAGAACACTTAAAATTGGAAATCTACAAACACATCAAAAATATCTGTCAAAACAAAAACACCGTTCTTGACAACAGTAACTGACCTAAGCACATGTGCTTCATTAGGCAACAGACCAAAAAATCAAATAGACGACTATAAGCACAATTTAAATAAAATCTGAATATTCAATAAAATTATGTTTTTTTTTTTACTTAGTAACATATGCAAATCTTTTACTTACCTCTTAAATGTTGTTGTTGTTATACACAATAGCCGATTGAACGATGAGTGTCTCATACAAATGAGAAATAGTGACATGTCGTCTTGTGTGTGTGTGTGTATGTATATATATATCATACGGTGGTAGCGTACACGTTTGAAAGTTGATACACATTAAATTCTCTCTCTCTCTCTCTCTCTCTCACACACACATTACAGAGATTGATATTAATTGCATGTATGTTCAGAGGTTTGGTGTCTAAATCGATGCATTTTACTTTCACTTTCTAATTTGACACATGGCTTACTTCCATACATAAATAGCTATCGTCTACGAGTGTTGCTAAACGAAATTAAAAATGTTGTAATACATAACGTCCTGTGTAATAGTATGGTATGTTTTTTAGGACAGCCAAAAGCATGAAAGTATTATTTAAATCTGTATGGAAGTCATATATAAATATCGGGTCAGCGCGACACAACGTAACATGATTCATGTCAACGTCGTATGTATGTGTGTGCGTGTGCGTCTATGTGTTAGTGTGTGCGCGTGTTTGGTTACGTTGCGTATGCGTCTGTGTGCGTGCACGTCGGATGTGTGATTACGTGTGCGTCTACATTATCGTTATTTTGACTGAGCTATGTTAACTTCACACATGGAAATGTAGGAAAAGCGTCTGAGGGCAAAGTTATGCAAGAGGTTGTTGACGAGAACCAAACACACTTGGATCAGCCAGTAGTGTTTAGGTCATCAGTACATGACGCAACGGTAGTGATAGGTCCAACAAGAATCAGATGTTTTGTATACGTTCTAGGCGAAAAACTACTGGGGATGTCTCTGACTTTAGTTGGAAATAAATAACATTACAGATATTGATATGGTACTATGAGGAGCCTATACGTGAATACTATACATCAGACTGATTGTATCCGTCATTAGCAATCTAACGTTACGACGGCGGTGTGTACGTATGCGTCTGTGTGTGTTCGTGTGTGCGTGCGAAAATAAACTTAATTTTCTTGATCTATCAAATAGTTGGTCTAAGCGTACATGTATTATGTAATTCATCTCTTTTTCAGTCATCTACGTAAGTGCATTTGAATTATTTGCGCATGCGCATAACAGCTTTTTAGTACAGTTGCACACACACACACATCGACACTCACTTGCAACAACGTCTTACTTATCACACGGTCATGCGCTACAAATTGATATATAAAACGTTTAAGATACACTATAAGTACGGGACTTAGCATTGTAAGCTTCGAGGTTACGCAATAGTAACAGCTCTTCCCCGCCCCTTGCCCTCCAGCATTGTCGCACGTTACACTTGGTTATGCTTTGTCCTTGGCGGGGAGGGCGGGGAGTGAAGCGACATGGCAATACAGCAGTCGCCTCGAAGCTTGTATTGATACGTCTCACATTAACATAATACCAGCGTTATAACCGTACCTTTTGTTTTTCAGTATTCATTCATTCTCAGTAAATAAATAACACTAGTCAGGGTAATATGTCAGTTTATTACAAACCGCGAAGATGTCGGCTACTCATGATTTTAGTATTGAAAGTGAAAGAATAAAATCTTACAAGTATTGGGAAGTGACGTTTATCAGCCCCGACGAGTTAGCGTTTGCGGGGTTCTACTTCTACCCTAGAAATTTCGATGTTTGTGGACATAGTATGTCATTCGTAGACGATAGAGTGGAAAGAAGGTGACAAACCTATGAAGGAACATGAAAAAGTTTCATCTACATGTCAATTTCTAAACGATGTTAAGAGTGAGACTTTTCATACACACACCAATAGACATAGTATGTATGACTCAAACGTTAATTCGCATCAGCAAGTTTGCACGCTACATAATTACAAAAATAATTTCTTAACTGTGACAATTGGTATTGAACTTTTTACCTTGTTCAGTCTGCTCCTCCCCACGTTCCTGCTGAAGGTTAGCTAGTCGTGGTTTTGGACTTGATAATGATTGAGACACTGAAAGGCCTCGTCCGAAGCATGTCAGGTAGCAGTTCAGCAAGTAAGCACGACAAAGTTGGAATTACAGAGACTGCTTATTTAAATAACAATTAAGATGAATGAAGATGATTCGTCAATTTGATACCTGAAGGAAGAGAGAATGTACAGGTGAACATATGGACGTAGACTTGTCAGTTTGGCTATTCCCGCCGTTACCTCGACACTTCGAGCTGTTACGACTTTTTTAACTCTACAGTCACATTAAATTTGTAAAGTGGGCAACCAGAGTATCCTATCGAGGTAACAACGTCCCTTTCTGCTAAAACCTCTGTGTAGTAGTCAGTGAGTTGACGGAAGAAACGGTAATGGAAGTAATCATAATCAGCTGGAAGGATTAAACAAAGGATGGTGTGTTCCGGCCTCAAACAATTAAAGAGTCTAGAGCTGGCCACTCCAGCGCTTCCTCGGACGTCCCAAACCTCTCCGTCCCTTCCCATCCATTCGGCAAAGATGTTCCCACCAATTCAGACGATACTAGGCAATCCTGTCGCGTATACTCATAATATTCTGTTAATGCCGTATATATATATATTACATTTAATATTTATAATTAAATTTACCTCAAGATTTTTTTTTTTTTTTTTTTTTTTTTTTTTTGAACATGTTTCGGGTACTATCTTGTACCCATCCTCAACCTTCCGGTTTTTTTTTTGTCTGGTGAAGTACATATGTGTTGTTGGTTGACTATTATTATTATTGTGGCTTCCTGGTGTGTGTGTGTGTGAGTGCACGCTTAAGTCACAGTACACAATAAAGACAGAACATTGTAATGTTACGTAGGATAATGAAGTATAACATGTCAGATTTTGGTAATGGAAATATAATTTGCATTTTCATGTTAGACGTAATATAGTTACATGTAGTTTATTAGCATTTGTGTATGTGTGTGCACTTGATATTGCGTAAACGTGTCTGCTCTGCTCTACTTGCATATTCTCATGTAATAAAGGACGTACCTCGGTCATGATCCGACGCACGCACACACGAACACACACAGACGCACACGCATACGTAACGTAATCACACACACACACATACATACGCAACGTAACCAAACACGCACACACGTACACACGCAACGAGCGCACACGTACACAACGTAACCAAACACGCACACGCGAACACACACAGACGCATACGTACACACCGCCGTCGTAACGTTAGATTGCTAATGACGGATACAATCAGTCTGATGTATAGTATTCACGTATAGGCTCCTCATAGTACCATATCAATATCTGTAATGTTATTTATTTCCAACTAAAGTCAGAGACATCCCCAGTAGTTTTTCGCCTAGAACGTATACAAAACATCTGATTCTTGTTGGACCTATCACTACCGTTGCGTCATGTACTGATGACCTAAACACTACTGGCTGATCCAAGTGTGTTTGGTTCTCGTCAACAACCTCTTGCATAACTTTGCCCTCAGACGCTTTTCCTACATTTCCATGTGTGAAGTTAACATAGCTCAGTCAAAATAACGATAATGCAGACGCACACGTAATCACACATCCGACGTGCACGCACACAGACGCATACGCAACGTAACCAAACACGCGCACACACTAACACATAGACGCACACGCACACACATACATACGACGTTGACATGAATCATGTTACGTTGTGTCGCGCTGACCCGATATTTATATATGACTTCCATACAGATTTAAATAATACTTTCATGCTTTTGGCTGTCCTAAAAAACATACCATACTATTACACAGGACGTTATGTATTACAACATTTTTAATTTCGTTTAGCAACACTCGTAGACGATAGCTATTTATGTATGGAAGTAAGCCATGTGTCAAATTAGAAAGTGAAAGTAAAATGCATCGATTTAGACACCAAACCTCTGAACATACATGCAATTAATATCAATCTCTGTAATGTGTGTGTGTGAGAGAGAGAGAGAGAGAGAGAATTTAATGTGTATCAACTTTCAAACGTGTACGCTACCACCGTATGATATATATATACATACACACACACACACACAAGACGACATGTCACTATTTCTCATTTGTATGAGACACTCATCGTTCAATCGGCTATTGTGTATAACAACAACAACATTTAAGAGGTAAGTAAAAGATTTGCATATGTTACTAAGTAAAAAAAAAAAACATAATTTTATTGAATATTCAGATTTTATTTAAATTGTGCTTATAGTCGTCTATTTGATTTTTTGGTCTGTTGCCTAATGAAGCACATGTGCTTAGGTCAGTTACTGTTGTCAAGAACGGTGTTTTTGTTTGACAGATATTTTTGATGTGTTTGTAGATTTCCAATTTTAAGTGTTCTAAATACACTGTCCTGTCATTATTATTATACGAGGTTAATCTGTATTATTACATGAGTCATCAATCGTTTAACATGAACATCAATCGAGTAACTCAAGAAGCGATTACTGGGTACGTTTATGTACTATACATTTAGACAGAATTTACTGATATCACGAGTAGACCTACTTAAATACGTTCAATACAAAAAAGGATTAATTGCCCTACACCTGAGTGCTATATTTTACGAATGCGTGCGTATTTTCTACATAAGGATTAATATAATTACTCATACGTCTGCTGTCGACTTTCCTACCCGCATGAGAACGTGAAATTGTCCGATCTGGCTATAATTAATGATTTTTCTGTTATACAAACATTTTTAATGTAAGTGTCTCATAGTATTGTTAATTTCATTAGGTAAACTTGTATATGGCTGCAGGCGATAACTATTTCTATCGACTTTCCTAATATATATTATGTAACAGCCATAATTCTGCATGTATGTACATGCAAAGCTTCAGGGGATGAAAAACACCATCTGTTAAAAACAACAACAAAAATTCTTGCTGCAGGCGACAACTATTTCTGTCGACTTTCCTAATATATATTATGTAACAGTCATAATTCTGCATGCAAAGCTTCAGGGGATGAAAAACACCATCTGTTAAAAACAACAACAAAAATTCTTGCTGCAGGCGATAACTATTTCTGTCGACTTTCCTAATATATATTATGTAACAGTCATAATTCTGCATACAAAGCTTCAGGGGATGAAAAACATCACCTGTTAAAAACAACAACAAAAATTCTTACTGTGATATCTATAGTTATTGTCACTCCATACTTCAGTTTGGACGACCGTAAACGTAAGTTTATGTATTATTATTATTGTAACGATATTAGTTCGTAATGTGCGGTTTCTTTTTTTTCAAACGATAACTATTTCTAGTAGTCTGTGGGCTTGACTTTCCTAATATATATATTTTGTAACAGCGCTAATTCTGCCTGTGTGTATGTACATGCAAAGCTTCGGGCGATGAACGTGAACTTTCCTGATGACCACATCACCACCACCACCATTACTTTCACTAGTCTTCTTTGTAGTCATTGTTTAGTTCCATCTAGTTTGATACAGACGTCTTCACTTCTCATAAATAATGTCGTTTATCACAAAATTCAATGCAGTTTCTGCTATGCAGAATTAACATTGAACAAGCAGTATCCGATTGTTAACATGGTGCAGGTGGACACAAGATATGGGAAGTCTGTGCTTGTAACGTTGGAAGATGGTGAGCTACGCTATCGTGTATATCTACCTAAGAGGTATGCTTGCGTCTTTTCAGATGAAGAGCTCCGTCATATAAGCCCCAGCGACCTACATCTCGTGTTTCGAGGCATGAGGAATCAAACAGTACATATGGAAATCGTACCTCGTTAAGGTAACAAACTACTTTTAATAAACAATTTTTTATCATTGTGTGTGTGCATATGTTTGAATGTAGTACAGATTCTAATTTACAAAGTTTTGATGAATGGATTTTTAATTTATTTCACTATACGCCTCTGAACCTATATGTAATTATTTGTAACTGCTTTACCTGTTGCAGCAAACGATAACACTAGAACGATTATATTATTATTATTCAGTGATATATACATACATACAATTTACTTATTAAACACTTCAATGATTGTAACGTCTTACAATGACTATAGCATATTTAAATCTGTTATCTGTTTATTGGCCCTACATGTACATGATTCAAACCAAACGTGTACACGTTGTATGTATGTGTATGATTACGTTGCGTTTGCGTCTGTGTGTGGGCGCGTTGCGTATGTGTGCGTGTACGTCTGTGTGTGTGTGTGTGCGTGCACGTGTGGTGTAACCCAAACGTGTGTACGTTGTATGTATGGGTGTGATTACGTTGCGTATGCGTATGTGTGTGCGTGTGCATATGTTTGTGTGCGTGCGCGTGTGGTGTAACCCAATCGTGTGTACGTTGTATGTATGTATGTGTGTGATTACGTTACGTATGCGTGTGCGTATGTGTGTGTGTGTGTGTGTGTGTGTGTGTGTGTGTGTGTGTGTGTGTGTGTGTGTGTGTGTGTGATATTTAACATGATTTTAATGTTGTTGTTGTATTGTTATGTTGCAGGTTGCTTCTTCTACAAGTACGACACACAATTATATATAAACTTTCGAAAAATATCAATTTCTAATGTATTTATTTAATTGTGAATTTTATATTGTGAATGTTAAAATATATTTAATCATTAACAAATTATGACTTTATTTTATTTCACTCTACACCTCTGAACATGTGTACAATTAATTTATTTTTTGTGAACTGTTACATCAGAAGATTTGTATGAATTTCAGCCGCCGTTTTCATGTGTGTGTATAATTTTAATTTATTTCGCTATACACTACTGAACCTATGTGTGTGTGTGTAAACTGCAACCTTAAAACAGAAGTATTGTGTACCAGATTGCTAAGCCGTTAACGTATGGATTTGTCATCTGTAACAACATAACAGGTAAGTAGTTCATTGACGCCAAATATATATATTTCTAACAAGGATCAATCACACTGACTGCATTATAAAACTATTAATTAATTATTTAATACATTGAACATGAAGACGACGTTTTGACAACGAAAGAGAGATAGTGCTAAAATTATTTATTCATCACACCGACTACTCAATGTACGAGAGGGAGACAGGAGAAAGGGTATGGAACCTTGCATAGTTGAAACGTGTGAAAGTGAGAGAGAGAGAGAGAGAGAGAGAGAGGACGTTACTATTTGTTGATACAGTTGAAACAAGTGAGAGTGAGCGTTAATATTTGTCGAATAAACTTTCTAATTTCATATACATGCGTGCGGTACTGACCACAGAGAGAGGAGAACAGTTTGAGCATAACGTTTGACAACGAGAGAGAGAGAGAGAGAGAGAGACATACACAACGTGTGAGAGAGAGAGAGAGAGTGAGAGGACGAATAATACAGAGGTTGGTACATCTGATCATATAGATTTAATATACATTATAACACACGACAAATTTGAACTCATGTAAAGGTTGGTACACCTAATCATATATTTTAATATACACTATAATGCCGGTGAGTATAACGTTTGACAACGAGAGAGAGAGAGAGAGAGAGACATACACACCGTGAGAGAGAGAGAGAGAGAGAGTAACAATTATGATCATATATAGTTTGAATTTCCCACCACAGAAGAGAAAGAAATGTTGGCAGATCTGCTCTATACACGCACACAATAATTTAAGATTGGTAACCCTGATCATATATTTTAATATATACACTATATATAACACATATTTGAATTTCCCTCCCCCCACCGCAAAAAATGTTGACAAACCTGCTCATATAAAATATCTATACACTATAATAATACTACAGAGGTTGGTACACCTGATCATATAGATTTAATATACATTATAACACACAACAAATTTGAACTCATGCAAAGGTTGGTACACCTGATCATATATTTTAATATACACTATAATGCTTCGAGTTGGAACCACCCCCCACCCACCACCACCCACTGATATGAAATTAAAAAACCTCCCACCCAACGCCACCCACTGATATGCAAATCAGCTTTCTTAAAAAATAAAAAATTATATTCACGGATGCTGGTGGTCCATTGAACCTCATCCCACCAAATCAATTTAATAAAAAAAATAAAAAAAACCAAATTAAAAAAATAAAAAAATTTATTCGCGGAAATTCGCGGATGCTGTGGTCCATTGGGATGCTGCGGGTCCAGCGGTGGTGCGGGACTCTATTAGTTGACATTGTGTTGCGTTTGAACTGTCATTTTCCCCCTACTTTAATACAACGAGACTTCAAGAAGAAGAAAATATTAACAGTGAGATATTGGACCAGCACTAAACATCATAAATCGATTGCTGACCGGAGTTAATCTGATTAACTCCAGACTTGGTTCAGATCTTCCAGAAGTGCTCAATAATTAATAAATACCTTCTTAATTATTAAAATTTTTAACAGAACATTAAAACAGGATTATTTCACAATTACAGACATTAATTAAAACATAAACAAATTTTTTTTTATTGAAAATGTTTTTTGAAATAAAATTTTTTCTCTATTATCTTTTTTTGTAAAGACCGCATACAGGGTTATGTTACAATGTACAAAGCAATAAAGAGTACTGTATTAAGTAGATTTAGAGCTTAGGTGATTTGTTTTTTTTCTGTTTGGAAGATTATCCGTAGAGTCTTTTAATGTTTCTCGGTGACCCAGGCTTCGCGGAGACGCTTAACTAATACGTCCCACTGGCGTTCGCTTCACAAATGCCTTTTGTCTCGCTTTACGGCATCTTTACATTCACAACGTTGTGGATTCTGAGTTCACCTCGTATGTACCCTTTCCAACAAAGTGCATTTCAACTTTACGTAATTAGTGTCAGAGATGGTGGTTTTGGGAGGAGATGGGGGGGAGAGAGAGAGAGAGAGAGAGAGAGAGAGAGAGAGAGAGAGAGAGAGAGAGAGAGAGAGAGAGAAAGACGAACAGAGACAGAGACAAAGTGTGAGAGAGAGAGGAGAGGAGAAAGGTGTAAAGCTACAGTAGTAAAAACTATGGGATTTTTATTGGAGGTGGCTACTGATAACATACCTACTTGAAAATAATGAATGAGTATACTCAGATAGACAAAGTAACCTTTTTCAATCCGCCTTGTGACTTCTTTTTAATATAGATGACGCGTTTCAAACTATATGTTTCAAGATCAGATTATAAAATATCACTCGTAGGCTGTCATCGGTTAACAGTCCTTTGCACTGTATACGCGTCAGTAGGTGTGCACCTATTCACGTTTGGTCGACCACATTGAGTATAATCATTATTACATAGCCAGTTTAATGGAAGATGAACAAAATGTGTAAATTTAGTGTAAAAACGCCCGAAAGTGTTTAGCACAAACTATTCTACTTTTCATGTCTGCTATGACTGCATTAATTTTTACATTATAGCAGCCCTAGGCACTATAACGTACTTATTGCTTTGAGATTTTTTTTAATTTTTTGGATATTCCGAGGGAGTTACGCCAGCAATTAGAGCCCGTCAAGAGTGACACAAGTTAGCATTGTTCGAGGGTGAGCGACGGAAGGAACAAACCTTTCCTTTCTACTTAAATGACATAAAAGCCGTTAAAAGACAATGCGTGCTGCAACACATGTTACGACGAAAAGGGCCATGCGTGGGAACACTTGACTTTATAAATATAACAAAGGAACATTACCCTTGCATCCGTTTCAGTAGCGAGAGAATAGATAGGCATCGCTAAGAACATTGTTCCAAGCATATGTAAAACTTACAGAAAAACAATAGCTGGAGCACGGACAATGGAGCAGGAGACGAGGAGGCGTCTGCGACGTACACAGATGTTTGCCACCCGTAAGTTCGCTATAGGAAGTCGACAGTGTCCGAACAATACATCATTTCGACACGCTACACCAAAAGGGACAGATGTGACTTCAGTAGCAAGGTCTTGATGCAGATTCCGAGAAAGTGGCAACGTCCTGATGACAGCAACTCGTCGTGTCAACGTGGACTATGTGAGATTCAAGTAGAGGAGCCAACCAGCCAATTAGAAACGAGAATTCAGAAGGGAGTAACTGTAAGGGATGGTCTCGACGAGAACCGTAGACCAGAGAACAAATCCCGAAGAAGAACGTCCCTCTCCAAACGGCGCTGGGTGGAGAGTTCACAAGAATCACAGACTAGAGGCATGAGGACAGAGGGAAATCCGAACAACTGTCCTACCAGAACTATTTAGGTGGGAAAATGAAGCGTTCGTAGGAGTAGCGAGAGTGGGAAAGCGAAGGGCATAAAAACTATGCAAGAGGAGATGCGCTCTCAGTATTACTATAATCTTCTCTCAGTATCATTCAAATTTTTGCTCAGTATTATTCTAATCTTCTCTCAGTTTTCATAAAGATTTTGTTTTGAGATATTTAAAGTAGTGTTCGGTATTAGTGGAAGTTCGGGAGTAAGACTTGGAGCGTTAAGCCGAAACAGTGGTAATCGCGACGATGCGCGACTAACGAACTTGGTAAAACTCGAAGTAATAAACTAATACAATTAGTGCCGTAAGAAGTTGTATAATACAGTAGTAATATACATGAACTCTTTATCAACGGAATGAATCGGTATACAACATAAGACTTAATTTGTGAGACAACATTATTTCGTAGAATAGAAACAAGTGCCGATGATGTTTTATATGCGTCTAATGAACTTGAAATTAATCTAGGCGTTACGGAAGAGTCGAACACGTAATTTAAAAGATAACTAAGTGCGTGGAAGTATCGAACTAAAATGCGCATAAATAGACTGACGCGATACGAATAGTCAATAAATCCTTAGTGCAAGTATCGCGACTTAAACTGTAATAATATTATAAAACTTATAACGGATGTCATGAAGTGCGAACTAGCGTTCCGAAACGATGTACGTATGACAATTGGAAGTGCGAGTTACGAGTGTTTCCAGGACTAGCATCAATCGTCACCCAATGGATCCAAATGGACACATGCAACGGGAGCGAGACACTACGACGACTTGAGTAATGTACCAAAATAACCATTTATTATAATTCCTAGTTTATCGTAATACCGCTGACCCGTCACTTAGAACTAACTGCCTGAGATATTTCAAATAGAGTCATTATAAATACGAATCCATGGTTAGGAATAAATAATATTATAGAATATTACACATGTATTATCTTATTAGTGTAGGTATATGAGTATTTCAAATATGTATGTGTTTAATATGTTTACTGCAGGTAAATGAGTACTTCATGTGTATAGGTGTTTAAGTATGTTACGAAGTATATCACTTAGTGCAAATCTCAAGCACGCAACCTTGATAGTTTTAACGTCACTACACACGAGTATGTGTAAGCATTTGATTGTTTCTTTCAGATACTTTAAATATGTTATAGAATATAATTATCTTTTGGAAATAGTTGTATATACTCTTGTTACATGATTTCTTTTATGCAATGAATACATGCAACATACAATATTATAATAAATGTAATTTATAATGGATTCGATAGTGTTGAGTTAATTTATTTTGAGACCTGGCATACAAGACAATTCTTTAAAATTAAAATCCACAATCAATGATTTAGATTCAATACGATTTAACAAGTACCATGCTCATAAATGTTTTAATTCTTAAAGTTTTATTTAGTAGTAGAAGAGAAGACTAATTACTCTTTATTGACAATTAGACTACTTAATTGATAGCATTGCCGATTACCCATTTGAGAAATTTGATCAAGATTTATAAATTAACAATTAATTTAATTTATGCAACTAATTTGAATAATTAATAACGTTGTATATGGTTGTCCAACGCGTGGCACAAGGAAACATGTTCTAGTAGATAATTGCAACCAAGAGAAAAATTTATATAATTAAAATTCAATTAATTTATGCAATTAATTAAATATGCATAAATATTATCGTTGTAAATGACGCTACCAACGTGTGTGGCATGATATACTAAAAATATACACCATATGTAAATGGCGTCCAACTACGGGGCTAAATAAGGCAGAGACATACGGTAAAGTTCGTACATGCCTCAATTACATAAACATTAACTAAAATTATAATCAGAAGTAATTAAATTATGCAAATGATAAAATTTGCATAATTATCACAGCACTCATTCTGTACTTCACAGTTAAAACTCTGCTACTCATTCATACATTCGTTTGAGGATATGTGACTGCATAGTAATGTGTTTTGATGTTTAGTGTCTCTGCAATAAATTCAACCCTGGTTGTATTTGCCCAATGTGAAAATAATCAGGTTGGAAAGTTTTACTACTCTGAGTGCACGATCAAAACAAAGCATGTGTGTGCACCTCGAGCGCAACATGTGCGCGCGCGTGCCAGAGTATGTGCTCGAGTCAATGCAAGCCGCGCGCGCTCCCACTGAACCACAACACACAGAATACAACGAGGGACATGTCGGCTCAAGCGGTGCGGTGTGAGTCTGTGCGCGTGGGCGACACATGCTTGCGCGTACCAGATACGTATTGGAGTCAATGCAAGCCGTGCGCGCTCGCATTGACCGCCTACACGCAGGCTGCAACGCAGGCCGTGTGTCCGCCAAACGGGTGTGTGTTGTGTGTGTGTGTGTGATGCCCGTGTCCTAATCATAGCAATCAAAACAGCAAAAAAAAAAACCGTATACCTAGAGTATTTCACAATGGGTAAACACCACGAGATGGATTTATTTGCAGACACACCAACGGAATACGTCTGTAATCGTTGACAATTTGAATTAAAATAAATAAATTCATTAGTTCGTTCAATTGCTTAGAAACAGACAATTTACTGTTAACAATTACAACAATTAAAATTTAATAGTAAATTTTTGGAAGTACGTAAAAGTCAAAAATTGGTGTTAAATGCTCTCATTGTTACTTAATGTTAAAGCACTGTGCACTTAATATTGATTTGGGACAGCTGTTCCTTAAAATGTATATCCCCATCCTTTATGTTCGCCTCAAATTTACAGAGGAACCCAAAGCGTTTTTCTAAGTCTTTTATGTTAGAGAAACGGCTTGAAATTTTAACTGACAGTTTGACCAAAATTTCTATTAGAGAAGGTCTTATTTCTTGACACACGGTTAATACAGAATCGTGTGCATATCCCTTGGCATCGTGCGCTTCCTTCTTATCCTTTTAGTGATACTGACACCCCATTCATTACTTACCTGCTCTGCCTTAGTAGTGACATTGTCACACAGCTCATTCCTCCAAACTTTTAATTTGTCCGTTAGCGTCTCCAAAAGTGTCAATGTTTAAATTAAAGCTTACTCGGTTGGTGTCCAAGATTTCTGGATTTTGTCCATAGAAGAAAGAATATCTGTTCAGAAAAAGAGCAAGGTCACAAAATTAAAGTTTTATATCGCATTCATTATTAATGCTACATCTTCTGCCGTATCAATTGTTTCAATCGGAGTATCCCTCCGTTTCTCCAGTGGAGCGATCATTTCATCCAACTGAGTGTATATTGCTTTTGAACTCCACCTGGTATCACAATGTCCTTTTAGAGTAATATTTACGAAGTCTTTAAGAACACTCCATCTATGAGTGGAACAGAGAAAGAAGGTGAATAGACGTTCTACTGTCCCAAAAAATGTCACTGCCTGAACATTTACATGAGTCGCATGAACTCCAAAAAAGTTAAGTGAATGGTTGTCACAGGGAACAAACAGAGCTAGTTGATTCAAATCTAATATTCTCTTCTGAACTCCTGAATGAATACCAGCCATTGTTGCTTGATTTCTTCAGCCATTGTTGCTTGATGTTGTTGTTGTTCATACAACTGACCTCTGCAATCGCTAAGATTCAATCCATCTCTCTCAAGTTTACTTGTAATAGCTTGTGTGATCCCCTCCTCTGTTTTGACTTCTAAAGGATTAAAGTCTCTGAAAGCTTCCTTGATATCAACAGAATTGCGTTTAAATTCAACAAATCTTATAATCTGAGACATTTGTTCTACATGTACAGCATCTGGTGTTGTGTCAAATTTAATACTAAACTACTTCGCCTTCTTACATGCAGTAATAATATATTTGCGCACTCTTTCTCTTAACAGGCTCATTATTTCGTTTTGAATAGTTGCCGAAAGATACGATATACACCCAGATTTACGAGAGACTGAATCCAAATGAGATCTCATGACAAGCTCAAATTTAGCCAAGTATTTTAACAAAGCCAGAAAGTTTCCAGGATTTGGATTGTTAGTAATTGATTCTCGATGTCCTCTCAGTGCCAGATTTTGTTGTGCAAGAGTTTATACTGTGGCAATGACCGGTTCGAGGATTTCTTTCCATGTCTTAGCTGCTTGATTCATTTGTTCCTGAAGTAGATCATCAATAAGTCCGCCTTTGTTTAAAGAACGTTCCAGTTCCTTCCATTCCAAAAATGCAGAGCGATGAGCAGGACTATTTTCATGATCCTGAATACGGAGATTAAATTTCGCCACGACGATAACCCATTGTCACTGTTGAAATTGCTTCTTTGGTAGTTTTTTTTTTTGTGGAAATAAAGTGCAACAAAAGCAAAATAGAGATTTTTTAGTTGGAGAAAAACACATCCAAATGCGATTTACCTTTTCGCCATTATGCAAGGTTTTATCAAACCAATTCTTGTTTAAGGATCGCCCAGCTTCATCTTCAGGAAAATGGCTGTTCTTGTTCTGCAACTGACATGTTCCTCTGTTCACCATTATATCTCGGAAGGACTGAGATGTCTCGCTTGGGCAAGAATAAACCAGAGAAGCAGGCTGGTTATGCTTCTTTTTTTTGAAAGGAATAGTCATATTAAAGAAACAAGTTGTTTGTAGTTTTATAAACTGAAAACCCTCCTGTCAGATGCCCCCTTGCGCCCCCCTTGCCACTGTATGCGAGTGAGGCGTGGGTCATGACAAAAATGAATGCGGCAAGATTCAGAGTGCTGAAATGCAGTTTCTTCGAAATACTTTAAATTATACATTGCAAGATAGAATAAGTTATGAGGATATCAGAGCAGAACTCGAAGTAAAGGACATAAATGAAATTATTTCAATTTACACAAGACAATGGTGGGATCATCTGCAAAGGATGACAGAGGATCGATTGCCGAAAGTTGCACTGAACTAAAGCCATTGGTAGAAGAGACGTGGGTCGTCCGAGGATGAAATGGGTGCCGGAATAGGTTTTTAATAACCTATTCCTTGAAAAAGGAGAAGAAGAAGAAGAAGAAGAAGAAGAAGAAGAAGAAGAAGAAGAAGAAGAAGAAGAAGAAGAAGAAGAAGAAGAAAACTTCATGAAGATACAGATCCTGGGACCTACATATAAATTTAGGATAAACCAAACTTCGTCATATTTTATTTATTGGAGTTGAAAGTACATGACAGTAGGTTCGCACATTATAAAATGTAGTGCTTTTTTTTGGGTATCTTGGAGTCACATTATCAAAAGTTCGTAGAACTGATGAAAATACTATCAACAAAATAAAACAAGGGAAAATCGTGATAGAGCAGGTGAATTCTGCGCTTTGAAGTTGAAAAATAAAGGACAAACCACAAAACATGATTTGCTCAGCAAATATAGTCATCATCTATGGTTCTGAAACTTTTAAGATAAAACAAAGAATCTCCCGAAGGATGCAAGCAGTGGAAATGGACTTGTGGAAGAAGGTCTTGTGGGGTGTCCAGGCTCCAGTGCATTAGAAAAGATGATATCAGTAGGCGACGTGATGTTGAGAAGACAATTTTAGACATCGTAAATACAAAGCATCTCGAACGGTACGGCCGCGTGTGGAACGCATGTCTCACGATCGTTGGACCAAAAAGTTGCATCTTGACGACTGAAACGGGGTAGACCCAATAGATCATGGAAAGAGCACTTGGAGGAGAAAGGATGGGGGGGGAAATGAGACTTGCAAAGTGGTAGTTGGTACAACAGACGCTCTGGTGTGGAGTGTATGAGGGAATACAGTAGATTTAGAAGACTTGCAATTGATAGATGGTGACTCGTATAATATCTGCTGTCCCAGTTGCTTGGGATTCCTCAAGTTTCCGAAAGACGTTCCCATGTTCTCGCGTTGTTCAATACTTCTTGGAAACATTAGGAAACATTTTTTTTTTTTTAAAGTAAATTTGTACTATTATTCTTTTTTTTGTAATAAAACAAAATGAGAATCGCTGAAACTCTGGTGAGGATGAAAGCGATGTGTTGCGTCTTAGACGCTCTCGAAGCAATCTTAAGTTGGTCTTAGAACGCTAGTTGTTGAGGTAGCTGGTAATAAGTGAAATAATGAAGTGGACTGTATATGTTTTTTGAGCTAAATTGTTTATTGAAAATTAATAAGAAATAGTTGCTGGCGCGTGCAGTTTAGCGCGGCATAAATGCCTGATAATTGAGATAGAAATTAAATACTGAAGGACATAATCGTGCGTAAAATGGCTTGGATAGCCTAAGTAACTATCGCATGTTGATCATGCTAGAATTTAGAAATAATGAAGATAATGTAGCCGCGGCTGGCGAACTGAGGCGAAGTGCCCGCTCGGAGTCTTGCAAGTAACTAAACTAATTTTGACTGCTGCTAGCCTGTATCAAACCGGCAGCAGATAGCGGGGATAAAAAATGACGTCACTGCACGCGACTGCAATGCGGTATTTTACAGTACAAAGTTTACATAAGTACAAAGTTTAACCATACTGCCCGCACAAAATCGGGCGATTTTGCAACTTAGGCCATTGTGTGAATAGTACATAGTAATTGACATTACTTGACACCAAATTCAATAATACATAACAAATGATAATACAATAACAAAGACATAATAATTGACATGCATAACAATCAAGCAATGACACACACGAAATTAATAGTACATAACAATATGATTGGCATACCAAATTCATGTAAGGATACATAATGATTTGCGTTACATATTAATAGAATAATGATACTAAAAATTCCATAACACATAATAACATGATAATGATAAATTTATAATACAATAATCAGGCAGACATAATAGTTGGCAGTACATAATAATAGGATAATGATCCCAAAAAATTCAAAAATACATAACCATAGAATAATACAATAGTAAAAGACATATAATTCATATGCATGACATTAGAATAATAATCCCCAAAAAATTCAAAAATACATAACCATAGAAGAATACAATAGTAAAGACAAATAGTATAATTCATATGCATGACATTAGAATAATAATCCCAAAAAAAAATTCAAAAATACCCAAAAACATGATAGTGATACACAATAGTACAATAGACATAATAATAATGTAATAATCATAATGTAAAGCATGTGATCGCCCGGGGAGTGTCCCGGGCGTGAAGCACGATAATGCGATAAAGTTCACATTACTGATACGTGTCGCATGAATGCTCATGCGATTAGTCCAAGGCCACCGGAAGTGGACATAATTTCTGAATGGGTCGACGTAGGATACCATTTGCGGTGCGAACATCCGCGACGCGCACTATTGAATCTTGACCCGAATAGACGTTCGTGACTACCCCGCATTTCCACAGCAGTGGGGGGGGGGAATTGTCTGCTAGAGTAAGGACGAGTTGTCCGGGAGTCAAATTTTTTGACGGGATGCGCCATTTGTTGCGTTGTTGTAACTGGTGCAAATAATCTTTCGACCACCTGTTCCATATAGACTGGGTGAATCTTTGGAGCAGCTGCCATCTGCCCAGACGACCAATATTGACTTTGGAATAGTCAGGTTCCGGGAGTGCAGTGAGCGGAGAACCAACCAGGAAGTGCGCTGGAGTTAAAGGTTCGGGGTCCTTTGAGATGGCGAACAAGGGGCGTGAGTTAAGGCAGAACTCTATTAGAGTTAGGATAGTGTAATACTCCTCAAACGTAAGAATGGCTCCGCCGACAACGCGCCGCAAATGAAACTTGACGCTCTTGACTCCGCTTTTCCACAGGCCACCGAAATGAGGTGCTGAGGGGGGGGATAAAGGACCATTTGATGCCTTGGGCACTGGTAAAATCCTGGGTGGTCTGTTCAAATCCGTTAGATTGAAAAAGTTTGTATAATTCGTGAAGTGTACTACTAGCACGACGAAAAATTGTGCCATTGTCGGAGAATATCTGATCGGGGATACCTCTACGAGCTACAAACCGTTTTAAGGCTGCTATAAAGGCGTCCGATGTAGGATCTGAGACTAGTACCAGGTGAATGGCCTTAGTGGCCATGCATATAAATAAAGCAATATAAGCCTTTGACGTCGATTTTGAACGCTGCCCGCCATGACGTATAAGTACGGGACCGGCATAGTCGACTGCAGATTGAGAAAATGGCTTAGCAGGCGTAACCCGGGAAGGGGGCAATTGTCCTAATAATTGGCTTGCACCCCTGGCACGGAATCGAAAACAAGTGATACATTTGTGCATGTAGTAAACGAAGATGCTCGCTTTCTATGATTAATTTGCTGAGATGAGAGTGCGGGTGGAGTATGATTTGGTGTTTGCTCTCATAGGTAAGCTGGGAGTGCTGAAGGCGTCCTCCACGGGAAATATTACTGTCTTGTCCAGAAAGGGGTTAAGTGAAAGAATTCTACTATTATTAGGGATGCAGCGTTGTGTCTAAAGTTCCTTGATTTTGATGCTAAAGTGCGATTTCTGGGACTGGCGAATAAAAACCAAAATTGTACCATGTAACTCATGGGAAGTTAAAAAGGAAGTGTCCCTATCAGCTATGGGGAGCCTAGAGTTCCGAATGAATCGACGGCAGTACGAAAATACACGAAGGAGTTTTGAAAGCGAAGAGTAGTTTTCAAAATAACTAGACGTAGATGAAGCGACAATCAATGAGGTTTGGACGTGCTTACGTTGTTCCTGCTCAAGATCGAGATGAGTGCAGGGTGAATGGGCATCGAAGGCACTGGTGGGCCATGATGATGACTCATGGGCAGGGTTCTGCTTGAACTTGAGTTCCAGTGATTGACATCTGCGGATAGCTCCGGTAAGAGAATCGCCCAAATGAGAATTGTATACCTTGCGAGGTAGGGATACCACAAATCTACCATCACTATTGCAGAAAGTATTGGATACAAAATGACTTTCGCATTCCGAGTCCTCAACGGAGGGAGCACGAACAGCAACGTCCTCTAAATTCCAGAAGTCCTTTAGTTGCGAGGAAATAGCATTATTATCTTCACATGCTATGAATGATGAGACAGGTTTTGTCATGTCGACATTAAGGCTAAGTACACACGGGCGTAGCGTCGACGCGGGGTTACCGCTCGGCCAACGTTGAGCGGTAGTTCACACGAGCGGTGGTAGAGCACCGTCAACGCGGCGTTGCTATCCCCTCCACAGCATCAAGTCCGCTCCCGTCGGTCACCATTCTTCAAGTGCAATGGGGTTAGAATTGTATCAAAAGAAGAAGGTGGCATTTGCATACGTTGTTAATAGATACTTAATGAAAAAAAAATAGGCGGTTTTGGGTACATCCATTGGTTAGTGCTAGGCTTTTGAAAGGTGCATTCACGTCCCTATTCACTGATTTGTGCAACGATGAAGACAAATTTTTCAACTACTTTCGAATGAGTAGAAGATCATTTGATGAACTCTCCAGCAGAATCGGATATGTGATACGTTGCCGAGACACAAACTGAGACTTGCAGTCAATCCGGTGGAAATGTGTGCTGTAACACTGAGGTAAGTGCAATTTCACATTGTTTCTTCTTCCCTACAATATGCATATCTGTGCAAAATTATTAACTGTGCAAAATCTTTACTCGAACAAACAAAGTTAAAAAATTATTTTATAATTACGTTATTTTGTTATATTTCTCACGTCCATGTAATCCCTAATCTTGGGTTGTGCCAATCATTTTATAAACTTGCACGGATAACTTTGAATAGTGCTACTTTTATACATCATGTGTGGATTATAGCTAGAAATATCCATAAATTTACTGCAAACATAGTTAATACTTGTATAACTGATCATCATATGATAAGTTTAGTTGTAGGTTTAAAAAATTGTACCCAAAAAATGTACATCAAAAACAATACACAGAGAAATAATTTTTAAATAAATAATTTCAGATATGGCAGAACAATGACTGGTCTCCTATTTTAGCCGTAATTCATGCTCATATTGGCTTTCCATTAATTCCTTCTGTAATTAATGGCTTACAGGCCTTCTGTAATTGTCCTTCACATTCTTCCATTTTCCCTAAAACAGGAAAACAATTCAATCTCATTTTACGAAAATAATATTATTACATTAAGTTTTAAAGTTACATTAACACTACTAATGATAAATTACACGAGTTTTGTCTAATTTTAGATACCTTGGGAGTGGATGCACGATTAAAGAATTACACTATTCGTATAGGATCGGCTATTCAACTCTTTGTCAAATAATAAGGAAAACATGGTCGGCTATTTGGACAGTTCTACAAGATGAATGCTTTCCATCGTTCACAGAGGATATATGGAACGAAATATCTATGACGTTTCAACAGCAAGCAAATTTTCCAAACTGGTAGGGGGCGATTGATGGAAAGCACATCCGCATTTTGAAACCAGAAGACAGTGGATCGTTGTATTTTAAATATAAACACTATTTTTCAATCGTATTATTGGCAGTTGCTGATGCAAAATATAGATTTCTGTATGTAGATGTTGGTTCCTACGGCAAGGATTCTGATAGTTTCATATTTCAGAACTCTAGTCTCAACCGCAAGCTACAAAATAATGAGCTAAATATACCGAACGGTAATACACTTCCCGGAACACATCACCCAGTCATGCCTTATGTTTTTGTTGGTGACGAGGCATTTTCGTTGTCGCTGCATGTATTACGCCCGTATAGTGGCAAATATCTGGCTCATAAGAAAAGAATATTCAACTTCCGATTATCCCGAGCTAGAAGGTATGTCGAATGTTCTTTCGGAATTTGAAGCAACAAGTGGAGAATATTGCACAGACCCCTCAACGGAAACCTTGATTTAGCTTTAAGTATAGTCAAAGCTTGCTGCAGCCTACATAATTTTACGCTAAATAGGGACGCTTATAAATTTGAAGATACTTTTTTAACTATTGAGGGATTGCAAAACAGCAGGGAAAGGCCAGAAATTACACAAGGAGGAAACACCTTGAATGTAATGAGAAATACTTGGGCTGACTACTTTATAAGTGAAATAGGGAGATTTCTTCAAATTGTGGTTCAAATACTGCACAAATTTTTAACCAAGCTGCTCTTTTGGCGTGTTTGTCATGATATTTTTCACACTTTACGTCCCAAATTTCCCTGTATTTCTTCACTTCTTCGATCAAAAGTTCTATGTCCAATGATTCAGCCATGGATAAGAAAAATAAAACGAAAGAGAGCACGTCACAGAAAACCAAAATCGTCTGCGTCGACGCCCGTGTGTAGTCGTTCAATGCTGCCAATGTACTAGCACACCGCTCTCAACGGCGCGTCAACAGCGTTGCAGCAGTCCCAGCGGTGACAAAAACCAACGCAGAGCCAACGCTAGTCAACGCCGCGTTAACGCCCGACCGTGTGTACTAGCTAATCTTATTCTATGTACTGTTGAACCGCCGGGCGGTAACGCCGCGTCGACGCTACGCCCGTGTGTACCTAGCCTAAAGGGCAAGTTGCCCGCGAGAATAAATCCCAATTTTGTCTCCTGTATTATGGGAAAATGTGGGCTACGGATGAATTTGACAGGTTCAATTAATTGTAAATAATACTGGGCACCAAGCAATATGTCGATTTGCGAAGAAAAGTTCAGTTGCGGGTCAGCTAGGAATATGCCCTTTGGCAAATTTGGGGATGAGATATCAAATGATTCCGCAGGAAGATTATTCGTGATATTGGGAAGCACAGCGCAATGTACGTTCAAACTAAAATTCTTATAACGAGAATGCAACCTTACCCTAGTACTGAAATCAGCTTGAGATAATGAATTGTTTATACCGGTGATGGGTAATTGAGATTTAGTTAGTTTTAGACCCATGCGACGTGCGAAACTCATGGTGCAGAAGTTAGCTTGCGATCCTGAGTCTAATAAAATCCTTACTGGGTGCTTCCTACCGGCATGGTCAGTTGTCATGCAGAGAGCGGTGGATAATAAAATAGATTTGTTTGTTTGCAGTTTCAGTGAAAATTGATTGTTGCCTCTAACCGAGGGGTTATTGCTTGACATGTGGATCATTGTGTGGTGGCGTTTAGCACATGTCCTACAAGCAAATTTGGAAGGACAGTGCGCGAGATCATGGCCTGGACGTATGCAATTTAAACAGAGTTTGTTTAATTAAAATATTTTTTCGTTCCAGGGGAGATATAGCCACGAATTGTGGGCATTCAGATAGGCGGTGTCTACCTCTGCACAGCTGACAGATGTTGTTGCTGATATGAGAATGGAATGTCGACCTAGTAATATCAACCGGTTTAATAGCTTTGCGATAGGGAGTCTTATCGCTAACGTGTATTTTGCTTACTGTGCTGGTCGCGCCGCCGACGTTTTGCAATAATTGTCTTCTACTATTTAAACATTTGCTGTCATACCTGGCCCTTAATAGATCAATGGCTACCGCATAATTGTCATGGGTTATTGGGAGAGATTTTATTACATTTAAAGCTTCGTCTTTTAATGAAGAGTGTAAATAGTGTAATTTCTGAATGTCCGTCAGGTCAGTTCTGACGTGTAACCAGTTCCAAAAACATATTATAATAATGCTGCCAATCAATAATGCTGCCTGAGAAGCAGGGCAATTTAATTGGCTCTAACTGTATAGGGGAGGTTTTAATTGGTGTGACCTCAGCTTGAATCAATGATT
Organism: Magicicada septendecula; assembly: GCA_034769895.1. Classification (NCBI taxonomy): domain Eukaryota; kingdom Metazoa; phylum Arthropoda; class Insecta; order Hemiptera; family Cicadidae; genus Magicicada; species Magicicada septendecula. The sequence goes on from CM068367.1 coordinate 380,148,342, forward strand.
TTTTGTTCACCTCCTCTACTTGCTCTAATAAATGGTGTAACTTGCACTCAATATTACACAGATCATCCTCTGTTTGAACCCTGTCACTGACTGATGTTAAATCGGAATCATCAGCCTCAATTTGAGTCTGAATTTCGTCATACTTCGTGGACAATTCCATCAAATGGCGGAGTTTAATTTTTAAGGCATGGTGATCCCTTATGTCCGGATCAAAATTGTCAGCGAAGGTATTTCACACGGGATATAGAAGCCTTAATTGTACCCCGTTTTTTAATTAGCGCCTTCACATCAGCCATGACCGAAATGCAAAATGTGAATCGAAACCGATAACTAAATATAGAGCAGGTGAACAATTGTTGTAATTTGAATAATTTACTAAATCCTGATATGATGCAGGAGCCAGTGATCGGTATGCAACTTAATCTATTACTTACTATAATAGGTACTTATTTCCCTTAAAAAAAAATAGTTATGAAAGTTATTGAAAATATGAATCATTCAAAGTGACAATATACATATAGCCTTATCACATCACTTAAATTTCTGAATGTATTATAGTACAGCTGCGTAAATGAAAATACAAGTTTATGGCCACTTGACACTAATATCCGTTTATGTAAAAATTATTAATGATGTTATATTAAATGTTATTAAATCTGTGCTAAAATATTACTGACTTTGCTGTACATAAAAATTATACATGAAAAATTATAAAAAATGAAAGTTTATAGTCACGTGGATGGTGAATCCCGACGTGTTCAAGCTGGCTTCATTCCCGTTGTTTCAGTGGTGATCCTGTTCGGCAATCCTTAGAAGTTGGCGCCACTCTTGTTTCTGCTGGTCGGGTGACGCTTGAAGTTGTAGCTCTCCGTATAATTTTAAAGTTTTGGAATTTCGCTGCTGTAGGACAAATGATGATGTCTTGTAGTGTCTTGTTGTCTCAGAGTTGATGCTCTGCAGAATCTTGCAATGTCAAGTATGAAGTTTTTTTGAGGACAATGAAGCCGTGCAACGGCCAGCAATCTAACGTTTGAAAGTATTCGGGCTTGAACCAAACGTTGTTTGGGCCCATTAAATGAAATATATCTGAAATCTTAGTCCGAATCACGATTCGGATCCGGCCGTGGTGAACCAAAATGTTGCGTCTTAGACGCTCTCGAAGCAATCTTAAGTTGGTCTTAGAACGCTAGTTGTTGAGGTAGCTGGTAATAAGTGAAATAATGAAGTGGACTGTATATGTTTTTTGAGCTAAATTGTTTATTGAAAATTAATAAGAAATAGTTGCTGGCGCGTGCAGTTTAGCGCGGCATAAATGCCTAATAATTGAGATAGAAATTAAATACTGAAGGACATAATCGTGCGTAAAATGGCTTGGATAGCCTAAGTAACTATCGCATGTTGATCATGCTAGAATTTAGGAATAATGAAGATAATGTAGCCGCAGCTGGCGAACTGAGGCGAAGTGCCCGCTCGGAGTCTTGCAAGTAACTAAACTAATTTTGACTGCTGCTAGCCTGTATCAAACCGGCAGCAGATAGCGGGGATAAAAAATGACGTCACTGCACGCGACTGCAATGCGGTATTTTACAGTACAAAGTTTACATAAGTACAAAGTTTAACCACGATGAGTGTCGAAAGTATGAACAAACGATGGAGAACCGGCGATGGAAGAAAATGACTTGAGGAATAAGCAGAAACGGACGTTAGGATACAAGACACACGCGCTCTATAGAATACGCTGCATGAGCCGTATAGCATTTTCAGTACCTTTTTTAAAATAATTTGTTTTCAACATTCCCAAAAGGTCGTTGTTTTATCTTACTGACATTTTGACAGATTACAATCAAACCATTTCCTTATCCAAAACAAAAGTTATGACTTTCTGACGCAAATCATATTAGAACAAAGACTGTCATACAGGAATCGCCAATAGAACAGGTGCCATATTTCAAGTATCTAAGGTGCAGCATCACATATCAAGATGATTCCGAGAATGAAAGCAAAATTAGACTCTTCCAGTCGCTTTGTGCTGTATCATTAAACATTTAAATAAGAAAACAAGGAAAGAGACGCTATTGAAATATTATAATGTAATGGCCGTACCTCAACTACTGTATGGTAGTGAGACTTGGATTAGAAAGGCCAAAGATATATCTAGAATACAAGGAGCGGAAATGAGGTTTTTGAGGACTGTAAAGAGTTGCACTATGGGAGATCTTATCAGAAATGATCATATAAGAATGAAGCTAGGCATAGCTGAAAGCTTAAATGAGAAAATCTCCCGGTACAAAACGGAGTGGCGATTACACGCAGAGAGAATGGATCCAGCTAGATTTGCAAGAAGAGCCCTTGAATATTATGCAAGGGGGAAGAGAAGTGTTGTAAGACCCCGTAAGTGATAGTTGGATGACTTCCATTGAGACTGAACAGGTTACTAGCCTAAGCCGTAAAGGATAACGACGACGACGACATTCCCAAATACCGCAATAGCGTTAAGAATATCATTTGTACTAACGATATCAACTGCAGCTGCCAAAAGATCACACTTAAAATGCTATTTAAGATCGACTGTGGCTTGGAAACATTGAGACAGGAGACAGCCATGGGGTGGAAAATTAAAAATTGCACACGTAGGAACACGAACGCCTAGCGGATGTTGAGTAAGTTATATAATTAATATAAGGGTAAGAAAACATTTACTGTTTTAAATTTCTTTTTTTTTTGTACAACTAATGCTCTCCACTAGTCCAGTGACTCCTGTTAAGCGCTTTTGAACAATTTAATTAATAATCATCATCAAAATCATTACATCGTATTGAAACCAAACCATGTGATGAGCTGAATTGTTCAAAAGCGCTTAAGGAGAGATATCAGACTCGTCAAAGGCAACAAGTGGAGTCGTGCAGATCTATATAAAAGTCTACAATCTAATAATAAAAAGATCGCAGATTAAAAAAAAATCTTACATCAAAAATGTAAAATACAGTTCAGGACGCTTTAAAGAAAAGGGGATTATATAGAAAAAAATTAAGCTTGGGAGAAAAAACAAAAAACAATTATACGATTTTCTCTCAATAGGTCTACGGAATAAGGTTTTATAAAATCGTAGCGGCGAAAGGGGAATTTCTCTTAAGTGTTGGATGGATCCCCCCCCCCGTAAATCAACCCATATTTTATTACTGATTCAAGAGTCCCGTACTGCGTTACCTTCAGTCTCAATACGCAATGCAAAATAAATACACATATACATAAAGCGCTAAATAAAAAACAGCTGAACAACAATAACAATGAATATAAATTGGCCGTAACCACGGAAATAATAATCAAATTTTTTTTAATATTTCGAGCACGCTGGCAAGAAATTTGTAGTTTATCACATCGCCGGCTGTGACAACACAGGAACCCCCGGCTGCGACGAATACCGACCGGAAGAGGGACGTTGGACCCCAGGCGCCTCCAGAGGATTCTAGTAGAGAAGTCTGGTAGCCTCTGCAGAGTCGCGAAGACGGAGGACCCTGGGCGCCTACGAAGGGCTCCCGGACGGCAATCCCCTCCCCGAAATCCAGCGATGTACGACGTACGGCAGGGGATTACAACACTGACCTTGACACTACATAACCATCACATCACCGGCTGTGACAACACAAGAACCCCCGGCTGCGAAGAATACCGACCGGAAGAGGGACGTTGGACCCCAGGCGCCTCCAGAGGATTCTAGTAGAGAAGTCTGGTGGCCTCTGCAGAGTCGCGAAGACGGAGGACCCTGGGCGCCTACGAAGGGCTCCCGGACGGCAATCCCTCCCCGAAATCCAGCGATGTACGACGTACGGCAGGGGATTACAACACTGACCTTGACACTACATAACCATCACATCGCCGGCTGTGACAACACAGGAACCCCCGGCTGCGAAGAATACCGACCGGAAGAGGGACGTTGGACCCCAGGCGCCTCCAGAGGATTCTAGTAGAGAAGTCTGGTGGCCTCTGCAGAGTCGCGAAGACGGAGGACCCTGGGCGCCTACGAAGGGCTCCCGAACGGCAATCCCCTCCCCGAAATCCAGCGATATACGACGTACGGGAGGGGATTACACCACCGGTCTTGACATTACACTCCACCACTTCGGTTTCCGGATGTGACGAAAAATAACAGCACCGGACTTGTACTTCACCTATCAATAGTAAGTTCAATACTTTAAACAAACAGTACAATACTATACTATCAAACAATAAACTATTTGAATAAACTGAAGGGTGTGTTATCAAAATATTAATTGTTTGTACTCGTGGAATAACTCTGAATTTTCCATTGAATGGGTCTCCTAAATATTATTTCATTAAATGTCGTTTTATTGTGTTTCAGGCTGTGAATACTGGCGCCATCAGACTTTGACGAAACTATCAACTATCTGTGGAAGAATCAATAAAACAACACCATTATTTTTATTTATTTGTTGTCTTAATTAGAAGTTCAAAAACAAAAAATATACAAAATTCACATTACTATTGTTAATTTATTTATATTTTTAGGAACCCAAAAATCTATCCAGCAGATAGGGAGTATGTAACGAAAAATGTTATTAATGATTGCGAGCGTGGTTTTAAGTTGAAGAGAGGATAATTAACAATATAGGATGTAATCTGAGGTCTGAGAGCTCTGAAATTTAAAAAAAAAGTAGAAATAATGTTAAGATCAAACAACTGTGGTAGAGATTACAGTTTTTGAACTTGAATCACTTTAAGACACAAGTCATGATAACCGATCATCGCAGTTATAATTCAGACAAGAAATCAGGTTCAGCCAATAGGCCTATCAGTCAAGACAGGATACGTGAAGATGTAAACAAATTTATATAATTGCATTCACTAATGTCTTACAACCGAATTTGCGCTGTGTAATTAAAATAATATTAGCTAAAGCCTGAATAGCAACAATAAAGTATCAAACTTGTGGAGAATAGGTAGACAGAATTATGCAAACCAGAATACTGCAAATAATAGAAGACAACAAATTAAAGACATAATGGATAATGGACGCCTCAGATTATTTAAATAACTCTGTTCAATTTCAAAAGCAGACAAAGCTGACCAAAATGGTGACACTATAGTGGCCATTGAAATATCCAATTTTATGAAGATTTTTTAAGTAATGAAGATTTAACTTGGAATAAAAGAGAAAGTTGTCATATAATAAAAGTGTACATGCAAACAACAAGTGCTTTGGATAAAATAATTAAAGAAATACTTGGCACTTTAGAAGATTTATCATAAAAAATATATAAAACAAATTTTGTTAATCGTGATGCGTGAATTTAGTATAAAGGAAGAATAAATATCCAGCCGGCAGGAATTGTATATGACTACGTGATAACCTCATCATGGCATACCGCATTTCAGGTTGAGCAACAGCAACTCAACCGTCTATATTTTCAGAAGCACAGACGGTTTAGATGATTTTCATATCAACAGATTGTACGTCGGACAGTGGATATTTTTGTGAAGTCATTAAATATAAACTCGCAGATTATAGCACTTAATGTACTTTACACTATATTCTGAAAATCTAGGAGATCATTAACGGAAAGAATACTTACTGAAACAAATAGATGTGCGAAGAAGGAAGATGTCTTCAGTGTACGGAATCTCTCAGAGCAAGAACTGACGGATTAGTGAAGAAGACAAACGGGAAAACAATTTTTTTAAGTCTATGCTCACATTGCCACCTCCCTGGCTATGCTGCCCAGGGCGGCTGCCCCCTTGGTCCCCCCTAGCCTTGGTCCTTGGTCGCCTCTGCCTGCAGGCACAGTACAATATCAGTAGTCAGTACTGCAATTAATACTGCAAGTAGTCAGCACTACCTGCTGCAATTAAAAATAATGTTAATATAATTTAATGATTAAAATAAAATCATCTATGATTTTTAATTATTAAATTTTTAATGATTGAGTTTTTTTAGTGCTAAATATTTTATGTAATTTTTTCTGCAATGGAAATATTAATTTTTTAAAATGCTTATTTTGTGGATTTATTTAACATGATTTTAATTATTTCAACAGCCAAAGCAGCTTGCTCAATAAAACAGAGAAAAGGAAACATAAAATTTTAACTTTTAATCAGTTAATTTGATTTTCACTTTAAATTTAATCAGTTACTTTTTGCAAGCATTAACTTTAACTTTAACTCAGTTAATTTTTGGGGGCACTAACATTAACTTTAATCAGTTAAAAATTTTTATTAACTTTCCCAAGTCTGTATAGGTATAACTCTTGTACAGTACGTATAGGCCTCTAGCAACTTCAGAAATACTCAATGTATACTCAATACACCGATGATACACATAACACAATTTATCAGTACAACTTCTTTTGACAAAATGTCAATTTGTGGGAATTAATACGGTATTTAAACTGCATAGAAAATATGATTATTAATTAAACAGTTTCAGTATGTATTCTATATTGCTACTTGATAATATCCCGCGGGGTATTTACTTCATAAAGTCTTAACGGCGTTTTACTGTATTGCTTTACTTTAAATAAACAGCTAAGGTTAATAAACAATTTCCATTAAGTTATGCCTTTTTTTGAACACATTGTGGATCCCCCGTGGAATACGGTTATCCGTGGCGATCACGCCACGCAATTCCGCAGATAATCGGGAGTTTACTGTAGATTGATTTTAAATCTGTGTGTGTGTGTGTGTGTGTGTGTGTGTGTGTGTGATTTTTGTTGCTCTGTACATTACTAATTACTAAAAAGAGTAAAATCTTACGAATCGACTGAATGTAATTTTAATAAAATTTACAAGTGTAAATGAAACCGACTCAAATCCATTGGACATAATCAGTCGTCTGTTTTGAAAATGCTAGTCTCTGAATGACTAACAACTTTTCCCTTTACTGTGGTCTGTTTAGCATCACATCAACTTGCTTTGAGCGTTTCTCTAAACAAGTGTTTATGCAAATCTTATTCATGTTCATGTGCAAGTTTATTAACACGTTTACATTCACACTACACAACAACGCACGCATCGAGTGAAGTACTAACGATATTATCATTATGCCAGGAAATTTTAAGATTTTTTGCAAGTTACTGGAACTTGAAGTTCTTTTTCATTTTATAAAACTCTTGAAGTTTTTATGGTTCTACTTGCAAAATCAAACAATTTTGTCTATTTGACCCACTGTAAAATGTGTTATTCAAATGTGTCATCCGAAAAAAAAATTTCTAATATAGAAATCTTCCATGTGATGAAAGAAGCTGTCATCCTAAAGTTAGTAGTTCCGAGTTTTCTCAGAATTATGTTAAAATTATATTTCACACCATTCTTTTCAGTGAAGTCACAGGCCAAATGCATCAGTTCAGTTGTGGAACTACCACACAATATTTTTGCTAATAGTGCCACATGATCAGCGATTTGTTTTTCTTGTTCTGAAGAATATACAGATTCATGCGATTAAAGAAGACTTCGCCATATTATGAGCTTTTATTATGCCATGCAAAGTTGTTCAAGGAATGTTTAAACTCTGTGATACTTTATTCAATAAATTTTTATTTTGAACTGTTTAGTTTTTTTGAGACTTTCTTAGGACCACTTGGCTTTACGTAGTCTAACTAAATGATTGCACCATCTGAAAACCACACAGATGCTGGAGTTTGGTTTACATATTAATAAAATATTTTTATGGGCCAATATCTCCATGTGTTGATATTTCCCTACAGTGAAATGCGTCATTACCACATTCATATAATATGGTAGATTAGACTGCTGTAATTGACAAACTACTAGACAATAACTAGAGTTCAGCACCATCCATATGTGTCCAATACTCAGAAAGTGATATTGTACCACTTTCCTCACACACGTCATATACCCTACATATTGTAATGTATGTACATAGAATATACAAAGTTTGTACAGATTTGTATATAAACACACCTATCACAAAGATAATGTAATTAAACAGACAAATGATGGAACTATTGCATGAACTTTTTTTTTTAAAATTTTCTCAAAATGTGTTTCTTTTCACACATTCATCTATCACAGAAACCTAAACTATAATTCAAAGGACACTAGAGAATATAAATTTTAGTAAAGATTCAAAACCATTTGTTACAATAAACAAGCAAATTAAAAAAACCAAATGTCACAATGAACAACTTGTGTTTACATATGGTAAAACCTTAAAACATTATGAAACTACCATACAGTATTTCTTAGCTTAATGTACATTTTTTCTGGATTTTGCATCACTGCCTTGGCAAAGCAGTTTTCACACTACACACAGCAACTGCAAGAATCTGCTAAAGTCACCACGGCTGCATCTTCATCTAGATCCAGATTTCTCAAGACTGTACCCTGAGGCTCAAAAAAAAAAAACCTTCCTCTACGGTATAAAGTGACTACAGTATATCTCCACAACAACTCTAGACTCTTGTAGATGAAACCTAGAAGCCTAGAAGCCCTAAACTGCCTCAGATGTGAAGGCTCACAGCAGTGCAACAACTAAATAATAAGTTCAACCTTTTCCAACTTTCCAACTTGCATGCTAGTTTGCTGAAAAACATGATCACACACTACCAGAAGAAAGTGCCATTCATTAGGCCACAACCAGGACAGTGCATCCAATTCTGGGTACCTCTACCTATATGTTCATCTGTTTGTTTCAGAGCCTCACTATTCTACGGCCTTTCAATGGATGGACATATGTTTTTTGGCAATTTTGTGTTTATATGGAGCAAAAAATATTGTATGTATTACCTGACCGAGTCAACAAAACATGCAGGAAAAATGTGAACTGAGTTCAGAGACAAATGCGCAAGCGCGTCTCACCCAACCAAGCAGTTTACAGTCATACTCAAAAGTTTGTCATTTGAATATTTGAATGTATGTACTCCCAGCGGTGAATATCGTGAGGTCTAATATTTGTGCGTGTTCGTGTTACAGAGTTTGTCATTTGTATTTATATTTACTAATTGTGAGTATCATTGATCTGCAGTATAATTAATATTTGTGCGTGTTCCTGTTACAGAGTTTTTTCATTTGAATTTATATTTTTCCGGTACAAATTAGCCTGTGCGTTTTAATTTATTTCTCGCGGTATTATGTTTTAAAAAATAAGACAAAGTTATAGTTTTAGTGATATAGGCTAATTGTTTGAAAGACACTTGAATGCAACTTCTCAAGATACGCTTCTAAAAATTTCATCAAGGTAAGATTTTGTCCATAATTTATTAAAAGGTAATTTAATTCACAACCACGAATCAGTAGTGATAATAATTCTGTCTTTAATACTAACGAATAACACACAATAATTAGTATATGGGCATTAGCCAAACTGAGAATTACAGAAAACGTAAAAAGCAAAGTGTCATTACTTCATTGTTTACATCGAGTTTCAAATAAATACAATTATGACTTACTCAGTGATACTGATCATTGTTGTTTCGTACGTAAAACCTGTTCTGTTGGAGACAGAACAAAATCAGTCATTTTGTTTGAAATATTTCTCTTATATATCCTACCATAAAAACTATTATGAAAGTACCTTTGTAAATTGTCTTTGACAGAAATAACTCACCTGATCCACAACAATAACGCCCTACCCTTTACCAATATACCGTTATTGCTTTGTAAAATTAGCCACTTTGTTCAGACTTATTAATACCTACCGACTTGTCAACCTGTCCTTTGTAAAATATTAGATCTTATTGTTCATAACGTGCTGAAGTATCAGTAATAGGTAATTCATTATTTCCTATTATGAAACACTTATTTGTAAATTATATACTAAATAGAATAATATATATAATACTTTCACTTATAAACTTACTATTGTTACTTCCCAAACGTTTCAAGATGTTGTTTCTCTTCTTCAGTGGGTTGAGTACTAACTGTCGATTACAGAACTTATTAATACTAACGAATAACACACAATAATTAGTATATGGGCATTAGCCAAACTGATTCTGTAATCGACAGTTAGTACTCAACCCACTGAAGAAGAGAAACAACATCTTGAAACGTTTGGGAAGTAACAATAGTAAGTTCATAAGTGAAAGTATTATATATATTATTAAATTAATAAGTGAACGAAGAGGATGCAACAACAAGATAATTTTAAATAGAATAATACAGTGATAACTTTAAAGAATAATTAAAGTTCTCTATAGACTCATTAATTACATATTTTAATCCGATTTTAATTATTTCAAAAATCTAAGTACTTTACTCAATAAAAATAAAACAAAAAAGCAAAACAAAAATGGTTTAACTTTTAATCAGTTAATTTTGTTTTAACTTTAATCAGTTAGTTTTTGTAACTATTAACTGTAACTTTAACTTAGTTAGTTTGTTTGGACAGTAACTTTAACTTTGATCAGTTAAAAATTATTATGATCTTTCCCAAGTCTGTTTATAACGTGACATCGTGTTTATAACGTGGTACACACAATATCACGTTAGAAACTTGCAAATTGAATAGAAATTAAATTCACTTGTTCCACATAATTTCACTCGTTTATAGAACTACTATTTGTAATAGCAAAACCTTTCTCTACCAGCTAACGATTCATGTTGTAATTCGAAAAAATCATGAGCAAAAGTAACATAAATTTATACATGTACGAAGAGTACAAAAAAAATTAAACATTGAATAGCCTTATTGACATATTAAGCTCCAAACTGAAGTAACAATAATCCATTTATGTTGATCAACAACAGAGACACAACTAGTTATGGTTTACAGGTCAATACCTAATTGAAATTGTGGAGTTTATCGCTCATATTATTTATGTTTATGGTCATAAGTAATTTAATAATTTTTGAAACGGTGTAGAATAACAATTTTGACACCATATGCGTACAGTTTAAGTATTATAATTCTCTAACTTTAATTTTTGCACGAATAAATTATCTAGTCGCGTATGAGTAGTTTTACTTTGACTGTACAAACGTCAAGCAGCGTAAGCAGCGTAGCGGAACGTACTGAACCCCCACGCAACTGGCAGTGGCAGTGCTGCTACGCTTCCCCTCTCCAGATTCTATGTTAACGGAGCCATGTAGTACTTCATCTAAGACAGTCTGTTGGGCCTACTATCATATTTAGTAATAAAATTCTTACCTGTAAACAGTGGCGGCTCTAGCATAGGTCACATAGGTAGGCTGAAGGTGGGCCAGGTTATAAAATGGGTAGGCCTAATCTCGAGTTTGCTGGTATAAATTTGGAGTGTAAAATATAGTTTTATCAATGACAGAGACCCAAATTTGGATTGTAATTCCGATTGAATTTATATGTTTGTGTTGTGTGAATGTAGTTACTGTATATATTTATGTATATTGTTACATGACATTTTGCCATGCCATTTTAACATAAATATGCTTTAATAATCTTATCCAAAAGTACCAAGAAACATAAGAGTTTCAAGAAATAAGTAATTAAAGACTTAATTAAATATTGTTTATTTTATTGTTTAATTCATGATAACGAAGACTGTAATAATTATGTTTATCACAGTTAAAATAATGTCAATAATGATAAGTAAGGAGGACAATGTTAAGGAACTTACTTATGAAATTTTGTTTTATTTATAAAAACTGTAAATTTATAACTACCGGTAAGTTCTTACAGTAAGTTAAGGGGAATTGTTATATATTACTAAGAGTTATTAGTAATTAGTTTGGGTCACATTAATTAATATTATATATGATAGTGTTAGTAACACTAATGTTTATCTTAACAAGAAAGTACCAAAATAATAGTAATAGATTTTTGTAAAGCTAGGCATATTGAGCTTAGACATTTAAGGTATATGAATAAGAATTTCTATTAAAATGATAATGAACCAATGTCAGGTTATGTTATAGGATTACTAAATGTGTCAAATAAGTTTAATAAAATGAAAAGTACTAATAATAGATAAGTTTGGAACAAATAAAATAAAAAGTGTAAATTGATAACTCAAGAAAAATAGAAATAGTCAAAAGTGGTGTCAAAATAATCATCAGAAGATCAAAGAAACCAATAAAGTGAAGATCAAAGCTCTTATAAAAAAGGTATATCAGTTTAAAGAAAATGATAGATAAAATAGTAAGTGTTTGTTTATGTTAATGCTATGATATCACCAGGGTGACATAATATGTTACATTAGAAACCAATAGAAGAGCTGATATAGGCCTTAGCAACTAATATGTTATAATAAATGAAATAAGGATTGTATTATTGGATCTGAACGAGAAAGGTTGAATTAAACACCAGATAGTGATTAAATTAAATTATTATACATGTCATATCAGTGAACCTAAAATAAAAAGTTAAAGAATCCTCCTCATCCAGACTAAATAGAAGAAGGAAGTGCTACATTACTAGACAGAAGTAAACCAAGAAATATCTGAAGAAATACAATCAAATTACACAGGAAGAGAAGTATATTTTGATATATAATTAAACTGAACCATTCCATTATAAGCCTAGGTCATAGGTTTCAAAGACACTGATTATACTTTTAATAAGAACAATTTGGAACTTTTACTGAGAACATTATCAATGAATAATCAGTGTTTCATCAGAAGATCAAAGAAACCAATAAAGTGAAGATCAAAGCTCTTATAAAAAAGGTGTATCAGTTTAAAGAAAATGATAGATCTTACCATCAGTATGAAAAACTATTAGTGTAGTGTATTATAATAATATAAAGTGAACTAAGTCTAAAAAACTTTTAACTAAACATAACCTAAACACTGAACATTGTTACACTATTCATATAATCCTGTTAAGGTATTTTGTAATTATTTATAATCCCATGTATTTTGGTACTTTTCCTCTAATAACTGTTGTTTATATCGTAGTCAAAAGGACCTAACGTAACACAAATATATTTGTATTTTATTTAATAAATATAAATGTGATCCTTGAGATGAAGAATCTTTTAATGCTACTGCTGCCATACTGAGCAAATGTAAAGAACCGCCGGTTAGATTTCTGTTAATAATTATATTTGTTGTTTTAAAAAACAATTTAAAGAAAATAATAAAAGGATTTGAGTATAATAAATACAGATAAAAGGTTTGTTCGTTTCTTTATTTAATGAATACTAAATGTGTATGATATTATAAACTCTTGGATTTCGTTGTCCATGACGTGTCCGTTACTTAACTAAATATCACTATAATATTGACGACTCGGAACACAAAGTTTTTTATAAGTAAAAACGTAAAGTTTTACCTTACAGCCTAAACCGGCTTTCACCTATAGAAGGCTTCATCAGAGGCTGTCGTTAGTAGCGCTGCTCGTCTTGTTGTTGGCGACGGGAAAGTGTTTCGAAAGATTGAAGCTGTGTGTGTGTGGTGAGATGTGTTCGAATGATGCGTGCGATTTGAATTGTGTCTGTTCGTTTAGGATGTCGTTTTTATTTGTTTTTGTGTGTTTGTATATTTCTAATTGTTCTAGAGTGTCTAGTTTTCGGCCTTTTGTGTGTACGTGTAGTATGTTCATGTTATTGTCGATGTTTTTATATGTGTGGTTTGCTTCAATGAGGTGGTTTGCGAAGGTAGATTCTGTAGTGGTGTGCAGTGCTTTTGTGTGTTCAATGTATCTCTGTTTGAAGCTACGTCCTGTCTGGCCTATGTAGAATTTACTGCAATTTGAACAATTTAGTTTATATACACCGGGTAGATCGAATTTGTTTCGTGCTTTGGGCATGCGTTTTGATAGTGTGTGTTCTGTTTTGTTAGTAGTTTTGTAAGCGATTCTGTATCCTGCTTTTTTGAATTTGTGGGTAATTTTTTCTGTTTGTTTGTTGATGTATGTTAGTGTTATGAATTTGTTGTTTTCTGTCTTTGTCTGTTGTTTGTTTTGTGTTTTGTGTAAGAGTTTACTGACTATTGTTCTGTCATAACCGTTAGATTCTGCTAGATATTTTATCGTGTTTAGTTCGTCTTTGTAGTCTATTTCATCTAAGGGGATGTTGTTAAGTCTATGTATCATGGTTCTAAAAGCAGCTAGTTTGTGTTGTATTGGGTGATTGGAGGTGTTGTGTATTAGTGTGTCAGTTGTAGTTGGTTTTCTGTATATACTGAATTTGTGCCTGTGTTCTAGTTTTGTGATGGAGAGGTCTAAGAAGTTTATGGTATTGTTGTGTTCGTATTCGGCAGTGAAGGTTATGTTTTTTTAAAATTCAAATGTTATGTTTTTTTTTAACAATTAGAAATATACAAACACACAAAAACAAATAAAAACGACATCCTAAACGAACAGACACAATTCAAATCGCATGCATTATTCGAACACATCTCACCACACACACACAGCTTCAATCTTTCGAAACACTTTCCCGTCGCCAACAACAAGACGAGCAGCGCTACTAACGACAGCCTCTGATGAAGCCTTCTATAGGTGAAAGCCGGTTTAGGCTGTAAGGTAAAACTTTACGTTTTTACTTATAAAAAACTTTGTGTTCCGAGTCGTCAATATTATAGTGATATTTATATTATAAACACTATATCAGGGACTGTGAATTGGCATCATCAAATAGATTAAGTTGGCAACACTCTTCATTTGAAAGAAATGACGGACTATTCGAATCTGCTTTGATGAGCTTCAGTTATCACATTCATCTCTTAAAGAAAAGATTAAAAGAGATTTAATTATAGCATAAAGAAACCATATAATATTTTAATAATAATTAATATTTTACAAAATAAATTTTATTTGCAACCTGTCATTGCAAATTGGAGCTCAAAAAATATTACCCTGACCAGATACTCATCCCATAAACTATTAACAAGTATACACATTAAATAACCAAGATATAAGAAAGGTACAATTATTCAAGGTAAGGAATCAACACGTTACAGAATTGGCGATCCCAACAGTGAGGCTAAATAACCTGTAGTAACCAGATTACACGTTACAATATGTGTATTTTATTTACACAAAATGACAATATCTTAACTGACAATGTTTAAATCAGTGCTGACAAATAAAGTTGATAATTGATAGGCCACAACTGAATAGCTGAAATATTAAGCAAAATAAAATCTATGGATGCAAAATAGTAAACAGGCTTTTACTTACTTTTAAAACAGATTAATTCTTCGGTTGTTGTGATTAATCGCGAAATCATCACTGACTCTTTTCAAGTCAATGTTCTTGGTCAAAGTCCTTTCTATTGGAAGCACAGACAAATAGCTAAGACGTTCATCAGACATTGAATTTCATAAATTACTCTTTACACGTTGCATACACAAAAATGTTCTCTCAAATGATGCAGAAGAAGCTGGAATCATTTGTACAAGTCATTGAACACTAGTTTGTATTACTCTAACAACTTGAACAATGCAAGCAGACTCACAGTCTCCACTCCGGTTTGTTGTTCATGCCTTAGGATGAGATTTTTTAACATTTTTATTTCTGCCTCCAAAGAATCAGTGTTGCATGAATAATTTTGTGCCAACGGCATAAATATTTCTTTATCCAGGAACATTTTACTTTTGGGATTCAGACAAGTGATTCCTTTAATTATTGCAGAGTTTGAAATAAAACGTCTCTCAAGTTCGCTGTATATGTAGAATTTCATCAAATACCAGAGACTTGAAATCAGTTGGATGTACAGGTTTCAAGCTGTCTTTATTTGGCTAATTACAAACATATTCCACAAGATGTTTTGGTAACTTTCGAATTCTGCCAAGAGTAGAGGTATCTGTGAGAATATCAGAGCCTATTTTTGTTGCTACATCTACACTTTCTTTCCACACAGAAGTGAAACCTGTATCAGATTCATGCTTTTGGTTGAAAAGATCCCTTGTAGTTTCAACCAAATTGATCGCAGCAACAATATCACAATCTTTGCCATGGAGGAAATCAGATAGTGACTTGCATTCTTTCAACAAACGTGTGAACAGGCATAAATGAAAAACACAAGAAAAGTTCAACTTGGCACTGAATTCCAATGCTTCTGCAGCTCGTTCTGAATTTTCACTCTGGATATTTACTAGTGTTACAATAATAGCTTCAATTGTCTTCTTCACAGCCGAACATGAAGCGTACTGACAGGCCCATCGGGTGTCACTTAACTCTTTCCACTTTTCCTATCTTCATTTTCATTTGTATATCTATAAAAATTTGATGGACTGCCGACCCACTCATGAAAACATACACTGCCTGCAGGTCATAAAAAAATCGATAGCTGACTTGATCCCTCTACAACTACATGTTGCTACTATAATGAGATTCAATTTATGGTTCATACAGTGTGTGTGTAGATGGCTTGTGGAACTTAAAAGAGCTTGAACACCTGGACAAGAACCACTCATAACGACAGCTCCATCAAATGTTTGTGCAACACAGTAGTTTAAATCAACTCCACAGATTGCTAGTTTTTGTTTAACACAAATTAATAAAGAAGAAGCATCCAATTTTTTTGCAGGTTCCAAACCTAGACATATATATTCCCATCTAAATAGTAACGAATCACTATTCACAATTGCTCGATTTTTGAACAATCTTTTGACTCGACAACATTTTACTAAGAATTTCATTTTGAATACCATGATGAGTGTATTTTTCTCTTTTATATTCAATTTTTTTTAACACTTGGATCTTTTTCCCCTATAAGTTCCATTAATTCTAAAAAATTTCCCTTGTTTTCACTCTGTTTCAATTTATTATGACCTCTTTGAGCTATTCCTTGTAGAGCTGTGAACCAAAGTACATCAGCAATTGTTTCAATGTATCCTCTATTTTCTTGAACTTCAAGAGCATACGTTTCATCTAACAGAGCAGCAATTGATGCTTCCTCCCCAAACTTACTTTTCAAACTTTTGAAAGACTCCCAAGCAACTAAAGAATGTTTGTGGGATGAGCTGTTCTCATGCTGCTTAAAACCGGAATTAGATTATGTTGCTCTTTTCCAAATTAGTGTAACCTTCATTTACAAAACTAAGCAATTCGATTTAGTGCCTTGAGTTTGGGGACGAAAAAGTCGACAGGCAAAACAAAATGCAGCATCATTTATAATACTGTATTCAAGCCATGGGTGGATTTTGTACCAACCTGGCTGGAAATTCCTTTTACTATCTCCAAACTGGCGAAAAAGAAAATGTCATAATAGTGGTTGTTTTGTTTCATCAGTAGGTTTCGTAGCTATATCACTAATTGAATCTCCTGGTGCTACCGCTAAGTGTAGAAAATAAATCAGTACCTTTATTTTCACCGAGTTCTACTTCATTTTCTGACTGTTTTCCTTCATTCCCTACTTCCATATTATCATCATCGAACAAAATTGTTTCAGGTTCAGCTACTGATGTTACATCTACACGTGTAGACGTTGTAATCTCCTCTTCATTTGATTTAACAATTTTTTGTTATTCATTGCATGTGGTCTCCACGTTGCATTACTTAGGGCCTAATTGAGAATAGGTAGATACCTGATTATATTTTACTTCATGCAACTTCGGTCTTTAGGTACGACACGTTTTGGGCTCACAGTCAGACGAAAATCACTCGAGGCGAGCTCGTCAGTACATATAACATGCACATAAAAACACTGAATTCATTATATAGGTACTCATATCGTGCGAGAACACGATGTGCATCGTCGAGAAAATAAAAGGGTACTCAAGACGGTTTGAGTTCACTTTTATTTTCTCGACGATGCGCATTTTGTTCTCGCACGATATGAGTATATAATGAATTCAGTGTTTTTATGTGCGTGTTAATTGTTATGTACTGACGAGCTCATCTCGAGTGAGTTTCTGCTGAAGATGGGACTGTGAGCCCGAAACGCGTTGTACCTAACGTCCGAAGTTGCATGAAGGGAAATATAATCAGGTATCTACCTGTTATCAATTAATTTTTTGTTGCCGAATGAAGTAGTCCGAAATGCTAGGATGTTTTGCCATTTTTATTGTCACTTTTCCACATTCACTTTCAACAAGACGCACAATATTCTACACAAACGGTCAAACATGAAACACAGACCACTGTCATGACACGTTTTATTGTTTATATGCAAACTAACCTCAAACATATTAAAAACTACGTAACATAAAAACCGAAAGAATGAATCAAACATGAGAAAAACTGCTGTCCATATTAAAATAAAATTGGCAGTTAAACAAATTAACTCTCCTTATGCGAACCACAGACACAAAAATATAATCGTTGACTTAACGAAAACAGACCGAGAAACCAAGACTGACCGACTGACGGTTTGTGTACACTCTGACCCGTTGTTTGTTTGATGTTTCCTCCCGCACTCGGCAAGATCTTTTAGTTTTATTCTTATCACGTGGAAAACATATTTCTTGATGAATTTTATAAAAGACAGTTTGACTTTGACCTCTGAAATTTCTCCATCTTATCTGGGTGGGCCAAGAAAATTTTGGGTGGGCAAAATATTCTGTTACAAAGTTGACTGCTAAAAAATATAAAAATAAGAAAAGATAATCTTTGAAGAATACTAAAATGGAGAGGGAACACTTAAATTAAATAAATTAATTTACTAGCAGGGGGAATTCACAAAATTTTTATTAAATACTATATTATTGATTTAAATTATCTAAAAGTTTTTTTATTTTTTTTAAGGAGAAGGAGAAATGAATTTTATACACGAAGTGTGGTACTCCCATCTTAAGTAGATTATTCACTAAAAAAACCTTTCTCCATTGAACAAGCACTAGCCTGGGACTGTTTATCATACTACAAAATGAGGCCATTTTTCCCAGTGGGCTCACATCTACAGCAATCTACTCTATAGATACTCTAAGTATCTTTTCTTCACCCAGAGGATGCCCTCTACATAACGTGCCACATGGTTTGATTCCAGATGTTCTGCCTTCTTAGCATGGCTCCAACTATGTTATCTGGAGCTATCTATCCTATATCCACACCAGAGATACTCTTCTTGTGGCCTACCTATTACAGTTGAAGAAAGTGTGCTCTGCATTATCATCTATACCCGGGCAGTACAAGCAGTCTACAGACAAGGGTTTACCCATTTTATGGAGGTATGATTGGAAATATCCATGACCGTTCAGAAGCTGCATCAGGTAAAAACTGACCTCCTCAAGCTTTCTCTCAATCCAAATCAGCATTTTGAACAGCACTGTGGTCCAGTGCCATCTCATCTCCTCGTCCCAAGCTATTTGCCACCTTTCAGGGGTGAAGAGACTCTCTTGGTGTTTTGCCATCTCCTTACTCATCCTTCCTAAGGTTCACAGCTCTCCACTCTTTGACAAGAAGATCAATAGTGTAGCATGACAGATAATTCACTAAGTAATAATTCCATTCTGATCATAAATAAAATTAAACTACATTAACTCAAAGGAAAATTCAAAGGAAAATAATTAAATATCGAAGGAAAATACCACCATAAAGGAAAAAGTAAAATTAAATCATAATAACGCAACAAAAATTTATCAAGAAAATTAAATCCGAAGAAACTAAAATAAAATCAGGATAATACCCAGGTAGGATAGGAGTAGGTAATAAAGAAGATACCCCGAACCAACCAACGGACATAATAAAACCAACTTACCTTGGAAAACCCAAGAAGGAAGAAGTGAAGAAAAGAAGATGTAGGATGAGAGAACTACGAGGAATACCCATGAAAAACCTATTACTAACAATAACAAACCCCGAACCAAATTTTAATGTCACCCAAGAAAGTATAACACCCCTAAACCTCATAGAAATGTAAAATAATTATAAACAAAAGTGTTTAGTAGTGTAAATAGAAGTGCACCAACTAATGTTATTATATAATAAAATAAACAAATCTTCACAGTCCATTATAACTAAAAGTTTGGTCTTAGAATATTGTAAAACTCAAATATAAATCAGACCCAACAGTGTAAGTGAACCAGTGCAAGTGATTTCAATATAATAAACTTCAAGTAAAGGTGTAACGGATACTTTAACTAGGTACAATTAAATAACTTTAAGGTTTTATATAAATACAGAGATGACATATCATGAAGTATTATTATGAAAATATTTCTAAGATCATAGAAGAGGCCACCTGTTATCAAAAAACATTCTGTGAAATGTAAATGATAAAGAGAGCAGGTGGGGAATAATTACTGTGACAGGGATTAAAATGTAATACACCATATAAACAGAAAGGACTGCA
The DNA here is from genome assembly GCA_034769895.1 of Magicicada septendecula. Classification (NCBI taxonomy): domain Eukaryota; kingdom Metazoa; phylum Arthropoda; class Insecta; order Hemiptera; family Cicadidae; genus Magicicada; species Magicicada septendecula. The sequence goes on from CM068367.1 coordinate 380,168,471, forward strand.
ATCAAATTAAGTTTAAGAAAAAATAAAAAATAATGGCTAATTATGTTTGTGTTTAAAGCCTATGAACTCCACATTTCAAGGTGGGGTATAGAATAAGAATTATAATTAATATAAGAATGTTTATTATGTATAACAGTGTTCATACAGACTAAAATGTCTCTGTATGTATACCATATTAGTTTATAAAATGTGTGTTATGTATTTCTAAAAATAGTTAAAACTAAAATGTCTAACTTTAAAGACTAGTAATTAATTTTCAATGCTGTTTTAGTATTATGAGCATGAATACAATGCTACATGTTCCAATAGTTATATAAGGAGATTTTATTTAATATTGTGTTAACTTTAGAAAGTCAGAAGAGGTATAGAAATAGTATTATTCAAGAAACAGTAAATGTAAAACCATAAAATCTAGGCCAAATAGGAAATTCCAATAACATTATAATTGAGTAAGGAAGTTAAATAAACCAAGTAAACTAATGAGATTTATATAAGGTGAATAAATCACCAACTACTATAACTAAAACTATACTTTAAAAGAATAATATAAAAAGAGGTATAAAATTATTAAAAAATTTGCAAATGTAAAATCTAACAATTTCAGAGGAGGAATAGTAAAATCATGAATTATAACTAAAAGAATGATCAATTGATAAATTTGTAAGAAATTAAGGTAAGGTAAAAAGATTTATATCAATCTGAGATTCATTATAATCTTAATTTAAAATTTAAAAATTTTAGCCATCTTATGTGTTATAATTATTTATAACACATAAGATGGCTAAAATTTTGGACAACAACAGGAAGCAGATATTGAGCCTATATTTCCAAAATGACAGAAATATAGCAATTTTGACCAAAAACTTTATAAAGATGGACTATTGTATGTCAAATTAAGCAGAAGGAGTTAAAGAAACCAATTACGTATGTACTAATTCATGAAAGTAATCAATAACCAAAATATATTCTGATTATAATGTATTGTAATCACATGCATAGGAAGTGAATAATAATTGAAACAATACTTTTCTAATATTAACTTGGCAAGATATTTCAGAAGACGAAGGAAGTAGGACAGTTCTTAATTAACATTCGAAGTGAACGGTTGATTTAAGCTCGCGCTAAGAACCTATATAGCGAATACTTTAATGGTGTATACAAGTTAAGCCTATCATGCAGTGAAAAACCGAGAGTTACAGAAATTTGTATATTAACTTAAAATCAATGAACACAACCACTACAAACAGTGAAAACAATTAATACGGAACAGAATATAAGTGAAATAAACTAATAAAACTATAAAACACGAAATATAACATAACCAAACGAACTTCACATTTTTTGTCAGACACGTAGACAAAGTGAACACACCTAATACAAAACATTTAAAGTCAGTGAACACAGAACACTTAACCAGGACACCTCTAACAACACAATAGACATTATTCAATATTGCGGAAACGAGGAAGCAGTTGTGAAGGCATCTTTATTGTAAGAAATTTTCACTACGCCGATTCCAGTTTTACCGAACAGCGAGCAGCAGCCATTTTGAGAAATCCCATCGTGCAAAGCGTCCACCAGGAATGAGATCTGTCATCACGGCATTGGTTTGACTTTTCAGTTTTATAAACATTATATATAATAAACTAATTTTGTAATTATTAATTATTAAGATTTATATTGTGAATGTTATACTTTCTATACTTGCCCCTTCTCTGACTATTATAATTATAACCGTTCAAAGAACCATTCGAAAATATTTATATAATATAACCTGTATTGATAATTGATAACCCCTGTGAAAGAGTCGAGCTTTATCTAATAATCGATTTTAAATCGATATTCTAACAAATAATTGTCAATAAATAAGAATAATTCAACTATCTGGTTTTAATTTTATTTTACATGTTAATATAAGAGTTTTAATTAACCACAGGACTAACAGAAAGGCGACCATTACTCGAGGGGTGTAATATACTTGAGAAAGAAGAAAATCGCCAATCGATTAGTAAAGTGAGACAATCTTATTAACTCCAGATTTATTTACAATGAATCAGAAGCGAATTTATTGACACAAATAACTTAAAAACTTTAAAATTTCAACAAAACCTCATTACAAGAATATTTGTTAAATATTTACATTAAAACAAAACATTAAATTTTTTTTTGAAAATTTTAAAAATTAAATTAAAATTTTTTTTTACTTTTGTACAAGACAAAAGTTATATATTTGTAACCGCATATCGTGATTTGTTACAAATTGGCGTCCAACTGAAGGGCTTTAATTAGCGATTGAAGGACTACAATAACTTGCCCAATTGCTAGTACAAGCTTGGCAGCGGTTATACAGTCAAAGAAGGAAACAACATGCAACGTCGTGCAACTTCTAAGAAAAGGGCAGCAGAGGCCAAAAAGGAAATCGATATGGGAGACAAGGAGGCAACACCCGTGGAAATTGTAGAAACGTTATTACCCCCAGCAGAACAGAAACAACCGGAAATACCAACACAACCGGAGGAGGTCAATCTCCAGGGAAAGGAGGTAGAGAAAGCCAAGACAACAGAAGATAGTAAAATGGACAAAATAATGGAAATGTTCCTGCAAATGAGAAAGGACAACCAAGCAACAAAGGAGGAATTAAGCAAGAAAATGGATTCTACAAACGAAGAGTCGAATAAGAAAATGGAAGGAGTAAATAAAAAAAAAATCCAAGATGGAGGAGAACGGGAAGAAATTAGAGGAATTGAAGGAAGACAACCGATCCACAAAGGAAGAATTGGGCCGTAAGATTGAAAATACCAATAAGAGGATTGAGGAAACCAGCAAGAAGATGGAAGAGAAGATGGAAGAAAATAGTAAGAAGATGGAAGAGAACAATCGATCCTTGAGTCAGAAAATTGATAAAACTAATCAAAAGATGGAGGAAAACTATAAAAAGATGGACGAGAAACTGGATGAGAATAACCAACAATTAAGAAAAGAATTAAGAGAAGTCAACCAGGAGAACATGAACAAGGTAAACGAGAGAATAGAGTTGGCAAAGGAAGAGTTGAGTAGGAAAATCAATGACAATAAGAGATCCATAAATAAAAAATTGGAACAAGAGACAATAATAATAAACCAACAAATCAGGGAAGTTGACGAAAGATGTCGCCAAACTGAGAGTGAAGTACAGGAAGTCAGGGAAGTAGTAAATACCGAAATTACCCAGATTAAAGAACACCATAAGCAAAGTTCGAAAAAAACATAAAAGGAAACATGGGAGGAAATAAGTAAGGTGCATAACCAAGTTACAGAAAGGTGCGACGGGATGGAAGCGGTGATGACGAATATCACCGGGCAAGTGCGGCAGAGCCAGGAAGAGATGGAGGTAATCCGAAACCGACCAACTAACTTCACTAATTTCCCTATGAATGAGAATCGAGAATGGCTTAACTTTCGCCAGTACAAAAGGAAACCCATGGAGTTCTTGGCCCGGATAGAAGAGTATATTGCCAAACACAGGGGCAACAGATGGGTCAACAACCGGGAGTTATTAGACGAATCATTTTGGGAAATGACAGATCATTGGTGGATGGCCAACCGTAGTGATATCGAGGATTACCAGCAATTCAAGAGCTTATTTAAGGTGAAATACTGGTCTGAGACTACCCAAAATTTAATACGTGACATCTGTCACGGCCGTTACAAACAACAGGTGGGTAGCTCAATGACAGCATACTTCCTCGGCAAAGTATGTATGGCTAAGCATTTGGAACCAGCCATACCAGACGAATGCCTCATCAACAAATTATCATATCACTATGATGAAGAGGTAATTCGAGCAAGGAGAGGCAGCCAAATCAAGACCATACAGGCCATGACTGAACTTCTCGAAAATTACGAGAACGAAGAGTATTACCGACAAAGCCGGAGGAGGAATGATCGACCAGAACCCAGGAACCATCCGTATACCAACAACGGTACCAACAACAACAACAAAGGCTACCAGGGAAACCGCACCAATCCACCAAATAATAACAACAATAACAATAATAATAACAATAACCACGTTCAAGGTAATCAAGATAATAATAGAACGAATAATGGTTATCAGGGTAATAGAAACCAATATTACCCAAATCCCAACGTTAATAGTCAGAGAAACCCCAACTATAATAACACTGAACGTTATTATAATAATAGTCGTGGGTATCAACCAAATAATAACAATAGTAATAATAGGTTTTCCAGACCGAGGGTGAACTTCATACGAGCTGAAGACGGTCGCCAACGAAGGTACTACCATCAGCGACGCAACAGCTACCATGAATATAAGGATCGGCGAAGGAGCCGAGAACGTGACTATCCAAAGTATAGTCAGACTAGACGGAGTACCAGTCTAGCCAATACAGAACGGCAAACAAACCGCGAACAACCGTTGGATCATCGCACAGAGCGGCAGGGACCCACTCAAGGTCTCTCGACTGAAGCATCAATCAGTGCGACCCATACTAATAATGATGTCGAACATTTAAACGGGAGGAGGCAGTAATAAATCACCTAGACCCTTTACTGCTCCTATCTCCTGGGTATATAAACGAGTTGCAAAGAGCAACTGATACAAATAGTATTACAACAATAGGTTGCAATTATTTAAAAAACCTTCGACGCGAGCTATTGGAGGAGGACGATACTAGCCCCAACAATGATGTAAATAATGAAATAATACATATTGTAACGTAACAGAGTTGAGGTCCCCAACGTTACATAAAAAATTGAATTTAACATGGTCAAGGACCATACCCTGAATTAAGGTTGCTCAGTAGTTAAGGCATCTGAGAAGTACCTCAAGTCAAAAGAGGCAATAATTAATGTTGAATATAAAAAACCATACCAATTAATAGTTAAATATAATAAATTATGCTTGTTTTTATACTGTAACACGTTAATGTTCACAGAATATGTATGTTATGTTTTGAGTATGGTAAGAATGAACTGATGTTGTTTAATAGGAATACTTCATCAATGATTATGTTTGTATTTATGTTAAATTTGTCTATAGACAATCAAGTATAGTTACCTGTGTTAGGCATTATACTAAGTTTTAAGTATTGTCTAAATTTGAATAATGCTGTTGTTTTAATTAATGTTTGTAAACTTGGCCAGGAGGGCAATCAGTGTCTAAGGTTTGACAAGTAGTTCTGATAATTGTATTGTAAACTAATGAAGGGTTCCAGGACCAGTTAATTAATGTAATAAAGTAAACACCAGGAAATTAAAATTAATGTAATTAACCATTAACCAATAATTAATTGTACAGTAGGTCAGGTAAAAGAAAATTAAGTTAAAAAACCAAATAATGTTATAACGGTTGTAAGAAAACCTATAGGCCTAAATTCCATATTTGTGAAAGGAAATTAATACCTTTTTAAGAAGTCCAGTCCAATGAAACTATGGTAAAACATTTACTGTTTAAGAAGGAAGGTTAGGTGAGAATTTTAGGTAATTTAATATTATTCCAAGCATGGAGTATTTTATTGAAAAAGAGTAGTAATATTCTATAACTCTGGCTCTAGGATATCTAATTTCACCTAATGACAGAAAAAAGTGGTTGTTAAGGCAACTGAAATGGACATGAGTTGTTTATATTGAATCATTCGTTCTGATTGTTACAAGCTATTAAGTTGAGATGGGCAGATGCATTTAGAAAAATGAATAATAAATTCTGAAGAAAATATAAATCAAAATTAAAAAACCCTCTTTGAAACCTATTTATATCATAATACTGATGAGTAATAAACCTAAATAGACTTTCAAATTATAACTGAATACATTTAAAAAGAGTTGAAAACCCCTCACCTTATTCACCAGAATAATTCCGCTGGATTCGGTATTAAAACGATTTCCCTTATAACCAGAAGATCAGTTAAGAGAATTAAAGTACGAAACTAACGGAATTATTGAAAGGACAAGAAGACCTCGTTTGGCATAGTTAACCTTCACTTGCAGAAGAAGCTGGGATCCTATTTTCATTTTGCCGAGACCGACAACTAGCAAGATCATAGTAGAAGAACAGCGGTCTGAAGAATTCCTGAGAGCTTCCCAGTACACTCCACAATCAATTTTATTAAGGGCCAGAACACTTTTACTGGATGAAGATGAGTTAAGCTGAGTCTCGTCAACTGTTTACAGCCGTCCACGGCCAGTCGGAGTTTTCTTCGACTTGGTAAAAAAACAACCTATTTTAAATTCAATTTATTTAGAGTTAATAATTTTGTTTTGTAATACTTGAGTAACCTTAATTGTGCATTTTACCTGGCCTTACTAATGGTTCCCAGAACCTTACGAACTCTGGGATAAGAACTATTTATTGTTATTTTTCATTTGTATAAGTCAATGGAATTTGACTAATTTATAATCGATATATTTTTTGTGTGATCGATTTGATTATATTATTATTTTGGAGATCACGGGGACTGTGAATTAATAGATAAAATTAATAAAGGATCTTTATTGTATGAGATAATGTTTTGAAGTTATTGCAGAATAGATACTATATGTAGTGGGTGGAATAATTTACAATAAAAGGTTGATTTAAACCCGATGAACAGCTAACCTAGAAACACGATTATTGCAAATAACAGCGCCAAGTGCTTACAGCTGGTGGAACGGGAGATCGCTGAACTAGCGTGTTTTCAGTGCAAAATTTGAATAGAATTTCCTAACGTCGAGTGACTAGGGTTGACAAGAATATTCATTACATTCAGTTAATACACTATATATATCGTTAATATTACCCAACTACAGAATACTAAGTTAAACCTATATCGTAGTATGATTATAAGTTAAAAGAACATTATTATAATTATATTTGTCTAATAATATATTTTCAGGAGGTTTCATCAGTCACAACCGAAAGATATATTCATTAATAACAACTGTAAATTGACAGATTTACTTTTTGATTAAAAAAAGGTAACAACATAAGATTTGTTACAAATTGGCGCATACCAACGTGGAGCTTTGTCAAAACCCGAAACCTAAAATAAATCTTATTGATCCTGAGTAAAAAGTTTTGTTACAAATTGGCGCTCAATGAGTGGGCTTTAGTTAAGTAAAAAATCATATTAATTGTTACTTAACTTGAGCAGGCAACCATTAGAGGCACAGGAATGCATAATACCAGTGGCAGATCGAAGAAGGGGGTAGAAGAGAAGGAGAAGGAAGAAGGTGGACAGGAACGAGAGACAGAAACGTTTACGGACAGTGAAATGGAACAAACAATGGGTGATAAAGAAGAAACTGAAGCAATTATCACAGAGAAGGAAATAGTTGAAGAGGATGCCCAAGGGGACCAACCAGATAAAGCGGTAACCAGAGAAGTACCAAATTGGCAAGACATGATGAAATTTATGGCAGAACAATTTAAGGAACAGAATAAACAAACTAATGAACAATTTAGGAAACAGGAGGAAAACTCAAGGCAAACCAAGGAAGAATTAAACAAAAAATTCGAAGAAAATTCAGAAAAGCTGGAAAATAAAATAGACAGTATAAATGAAAATTCAGTAAAGCTGGAAAATAAAATAGACAGTATCAACGAAAACTCAAAGAAACAAAATGAAATTTTGAGTGAGAATTTGATCAAATTAATGAACGAGAAGTTTGACAGAAATAAAGAGGAAAATGATGAGAATAACCGGCTGATAAATGAAAGCTTAAACCAAATCAATGAAAGGTTTGATAGAAACGATGAGAGCTTAAGGCAGATTCAAGAAAATCACAAACAAATTGACGAGAAAATTGAAAATAATAATAAGGAATTACGGCAAATTATAAATGAACAAAATCAAGCGCTGAGGGAAGTTATCAATGAAAGGGTTACAAATGTCAATGAAACACTTAATAAAAGGGTAGATAATAATGAAAAGGAAGTAAGACAACAAGTAGCTGAAATTAAGGGGAGTCTGGAAAAGACAGATGAAACCATAGTACAACTTGCAATGGAAGTAGAGGCCAAAATTAATCGTGGGGAAAATACCAACAAAACTATGATAAATCAAGTACAATTAGAAACACAAGAGAAATTGGACGGGGTACAAATTAATCTAGCTGGGAGAATTGAATTGGTAAATAACAAAATGACACAAATAAAAACCCAAGTAGTTCAACATAAAGAGACTATAGAAAATATAAAAAATCAGGAAATAAGTAATATAAAGGAATCAATAGAGATTTTACAAAATAGACATATGTATCTAGCACATCACATAGCTCCTGAGCATAAAGATAATATCAATTTTAAAATTTATAGGGGAAATCCCATAGAATTCCTGGAGAGGAAAGATGAATGGTTTAACCGAATTAAAGTAACTCGATGGAACATAATAAAAAGTTATTTAGATGAATGTTTCAAAAGTATAAATGATAATTGGTGGTCGGCTGTCCGGAATGAACTTAGTGATTATGAGGAGTTTAAAAGGACTTTTAAGTCAAAATACTGGTCAGATTCTGTACAGAACATGATTAGAGATAACATTACTAACGGGAGATTTAATTTTAACCAGGAGCAGTCACCAACTACTTACTTTTTGGGAAAGGTATGTTTAGCGTGTCATTTGGAACCGTGGATACCAGAGGAGTGTTTGGTAAATAAATTGTCATACCATTTTGAAGAAGAGATAGTTCGTGCCAGACGCAGTGGACAAGTAAAGACCGTAGAAACAATGGAAACCTTATTAGCCAGTTACGAAATGGAAGACTATTATCAAAGGTCCCGACGGCAAGGTGAATATTACAACAATAGAAGGGAAGAGACAAATCAAGAGTCACATCCAGGAACAAATCGATTTAACAATAATAATTATCACTGAAGGGTGAATGACCAATTAATGAACAATCGTTATCGTAACAATTATTACCCAAGTAATCACTATACTAATCAGGAGAATAACAGATACAGAACAGGCCGCAGGAATTGGGACAATGGGAGAGAGTATTGGAACAATAATCGTGCCAACAACGACCAACGAAATCAACCCAATAATCGAAATCGAGAGGAGGATCTGCCTAGACACCAAGAAACCCATAGAGATTTTAGACCTGATGATGGCAACCCAGGAACCACTGCAAGGGACGATCGTCCGCAGGATAGGATGGAAAACTAAGTACAGCAGTGGAAGTATCTAGTAACCCCTCGCTGCTGGGATTGGAAGGGTATGTACAAGAGCATAAGGAAAATAATCAAATTATAAAAATTACAAGGAACAATTATTTAAAGGACATACGAAATGATTTAACGGAAGAAGTGTTACCGTCAGAAAATATAACTGACAATCAAATTATATACATTATGGCAGAATTGCAGGGAGTTATTACAGAGATAGTGATTGATACTGGCGCGAATGTGTCGCTACTGGACAAGGTAGAATATAACCGAATAAGGGAGAAGTATAAGAAAAATATACCAACATTACCAGTTAACAACATGGTTATTATAGGTGCTACTGGCAGACCAAATAAAACAATACGGCAGCAAGTAATGATGGAAGTATCTAGTGAAGGTAAAACTATCCCTATGGTGTTTATGGTAGCTCAAGGACTACCATTTAAAGCAATGCTAGGGTGTGATACGCTGCGGCGCCACTCAGCTATTATTAATATGGGCAGAGGAAAAATAACCCTGTACCATGAAAATGGAGAATGGTCAAGTGAAATAGTGGATCATAAAAATGCCACTCACCAAAGACATTCTTTTACTTTGATGCGTGATGATGAAGTGGAATATAAAGCACCTTTTGAGGAATTAACCTGTACTAAAGAGAATGAATGGAAGGAAAAATTGCAAGAGATTTATTTGTTTAAAACTGTCAATAATAATAATAGAGTAACACCTGAACAAAGGAATCAATTAATAAAGATTTATAACAGATATAAAAAAGTATTTTCGGATTTGCCAGGGAAAGCCAGGAATTTTATTTGTGACTTGTCATTTAAACAACCTATTAATTTTAACCGTAAATCATATCCTATACCCCAATCCCTAAAACCAGCAGTGAGAAGGGAAATACAGAGTATGATGGAACAGGACATAATTGAATATAGTTCATCACCATACACCAGCCCTATAGTAGCTATAAAGAAAAAGGATGGTACAGTACGTTTATGTTTGGACGCTAGGGAAATAAATTAAAATATAATCAATGATAGAACCTCACCAGGAGAAATTGAAGAGTTAATGAAGAAATTTAAGAATTGCAGATATATGAGCATTTGGGATGCTGTTTGTGGATACTGGCAGGTGGAGTTACATCCCAACAGTAGGAATTATGTTGCCTTTATATTTGAAGGTAGAAATTATCATTTTAAACGTCTTCCTTTTGGGTTAGTAAACTCTGTGGCGGTTTTTATTAAGTGCATGGACCAGGTTCTGGGTGAAGAAGTGTTAGCCTTCACAACAGTATATGTAGACGATATACTAGTAACTTCAACAACATGGGAGGAACATTGCCGACGTGTGGAAATGGTGTTAAGCAAGTTAGAAAGGAGCAACATTACATTGAAATTGAATAAGTTAAAATTAATAACAAATCAATTACAATTCTTAGGGTTCATACTCTCTGAAAATGGAATATCAACATCCCCTGAAAAAGTGGAAGCTATTCAAAACTTCCCCAAACCTAAAAATATTAGACAGCTACAATCATTCCTAGGAGTGTGCAACTATTACAGGAAATTCCAAAGGAATTACTCCCAATTAACAGCAAGATTTAAACACTTGCTGTCATCTAAACATTAATGGAAGTGGAAGGAGGAAGATGATGAGACATTCATTCTAATTAAAGAGAAATTTTTACAAAATATCATCCTGCGCCATCCTGATTTTGATAAACCATTTTTTATAAATTGTGACACCAGTGATGTGAGCCTGGGTGCTGAGCTATATCAGGAAGATCCAGAAGGAGACCACCAAGTAATAAGTTTTGCCAGTCGAGTCCTAAATCAATGTGAAAGAAATTACAGTGTCATGGAAAAAGAATTATTGAGTGTTGTATTTGGGTCGAAGATGGAAGTTAGAGATGTCCAATCGAGGAATTAAAACATACAAAACTTCAATTTATCATCCTAGTAGTAATCCAGCAGAAAGGGTACTCAGAGAGGTAGGACGAGTACTTCGTACTTATTGTTATGATAATCATAGTAAATGGAGTGAATTCTTACATGAAACCGAAACCTTTTTAAATATTGCTCATCACGAAACCATTGGTATTACACCATACCAGATGATGTTTTCAAAACCACCACCTCGATAAATTACCAATTTAATACCATTCCCTGAAGGACCTGAAGAAGAATTGGACCTTACCCATGTGTATAATAGACTACTTCACAAACTGGAAACTAGAAAGAAAAAACAAGACGCTACCCGGAAAAATATTATTAAATACACCATCAGAGAAAAATTTTTGATAAGAAATCGTCAGCAACCAAGCAGTTTCGAAGGAATAGCAAAGAAATTGTTGCTATTATATGTTGGACCTTTTATAATAAGCCAGGACAATCAGAACAATACTTACGTAGTATTGGATCCCGCAAATAATAGGGTGAAAGGTACATACAACTAGTCGGAAATAAAAAAGTATTATGAATAGGGGAACCAATTGGTCAGATACAAGTTGTGGGTTTATTTTTTTCTAAACTTTGTTAAGACAAAATAAACTTCTTTCGAAGGGGGGGGTGTTATGTAACGCAACAGAGTTGAGGTCCCCAACGTTACATTAAAAATTGAATGAAACCTGGTCAAGGACCATACCCTGAATTAAGGTTGCTCAGTAGTTAAGGCATCTGAGAAGTACCTCAAGTCAAAAGAGGCGATAATTAATGTTGAATATAAAAAACCATACCAATTAATAGTTAAATATAATAAATTATGCTTGTTTTTATACTGTAACATGTTAATTTTCACAGAATATGTATGTTAAAGTATGTTATGTTTTGAGTATGGTAAGAATGAACTGATGTTGTTTAATAGGAATACTTCATCAATGATTATGTTTGTATTTATGTTAAATTTGTCTATAGACAATCAAGTATAGTTACCTGTGTTATGCATTATACTAAGTTTTAAGTATTGTCTAAATTTGAATAATGCTGTTGTTTTAATTAATGTTTGTAAACTTGGCCAGGAGGGTAATCAGTGTCTAAGGTTTGACAAGTAGTTCTGATAATTGTATTGTAAACTAATGAAGGGTTCCAGGACCAGTTAATTAATGTAATAAAGTAAACACCAGGAAATTAAAATTAATGTAATTAACCATTAACCAATAATTAATTGTACAGTAGGTCAGGTAAAAGAAAATTAAGTTAAAAAACCAAATAATGTTATAACGGTTGTAAGAAAACCTATAGGCCTAAATTCCATATTTGTGAAAGGAAATTAATACCTTTTTAAGAAGTCCAGTCCAATGAAACTATGGTAAAACATTTACTGTTTAAGAAGGAAGGTTAGGTGAGAATTTTAGGTAATTTAATATTATTCCAAGCATGGAGTATTTTATTGAAAAAGAGTAGTAATATTCTATAACTCTGGCTCTAGGATATCTAATTTCACCTAATGACAGAAAAAAGTGGTTGTTAAGGCAACTGAAATGGACATGAGTTGTTTATATTGAATCATTCATTCTGATTGTTACAAGCTATTAAGTTGAGATGGGCAGATGCATTTAGAAAAATGAATAATAAATTCTGAAGAAAATATAAATCAAAATTAAAAAACCCTCTTTGAAACCTATTTATATCATAATACTGATGAGTAATAAACCTAAATAGACTTTCAAATTATAACTGAATACATTTAAAAAGAGTTGAAAACCCCTCACCTTATTCACCAGAATAATTCCGCTGGATTCGGTATTAAAACAATTTCCCCTATAACCAGAAGATCAGTTAAGAGAATTAAAGTACGAAACTAACGGAATTATTGAAAGGACAAGAAGACCTCGTTTGGCATAGTTAACCTTCACTTGCAGAAGAAGCTGGGATCCTATTTTCATTTTGCCGAGACCGACAACTAGCAAGATCATAGTAGAAGAACAGCGGTCTGAAGAATTCCTGAGAGCTTCCCAGTACACTCCACAATCAATTTTATTAAGGGCCAGAACACTTTTACTGGATGAAGATGAGTTAAGCTGAGTCTCGTCAACTGTTTACAGACGTCCACGGCCAGTCGGAGTTTTCGTCGACTTGGTAAAAAAATAACCTATTTTAAATTCAATTTATTTAGAGTTAATAATTTTGTTTTGTAATACTTGAGTAACCTTAATTGTGCATTTTACCTGGCCTTACTAATGGTTCCAAGAACCTTACGAACCCTGGGATAAGAACTATTTATTGTTATTTTTCATTTGTATAAGTCAATGGAATTTGACTAATTTATAATCGATATATTTTTTGTGTGATCGATTTGATTATATTATTATTTTGGAGATCACGGGGACTGTGAATTAATAGATAAAATTAATAAAGGATCTTTATTGTATGAGATAATGTTTTGAAGTTATTGCAGAATAGATACTATATGTAGTGGGTGGAATAATTTACAATAAAAGGTTGATTTAAACCCGATGAACAGCTAACCTAGAAACACGATTATTGCAAATAACAGCGCCAAGTGCTTACAGCTGGTGGAACGGGAGATCGCTGAACTAGCGTATTTTCAGTGCAAAATTTGAATAGAATTTCCTAACGTCGAGTGACTAGGGTTGACAAGAATATTCATTAGATTCAGTTAATACACTATATATATCGTTAATATTACCCAACTACAGAATACTAAGTTAAACCTATATCGTAGTATGATTATAAGTTAAAAGAACATTATTATAATTATATTTGTCTAATAATATATTTTCAGGAGGTTTCATCGGTCACAACCGAAAGATATATTCATTAATAACAACTGTAAATTGACAGATTTACTTTTTGATTAAAAAAAGGTAACCACATAAGATTTGTTACAAATTGGCCCATACCAACGTGGAGCTTGGTCAAAACCCGAAACCTAAAATAAATCTTATTGATCCTGAGTAAAAAGATTTGTTACAATATCAATGCGGAGGTAGAAGGAGTCCCCGCAAAATTAATGATCGATACTGGTCCAAATGTCTCTATAATTAGTACGACAGAGTTGGAGAGAATCCAAAGGGAATGTGGAAGAGTATTACTGACATTGCCGTTGAATAATATTATTTTACTAGGTGCCACCGGCCACCAAAACAAGACGATAAGAAGACAAGTTTCAGCCAACGTGATTAGCTGTGGTATAGCGATTGACATGGAATTCTTAGTGGCAACCGGGCTGCCGTTTAACATATTAGTGGGGTGCGATGTGCTCAGATGGAACTCCGCCATAATCGATCTACGCACGGAGAAAATATCACTTTTTACAAACGGACAAACTTGGACGACTGACTTGGTCGGTAGCGATACAGAAATTCCCAGCGATATCCACCAACAAATCCGTAAAATAAATTATATAAACAATACTCCTATGATTGAGCAGATAATAGACGATAACTCTAATGAGGATTTATGGTCCCAAGAGATCCAGGAAATCGGGGATTTCCGGGGCGGTATTACAAAGGAAAGGTTGCCAATACACCAAGTGGATAAATTAATAAACATATATGAACGATACCATTCAGTATTTTCTGACGAACCCGGTAAAGTCAAAAACTACCAGTGTACTCTACAATTTCGAGATACAGTGGACTTTAACCGGAAGTCATACCCCATCGCGCAATCACGAAAGGAAGCTGTAAGAGCTGAAATAAGAAAAATGTTTAACCGTGACATAATAGAGAGTAGCCAATCCCCATACACCAGTCCTATCGTGGCTATTCCTAAGAAAAACGGACAAGTCCGTCTTTGCCTAGATGCGCGAGAAATAAATAAGATGATCGTTAAGGACAGGACTTCGCCCGGTGAGATAGAAGAGATCTTAAAACGTTTCCACGGTACCAAGTAGGCTACTTTAGTACCTGGGACACGGTGTGCGGCTACTGGCAGGTGGAATTGCACCCACAGAGTCGCCAGTATCTGGCATTCATATTCGAAGGGCGTAACTACCAGTTTAAGAGACTGCCCTTCGGACTAGTGAATTCGGTCACCGTCTTTGTGCACTGCATGGACCAGATACTTGGCCAGGAAGCATTACAATTCACCACCGTATATGTAGATTATTTGCTTGTGACCTCAGAAACATGGGAGGAACACTGCTACCGTGTGGAACATGTGCTGAAGAAATTGGCTGCAAATAACATCACGCTCAAACTGGAAAAGTCTCAATTCATTGCCAAGGAAATTCAGTTCTTGGGCTTTAAATTAAATGACCAAGGAATCTCATCATCGGCCGAAAAGGTAGAAGCGATTCAGAAATTTCCGGCACCAAAGAATAGAAGGCAATTACAGTCATTCCTGGGACTTTGTAATTACTATCGCAAGTTCCAGGAAAAGTATTCTGAATTGACCACCAGATTTCAACCGCAACTGTCATCTAAAAATAAATGGATCTGGGGTATAGAGCAGAACGAGACCTTACAACTGATTAAAGAAAAATTTCTTGAACCCATAATACTTCGCCATCCAGATTTCGAAAAACCTTTCTTCCTAAATTGCGATGCCAGCGACATTAGCCTCGGCACAACGCTATATCAAGAGGATGAGGAGGGCGAACATCTCGTGATTTGCTTTGCAAGTAGAGCTTTAAACCAGTGCGAAAAGAACTACCACGTTACTGAGAAAGAACTGTTAAGTATAGTGTTCGCGTGTGGCATATTCCGCACCTACATCCTAGGTTACCCTGTTACCGTCCGGACTGACCATAAATCCATATCATTCCTAAGGAGATGCAAATTGATTCACGGAAGGTTGACCCGGTGGATACTTGTACTGCAAGAATACAATCTTAAGTGGGAGTACATCCCAGGAAAGAAGAATGTCGTTGCAGACGTATTATCACGTATTGACGTAGAAAAGCAAACATTCGAGGGAGAGAAAGAAAGTGTACTCAAGATATACCACATTCTTAGCACCAGAGCCGATCTAGCCACATTATTAACAAACCTGAGCACCCACCAACAATCAGACCCGAAATTAAGAAATATTAAGACTCAATTAGAAGCAGGGGACGAAACTATCGCCCGATATTATCAACTAAATAACGATATTTTATTCATTAAACCATCTTTAAGGAAGGAGACATGGAAGGTAATCATTCCAACCCATATCAAAAAGGAGATAATAATTAATTATCATATGCGATATGGGCATATGGGCGCCTTAAAGGTGATAAAGGCCCTGGAGGAGAGCTGCCACATGAAAAATGTCAACCGGAAGGTCCGGAAATATATAAAAGGTTGCCACATTTGCCAACTCGTTAAATCCAATAATGAGAAAAAGGAAGGCCAAATGATTCCTATAACATCACAGGCAAAGTTGGAAAAGGTATTCTTGGACATCTGTGGGCCATTTCCCTGCAGTGGCGGTCGTCACAGATATAAGTATCTGATAATCGTGATGGACAATTTCACTGAGTTCGTTAAGCTATACCCAGCAAATCGGGCAACTACTAATAAAATTCTCGGAATATTAACCGACCAGTACTTCCCAAACGTCGGAAAACCAGTTTCGATCATTACAAATCACGGAACCCAATTCAAGGGGAAAAAATGGCGGGATACCCTACTATCTATGGGTGTTCGTACTTACAAAACCTCGGTCTACCACCGAGCAGTAATCCGGCAGAGAGATTATTACGAGAAGTGGGGCGGATATTAAGCACCTACTGTCACAATCAACAGAGGAGGTGGCAAGACTATCTAGAGACCACAGAAGAATTCCTCAACTTGGCATACCACCCAGCCATAGGAATTACCCCATACTCCGCCATGTACGAGAAACAACCCCCACGAGAGATCGAAGAAATACTAGAGTTCCCAAGAGATAATATTTATATTTTTGACAAAATAAAATTTTACAACAAGGTGGCCGAAGACCAGGAGAAACGGCGAAACAAATATCAAAAGAGTAAGGGTAAATTAATAACCTATACAAGTGGAGAAAAGATATTATTGAAAAATCATGAATTACCTAGCTCACTGGAAGGAATAACAAAGAAATTGTTACTACTATACACTGGACCCTATATAGTCTCCATGGACAAAAACAATAATACTTATGAGATAAAGGAGATGGGTTCTGGTAAAATCAAAGGTGTATATAACCAGGCTTCCATGAAAAAATATCATGAGGAGTAATATTAAAAACTACAAAATTCAAAAAATGAAGTAAATTTACCTTACAAACAAGTATTTAAGAAAATCATTTTGAGATATCAAATAACAGAAGGAGAATTTTGAATTTAAAAACCACAAAATCCAAAAATATAGTAAGCACAACTTACTACCAGTATTTATGAAAACCATTTGAGATATAAACAAAAAAAAAGAGAATTTTGAAACAACTAAATTCTAAAATAAAGTAAGATCACCTTACTACAAGATATTTATGAAACCATTATAAAAACAAAAAAGAGAATTTTGAAAAAACAAAAAATTCTAAAATTATGGTAAGCACAACTTACTGACCAAATATTTATGAAAAAACTATTGTGGAATAAAAAGAAAGAATTTTGAATACAAAAAAAATTTTCAAAAATTAAGTAAGAACACCTTACTGACAAACTATTTATGAAAAAACTATTTTGGAACAAAAAGAAAAGAATTTGGTTAAAGTCAACAAAATTCAAATATATTGTAATATCAAATTACAAACAAAGTATTTATGGAAAATATTTATGATAAATAAAAGAAAAAGAATTTAGAATAAAACAAATCAATTCTAAAATATATAGTAATGTCAAATTACAACCAATGATAAATAAAAACTTTCTATGAAATTAAAGAAAAGGAAATAAGACCCACTGATACGATTAAATGAATAAACTTGTGTTGAAATAAAAATAATAACACTTTGAAGTAATACAAAGAGAAACAATTACCACATTAATATGATAATTAAAGAATTCATTTGAATAAAAAATCAGAGAGAAGTAATTTGTGAAAAAGAACAAAATATATAAATGTAATTAAATAAATCAATAATGAGTATGATCATGAAATAAATGTCGAGTGTAATAAAGACAATTAAGTGCTAGAACATGGAACTAGTGGAATTAATAAAAACTAAGAAACGAACAAAAAATATCATAAAATATATGCTACCAATAAACAGAAGCAGATTGCAATAAAAACCAGAGAAGAATAAAGAATTAATAACAAAACCTTTATATTTGATAAACAATGATAATTATATTAATAAAAGAGCTTCCCAACATAATAAGTAAATGAGATAACAATAAAGCTAACAAGTCAGAAGAATAACTGAGATAGGAATATTAACAGATCTGAGCAATATACGAAGTGAAGTATCCAAAGATATTTTTTAAATAGTCATAAAGTGGACTATTCTTAAATAATTTTTTTGTAACTGTATGTAGATAAATCCAGCAGTATTAATATGTTTTTGAGCAGAGATGATTTGCCTCTGTACTCAAAAAGAAGTGAAGTATTGGCCAGCAGAGTATGTAGCCTACAGTGCCTCTCTGAACTGCCCCAGCTCACGTGTTAGGGAATGATAGGGAATAAATATCCCAGGGATAAAACACCAAGTTAAGAAAATGAAAATAAAATAATAAAAATGAAACTCAGATGACTATTACTATCAAGGAAGATCACGTAAGAATAAAATAAATGTAAGCTCGAATATGTATAAGAGAATTTAGAAATGGAAGGAAGTCAAGAATAATAAAAAATATAATAGTTATCATAAGCAATTATTTCAGACAAACCAAGTATAGTCTGAACTAATCACTTCTGGAGGAGGGCAATCTGTAGCATGACAGATAATCCACTAAGTAATAATTCCATTCTGATCATAAATAAAATTAAATTACATTAACTCAAAGGAAAATTCAAAGGAAATAATTAAATATGGAAGGAAAATACCACCATAAAGGAAAAAGTAAAATTAAATCATAAAAACGCAACAAAAATGTATCAAGAAAATTAAATCCGAAGAAACTAAAATAAAATCAGGATAATACCCAGGTAGGATAGGAGCAGGTAATAAAGAAGATACCCCGAACCAACCAATGGACATAATAAAACCAACTTACCTTGGAAAACCCAAGAAGGAAGAAGTGAAGAAAAGAAGATGTATGATGGGAGAACTACGAGGAATACCCATGAAAAACCTATTACTAACAATATCAAACCCCGAACCAAATTTTAATGTCACCCAAGAAAGTATAACACCCCTAAAACTCATAGAAATGTAAAATAATTATAAACAAAAGTGTTTAGTAGTGTAAATAGAAGTGCACCAACTAAAGTTATTATATAATAAAATAAACAAATCTTCACAGTCCATTATAACTAAAAGTTTGGTCTTAGAATATTGTAAAACTCAAATATAAATCAGACCCAACAGTGTAAGTGAACCAGTGCAAGTGATTTCAATATTGCTACGACAGCTGCACAGAACAATCTACGCGTTTATCGAATGCGCCAGAAAGATCTCGACGTAAGCGTGTGGTGTACGTGCTACTAGACGCATTTTGCGAGAATTTTCTCGACTGTGCCAGGCTTCGCTCGGGCGCTCGGACTGTGTCAAGGCCGTAGCAATTACGTAGTTCGCGAGAGATAAGACGCAGTTTGGAAGCTTCTGGTGTGTGAGCGTAACTATAAATACATAGCGTCGCGGCGTTAGTTTTCAGTTCAATGCGAGATTTTTGACTGTGCGGTTCGAGAGTATTAGTGCGATATATTTACAGAGCGGTTCGGGTTATTACTGTGTACGTGCAAGTAGTTAGTAGTGAAGTGTTGCGTTTTATATTCGGACGGTATAATTGTAATACAGTTGAGTTTTAATATTAGTGGACATTTTATTGCGTATGAACAATTTTCATTTGATTTGTTGTAGACACTGTGTTGTTAATTACGAACTGTTTTACTATAACAATTAAAGGTGTGATTAGTGACTTGATTGGTGTCTTGTAATTATTTTGTTTCCACTGTACCTACGACGATCGAGTAGACCGTCGTAAGAATATAATAAACTTCAAGTAAATGTGTAACGGATACTTTAACTAGGTACAATTAAATAACTTTAAGGTTTTATATAAATACAGAGATGACATATCATAAAGTATTATTATGAAAATATTTCTAAAGGCATAGAAGAGGCCACCTGTTGTCAAAAAACATTCTGTGAAATGTAAATGATAAAGAGAGCAGGTGGGGAATAATTACTGTGACAGGGATTAAAATGTAATACACCATATAAACAGAAAGGACTGCAATCAAATTAAGTTTAAGAAAAAATAAAAATTAAAGGGCTAATTATGTTTGTGTTTAAAGCCTATGAACTCCACATTTCAAGGTGGGGTATAGAATAAGAATTATAATTAATATAAGAATGCTTATTATGTATAACAGTGTTCATACAGACTAAAATGTCTCTGTATGTATACCATATTAGTTTATAAAATGTGTGTTATGTATTTCTAAAAATAGTTAAAACTAAAATGTCTAACTTTAAAGACTAGTAATTAATTTTCAATGTTGTTTTAGTATTATGAGCATGAATACAATGCTACATGTTCCAATAGTTATATAAGGAGATTTTATTTAATATTGTGTTAACTTTAGAAAGTCAGAAGAGGTATAGAAATAGTATTATTCAAGAAACAGTAAATGTAAAACCATAAAATCTAGGCCAAATAGGAAATTCCAATAACATTATAATTGAGTAAGGACGTTAAATAAACCAAGTAAACTAATGAGATTTATATAAGGTGAATAAATCACCAACTACTATAACTAAAACTATACTTTAAAAGAATAATATAAAAAGAGGTATAAACTTATTAAAAAATTTGCAAATGTAAAATCTAACAATTTCAGAGGAGGAATAGTAAAATCATGAATTATAACTAAAAGAATGATCAATTGATAAATTTGTAAGAAATTAAGGACGGTAAAAATATATATCAATCTAAGATTCATTATAATCATAAGCACTGATACAGCTTTAGCAGCCTTATCAGCCATATGGCATATCTGGTGGAAGGAACTCATCTTCATATCAATTAAAACTCTGAGCTATTTGGCCACAGGCTTCATCTCAACGATCACGTCTCCGACTTGAAGAGGCAAGATGATTGGAATCCTCTTCTTGGTCAGGATTTCAACCTAGTCTTGTTCAATGCCAATAACTGTCTGTGTGCTGCCATCCAACTGCTGACATTCCGCATAACTTTACTTAGTTTGAGCTGTGGCAGGTCAATAGACCGATGATGAATACAACCACATCTTCAGGTGTATCTGGCCAGATACATTTCCTTGGGCATCTCTATTCACAGCAGACCATCATAGGCCACATTCCCTAGAACCAATACCTGGGCTGTTCCAGATGTGACCGTCATTCTCTGCTGCCCTTCCTTTGTGTACAGTAGGACACAATCCTTCAGGTAGTCATCCAGCATCTCCAAGAGGTACCCAGGAATGTGAAATGACTGAGGGAGTGCTTCCAAAATACCGCACCACCTTGCAGAGTTAAAGGCATTTATTGGAGTAGCATCATCCAACAAGAGAAATGACTGGTAGCCTTCTGCTCTTCTAACAGCTTTGGACACCTCCATAATCACGTCATTTGTGGACTTCCCAGCTCTAAAACCATACTGCCTTGGTGAAAGATCACCAGCGGCTTGTTTTGCTGTCTTCAGCCTCATCCAAATAAGCCTTTCAAACACCTTTCCCACTGTGTCCAACATGCACAGTGGGTGATAAGAGGAAGGAAACTCTGGGATGTCCTTTTCTTTGGTGATAAGCATGAGACAGGAAAGCATAAGCAGTAGAAAGGAAAGACCCCCATATTCAAGCATACATTATACATTTTAAGTAGCAGGTCCAGAGCGTGTTGGAAGACTGCCATCAGGACCTCATTTGTAATCCTGTCTTGACCAGTACTGTTTTACTGATTAGCTTGGAGACAGCCATTTCAAGTTCCTCTAAAGAAAAGAGTCTTAACACACTGACATCTCTCAGATCAAGCCTACCTCACTCTGGATGAATGGGGGACAGAGCCAACACTATTCTCTCCATGGGGATAAATGACTTCAGGGCACCCAGTTTTTGGATCACCAGCTTGTATCCCAGCCCTCAGTGTTAATGTCTTTTCCCAGCTATCTCCAGCAGCGAGCCTTACTTTGGTTTGTGGTTCATCAGAGTGCCTTCCTCATATTTTTATGCTCTGAGGATTTTAGGTTTGCTTCAGCTTTGCCCCTGGCATGTTTTGCTTCCCATCAGTGCTTGAGGCATCTCCTGTGCAAAATAGTGAACTATTGCATCCACCAGTAAGCAGAATGCTTCCCACGACAAGGTTTCTTCTGCGGCATGGAAGCTTCGCAAGCTGCTGTGGACAGTGAGGCAGTAGAGGCAACAAGTGCCTCAGCTGTAGTCCTTCTATCCACCAGTAGCCCCTCTGTGGCATCTGGGACTTTCACCAGAACCTCAGAAAACTTTACACTCTACGTTCTCTCACTATTCTACTTGGGCACCCTCTCCTGATACTCTGACTGCTGTTTAAGTCCATCAAGAATTTTGAAGACATCACACTGTTGGCCACTGCCAGAGTAATAACCAAGTACTCTCCAGTTTTTCACTAGCAGCGCTAGTGCCTCTAAACCAAAAAACCAAAAGCGTCATCGGGAATAGTTACAGCGTACCCTGGGGTACTCACCCCTACTCAAGTGCCTTCCCATTAAAGTCCCCCCCACACACACACACTCACCATGTTTCCCAAAGTACTCTGGATCATGCCTTCTAGGCTGTCTAGGTTGTTTCAGAAGTTGTTTATGGACTCATTGGGTGTGAAGTAAGAGCTAAAATAAGTTACCACTCCACGTTTTACCCAAATGAACAATTGAACGTTTTACCCTCTCCTTGACCACGGTTTTCTGCTTGCGCTTTTCCTGGTTCCACAACCCAGACAGCCAGGTACTAAGGAGATCAGGGTACCAGTTCAGTGATTCCCAATCCCAATATTGTTCACTTAGGAGCAGTACAACAACTTTCCTTTCATGTGGCAGCTGATAAAGAAGACATTGGCAGTCTTACTCCTATTCACGTTACCCTGTAGGACATGGGTCATTTAAAAGGGCCTTTCTTAGTCTTCTCTAATGGATCTTGAAAGACCTTACACTTCCCTGAATCCTGAATATGGGTCAGACCTTGTGCTTGCTGTCTCGGCACTCGTAGCATAGGCTACTCCTATCAGTGCATCCATAACTCCTAGCTATGTGCCCATATCCAAGACAGCTGAGCATCTCTGGAGCACAATTCTCCTTCATATCCTACAGGACACCCAGCCAATCTTAACCTTCCCTTGATTAAGAAAGTTTCCATCTGCTGTTTCTGCAAGGTCCACAATGGCAATTTGCTGTCCTCTAGGGTTTTCGGGTTTAAGCCTACTTTGACCTCTCCCAGATGTGGAAAGTCACACTTAACAGCCTTTCCAACTTCTTCCTTGTCAGCGAGGCTAACTAGGTTCCTAATTTCTAATGTGCATCTGGGTTCAAGGGCAGAAATGACTGCCTTCTCCCCCCAAGATACTTCAAATTCCCTCACAGAATGTCTCACTATTTTTAATCTTGGCACCCAGCTCCAGCATGATGCCACTAAATCTGTTCTGTGTTCTGCTGGATAGACTGAATCCTGAATCTCAGTCTCTGAATCCTCCTGTTTTGCCCTCTTATGACGTTCAGACAGAACCTCAACGTAAGACTGGCCTTGTACTAGTTTTATCAGAAGCGCCTCAGGCCTGGGTTTTATCCACTTCTTCTTGGCAGAGACCTTCTCTCTCGTGTCAAGGATATCTGCCGGTTTGAATGAGGAAGTCTGCTGCTGCTTTGTTCTTGCCTTGTTTTTGCTTGCCTTTTTACCCACTTGGAGACAATGGTAGACCATTCAGGGCAGTGATCTTCAATACCCATCCTCTTCTCCTTCTTTTGCTCTAGTGGACTTGAAGCAACTCTCTTGCTCCTAGCAACATAAGCAGACTCCAGTAAAGGAAATAAATGGCGGCTCTTACAGATAGAGCCTGTGCTACACTCAATCACTGTCCACCCACTTCTGAAGCTGCTGAAGGGAAACCTTCCAAAGGGCTTGCATAGACCCAATGGTATCCAGGGAACCTTCGAGGTGGACAATGCCATTCTTGATATCAACAATGACTTTTTTCTGATGACATGTTGCCCCCTTCATCTTCTCAATGATATTTTTCATCTTGTGAAGCCCTCTATCACGCCATTTCAATAGCTTTCTCCTCTGACAAAATCAAGGGTGTTACAGGGACCTTGCAAGCATGGTAGTGGAGACTCTGGAGTCATGGAGACCATTGTGGGTTTCTGTAGCAAACACAGGTTCAGAGCTAGAATTCTGACCTGGCATTTTCTATTCTATCCCGGGATCCTCTTCTAACACCACTGCAGCTAGGTGATGTTCTCTGCAGCTTACTGCTTTTTCAAAAGAGGTCAACTTCCCCATCATTTTCAGCTTCTTTCAGGTTTGTCCTTTGCAAACCTGGTGCATTTTACTCGGTACATGTTGTGCCAAGGAAGCCAAGTAATCTGCCCCCAAGGCATTGCGGTCAAAGGATAATGATGTCCCAGAATCCACTTGCTCAACTCTGACAGATGCCAGTAGTGGGGAGCCATCCCCTGGCTCATAAGATTTTGTTCTTAGGTAATTCCATAGTGTATTTTTTATTCAGGGTACCTTCCCCTGGTGATTTTTGGCACACCAGCCAAAAGAAGACAAGAAAGTAATAGGAAACTAAAGATCCGTATCCCTTGAATACTCTAATAGCATCAGGGTCAGAAGAAAACAAGACTTGATCAAGGAAGACCAACAGAACAGCTAAAGGAAAATGACCATAGGCTTAAGCAAAGTGAGAGTCTGGTGCAGGTACCCTGGGCTTGCCACACCCATACTCACATGATGTAAGCCACTGGGGAGATCTATAGTGTTTTAATAGAATACGTATCTTATATATGTTAAAATTTGGACAGTGCAGTAGACCACACAATTTCTATGCTTGAAGTTAATAATGACCCTAAATGTTTCTGATCTGTTTTTAAACTTTTTTTTTGTAAAAGAAACAAATGCAATTAACAAATGTAGGACCACATAAATACTTATTAAAATTCTGTGATCTACTAATTCTTTTCACTGTTTTTTTAATTATTTCTGTTTGTGTAAGATGGATTTGATTGAAAAGCTGAAATTACAATAAAACTTGTTTTTACTAATAACCATAAGTGTTTACACACACACACACACACACACACACACACACACACACACACACACACACACACACACACACACGTCTATATATTATTTGCATGTGTCTCTTGCATATGTGTTTATGCTAATGATTATACAAAAGCACTGGCATTCACTATACAAATAGGATTAATTAATTGATACATGTCTACTAACTTCATATGTGGATGAAGTGATCATGTGTGCTGGACTAAATGATTCTAAATAATAATTAATGCAATTGTTAGTTTAATTAAGAATATACATAATTAATGGATACAAATGATGATTAATACATTGCAGTAATATTACATGAGTTACTGCTTGAATAAATGTTTTGTCAAACATAATATACAAGTTTCAAACTAACAAAAGCATTGATTATAAACTGACAGAAAACACAGAGAATTTTTAATGTAAAGACTTCAATGCTGATCTAACCTTCATATGTAAAGCTTCGTACAGACCTGAACATTGCGCTGAACGACAAACAGAACAACAAACCGAATATCAAACAGAACACCAGTTTGGACGGGGCCACGAACGCATTTGCAAACAGATTTGCAAATCCTACCCATTCGTGTTCGTGCGCTCGGTCGATCCATCAGTTGTTGGTTTTTTTTTATACATCAAAGGGAAAGCGTGCGAATGTGTTTGCAGGTTTGGACGGGACCACAAACAAAACGGCGAATGTACGGAGAACACAGTAAGGTTTATTCCTGTGTTTTATTGTTTTTATTTATTATTATTATTATACTTTATTATTTATATAATTATATGGTAGGCATAGGTACTTGAGACAGCAGCAATGGAGTAGTCAGAAGAGAAATATTTTCAATTGATTAGTGTGTACCAACAACACGAGTTATTGTGGCAATCAAGACATCCTCAACATTATAATAAATTGAAAAAGCAAGACGCATGGGAGGAAATTGCCCAAGAAATAAATACAGATCCAGAAGAATGTAAACAGAAAATTGGTTCATTATTATCATCCTTTCGACGGGAAAATGCCAAAATTAAAAAAAGCCGAGGAACAGGGACAGGTATGTTTTTAAGTTAAAAAAATGTTTATTATACAGGGTTATCCAATTTATTTTATTCTTACTTACACTAGAATTTGTGTTCTATTCAACTCGACCTTCTTCTGTTATAAAAAATTCTGCCAATTCCGATCGAACTTCTTGAGCGGTGTGAGTTGATCTACATGGAGTGTTTCGGAGAGGAAGGAATGAAGCTGCATTTTCGTCAACCATTGTCTTCCAGTTCCCTTCTATTAAATTTCCTTGTTCTGTCTCTTGATCAAAGGTTTCTGGTGGTGTGTAAAATTGTCGAGATGTTCTATCTCTTCGCAAAAAATTGTGTAGTTGCGCTACTGTTAATACAATCAGCTGCGCTTTTTCGGGCTCAAGAAGCAATGGTTTTCTCAAAACTCGAAAAACAGCTGACATAATTCTGAATACGTTCTCCACTATCCTACAAGCTCGACAGATACGATAATTGTAAATTCTCTGCAAAGATTGTCTAGGAAAATACCCTGAAAACGGTTTCATCACATTTTCACATAGTGCAAAGGCGTCATCACCAATAAAAAAAAATGGAATTGCCTTTTGTCTTGTTCTTAAAGCAATCAGTTGAGAGAAGTTTAAACCTGTCTGCTCCATTTTTTTATATAATATACTGTCTTTAAAGACACCTCCATCCAAAATCCTTCCCTGGCAACCAGCATCAACAAACAATAGGTTGTAATCAGCATCCACTAAGGCAAAAAGTACTATGCTGAACATGGATTTATAGTTCATAAATTCAGAACCACTCAACATTGGTTTCTGAATTACGACGTGTTTCCCGTCTAGGGCTCCTAGACAATGCGGGAAATTCCAGTTTCTTTCATATTGCCTTGAAACTTCAGTCCATTCCATTGTGGTTTTAGGTATCAATAAACAATAAATAGACACTATTATGCCTGAACCATTGAAATAAACATAGTCTTATTATTATAACAATTTAATCAATAGCATATACTGTCTCCTCTGTATTAGATGACCATATGTAGTAAGTATTATATTGTGTTTAATAATAGGTATGGTTTATTTTTAGTTATTGGGGAACGACAATTCTGACTCATCTGAAGAAAGAGAAGAGCCACTGGCAGATACAGTTTTGCAGGATATGGCAGAAAATGGAAACCAAACACCACCACCCTCAGTAGAAAATTTGGACCGAATGCCACCACCATCAAAACCTCCACCTCGGAAAAGTATAAAAAGAATGAATGATGAAAGGTTGGATAAGGCTTTCAGTATGTTACAAGCATCAGCATCGGTGGCATCATCGCTATCGCGAATTGAAGAAAGCGAACACGACATATTTGGCAAGTTAGTAGCTAAGAAATTACAAGGCTATAGTCCTGATGTGAGCAGTATTGTACAGGAAGAAGTAATGAAAATACTATTTAAAGCTGATAGAGGCTGGTACAACATTAACAATCAACAACTCCCTCCTATACAGTATCCTTCACAAACCTTTTCTCATTCAAATCCACAGACTTATCACCAACCACAACCATGTCATTACAATTACAATCCCAATTCAAATTCTTCCCATCCGAAACCCCCAAATCCCAATATACCTTTATCTGTAACTCCTGGTCAGACCTCACCTCCCGCTACTACACCAACTCCTTAGTCTTCCCCAATAGGCCAGTACTACTCAAGCTTTTTCCCAAATACTCCAGATACTTCAAATTCGACTGATAGTGTTAATAGCGAAAGATACGAAGAAATGTAGGATGTAGGTTCCTGATTATATTTATATGTATTTTCGTGAAGGAAACATTTTGTGTTGTATTTTTGTTTTGGTGTACTTCGAGTGTTTTGATACAGCATAATAAATATTTATTTTTGCAACAAATTTGTTCCATGTTTAGTTTTTGACTTTTTAAAATTTTGTTTATGAATAAAAATAAAAATTATTTTTGTACTTACTTTGATATTTTCCTTTAAGACATCTGTGAGTGCCTGACAAACCTCTGGGATGATGCTGCTTATCGACTGTTTTGAGATTCTAAATAAATATTGAAGACAGCTGTATGAATCTCCTGTTGCTAAGAAGCGGAGGGTCAATGCTAACCTATCTTGAGCTGATATTGCTTTCTTAGTACAGTATCCTGTTTTTCTATTTTTTTACCAATTTTGTTTAATAAATACTCAAAATCAGAAGGTGTCATCCTTGTGAAATTTTTGTAATGACCACTTACAGCTTGAAACTTTAATTCACTTACTAAACTGCCAACATTTTCTGCATTTCTTTGTGTATATAAATGTGTTTGCCACCATCTACTTGATTTTCTTCATTTTTTCTTCATGGCTAACGAATAATGAATATAAATATACGCCGCTGCAGCTTCCATAGTTGTTCGCAAGAAACTCTGGGAACAGCACAAACCCGTTCTGTTCGTTAGGTTAGGTTTGTATTAATGTTGTATTTTAATACAACGAAATTCTCCGTTCTGTTTGATATTCGGTTCGTTGTTCTGTTTGTCGTTCGGCGCAATGTTCAGGTCTGTACAAAGCTTAAGATCCACATACAATTGTCTATAAAAGTGCTATGTCATTAACTTATCAGCGTAATATTTCTTATGCCTACTCATTCAAAAGCAAGTGTTTCACAATAATTGACAGTTTATGGCTCTTTTGTTTATTGCATTCTCAGGCCATTTGGATGCAGAGATTACCAAGAACAGTGAAACAGCACTTATATATACAAAAGGTATAGTATTGTGTATGTTGATGAAACAGAGAAAGTCAGTCTTCAGTAAAGAGTATGAATCTCCTATTCCAGTTAATTTATTAGAATTTAGTTTCTTCTTAACACAATGTTTATTCTTGGATTTCGTTGTCCATGACGTGTCCGTTACTTAACTAAATATCACTATAATATTGACGACTCGGAACTCTAAGTTTTTTATACGTAAAAACGTAAAGTTTTACCTTACAGCCTAAACCGGCTTTCACCTATAGAAGGCTTCATCAGAGGCTGTCGTTAGTAGCGCTGTTCGTCTTGTTGTTGGTGACGAGATAGTTTTTTGAAAGATCGAAGCTGTGTGTGTGTGGTGAGATGTGTTCGAATAATGCGTGCGATTTTAATTGTGTCTGTTCGTTTAGGATGTCGTTTTTATTTGTTTTTGTGTGTTTGTATATTTCTAATTGTTCTAGAGTGTTTAGTTTTCGGCCTTTTGTGTGTACGTGTAGTATGTTCATGTTATTGTCGATGTTTTTATATGTGTGGTTTGCTTCAATGAGGTGGTTTGCGAAGGTAGATTCTGTAGTGGTGTGGAGTGCTTTTGTGTGTTCAATCTAACGGAATCTAGCAGAATCTAACGGTTATGACAGAACAATAGTCAGTAAACTCCTACACAAAACACAAAACAAACAACAGACAAAGACAGAAAACAACAAATTCATAACACTAACATACATCAACAAACAAACAGAAAAAATCGCCCACAAATTCAAAAAAGCAGGATACAGAATCGCTTTCTATACTACTAACAAAACAGAACACACACTATCAAAACGCATGCCCAAAGCACATAACAAATACGATCTACCCGGTGTATATAAGCTAAATTGTTCAAATTGCAATAAATTCTACATAGGCCAGACAGGACGTAGCTTCAAACAGAGATACATTGAACACACAAAAGCACTCCACACCACTACAGAATCTACCTTCGCAAACCACCTCATTGAAGCAAACCACACATATAAAAACATCGACAATAACATGAACATACTACACGTACACACAAAAGGCCGAAAACTAAACACTCTAGAACAATTAGAAATATACAAACACACAAAAACAAATAAAAACGACATCCTAAACGAACAGACACAATTAAAATCGCACGCATTATTCGAACACATCTCACCACACACACACAGCTTCGATCTTTCGAAAAACTATCTCGTCACCAACAACAAGACGAACAGCGCTACTAACGACAGCCTCTGATGAAGCCTTCTATAGGTGAAAGCCGGTTTAGCCTGTAAGGTAAAACTTTACGTTTTTACTTATAAAAAACTTAGAGTTCCGAGTCGTCAATATTATAGTGATATTTACATAATGTTTAGTTTAAGGTTCAAACATTTCTAGCAAAATAAAATGATGTTTGCTATATCAGTACATCACAATATCACAAATTGCATTTACATCATTTGCAAATTGCATTTTGGTACATCACTTGCATTTATTTATTTTATTTGTCTGTATTGATAGTTGAATTTGAAATTTTAACAACATTGATTCAAGGTTTTAATGTATTAATGATTGTTCAGATTGTATAGTTATTTGAAATTTTAAAAATAAAATTATACCAGAACAGATATTTTGAAAATATATATATAATTATATTAGCTTCACATACAAGTTACAGTTTGAACTCTATTATTATTGCCACCACTATGCATCTACGTGTCTATATGGGTAGGTTTGTCACCTACTACAGTTGATGTGCAAATAATTGTTATTCTGAACCCAGTTTACATTACTGTACAGATTACGATAAAGCATTTATATGCTTTGTTATTACATTATGTAATAAAATTTTTGAACATTCTCTTGCATTTACAAAAAAAAGTCTGTTGAATAGAAAAACAAGCACTTCAAAAATACTATTTCAGTAAGTAACATATTCTTACTTCTGTCTCTTGTTTATCTCACATATTTTACAAATTTTGAGATAAAGTAACATACTGATTATGACAAGCAGAATTGATTTGAGCATAAGTAGATATATTAACACACTGATTTTATTTACACCCATTTAATTTATAAATTTACTCTACACTACAAATAGCCCGATTTTTCAACATTTATTTTGTTCCAAATTATCTTTTCTAGCAGGTTATTTAAATACTTGTTATCAAATATATTATTGTATCTCGAATAAAGTTTTAATTTCTAACATCTAACAAAAGATCGACCCTTTCTTAGGTATGGGAGCCACTTTTGCATTCACCCTTAACAGAATATTTACTTCTAATTTCCAGAATAGTTTGAAATTATTTTACAGATGCTCTACATTTTAGCATGTACTCTTCAATTGGTCATTTCTATTTTATGTGTTTATTTTCCTTCTATATTCAGGTGGGGATAATAAGACCATGCCTGGTTGCGAGAGTTGTTTCCTCTTTTGAAAAGATAATACTAATTGTTTAAATTTATTCTGAACGTAATTCAAAATTAAAATGAAATATGTACACTTCCTATCTATTTTTCTTTTTTAATTTGCTCATATATAACACATTTCTAAAAACCAAAAATACAACCTTGTTAACACAGTTGTCAAGGAAATTATTGTTCACAATTTGTAAATATGTTCACAAATAAAAGACTTTTAGATTTCTTTATCATTGTTTTGTTAATTATTATGTACAATTATTTTAATACTAATTTATCTTAAAATGTATGTTGTTAATGCTGCTTTAACAGAGACCACTAACAAAGATCATATAGAGACTCAAGGAACAAAAACTGAACAACTTGAAACAGAAGAGATAGACTATGAAGAATCGGAAGGTAAAAATAAATAATTATAATCTTTTGTATGCTTTGAGTATTTAAAACTCATGCAGGAATTAAATTTGTTTAAACACTTGTTGTATCTTCACACACACACACACACACACACACACACACACACACACACACACACACACACACACACACACACACACACACACACACACACACACACACACACACACACACACACACACACACACACACACACACACACACACACACACACACACACACACACACACACACACACACACACACACACACACACACACACACACACATGTTGCAAACATTACAATTTATATTTTGTGTATCTGAAGAGTACTCCATGTAACTATCAAATTAAACTACCAGCTAGGTTGTGGGATTTCTGTGTTCGTTACGTGAAGTCTCTTTTGTTGCACAATAAATTTTTATGTAAGAAGAGAGGAGGAAGAGTTTGTGGCACGGAATAAATACTAATAAAACATTGATTTATAAAAAAAACAAATTCTTTAAAATTTTTAAAAATATGTTTTAAATGTTGCCTTTTAGAAGAAGCTGTTTTACAAGCATTAGTCGTAGTATGCATATTATAAATCACACATAAATAATATACAAACAACAAAAAATAAAACACAGATATGAACATATTAATAACACACATAAAACACATATATAAAACAATGATAACGATCAGTATGCAGAACCATACTTGACTTCAATGTTCTAAGATTTATATTTAAATCATTTACTTGAATTCGGTTCGATAATTTCTAAAAAAAATATCCCCCACCTTGTAAATCGAGTTTTAATGTTTGACAAATAAAAGTGAAATATTTTCACTACCGTACTTCTTTGTTGCTGATAACATAGTATATATATTAAAAATTATCCCCTTCCCTTTCAACTATCATTTTCATTTATAGAAAAAAAAACAAATATAATTATTTCACTACCGACTCAGAACACAAAGTTTTATATGGGTAAAAATGTAAAAGTTTTACCTTATAGCCTGAACCGGTTTTCGCTTTTAAAAAGCTTCTTCAGAGGCTCTTCAGAAAAAAACCCTCCCCCTTCAACTATCCTTTTCATTTATAGATATTTCATCTACCTATCTACAGTGGATTATTATGACCTTCGTCTCATGATACTTTATCAAAATTAAGTACTTTACTCTTGTTAAAAAGTAAAACATTGCAGGTAAACTACGTCTCCCCACTAACTAATCTTCACCAAATCAATAGGCCTTGAGTCCTCTATAACTTGTGCGCATATGCAAAACATTATATGATTCTGTTTGAATTTGTAGTAGTTATTGTTAGCCATAGAAAAAATTCTACACACAGACACACATACAGTTTTAGGAAAATTACTTTTCTTCATGTTTTGAGGGTAGTACAATCAGAATCAGCACTTATCTCGAGCATGATTTTTTTGCAATCACCATACTTCCATTTCCTTACAGAACATGGAAGTAAAAATGTTTCAATTACTTGGGTGTTGGACATTAAAATATAGAATTCAAGTCATTATTTTCAATGTTGCAAATTATATATAAAGTATTATTTATATTTACTACACAAAATAAAAAAGTTTACTCGTAATGAAAAATATTATTGATTTTCATAAAAATATGAATTTAAGTGTAATAATTAATTAAACTGTAATTATTAATTTAATAATTTTAATAAATTTTAATTTTGATTAATTTTAATCAAAAATGTTATTTACTTTAGTTCTATAAAGACTATTATTGCACACCCATTTTAATTAAAAATAAAAGTAATTAGAAACAGATATTACATTACATACTTTAATCATCTAATTACTTAAATTTCTGTATTTATACTATGTATAATAATTTGTATTTATTTTTCTCTTATTTAGACCATGATTTAGTTTATTTACTGCCTTTTCCTTTTAAAAATAATTGTTGAATTTTTCACCTGCTTTCACTGCTGTTTTACTGTGTTGAAGATATCATTTTGTTTGTGTGTGTGTCTGCAGCTCCTGGATGCTGATGACAATTGTTGATATGCTGATTCCCCTTGTAGATTGTTAGTTGTCAGTGTTCTGTTGTATGGTGATGATGATGGACCTGGTGCTCCATCGTCAATTATTGTAGTATGTTCTATGTCGTATGCTTGATGGTGATTCTATGTCACTGAACAAACTGACATAGTGTTCCCGTGAGTAAATTCGTAGCATCTGTTCTATGCCGCTGAGCAAACTGACATAGTGTCTTATGAGCAAATTATTAGCGTCTGTTTGGTCATTCAGAATCGGCTGAGGTTTTATACTCAAGCCACACTGGTAGATCAAAGATTGTTTAACACTCCTTCTCAAACCTACATATTTCTGTCCAAGCTTGTTCTGCATGTCAGTTTTCAACACATCACTTTTGTATATTTTCACACTCATAACTATTGTTCATGTGTGAACTAATAGTGTCATGAGATTCATGATATTAGTCTTTGTTATATACTAATTAATTGCTTGTCACATATTAATTAGCTGAGTAATTAATTCGTTTGTTTATAATTTGGTTATCATTTCACCATTCACCTTCAAATTGTAACCACACATGTCATTTTGGACGTCTTAAAGTGACATCATTCACTTTGTTGTAGGTATTGTCAGGGTGAAAATTTTTGTTAAATAAAAATATTTAATTAACTTATTCATATTTTATGCCTCTCTGAACTGGAGCTCGCTACCACAAGTTAAATACACTGTTCACAAACACAGATTTCCTGGCTTGGATAAATCATGTTACAGCCGGCAGACTACACACATACGCACACACACACAGTTCGCCAACCCTCAGTCAAGTGTTGTGAGGGCAGACACAACACATACCCCCTAGTAATACACGTAAATAATTGTTCACAACAGGTGTTTAAAAACAGATTACGAATTGTTCAATTCTTGTCTGTTCCCATATGCATCCATTTAAAACTATTTACAATTGTTTCTCTTTATTTTATATATACAAAAAAATTACCCTGGGCAAATGTGTATCGTCACACAACAAACACCTCACCTGTCACCTGTGTACCCTAACCTCTAACGCTTCTACTCTAGTATTAGTTTCATGTAGTTTTGCAGTTAACTTCTCACAGATTTCTTTTATCTATTTACTACTTTCACGTATTTTTTCTTTTAATTGATAGCGTTTAATTCATCACTGAGCAATCATTTTATTATTGACGAATGCACGCACACACACACACACACACTTATATATATTTTTTTCTTTTATTTTATAGACTGGATGGTACATGAGTTACAACAAGAAGAGATTGAGGATGATGAAAGCTTAGAAGAAAGTAAGCAATTCTCATACTTATCATATGTAGAATCACGTAAATCACACATCAGTAACTTTTACTGTAATAAGTATACTTAGGCACTACCCTAAGTTTTAGATGTACTTCTAATAAGCATTTCAAAGTAGCTTCATATAAAAAAAAGAATGTTATCAAAGTGCTGAACAAATGGTACCGGTAACAGTTCTGAAATGATTTTGTCTTTTAGTTGGTGGAGGACGAACTACAAGAGTGTCATGTGATCTCTTTAGTTTTCAATCTAAATGAATTACTCCAAAACATTCTGTCTGTGCAGCGCGATGTCTTGCAATGCGCAAAGGTCACAAAGGAGGCACCTGTAAGAGAGGTGTATGTCACTGCCGAAAGTGAATGAGCACTGCATGACTATGTCTACTATACTGTCAGAACCACCTTTTCATTATAATTTAATCACAATACTTATTAATAATTTAATAGTTGTAAATTCTTAGTATAATATTATATTTCTTATATTGACATGTAATGATATGAGTAACATTTCTTAACCAATATGTATTGATATGAATTATTTTTATTAATTGTTATGGTCGTAGTATATCATATGTGTATACAGGACTAAACATTAATTTTTTTAAATAAATAATCTTAAACTATACGTGCAGCTTTATTCTTCTTCACTCTCCATAAAATATATCCCTTTTAGGCACACTGCTTATCAGTTTTGAATTCCAGGCCAGATAAATTGTAAATATAAATTTCAATATTTCTTTTGTCAGTGGTGAAGCATCCATATACATTATGTAAGTGCCACTTACAATTAAAAAATCAGTAATGAAAGAAAACTTTTTTAAATCCACCAACTTTTCTATGGTCAGTACTACTATACTACTATATCCTAAAACTATCTAAATAAACAAAACGATTTACTATTAATTAATGAGTTGAGGATGTTTATAAATTAGTTGTGATTCATGTGAACCCACTTGTCCATATTCACTGCTGACTGTCCCACAAAGTCAGTGCCTATGGAGTTCATTACTTTCTGTGACTGTACAGCATAGAGTCAAATGTCTTAAATAGAGACAGAAATCTATATCCCTACAATGGCTTAATATGTTGAAGTAGTTACAGTGTGTTTACTCTACTATAGATATACAATTTTGAAAACAACCTGTGCAGAATAAATATTTTTGGCACACTGGGGACATTTAAAGGAGAAAGTCACATGATGCAAGGCAACTATGTGAAGGGGACCATTCACTCGCTGAACACTATAGTAATCAAAATTTTAAAAATTTATAATTTCTTGATCAAGTGGCACGCTCACACACTCAAGTTGACAAACCCAGGCCCGAGTCGTAAATAAGAACAAATTAGGGACACGTCAGACCCGACGCCAGTGCGAAGACAATGAGAAAAACGACTGAGTACACGCTACAATAGAAAATAGGGTACGTCGTTGACAGCACGAAGTTAGCTACGATTTACAGCGCCAAACAAACCAAGGCAAAAAAGGCATAGTCCAGCAGCCTGGTTACGCAGAAGTGAAATGGAACACATGCTGTGGGGTTGAGTTGTAACGAGCACACGTATGAATGCTACACCCCGTAACAAAGGGTGCAGAGAAATCTTGACAAATACGTAGACAATAGAATGGATATTCAATGAATACTAGAGATACACACAGCCCAGCATGAAAACACGCCCTGACGTGCAGCCAGATTTACAACTAGAAAGCGTGGGACGCGTCCAGGGATGACACCCAACGAAGAGTTGATAATCGGCGGAACGAGCGAAGGGTAAATGAACAATTGACCAAGACACAGCAGACTCTTAACAAAAGCTATATCGGAGTGCCTCGACAACGTGGAAACAAAGGTTGATAGACAGGCGAGAAATTATTCTAGTTTCTAAGAATCAGCACAACGTTCGTCGCTAGAGTATTCCGGGGATGTCGACGACCAACCAGCGTTTGGCATCTTCCTAAGGAACTGGTGGAGAGAGTAGTAACGGCTTGAACGACGAATCAGGAAACCGATGACAAAAATCCACAAGGTGGTAGGAATTTAGGAACCTATCAACAACGGCCAAAGGCGTAGAGATGAGGAAATTGCCTTCTGGGAGAGAATGATTGATAAAAACTGTTTGCGAGGACGCGAAGCCCAGTAGTAATAGCAGTAAGACGGAAATAATACAGTAGTAATAGTAGTAATATGGGTAATACAGTAATACACTAGTAATTGAAATAGTTTACGCGACTTACTCAACTTTTAACTCGGTTAATCAATCAGAAATTGTAACCAAGTCGTGGTCTTAAGTGAACTTAGACATTCAATTCAATCGCAATTCTACAAAACGTATGTTTGACAGTTTATATGAGTTACCGATAATCAACAGTGTGAATAGACATAACTATCGTTAAATACCAGTGTATACGTGACTCTAAACTACGACCGACACACAACATAATGCAATACGAGTGAGTAACAATCCGAGAGTAAAACAGTGGGTGACAGTTTCAGACACTATTCAACCATAATGATTCTCAATTTTGGGCATCTGAACTGAGTGATTTAACACGAACACTATTACGCACATTTCATACATTACGTCCAAGGTAGACGAAATAGTTAGCTACATGAACACGCACACAGCAAACTCTAAAAGCAAACCACTTCAATGACGATGATTGCATTTTAACACTTGAAGCACAAAACATTTAACGCCAGCGGAGAGTCCAACACCACACAATACATAACGAGAGTGGGGAAATTCAGTGAAGTGAAAGTAAAGTGTTCTTCGATCAACAGAGATTACGATGCATAAGGAGCGCACTAACGGATGTAATCTTACACCGATGGAATTTGTGGATAAACCTTTTGCAAGATAAGCCTTTATGTTTCTTAAATGCTAGTTGATACATACTACTGCACTGTCTCTTCTTTTCAAAGAGCTACTCCCGAGAGATTTCTGTAAATCTATATAAATCATAAATCTAATAATGTTAATATTAAAGTAATTTATCTGAGCATAATGAACGCATTTAGCTAGAATAAAATATATTTGATTGCTTATTGCTCGTATATGTATATTATTGTGTTGTATTTGATTGTACTGTGTCTCAGTGGCGGCTCGTGGATTCGAGGATTGGTGAAGCAGAATCGGTGGCAGTCCCCCCCCCCAATCATTTATGTGAATATGTTTCTTCCTGTTTTGGAATCATGAATAACATATGGAGACAAAAGAAAAGTATGTTAATAAAATTTACAAATAAAGTAGTTAAAAATAGTAAGTACTTACAGGCTTGCATTTTATTTCTTGAACACAAGGTCAATTCTCCTCTCTTTCAAATATGCAAACTTGTCGATAATGTCGTCATAAAATGGTTGACATTATTTAATTCGTTTAACAGTTCCTTTTCTATGGAAATTTTTGATAAGTTAGTAAGTCTGTCCTCTGTCATTGTATTGCGCAGGTATGATTTTATTCTTTTTAAACAAGAAAAACTTCGTTCTACGGAAACGCTTTTGGATGGAATAGTTACTATTAAACAAAACAGTTTGTAAGCTTCTTTAAAGATGTTCCTGTTGACAGCTAGGCCTAAAAGTTCCATCAAGTTTAGTGTTTCCATTTGTCTGTATTGCTTATCCTCATAAATAAGCTGTAATTCGTTTTTCAGTCTTTGGAAATCGGTAAACAGATTAGGGTAGCACACCTTTAAGTTACTTAATGCATCCGTGGGAAAGTTTTCAAAATACGTTACGAACTTTGAAGTATCCATTAATGTAACAAACTGAAGCTTTTCCATATCATTAAAACGTGTGGCTATTTGTACTGAAAGGTTATCTAAAATTTCATAATACAGAATTTTGTATTTTTCAAAAAGTTGATCTCGTGTGAGTGTAATTCTTTTCTGCCATTCATGGTATTCAGTTGGAACTGTTGTTTTTGAAGCAGCTAAATCGAAAATTTTCATAAATGCATCATCAGTTCTTTTGCTATTTATGAGTGTTTGCGTATTTTTAACTTGCGAGATACAGAAATTAATGTCAAATGATTCTTTTGTAGCACATCGAAGAGAGCATCCGTGGCTCCAAAAATATCGTTAAAAACGACAACCAAAAGCGTAAATTCAAAATCATTAAATTTATTTAAGAAGCCATCACTCTGCCTAATTGATGTTTGATCATAATTTGAATCGTTCACAATTTTAGTGAATACTTCTTTTAATGAATCCCATTCGTTATATATAGTAGGCTATTCACAATTTTGGAATTAGACTTCCATCGCGTAATAATGGAAGTAGGGATTCGTCTTCCAACGACTGTGTCTACTGCGTAAGTTCGCCTAGCAGAACTGTGGAAAAAAGACGGTAAACCGTTAACAGTTGCAAAAAATATCCGACATTGCGAAATGATGTTGCAGCTTTGTTGTAGCACTAGATTCAAACGATGCGCCATGCAGTGAACAAAAACCGCTTGTGGCACTACTTCTTTGATTTTTCCCCTGACCATCAAAACACTGGGGAATAAGTTTGATTTATAGTCACATTTTTCGAGGGACTATAACACAACGTGAAACAGTGTGTCGGCAGTCCGACTGGAACTAACATCATAAAATCCCAAAAATCTTTCCACCAGCTTTCCTCCGGGAATAACGTATCTAATTATGATGCTACATTGAGATTTGTGGACATTGTCTGTGGAATCATCCACTTGAATTGAATAAAATGTACTATCTTCTATTTCCTTTGCGAAGTGCTCATCAATATATTGTGAAATGCAGTCAATTATTTCATTCCGAATAGTCTTAGAATTGCCGGCAAAGACGGGTAAGATTTTTTTATAGTGTTCTTGAATATTTACAGGGCTTATCGATACGAAGGTTTCTAGCAGTTCTTTAAAATTTCCGCGATTAATAGATGATAACTCTTCGTGGTGACCGCGAAATGCTAATTCTTGTTTACCCAAGTAAAGAACTGCACGAATAGGAAGATGCATGAAATGTCTGTTAAGCCGAACGTTGTCATTGAAGTGTTTAATATACAACCTAGAATTTTCTTTCAAAGCATCCTCGATAGTACTTAAATTTTTCTTTAGTTTTGAAAAACTCAATGCACAAAGCATGTGCTCAGAAGAACCTTCATGTTTGGAAAGAGCACGAGTAACGTTACCGAAATCATCAAAGCCGTTCTTATTCCACGCACTTGATTTAACACTAATAATTAAGCAGGGCATACAAAAAAGTTTATTTAAATAATAACTGCCACGCAACCACTCGAACGTTGAATACCAATTTTGTTTAAAGTTGCGATTGTACACCTTGCCCTTTATTTTTGCAACTTTATTTACTTTCAATATAGGCATAGGTTTTTAACAGCTTAAAAGTTCTTCTTATCATCATTATTCCATCTTGAAAATGGTGTTTCTAATAAAACACATACTGGGTCATATGAAGGAATCATTCTGTAAAAACTTCACACACGATCAAATACAACGAACAAAACAAACGCGTTGGATAGGTAAAGCACTGTATACGTACACAACTGAGAAACAGCACAGCGAGACTGCTTCACGTGAGTGGGGGAACGCTGAGTACGGCTATACGTTGTCATGGCAACCGTCATAAACCAAGCATTGTTAGTGACGTATTAAATGATGCAGTATACAAGTTGCAGAAAGCTGCTTCTGCGGTCTCAGCACTTTCCGCCACCAGTAGGCTTAGGATCGCAGCGATGTCCAGCTTCTGTAACCTATTTCCATAGCGTGTAAATGTTATTTTAATTATTATACAGACGAAATTTAATTTAAAAAAATATTTTTAAACACAAAATTGAAAATAATTTTGTGTAGAAAGAAACACACTGAACCAGTTATTTTAGGTGAAGCAGCGCTTCACCTGACGAGCCGCCACTGCTGTGTCTCTTGTTTTTCAGGAAACAATGAGCGAATATTATTGTGATTTTGTTATTATGTGTTTTGTTATGTATTTGCAGGACATAATTTCATTTGTGGTTCAGTAATTTACTTAATCAATGATATAATAAATAAGTAATTATTACCTATATACATATATCTTGCGTTCATTATTGCGATTAACCTTGACAATTAATTTATCACGTTCCAAGTGATTTCATCTTGTAACTTATAAAGAGTCTCAGAGTTATGCTAATTATCAATGGACACACCCAAATCGACCATTGAAATGTCAGATTAACATGCTCATGTAAATCATATTGATTTGATAACTATATTGAGTCAAATCCGACAAATATAATTTAATTTTCCATATGTGTGTTAAATATAAATGATACCCAAGGAAAGTGGGGCTTTATAAATGTCAATTACAACCCCATTTGGTTAAACATAAATAGTATATGAATTTAAGTAGACCCAATTCATTAATTTATAATTGGATGATTTAATAATTCATAATAATTAGCACAATTGCATTAAAACACCGTATGAGAACAATCTTTTGACTCGACAACATGTTACTAAGAATTTCATTTTGAATACCATGAAGAGTGTATTTTCCTCTTTTATATTCAATTTTTTTTAACACTTGGATCTTTTTCCCCTATAAGTTCCATTAATTCTAAAAAATTTCCCTTGTTTTCACTCTGTTTCAATTTATTATGACCTCTTTGAGCTATTCCTTGTAGAGCTGTGAACCAAAGTACATCAGCAATTGTTTCAATGTATCCTCTATTTTCTTGAACTTCAAGAGCATACGTTTCATCTAGCAGAGCAGCAATTGATGCTTCCTCCCCAAACTTACTTTTCAAACTTTTGAAAGACTCCCAAGCAACTAAAGAATGTTTGTGGGATGAGCTGTTCTCATGCTGCTTAAAACCGGAATTAGATTATGTTGCTCTTTTCCAAATTAGTGTAACCTTCATTTACAAAACTAAGCAATTTGATTTAGTGCCTTGAGTTTGGGGACGAAAAAGTCGACAGGCAAAACAAAATGCAGCATCATTTATAATACTGTATTCAAGCCATGGGTGGATTTTGTACCAACCTGGCTGGAAATTCCTTTTACTATCTCCAAACTGGCGAAAAAGAAAATGTCATAATAGTGGTTGTTTTGTTTCATCAGTAGGTTTCGTAGCTATATCACTAATTGAATCTGGTGCTACCGCTAAGTGTAGAAAAAAAATCAGTACCTTTATTTTCACCGAGTTCTACTTCATTTTCTGACTGTTTTCCTTCGTTCCCTACTTCCACATTATCATCATCGAACAAAATTGTTTCAGGTTCAGCTACTGATGTTACATCTACACGTGTAGACGTTGTAATCTCCTCTTCATTTGATTTAACAATTTTTTGTTATTCATTGCATGTGGTCTCCACGTTGCATTAATTAGGGCCTAATTGAGAATAGGTAGGTACCTGATTATATTTTACTTCATGCAACTTCGGTCGTTAGGTACGACACGTTTTGGGCTCACAGTCAGACGAAAATCACTCGAGGCGAGCTCGTCAGTACATATAACACGCACATAAAAACACTGAATTCATTATATAGGTACTCATATCGTGCGAGAACACAATGTGCATCGTCGAGAAAATAAAAGGGTACTCAAGACGGTTTGAGTTCACTTTTATTTTCTCGACGATGCGCATTTTGTTCTCGC
Organism: Magicicada septendecula; assembly: GCA_034769895.1. Lineage (NCBI taxonomy): Eukaryota > Metazoa > Arthropoda > Insecta > Hemiptera > Cicadidae > Magicicada > Magicicada septendecula. The sequence goes on from CM068367.1 coordinate 380,211,418, forward strand.
ACGATATGAGTAATATAATGAATTCAGTGTTTTTATGTGCTTGTTAATTGTTATGTACTGACGAGCTTATCTCGAGTGAGTTTCTGCTGACGATGGGACTGTGAGCCTGAAACGCGTTGTACCTAACGTCCGAAGTTGCATGAAGGGAAATATAATCAGGTATCTACCTGTTATCAATTAATTTTTTGTTGCCGAATGAAGTAGTCCGAAATGCTAGGATGTTTTGCCATTTTTATTGTCACTTTTCCACATTCACTTTCAACAAGACGCACAATATTCTACACAAACGGTCAAACATGAAACACAGACCACTGTCATGACACGTTTTATTGTTTATATGCAAACTAACCTCAAACATATTAAAAACTACGTAACATAAAAACCGAAAGAATGAATCAAACATGAGAAAAACTGCTGTCCATATTAAAATAAAATTGGCAGTTAAACAAATTAACTCTCCTTATGGGAACCACAGACACAAAAATATAATCGTTGACTTAACGAAAACAGACCGAGAAACCAAGACTGACCGACTGACGGTTAGTGTACACTCTGACCCCTTGTTTGTTTGATGTTTCCTCCCGCACTCGGCAAGATCTTTTAGTTTTATTCTTATCACGTGGAAAACATATTTCTTGTTGAATTTTATAAAAGACAGTTTGACTTTGACCTCTGAAATTTCTCCATCTTATCTGGGTGGGCCAAGAAAATTTTGGGTGGGCAAAATATTCTGTGTTACAAAGTTGACTGCTAAAAAATATAAAAATAAGAAAAGATAATCTTTGAAGAATACTAAAATGGAGAGGGAACACTTAAATTAAATAAATTAATTTACTAGCAGGGGGAATTCACAAAATTTGTATTGAATACTATATTATTGATTTAAATTATCTAAAAGTTTTTTTATTTTTTTTAAGGAGAAGGAGAAATGAATTTTATACACGAAGTGTGGTACTCCCATCTTAAGTAGATTATTCACTAAAAAAACCTTTCTCCATTGAACAAGCACTAGCCTGGGACTGTTTATCATACTACAAAATGAGGCCATTTTTCCCAGTGGGCTCACATCTACAGCAATCTACTCTATAGATACTCTAAGTATCTTTTCTTCACCCAGAGGATGCCCTCTACATAACGTGCCACATGGTTTGATTCCAGATGTTCTGCCTTCTTAGCATGGCTCCAACTATGTTATCTGGAGCTATCTATCCTATATCCACACCAGAGATACTCTTCTTGTGGCCTACCTATTACAGTTGAAGAAAGTGTGCTCTGCATTATCATCTATACCCGGGCAGTACAAGCAGTCTACAGACAAGGGTTTACCCATTTTATGGAGGTATGATTGGAAATATCCATGACCGTTCAGAAGCTGCATCAAGTAAAAACTGACCTCCTCAAGCTTTCTCTCAATCCAAATCAGCATTTTGAACAGCACTGTGGTCCAGTGCCATCTCATCTCCTCGTCCCAAGCTATTTGCCACCTTTCAGGGGTGAAGAGCCTCTCTTGGTGTTTTGCCATCTCCTTACTCATCCTTCCTAAGGTTCACAGCTCTCCACTCTTTGACAAGAAGATCAATAGTGTAGCATGACAGATAATCCACTAAGTAATAATTCCATTCTGATCATAAATAAAATTAAATTACATTAACTCAAAGGAAAATTCAAAGGAAAATAATTAAATATCGAAGGAAAATACCACCATAAAGGAAAAAGTAAAATTAAATCATAATAACGCAACAAAAATGTATCAAGAAAATTAAATCCGAAGAAACTAAAATAAAATCAGGATAATACCCAGGTAGGATAGGAGCAGGTAATAAAGAAGATACCCCGAACCAACCAACGGACATAATAAAACCAACTTACCTTGGAAAACCCAAGAAGGAAGAAGTGAAGAAAAGAAGATGTAGGATGAGAGAACTACGAGGAATACCCATGAAAAACCTATTACTAACAATAACAAACCCCGAACCAAATTTTAATGTCACCCAAGAAAGTATAACACCCCTAAACCTCATAGAAATGTAAAATAATTATAAACAAAAATGTTTAGTAGTGTAAATAGAAGTGCACCAACTAATGTTATTATACAAATAAAATAAACAAATCTTCACAGTCCATTATAACTAAAAGTTTGGTCTTAGAATATTGTAAAACTCAAATATAAATCAGACCCAACAGTGTAAGTGAACCAGTGCAAGTGATTTCAATATAATAAACTTCAAGTAAAGGTGTAACGGATACTTTAACTAGGTACAATTAAATAACTTTAAGGTTTTATATAAATACAGAGATGACATATCATGAAGTATTATTATGAAAATATTTCTAAGATCATAGAAGAGGCCACCTGTTATCAAAAAACATTCTGTGAAATGTAAATGATAAAGAGAGCAGGTGGGGAATAATTACTGTGACAGGGATTAAAATGTAATACACCATATAAACAGAAAGGACTGCAATCAAATTAAGTTTAAGAAAAAATAAAAAATAATGGCTAATTATGTTTGTGTTTAAAGCCTATGAACTCCACATTTCAAGGTGGGGTATAGAATAAGAATTATAATTAATATAAGAATGTTTATTATGTATAACAGTGTTCATACAGACTAAAATGTCTCTGTATGTATACCATATTAGTTTATAAAATGAGTGTTATGTTTTTCTAAAAATAGTTAAAACTAAAATGTCTAACTTTAAAGACTAGTAATTAATTTTCAATGTTGTTTTAGTATTATGAGCATGAATACAATGCTACATGTTCCAATAGTTATATAAGGAGATTTTATTTAATATTGTGTTAACTTTAGAAAGTCAGAAGAGGTATAGAAATAGTATTATTCAAGAAACAGTAAATGTAAAACCATAAAATCTAGGCCAAATAGGAAATTCCAATAACATTATAATTGAGTAAGGAAGTTAAATAAACCAAGTAAACTAATGAGATTTATATAAGGTGAATAAATCACCAACTACTATAACTAAAACTATACTTTAAAAGAATAATATAAAAAGAGGTATAAAATTATTACAAAATTTGCGAATGTAAAATCTAACAATTTCAGAGGAGGAATAGTAAAATCATGAATTATAACTAAAAGAATGATCAATTGATAAATTTGTAAGAAATTAAGGTAAGGTAAAAAGATTTATATCAATCTGAGATTCATTATAATCATAATTTAAAATTTAAAAATTTTAGCCATCTTATGTGTTATAATTATTTATAACACATAAGATGGCTAAAATTTTGGACAAGAACAGGAAGCAGATATTGAGCCTATATTTCCAAAATGACAGAAATATAGCAATTTTTACCAAAAACTTTATAAAGATGGACTATTGTATGTCAAATTAAGCAGAAGGAGTTAAAGAAACCGATTATGTATGTACTAATTCATGAAAGTAATCAATAACCAAAATATATTCTGATTATAATGTATTGTAATCACATGCATAGGAAGTGAATAATAATTGAAACAATACTTTTCTAATATTAACTTGGCAAGATATTTCAGAAGACGAAGGAAGTAGGACAGTTCTTAATTAACATTCGAAGCGAACGGTTGATTTAAGCTCGCGCTAAGAACCTATATACCGAATACTTTAATGGCGTATACAAGTTAAGCCTATCATCCAGTGAAAAACCGAGAGTTACAGAAATTTGTATATTAACTTAAAATCAATTAACACAACCACCACAAACAGTGAAAACAATTAATACAGAACAGAATATAAGTGAAATAAACTAATAAAACTATAAAACACGAAATATAACATAACCAAACGAACTTCACATTTTTCGTCAGACACGTAGACAAAGTGAACACACCTAATACAAAACATTTAAAGTCAGTGAACACAGAACACTTAACCAGGACACCTCTAACAACACAATAGACATTATTCAATATTGCGGAAATGAGGAGCAGTTGTGAAGGCATCTTTATTGTAAGAAAATTTCACTACGCCGATTCCAGTTTTACCGAACAGCGAGCAAGCAGCCATTTTGAGAAATCCCATCGTGCAAAGCGTCCACCAGGAATGAGATCTGTCGTCACGGCATTGGTTTGACTTTTCAGTTTTATAAACATTATATATAATAAACTAATTTTGTAATTATTAATTATTAAGATTTATTTTGTGAATGTTATACTTTCTATACTTGCCCCTTCTCTGACTATTATAATTATAACCGTTCAAAGAACCATTGGAAAATATTTATATAATATAACCTGTATTGATAATCGATAACCCCTGTGAAAGAGTCGAGCTTTATCTAATAATCGATTTTAAATCGATATTCTAACAAATAATTGTCAATAAATAAGAATAATTCAACTATCTGGTTTTAATTTTATTTTACATGTTAATATAAGAGTTTTAATTAACCACAGGACTAACAGAAAGGCGACCATTACTCGAGGGGAGTAATATACTTGAGAAAGAAGAAAATCGCCAATCGATTAGTGAAGTGAGACAATCTTATTAACTCCAGATTTATTTACAATGAATCAGAAGCGAATTTATTGACACAAATAACTTAAAGAACTTTAAAATTTCAACAAAACCTCATTACAAGAATGATTTATTAAATATTTACATTAAAACAAAACATTAAATTTTTTTTGAAAATTTTTAAAATTAAATTAAAATTTTTTTTTTTACTTTTGTACAAGGCAAAAGTTATATATTTGTAACCGCATATTGTGATTTGTTACAAATTGGCGTCCAACTGAAGGGCTTTAATTAGCGATTGAAGGACTACAGTAACTTGCCCAATTGCTAGTTCAAGCTTGGCAGCGGTTATACAGTCAAAGAAGGAAACAACATGCAACGTCGTGCGACTTCTAAGAAAAGGGCAGCAGAGGCCAAAAAGGAAATCGATATGGGAGACAAGGAGGCAACACCTGTGGAAATTGTAGAAACGTTATTACCCCCAGCAGAACAGAAACAACCGGAAATACCAACACAAGCGGAGGAGGTCAATCTCCAGGAAAAGGAGGTAGAGAAAGCCAAGGCAACAGAAGATAGTAAAATGGACAAAATAATGGAAATGTTCCTGCAAATGAGAAAGGACAACCAAGCAACAAAGGAGGAATTAAGCAAGAAAATGGATTCTACAAACGAAGAGTCGAATAAGAAAATGGAAGGAGTAAATAAAAACATAGAATCCAAGATGGAGGAGAACGGGAAGAAATTAGAGGAATTGAAGGAAGACAACCGATCCACAAAGGAAGAATTGGGCCGTAAGATTGAAAATACCAATAAGAGGATTAGGAAACCAGCAAGAAGATGGAAGAGAAGATGGAAGAAAATAGTAAGAAAATGGAAGAGAAGATGGAAGAAAATAGTAAGAAGATGGAAGAGAACAATCGATCCTTGAGTCAGAAAATTGATAAAACTAATAAAAAGATGGAGGAAAACAATAAAAAGATGGAGGAGAAACTGGATGAGAATATCCAACGATTAAGAAAAGAATTAAGAGAAGTCAACCAGGAGAACGTGAACAAGGTAAACGAGATAATAGAGCTGGCAAAGGAAGAGTTGAGTAGGAAAATCAACGACAATAAGAGATCCATAAATAAAAAATTGGAACAAGAGACAATAATAATAAACCAACAAATCAGGGAAGTTGATGAAAGATGTCGCCAAACTGAGAGTGAAGTACAGGAAGTCAGGGAAGTAGTAAATACCGAAATTACCCAGATCAAAGAACACCATAAGACAAAGTTGGAAGAAAACCGAAAGAAAACACGGGAGGAAATAAGTAAGGTGCATAACCAAGTTACAGAAAGGTGCGACAGGATGGAAGCGGTGATGACGAATATCACCGGGCAAGTGCGGCAGAGCCAGGAAGAGATGGAGGTAATCCGAAACCAACCAACTAACTTCACTAATTTCCCTATGAATGAGAATCGAGAATGGCTTAACTTTCGCCAATACAAAAGGAAACCCATGGAGTTCTTGGCCCGGATAGAAGAGTATATTGCCAAACACAGGGGCAACAGATGGGTCAACAACCGGGAGTTATTAGACGAATCATTTCGGGAAATGACAGATCATTGGTGGATGGCCAACCGTAGTGATATCGAGGATTACCAGCAATTCAAGAGCTTATTTAAGGCGAAATACTGGTCTGCGACTACCCAAAATTTAATACGTGACAACATCTGTCATGGCCGTTACAAACAACAGGTGGGTAGCTCAATGACAGCATACTTCCTCGGCAAAGTATGTATGGCTAAGCATTTGGAACCAGCCGTACCAGACGAACGCCTCATCAACAAATTATCATATCACTATGATGAAGAGGTAATTCGAGCAAGGAGAGGCAGCCAAATCAAGACCATACAGGCCATGACTGAACTTCTCGAAAATTACGAGAACGAAGAGTATTACCGACAAAGCCGGAGGAGGAATGATCGACCAGAACCCAGGAACCATCCGTATACCAACAACGGTACCAACAACAACAACAATGGCTACCAGGGAAACCGCACCAATCCACCAAATAATAACAACAATAACAATAATAATAACAATAACCACGTTCAAGGTAATCAAGATAATAATAGAACGAATAATGGTTATCAGGGTAATAGAAACCAATATTACCCAAATCCCAACGTTAATAGTCAGAGAAACCCCAACTATAATAACACTGAACGTTATTATAATAATAATCGTGGATATTAATCAAATAATAACAATAGTAATAATAGGTTTTCCAGACCGAGGGTGAACTTCATACGAGCTGAAGACGGTCGCCAACGAAGGTACTACCATCAGCGACGCAACAGCTACCATGAATATGAGGATCGGTGAAGGAGCCGAGAACGTGACGATCCAAGGTATAGTCAGACTAGACAGAGTACCAGTCTAGACAATACAGAACGGCAAACAAACCGCGAACAACCGTTGGATCATCGCACAGAGCAGCAGGGACCCACTCAAGGTCTCTCGACTGAAGCATCAATCAGTGCGACCCATACTAATAATGATGTCGAACATTTAAACGGGAGGAGGCAGTAATAAATCACCTAGACCCTTTACTGCTCCTATCTCCTGGGTATATAAACGAGTTGCAAAGAGCAACTGATACAAATAGTATTACAATAATAGGTTGCAATTATTTAAAAAACCTTCGACACGAGCTATTGGAGGAGGACGATACTAGCCCCAACAATAATGTTAATAATGAAATAATACATATCAATGCGGAGGTAGGAGTCCCCGCAAAATTAATGATCGATTCTGGTCCAAATGTCTCTATAATTAGTACGACAGAGTTGGAGAGAATCCAAAGGGAATGTGGAAGAGTATTACCGACATTGCCGTTGAATAATATTATTTTACTAGGTGCCACCGGCCACCAAAACAAGACGATAAGAAGACAAGTTTCAGCCAACGTGATTAGCTGTGGTATAGCGATTGACATGGAATTCTTAGTGGCAACCGGGCTGCCGTTTAACATATTAGTGGGGTGCGATGTGCTCAGATGGAACTCCGCCATAATCGATCTACGCACGGAGAAAATATCACTTTTTACAAACGGAAAAACTTGGACGACTGACTTGGTCGGTAGCGATACAGAAATTCCCAGCGATATCCACCAACAAATCCGTAAAATAAATTATATAAACAATACTCCTATGATTGAGCGGATAATAGACGATAACTCTAATGAGGATTTATGGTCCCAAGAGATCCAGGAAATCGGGGATTTCCGGGGCGGTATTACAAAGGAAAGGTTGCCAATACACCAAGTGGATAAATTAATAAACATATATGAACGATACCATTCAGTATTTTCTGACGAACCCGGTAAAGTCAAAAACTACCAGTGTACTCTACAATTTCGAGATACAGTGGACTTTAACCGGAAGTCATACCCCATCGCGCAATCACGAAAGGAAGCTGTAAGAGCTGAAATAAGAAAAATGATTAACCATGACATAATAGAGAGTAGCCAATCCCCATACACCAGTCCTATCGTGGCTATTCCTAAGAAAAACAGACAAGTCCGTCTTTGCCTAGATGCGCGAGAAATAAATAAGATGATCGTTAATGACAGGACTTCGCCCGGTGAGATAGAAGAGATCTTAAAACGTTTCCACGGTACCAAGTACTTTAGTACCTGGGACACGGTGTGCGGCTACTGGCAGGTGGAATTGCACCCACAGAGTCGCCAGTATCTGGCATTCATACTCGAAGGGTGTAACTACCAGTTTAAGAGACTGCCCTTCGGACTACTGAATTCGGTCGCCATCTTTGTGCACTGCATGGACCAGATACTTGGCCAGGAAGCATTACAATTCACCACCGTATATGTAGATGATTTGCTTGTGACCTCAGAAACATGGGAGGAACACTGCTACCGTGTGGACATGTGCTGAAGAAATTGGCTGCAAATAACATCACGCTCAAACTGGAAAAGTCTCAATTCATTGCCAAGGAAATTCAGTTCTTGGGCTTTAAATTAAATTACCAAGGAATCTCACCGTCGGCCGAAAAGGTAGAAGCGATTCAGAAATTTCCGGCACCAAAGAATAGAAGGCAATTACAGTCATTCCTGGGACTTTGTAATTACTATCGCAAGTTCCAGGAAAAGTATTCTGAATTGACCACCAGATTTCAACCGCAACTGTCATCTAAAAATAAATGGATCTGGGGTATAGAGCAGAACGAGACCTTACAACTGATTAAAGAAAAATTTCTTGAACCCATAATACTTCGCCATCCAGATTTCAAAAAACCTTTCTTCCTAAATTGCGATGCCAGCGACATTAGCCTCGGCACAACACTATATCAAGAGGATGAGGAGGGCGAACATCTCGTGATTTGCTTTGCAAGTAGAGCTTTAAACCAGTGCGAAAAGAACTACCACGTCACTGAGAAAGAACTGTTAAGTGTAGTGTTCGCGTGTGGCAAATTCCGCACCTACATCCTAGGTTACCCTGTTACCATCCGGACTGACCATAAATCCATATCATTCCTAAGGAGGTGCAAATTGATTCACGGAAGGTTGACCCGGTGGATACTTGTACTGCAAGAATACAATCTTAAGTGGGAGTACATCCCAGGAAAGAAGAATGTCGTTGCAGACGTATTATCACGTATTGACGTAGAAAAGCAAACATTCGAGGGAGAGAAAGAAAGTGTACTCAAGATATACCACATTCTTAGCACCAGAGCCGATCTAGCCACATTATTAACAAACCTGAGCACCCACCAACAATCAGACCCGAAATTAAGAAATATTAAGATTCAATTAGAAGCAGGGGACGAAACTATCGCCCGATATTATCAACTAAATAACGATATTTTATTCATTAAACCATCTTTAAGGAAGGAGACATGGAAGGTAATAATTCCAACCCATATCAAAAAGGAGATAATAATTAATTATCATATGCGATATGGGCATATGGGCGCCTTAAAGGTGATAAAGGCCCTGGAGGAGAGCTGCCACATGAAAAATGTCAACCGGAAGGTCCGGAAATATATAAAAGGTTGCCACATTTGCCAACTCGTTAAATCCAATAATGAGAAAAAGGAAGGCCAAATGATTCCTATAACATCACAGGCAAAGTTGGAAAAGGTATTCTTGGACATCTGCGGGCCATTTCCCCGCAGTGGCGGTCGTCACAGATATAAGTATCTGATAATCGTGATGGACAATTTCACTAAGTTCGTTAAGCTATGCCCAGCAAATCGGGCAACTACTAATAAAATTCTCGGAATATTAACCGACCAGTACTTCGCAAACGTCGGAAAACCAGTTTCGATCATTACAGATCACGGAACCCAATTCAAGGGGAAAAAATGGCGGGATACCCTACTATCTATGGGTGTTCGTACTTACAAAACCTTGGTCTACCACCCGAGCAGTAATCCGGCAGAGAGATTATTACGAGAAGTGGGGCGGATATTAAGCACCTACTGTCACAATCAACAGAGGAGGTGGCAAGACTATCTAGAGACCACAGAAGAATTCCTCAACTTGGCATACCACCCAGCCATAGGAATTACCCCATACTCCGCCATGTACGAGAAACAACCCCCACGAGAGATCGAAGAAATACTAGAGTTCCCAAGAGATAATATTTATATTTTTGACAAAATAAAATTTTACAACAAGGTGGCCGAAGACCAGGAGAAACGGCGAAACAAATATCAAAAGAGTAAGGGAAAATAATAACCTATACAAGTGGAGAAAAGATATTATTGAAAAATCAGGAATTACCTAGCTCACTGGAAGGAATAACAAGGAAATTGTTACTACTATACACTGGACCCTATATAGTCTCCATGGACAAAAACAATAATACTTATGAGATAAAGGAGATGGGTTCTGGTAAAATCAAAGGTGTATATAACCAGGCTTCCATGAAAAAATATCATGAGGAGTAATATTAAAAACTACAAAATTCAAAAAAATGAAGTAAGTTCACCTTACAAACAAGTATTTAAGAAAATCATTTTGAGATATCAAATAACAGAAGGAGAATTTTGAATTTAAAAACCACAAAATCCAAAAATATAGTAAGCACAACTTACTACCAGTATTTATGAAAACCATTTGAGATATAAACAAAAAAAAAGAGAATTTTGAAACAACTAAATTCTAAAATAAAGTAAGATCACCTTACTACAAGATATTTATGAAACCATTATAAAAACAAAAGAGAATTTTGAAAAAACAAAAAATTCTAAAATTATGGTAAGCACAACTTACTGACCAAATATTTATGAAAAAACTATTGTGGAATAAAAAGAAAGAATTTTGAATACAAAAAAAAAAATTTCAAAAATTAAGTAAGAACACCTTACTGACAAACTATTTATGAAAAAACTATTTTGTAACAAAAAGAAAAGAATTTGGTTAAAGTCAACAAAATTCAAATATATTGTAATATCAAATTACAAACAAAGTATTTATGGAAAATATTTATGATAAATAAAAGAAAAAGAATTTAGAATAAAACAAATCAATTGTAAAATATATAGTAATGTCAAATTACAACCAATGATTAATAAAAACATTCTATGAAATTAAAGAAAAGGAAATAAGAACCACTGATACGATTAAATGAATAAACTTGTGTTGAAATAAAAATAATAACACTTTGAAGTAATACAAAGAGAAACAATTACCACATTAATATGATAATTAAAGAATTCATTTGAATAAAAAATCAGAGAGAAGTAATTTGTGAAAAAGAACAAAATATATAAATGTAATTAAATAAATCAATAATGAGTATGATCATGAAATAAATGTCGAGTGTAATAAAGACAATTAAGTGCTAGAACATGTAACTAGTGGAATTAATAAAAACTAAGAAACGAACAAAAAATATCATAAAATATATGCTACCAATAAACAGAAGTAGATTGCAATAAAAACCAGAGAAGAATAAAGAATTAATAACAAAACCTTTATATTTGATAAACAATGATAATTATATTAATAAAAGAACTTCCCAACATAATAAGTAAATGAGATAACAATAAAGCTAACAAGTCAGAAGAATAACTGAGATAGGAATATTAACAGATCTGAGCAATATACGAAGTGAAGTATCCAAAGATATTTTTTAAATAGTCATAAAGTGGACTATTCTTAAATAATTTTTTTATAACTGTATGTAGATAAATCCAGCAGTATTAATATGTTTTTGAGCAGAGATGATTTGCCTCTGTACTCAAAAAGAAGTGAAGTATTGGCCAGCAGAGTATGTAGCCTACAGTGCCTCTCTGAACTGCCCCAGCTCACGTGTTAGGGAATGATAGGGAATAAATATCCCAGGGATAAAACACCAAGTTAAGAAAATGAAAATAAAATAATAAAAATGAAACTCAGATGACTATTACTATCAAGGAAGATCACGTAAGAATAAAATAAATGTAAGCTCGAATATGTATAAGAGAATTTAGAAATGGAAGGAAGTCAAGAATAATAAAAAATATAATAGTTATCATAAGCAATTATTTCAGACAAACCAAGTATAGTCTGAACTAATCACTTCTGGAGGAGGGCAATCTGTAGCATGACAGATAATCCACTAAGTAATAATTCCATTCTGATCATAAATAAAATTAAATTACATTAACTCAAAGGAAAATTCAAAGGAAATAATTAAATATGGAAGGAAAATACCACCATAAAGGAAAAAGTAAAATTAAATCATAAAAACGCAACAAAAATGTATCAAGAAAATTAAATCCGAAGAAACTAAAATAAAATCAGGATAATACCCAGGTAGGATAGGAGCAGGTAATAAAGAAGATACCCCGAACCAACCAATGGACATAATAAAACCAACTTACCTTGGAAAACCCAAGAAGGAAGAAGTGAAGAAAAGAAGATATATGATGGGAGAACTACGAGGAATACCCATGAAAAACCTATTACTAACCATAACAAACCCCGAACCAAATTTTAATGTCACCCAAGAAAGTATAACACCCCTAAACCTCATAGAAATGTAAAATAATTATAAACAAAAGTGTTTAGTAGTGTAAATAGAAGTGCACCAACTAAAGTTATTATATAATAAAATAAACAAATCTTCACAGTCCATTATAACTAAAAGTTTGGTCTTAGAATATTGTAAAACTCAAATATAAATCAGACCCAACAGTGTAAGTGAACCAGTGCAAGTTATTTCAATATAATAATCTTCAAGTAAAGGTGTAACGGATACTTTAACTAGGTACAATTAAATAACTTTAAGGTTTTATATAAATACAGAGATGACATATCATGAAGTATTATTTTGAAAATATTTCTAAGGTCATAGAAGAGGCCACCTGTTATCAAAAAACATTCTGTGAAATGTAAATGATAAAGAGAGCAGGTGGGGAATAATTACTGTGACAGGGATTAAAATGTAATACACCATATAAACAGAAAGAACTGCAATCAAATTAAGTTTAAGAAAAAATAAAAATTAAATGGCTAATTATGTTTGTGTTTAAAGCCTATGAACTCCACATTTCAAGGTGGGGTATAGAATAAGAATTATAATTAATATAAGAATGCTTATTGTGTATAACAGTGTTCATACAGAATAAAATGTCTCTGTATGTATACCATACTAGTTTATAAAATGTGTGTTATGTGTTTCTAAAAATAGTTAAATCTAAAATGTCTAACTTTAAAGACTAGTAATTAATTTTCAATGTTGTTTTAGTATTATGAGCATGAATACAATGCTACATGTTCCAATAGTTATATAAGGAGATTTTATTTAATATTGTGTTAACTTTAGAAAGTCAGAAGGGGTATAGAAATAGTATTATTCAAGAAACAGTAAATGTAAAACCTTAAAATCTAGGCCAAATAGGAAATTCCAATAACATTATAATTGAGTAAGGAAGTTAAATAAACCAAGTAAACTAATGAGATTTATATAAGGTGAATAAATCACCAACTACTATAACTAAGACTATACTTTAAAAGAATAATATAAAAAGAGGTATAAAATTATTAAAAAATTTGCAAATGTAAAATCTAACAATTTCAGAGGAGGAATAGTAAAATCATGAATTATAACTAAAAGAATGATCAATTGATAAATTTGTAAGAAATTAAGGTAAGGTAAAAAGATTTATATCAATCTGAGATTCATTATAATCATAATTTAAAATTTAAAAATTTTAGCCATCTTATGTGTTATAATTATTTATAACACATAAGATGGCTAAAATTTTGGACAAGAACAGGAAGCAGATATTGAGCCTATATTTCCAAAATGACAGAAATATAGCAATTTTTACCAAAAACTTTATAAAGATGGACTATTGTATTTCAAATTAAGCAGAAGGAGTTAAAGAAACCGATTATGTATGTACTAATTCATGAAAGTAATCAATAACCAAAATATATTCTGATTATAATGTATTGTAATCACATGCATAGGAAGTGAATAATAATTGAAACAATACTTTTCTAATATTAACTTGGCAAGATATTTCAGAAGACGAAGGAAGTAGGACAGTTCTTAATTAACATTTGAAGCGAACGGTTGATTTAAGCTCGCGCTAAGAACCTATATACCGAATACTTTAATGGCGTATACAAGTTAAGCCTATCATGCAGTGAAAAACCGAGAGTTACAGAAATTTGTATATTAACTTAAAATCAATGAACACAACCACCACAAACAGTGAAAACAATTAATACGGAACAGAATATAAGTGAAATAAACTAATAAAACTATAAAACACGAAATATAACATAACCAAACGAACTTCACATTTTTCGTCAGACACGTAGACAAAGTGAACACACCTAATACAAAACATTTAAAGTCAGTGAACACAGAACACTTAACCAGGACACCTCTAACAACACAATAGACATTATTCAATATTGCGGAAATGAGGAGCAGTTGTGAAGGCATCTTTATTGTAAGAAAATTTCACTACGCCGATTCCAGTTTTACCGAACAGCGAGCAAGCAGCCATTTTGAGAAATCCCATCGTGCAAAGCGTCCACCAGGAATGAGATCTGTCGTCACGGCATTGGTTTGACTTTTCAGTTTTATAAACATTATATATAATAAACTAATTTTGTAATTATTAATTATTAAGATTTATTTTGTGAATGTTATACTTTCTATACTTGCCCCTTCTCTGACTATTATAATTATAACCGTTCAAAGAACCATTGGAAAATATTTATATAATATAACCTGTATTGATAATCGATAACCCCTGTGAAAGAGTCGAGCTTTATCTAATAATCGATTTTAAATCGATATTCTAACAAATAATTGTCAATAAATAAGAATAATTCAACTATCTGGTTTTAATTTTATTTTACATGTTAATATAAGAGTTTTAATTAACCACAGGACTAACAGAAAGGCGACCATTACTCGAGGGGAGTAATATACTTGAGAAAGAAGAAAATCGCCAATCGATTAGTGAAGTGAGACAATCTTATTAACTCCAGATTTATTTACAATGAATCAGAAGCAAATTTATTGACACAAATAACTTAAAGAACTTTAAAATTTCAACAAAACCTCATCACAAGAATTATTTATTAAATATTTACATTAAAACAAAACATTAAAATTTTTAAAATTAAATTAAAATTTTTTTTTTACTTTTGTACAAGACAAAAGTTATATATTTGTAACTGCATATCGTGATTTGTTACAATAGGGATAACCCCAGTGAGCACCATAACAGCTGGTAACTGAAAGCTACCCTCAGAGCTTCCCTCCTCTGCACCTGGCCAGTCTCTTCTGATATAGCTCCTTGTCCAGGGCATCTCCCCCCCCCCACTTCTGCATCATACAAGAGGACTGACTGGACTGTTGCCATCAGCAGGCGATGCTTGCAGGGTCTGGGTCCATCCACATTAGACATCTGCTGAGCACTGAGACAGCTTTGGCAGCCTTATCCACCATATGGCATATCTGGTGGAAGGAACTCATCTTCATATCAATTAAAACTCTGAGCTATTTGGCCACAGGCTTCATCTCAACGATCACGTCTCCGACTTGAAGAGGCAAGATGATTGGAATCCTCTTCTTGGTCAGGATTTCAACCTAGTCTTGTTCAATGCCAATAACTGTCTGTGTGCTGCCATCCAACTGCTGACATTCCGCATAACTTTACTTAGTTTGAGCTGTGGCAGGTCAATAGACCGATGATGAATACAACCACATCTTCAGGTGTATCTGGCCAGATACATTTCCTTGGGCATCTCTATTCACAGCAGACCATCATAGGCCACATTCCCTAGAACCAATACCTGGGCTGTTCCAGATGTGACCGTCATTCTCTGCTGCCCTTCCTTTGTGTACAGTAGGACACAATCCTTCAGGTAGTCATCCAGCATCTCCAAGAGGTACCCAGGAATGTGAAATGACTGAGGGAGTGCTTCCAAAATACCGCACCACCTTGCAGAGTTAAAGGCATTTACTGGAGTAGCATCATCCAACAAGAGAAATGACTGGTAGCCTTCTGCTCTTCTAACAGCTTTGGACACCTCCATAATCACGTCATTTGTGGACTTCCCAGCTCTAAAACCATACTGCCTTGGTGAAAGATCACCAGCGGCTTGTTTTGCTGTCTTCAGCCTCATCCAAATAAGCCTTTCAAACACCTTTCCCACTGTGTCCAACATGCACAGTGGGTGATAAGAGGAAGGAAACTCTGGGATGTCCTTTTCTTTGGTGATAAGCATGAGACAGGAAAGCATAAGCAGTAGAAAGGAAAGACCCCCATATTCAAGCATATATTATACATTTTAAGTAGCAGGTCCAGAGCGTGTTGGAAGACTGCCATCAGGACCTCATTTGTAATCCTGTCTTGACCAGTACTTTTTTACTGATTAGCTTGGAGACAGCCATTTCAAGTTCCTCTAAAGAAAAGAGTCTTAACACACTGACATCTCTCAGATCAAGCCTACCTCACTCTGGATGAATGGGGGACAGAGCCAACACTATTCTCTCCATGGGGATAAATGACTTCAGGGCACCCAGTTTTTGGATCACCAGCTTGTATCCCAGCCCTCAGTGTTAATGTCTTTTCCCAGCTATCTCCAGCAGCGAGCCTTACTTTGGTTTGTGGTTCATCAGAGTGCCTTCCTCATATTTTTATGCTCTGAGGATTTTAGGTTTGCTTCAGCTTTGCCCCTGGCATGTTTTGCTTCCCATCAGTGCTTGAGGCATCTCCTGTGCAAAATAGTGAACTATTGCATCCACCAGTAAGCAGAATGCTTCCCACGACAAGGTTTCTTCTGCGGCATGGAAGCTTCGCAAGCTGCTGTGGACAGTGAGGCAGTAGAGGCAACAAGTGCCTCAGCTGTAGTCCTTCTATCCACCAGTAGCCCCTCTGTAGCATCTGGGACTTTCACCAGAACCTCAGAAAACTTTACACTCTATGTTCTCTCACTATTCTACTTGGGCACCCTCTCCTGATACTCTGACTGCTGTTTAAGTCCATCAAGAATTTCGAAGACATCACACTGTTGGCCACTGCCAGAGTAATAACCAAGTACTCTCTAGTTTTTCACTAGCAGCGCTAGTGCCTCTAAACCAAAAAACCAAAAGCGTCATCGGGAATAGTTACAGCGTACCCTGGGGTACTCACCCCTACTCAAGTACTTTCCCATTAAAGTCCCCCACATACACACACACTCACCATGTTTCCCAAAGTACTCTGGATCATGCCTTCTAGGCTGTCTAGTTTGTTTCAGAAGTTGTTTATGGACTCATTGGGTGTGAAGTAAGAGCTAAAATAAGTTACCACTCCACGTTTTACCCAAATGAACCATTGAACGTTTTACCCTCTCCTTGACCACGGTTTTCTGCTTGCGCTTTTCCTGGTTCCACAACCCAGACAGCCAGGTACTAAGGAGATCAGGGTACCAGTTCAGTGATTCCCAATCCCAATATTGTTCACTTAGGAGCAGTACAACAACTTTCCTTTCATGTGGCAGCTGATAAAGGAAGACATTGGCAGTCTTACTCCTATTCACGTTACCCTGTAGGACATGGGTCATTTAAAAGGGCCTTTCTTAGTCTTCTCTAATGGATCTTGAAAGACCTTACACTTCCCTGAATCCTGAATATGGGTCAGACCTTGTGCTTGCTGTCTCGGCACTCGTAGCATAGGCTACTCCTATCAGTGCATCCATAACTCCTAGCTATGTGCCCATATCCAAGACAGCTGAGCATCTCTGGAGCACAATTCTCCTTCATATCCTACAGGACACCCAGAACCTTCCCTTGATTAAGAAAGTTTCCATCTGCTGTTTCTGCAAGGTCCACAATGGCAATTTGCTGTCCTCTAGGGTTTTTGGGTTTAAGCCTACTTTGACCTCTTCCAGATGTGGAAAGTCACACTTAACAGCCTTTCCAACTTCTTCCTTGTCAGCGAGGCTAACTAGGTTCCTAATTTCTAATGTGCATCTGGGTTCAAGGGCAGAAATGACTGCCTTCTCCCCCCAAGATACTTCAAATTCCCTCACAGAATGTTTCACTATTTTTAATCTTGGCACCCAGCTCCAGCATGATGCCACTAAATCTGTTCTGCTGGATAGACTGAATCCTGAATCTTATAACAAATAGATAAGGTGTATGTAATGTAAAAGTGTTGTTCGTGTTGTATGCTGTCGGGCGTTACCTCCGTGCACTTTTTGTTACTTACTGTTGACTGGATCCTCTGCGGTGATGTAGTCCTGTAACACAACTTAATACTATGTTTTTTGTGGGCGCCACTTGGAATCGTTTGTTCCAAGAATAAAATGTGATTATTAAAGAAATTAAAATTTTTAAATCTTACTTCTATGAAAAAATATAAACAAGTCAGTTTAGCTTGAAAAAATCAGGTAAGTTTAATGATTCTTCAAAAACAAACAAATCGTCTGAAGGACTAACATTCATAAAAAATTATACAGTTGCAGAGTTACTAAAGGAAAAAGATTCACAAGTTATTATTATTATTATTGACAATTTTATGTATCCAATCAAGTATCGGCTAGTATTTTCAATTTTTTACTCAGTTGAAAAGCATGAGTTTAATACGTGAAAAAATCTTTACACTCAGGACGTGACTCCTTTGAACTACAAAGACATATCAATAAGATGCCTTACAAGGAAAATTAAGTGATTTAAAGGTGTGTGTGGCATGTGTAGTACAACTGTGTGATAAATGTAACCAGGTAAAAAAATGACTTTAATTTTGGTAACTCACGTTCCAATGGTTAATTAATCTCGCACTGGACACTCCTCTCGGGTAGTTTTTCAATCTCGCCTCTTCATGTGTGCACTGAATCTATTTTAAGTCAAAATTGCGATCATTTACAATTTCCGCACTTTTTGTGAAAACGTTTGGCAGTAGATTCTCGTTCCCGCCACTACAAATCAGCTGCTCCGCGTTGATTCCCAAATTGGCCGCCACAGCGCTGATTCCCTTGCAGTATCGAGAAAGGCTTTGTGTTTGTTTGTTTACGTTAAGGGGGTTAATGTCAAGTTAGTCTGTCTATGCGAACACAGCAGAATTGGTTCTCTATTTAAAGTTTTGGTCCCTCCTGGGCCGTTGACGTTCTGGCTGCGTGATTTCTATTAAAATTTGCCGTGTTGCTTCTCTATTTCAGCAACACATTGGCGTAGATTCTTGTAGAGCTTATGTCAGTCTGTTTGTCAATGTACGGGAAAAGCCTTTCTTCAGGTCTTGTCAATTTTTCGCCTCTCGGTTTCGCCTTAGCTGCATTGATCAATGTCGCGGGCGATGCATCTGTTCTGGAGTTCAAGTTTCAAGTGTTTTTTGGGTCGAATTTGGTCTCTCTTTTATACTAATTCAGGCTGATTGTTTCCATTGACTTCCGGTATATTTGTGTAAAAATTCCTTCTAGATTGTTTGAGAATAAACGAAATGGAACATTATGGAACAAATTTAACTTCCGTCGAAGCTTTTAGAACAAATTTCTTATTCTTCACACTAAGGATATTTCAAAAATTACTCTGGTATTTATCAAACAGTTTTACATTAGTACTCACAATTTGTATGCCATTATTACATTTAGATTCTCTGTTTTCAACTGAATCTAGTGATACTAATTATGATTGGTTTTTAAATAAATTAACTCTAATAAGTAACACAATATACAACTCTCACCTTGGGTTGTTGTCATTAAAATTCAATTTTTTAGAACAAAAATTGTTGTGAAACTATTATGTTTCTTCCACAATCTGAACATATAACATTACTATCTTCCTATAACAAAACAAACAAATTTTAACATATATAATACATAGATAATTACAATTTTACATGGCCCCTGCCCAAGGCCTAGGTTGTTGTCAATGTTATAACACAATAATTAGTCTCTTTCTTTAACATATGTAGTATTTCACTAGTGTACACTCAGAGTTTATTATATTGTCTGTCTTTTGTGATACCTGGTTACTCTTTACACATATTATTTTTATTACAGGATAACATAGCATCACATTGATTGGTCTTGAGATGTCCTTTTTCATGGTGTGACAAATCTCACTCTTATAAGTTAAATTCTTTCATAATTGATCTTATTTTCAACTGAGTTTGTTCGTTTTTAAGGTATACTGAAGTATTGTACCATTCTATTTTATTTTTGTCAACATTTTGTAAATATTTAGCCAGATATGACTATTTTTGTACTGGTTGATTGGATCCAGCCATACATGGTATAGGTAAATATTTTGCTAACTCGATTATTACAATGTTAAAATTAGTCAAATATATTAGTATAGTCGCTTTATATTATATTTCAACTTTCTAATGCAATTTGGTTGCATTTTGGCAACATTAAATCCATAAATTATACAATATTATATGCCTACCACATGTTTTTAGTTAATACTGTTTTTGGCTATTTTGACTGCTTTTTATTCTTTTGACAGCTTTCTTTGTTTAAGATAAATTGTTCACTTTTGTCTGCTTGACAATTACATATAGTTTTTATTTCAATTTGATAATAATTAATTTTTACATGAAATCTGAGTGTTTGGTCTCAAATCCAACACATTAATATTTTTTGTCATAACAAATATATAATTTTTATTTTAACTTAGATTCTTTCTAATAATGTATTTAAGTCATTTAATACATTTATTTTATTTACATTACATAATATGATAATGGATCATGTCCATTCATTCACAATAAATAGTTCTTAATACTCTATTCAGACTTAATAATTAATGACTTCATTTTGGTTGATCCTGATATTATTTGTCTCTCTCATATGGTTTTTTCACTATTATTCACTTTAATAATATATATGGGGTTTGTGTCATAGTCAAAGTCTGGTCGTTTTTTCATGTTAGTAGTAATAATTATTAGACAGTATTACACAATTTTTTAGGACTACTTGGGTTCGATACTGTTCACCTCACTTTCCTCTTATGATAAATTGCTATGTAAATGATTTCCTTTATGGAACGTTCTGTCACGTTACATATGCCTCTCCGTTAAAATTGATAATTTTTGAAAAACATATCTTTGGTTTTTATGAAATTATCATCTCTATATTAACCTTTTATTAGCTTCTTTATATTTCATTCTTTTATCTTATAATTAAATTCCTGTACTACTCCTTTAATATATTAATCCAACTCAATATTCCTATTTCGTTCTTTGTCGTAACACCTATTCCTTTCCTTTTTACCTTGATGTTAATTAATTAATCTTTGATATAATTCCCTATCAATTCCCTAACTTTCATAGAGGGTTGGGAGTCAGAGTGGCTCGCTATGGCATACATTCTCTGCCCTTCCCTATCTATAACTACTGAAATCAGAGGCAACACATCCCTGTCCAGAAAATAATAATTGCACCTTTGCAACAAATAATAATAATAATAATAATAATAAAAAATACAATATTCAAAGATCATAGGCTCCTACACATAAATCCCCTTTCTTAATCTCTTCTGATTAATTCACAATTATATTAATATATCGTTCTCCGCAGGTAAAATTATCGTTTAAAATCATTCAATGTTAATAGCTATATTCATATTCATCATTACCTCCTTATGTAACACACTGTTTTCCTTTTTTTTTTTTCCTTTATCATTTCCATTTAGTATCAAATATATGACAGTATTTCTCCTTCTTTTCTCCTTTACTAAGTGTCCGTCTCGTAATATTTATTAATAATAATCTCTCTCCTTCTGTAAGTACGGGTAAGCTGGTAAATATACGTTGACATGGCTATTGGAAATAAATCTTGCCTATAGTGGAATGCGTCCATCTCGTAATATTTATTAATAATAATCATTATACAATAATATTTAGATTTATTTAATAATCTCTACCTCCTTTCTAATTGTGGGTAAGTTAAAAAATTCATGTTAACATGTTTAGTCAAGGTGCCTTCTCAATGATGCTGTATTTGACTTTGGTTTTTTGGTCATGGTACTTGCTCACTGATTGAGTATTTGACTTGTGATTTTTAATCATGGTACTTTTTCAATGATGTTTGGTTATACGTATCTTTTACTTTGTTACTAAGCGTGTCAGTTACCTCGTAGGTATTGTTTTTATTGTCTCTGGTGATCGTGAAAGGTCCTGTATATAAGAGTAGCAATTTCCTCGTTATGCCTTGTATAGCACTGGGCAATTCTCTATTTTTAACTAACACTTTTTCTCCTACCTCATATTTAATTGCCTTGGGCTGTGATTTGACATATTTTTTCCACTGCTGTTCCGTTTTTTCTAACACCTTGTTATAAAATTTGGTTCTTTCAAATTGGTATGCGGGTTCGTCAGGAAAACTAATAATTTCTTTTATCTCTCGTGGTGGGGGTCTTTCGAACACAACTGTGTATGGCGACACCTCGATGGTATTGTGATATGAGAAATTGAGGAAATCCTCGGTTGATGCTATGTATTCATGCCATCTTTTCTGTTCGTTATGGCAGTATGTTCTCAGTAACCGTCCTACTTCCCTTAACACTCTCTCGGCTGGGTTACTATTCGGGTGATATACGGACGTCTTGTACGTTTTTATTCCGTGCTCTCCCATGTTTTCCTTCCAAAGTTTTCCCCTAAACTGGGTACCGTGGTCTGTAATTATAGAATACGGTCGGCCTACCTCCATTATATATCGCTCTATAATGATGTCTATTATTTTCCTGGTCGTTGCCCTAGTTATTGGGTATAGCTTGGTATATTTGCTAAAATGGTCGAAGATGATTACGATAAATTTATATCGGTGTCTCCCACCGCTGCGTGGAAATGGTCCGCAGATATCGAGAAATACCTTTTCCAACTTTTCGGTGGATGATATGGGTATCATGATCCCTTCTTTTCTCTCGTTATCACACTTTACTTTTTGACAAATATCGCACGACCGTATCGCCAGTTGCACCTTCTTATTCATCCCTTTGATGTATGTTTGCTCTTCCAATGCCTTCCTTACTTTGAGGGCACCCATATGTCCGTACCTATCGTGATAGTCGATTATTAGCGGTCTCTCTATCGCTGGTGGAATTACTAATTTCCAATTCTCTTGGTGCGGGGCATTCCTTATAAACAAAGTGTCGTTGTGTATACAGTAATATCTATTTATGACCTCATCGCCTTCCTGTACCCTTTTTCTAATATCCCCTAATCTTGGATCGGCCTCTTGTTGTGACTTTATATCGTTTAAAATATTTTTTAAATCTTCCCTGCTCTTAATAACATGGTATACCTTTGCTAATTGATCCTTTTCGCCGTAGAAGGTTTGGTCTGGTATATTGACGCGAGATAGGACGTCGGCTGCTACGTTCTGTTTGCCGGGTATATATTCCCATGTGTTATTATATTCTTGCAAGGCCAAAACCCATCTCGTCAGCCTTCCGTGGTTCAGTTTACAATGCTTTAAAAATGATATAGATTTGTGGTCACTTCTAACTGTTATGGGGTACCCTAATATATATGTCCTAAATTTACCGCATGCGAAAACTACACTCAACAATTCTTTTTCGGTAGTATTGTAGTTTCGTTCGCAACTGTTCAGCACGCGGCTAGCGAAGCTAATTACTAAATGGTTACCGTCCTGATCTTCCTGATATAGGGCTGCACCTAAGCTCACGTTACTGGCATCGCAGTTTAGAAAAAATGGTTTTGTAAAGTCGGGATGATGCAACATTACTGTTTCTAAAAACTTTTCCTTAATGATATTGAGCACTCCATCTTGCTCTGGTCCCCAAGTCCATTTGTCTTTAGCTGATAACTGCTTTTGGAACCTGGCAGTTAGTTCTGAGTAATTGGACCGAAACTTTCTGTAATAGTTACAGATTCCTAAAAATGACTGCAGCTGTTTCTTATTCTTTGGGGTGGGGAACTTCTGTATGGCCTCTACCTTCTCTTTGGATGGAGTAATCCCTTGTTCTGTTAAATTAAAGCCTAAAAATTTTACCTCATTTGCAATGAATTGGGACTTGTCTAATTTGAGGGTGATATTATTCTCTGATAATTTCTCTAACACCTGTTCAACCCTATTACAATGGTCGTCCCAATTCGCTGAAGTCACCAGTAGGTCGTCGACGTATACTGTCGTAAACTTCAGTACTTCCTGCCCCAATATTCTGTCCATTATCTTTACAAACACCGCCACAGAATTTATTAAGCCAAAACGTAACCGCTTAAACTGATAGTTTCTGCCCTCGAATATGAATACCATATATTTCCTACTATCAGGGTGGAGTTCTACCTGCCAGTAACCGCATACGGTATCCCATGAGCTTATATACTTGGTTCCGTGAAACTTTTTCAATATCTCCTCTATCTCCCCAGGTGATGTGCGGTCGTTAACAATCATCTTGTTGATCTCCCTAGCATCGAGACATATACGTACCTTTCCGTTCTTTTTTGGCACAGCTGTGATTGGGCTGGTAAAGGGCGAATGACTATACTCGATTATGTCGTCCTCTATCATCCTGTTTAATTCTTCCCTGACTTCGTTCTTTAGCGAGTAGGCGATCGGGTACGATTTCCTGTTAAATTCCACCGGAGTTTTGAATTTTATGGTGCATTGATAATCTCTGGCTTTACCTGGAGCGTTCGAGAATATGTGTTTATATTTGTTGTATACCTTGATTAATTGTTCCGCCTGTGTTTCGCTGATCAGGCCCCTTGCTTTCGTCCTTTGGTAATCCCGTATTTCTTCTAATTTTTCTAACCACAACTCTGGGTTTTCCTCCTGATATAAAGGCATGTTTAATGGACGATCGGCACAATAATAATGGTTCACTATCGCTTGATAAGGTGTGTTGTCTGTACCATTTCCTTGGACATCGATTAAATTATTGGTCCAAATTCCCTTGTTAGTTTTTAAAGTTATCACCTTACCTTCCAAATCTATTACTGCATTGTATGGCCTAAGTATATCGCAGCCTATTAGGATACTCATGGGTAAATTATTCGCCACTAATAACCCTATTGGTATCGTTACCCCATTACTAGTCATCTCTAATGACACCTGTTTCTTTATTGATTTATTTTGCCTCCCCGTTGCTCCGACTAGAATGATGTTATTTATAGGCAGAGTGGGTATTGGTAAATTACTATTTTGTTTGATCCTCTCTAACTCAGCACTATCGATAAGTGATACATTTGACCCCGTGTCAATGAGTAATATTGCTTCTATGCCATTGATATTTGCTTTGATCTGCACGATACTATTATTCCCTTGGTTACTATTTTTAACAATATTGTCACCCTCTTCTAATAACTCCTCTCTAATATCTTTAAGATAATTATTTATTCTTAATATCATAGTCCCGTCTTTGTCCTGTCTATGTTTGTAACTAGTCACCCCATAATATTGGTTCAGTGAAGGGCGGTTTTCCTTTTCCACTGCCGCATTTAGTTTAAATGAGCCACGGTCTCATTGGCCCAGCCTCCCGGAACATTGGGTTGCTGACCCATCTGTGTTTCCTGCCTGACCTCGGGGTTACCATTAATAGGTTGGCTATTCGTCGTGTTACCCTGGCTACCTGGCGCCTGTTGTGGGTAAAACATGTAAGTGGGTACATTGGGTGGATATGGCCGTCGGTTATTGGCCATTGTATAGTTTACCTGGGGCCTATATTCATTTTGGTTTCTCCTATCGCCTCCTCCTTGGTCACCCCCGTTACGATAACTATTGCGTTGACCATAATTATTTCCCCTATAGTTATTCCCGCGATAACTGTTTCCCTGATGGTAGTTTCTACCGTAATTATTCCCGGTGTAATTACCTCTGTTTGGTCCCGGATAGTTGCGGTCATTTGGACCCTGAGTGTTATCACTTCGGCCATTTGGTGGGGTATTATTATTCTGACTATTTGTGTTCAGGTTGTTACCGTTTCCACCTCCATTCCGGTTTGGTCCGTTATTGTTGTTATTGTATTCTACCTTACGATTGGGGGTTTGATAATCCTGGAACCTTCCAGTGGATTCACAATTTTCTAATAATTTGGCCAGATCGGCTATTTTACTTAGCTGTTGGTACAATTGGGCATCTTTGATACCATAACTGTAATGTCCAGCTAATTGCCTTACCAAACATTCTTCTGGGATCGGCGGTATCAACTTCCGTGCTAAACATACCTTTCCTAGGAAATAAGACGTCGGGAACTGTCCATTGGACGCGTCGTATTTGCCATAGAATATGTCCATTCTTACCCTGTTTTGTGCAGTCTCCGACCAATACTTCTCCTTAAACTGGCGTTTAAACTTGGCTAAATTCGTGATTTCTGGTCGTACCGCTATCCACCAGTTATCCCTAGTGTTTTTAAACGTCTCGTCAAGCATCTCCCTTATCCTGTCCCACCTTGTTTCTCTATTTCTCCCAATAAACTCTTCCATTCTTTCTAAAAATTCCATTGGGTTTCGTCGATAGTTTTGGAAGTTGATTACTTCCCTGTTTTCACCATGACACGTATGAGTATTTAATATAGGTGTGTCTCTCAGCGCCTCTAATCTTTCCTGCAGGTTCTTCTCTCTCTGGTCTATTTCCTGTATGCTATTTTTGTTAGTTTTTATTTGTTCGTCCAGCCTGTTAGCGATGTCATATGTTCTCTGCATCCTCTCGCTAACGTCTTTCTGGACTTCTTCCACCTCCTGCATGATGGCGTCTTGGTTCTGCCTTACCATGTTTTCGAGATTCCTCACATCTTGTTTGGTCTCTACTGTTTGTTCCTCTATATTTTCGAAACGTGTATTGTTTCCCTCCTGTAACCTTTCCAACTGTTTCTCCATGTTTTCGACCTTCCTGTCACTATCGATTTTATTATCATTGATCGTTTTGTTTACTGTTTCGTACTTTATGCTAATTTCTTTTTTCAGGGACTCTATACATTTTTTATTCTCCTCCTGAAATATCTCCAGTTTTTTCCCATTGTCATCTATTTTCTCGGTTATATCCTTCCTTAAAGATTCTATGTTTTTGTCTAATTTCTCCTTATTTCTGTTCATATTTTCTTCCATCCTTTGGAACATTTGCTCATTACTTTTTTTAGTATTTTCGTTTATATCCTCCTTCAGGGATTCTATATTTTTGTTCATATTTTCGTTTAGCGTTTGGAACATCATCCTTAAAACATTCGCGTCAACGCTCTCTGTTATTTTTTCTGGTTCAGTTTCTCTGTCTGTTCTACCATTTGTATGGGTTCTTCTCCCGTTTGCTCCTCTAATTCGTCTGCTGTTTGTACCGGTCCTTCCCTTTCTAGTGTGGGCGGTTCTAATTCCGTTTCCTCCATTTGTACTGCCTCTCCGTCTTCCACACTTAACTCGGGTTCCACGTTCTTCTTCACCTTTTTTCCCTTAGGTTGCGGCATTTTGATCTGTTGGTAGTTGCCGGGCTTGTTCCGTCTTTTCAAGCCCCACGTTGGGCGCCAATTTATAACAAATGGATAAGGTGTATGTAATGTAAAAGTGTTGTTCGTGTTGTATGCTGTCGGGCGTTACCTCCGCGCACTTTTTGTTACTTACTGTTGACTGGATCCTCTGCGGTGATGTAGTCCTGTAACACAACTTAATACTATGTTTTTTGTGGGCGCCACTTGGAATCGTTTGTTCCAAGAATAAAATGTGATTATTAAAGAAATTAAAATTTTTAAATCTTACTTCTATGAAAAAATATAAACAAGTCAGTTTAGCTTGAAAAAATCAGGTAATTTTAATGATTCTTCAAAAACAAACAAATCGTCTGAAGGACTAACATTCATAAAAAATTATACAGTTGCAGAGTTACTAAAGGAAAAAGATTCACAAGTTATTATAATTATTATTGACAATTTTATGTATCCAATCAAGTATCGGCTAGTATTTTCAATTTTTTACTCAGTTGAAAAGCATGAGTTTAATACGTGAAAAAATCTTTACTCTCAGGACGTGACTCCTTTGAACTACCAAGACATATCAATAAGATGCCTTACAAGGAAAATTAAGTGATTTGAAGGTGTGTGTGGCGTGTGTAGTACAACTGTGTGATAAATGTAACCAGGTAAAAAAATGACTTTAATTTTGGTAACTCACGTTCCAATGGTTAATTAATCTCGCACTGGACACTCCTCTCGGGTAGTTTTTCAATCTCGCCTCTTCATGTGTGCACTGAATCTATTTTAAGTCAAAATTGCGATCATTTACAATTTCCGCACTTTTTGTGAAAACGTTTGGCAGTAGATTCTCGTTCCCGCCAATACAAATCAGCTGCTCCGCATTGATTCCCAAATTGGCCGCCACAGCGCTGATTCCCTTGCAGTATCGAGAAAGGCTTTGCGTTTGTTTGTTTACGTTAAGGGGGTTATTGTCAAGTTAGTCTGTCTATTTCTCTATTTAAAGTTTTGGTCCCTCCTGGGCCGTTGACGTTCTGGCTGCGTGATTTCTATTAAAATTTGCCGTGTTGCTTCTCTATTTCAGCAACACATTGGCGTAGATTCTTGTAGAGGTTATGTCAGTCTGTTTGTCAATGTACGGGAAAAGCCTTTCTTCAGGTCTTGTCAATTTTTTGCCTCTCGGTTTCGCCTTAGCTGCGTTGATCAATGTCGCGGGCGATGCATCTGTTCTGGAGTTCAAGTTTCAAGTGTTTTTTGGGTCGAATTTGGTCTCTTTTTTATACTAATTCAGGCTGATTGTTTCCATTGACTTCCGGTATATTTGTGTAAAAATTCCTTCTAGATTGTTTGAGAATAAACGAAATGGAACATTATGGAACAAATTTAACTTCCGTCGAAGCTTTTAGAACAAATTTCTTATTCTTCACACTAAGGATATTTCAAAAATTACTCTGGTATTTATCAAACAGTTTTACATTAGTACTCACAATTTGTATGCCATTATTACATTTAGATTCTCTGTTTTCAACTGAATCTAGTGATACTAATTATGATTGGTTTTTAAATAAATTAACTCTAATAAGTAACACAATATACAACTCTCACCTTGGGTTGTTGTCATTAAAATTCAATTTTTTAGAACAAAAATTGTTGTGAAACTATTATGTTTCTTCCACAATCTGAACATATAACATTACTATCTTCCTATAACAAAACAAACAAATTTTAACATATATAATACATAGATAATTACAATTTTACATGGCCCCTGCCCAAGGCCTAGGTTGTTGTCAATGTTATAACACAATAATTAGTCTCTTTCTTTAACATATGTAGTATTTCACTAGTGTACACTCAGAGTTTATTATATTGTCTGTCTTTTGTGATACCTGGTTACTCTTTACACATATTATTTTTATTACAGGATAACATAGCATCACATTGATTGGTCTTGAGATGCCCTTTTTCATGGTGTGACAAATCTCACTCTTATAAGTTAAATTCTTTCATAATTGATCTTATTTTCAACTGAGTTTGTTCGTTTTTAAGGTATACTGAAGTATTGTACCATTCTATTTTATTTTTGTCAACATTTTGTAAATATTTAGCCAGATATGACTATTTTTGTACTGGTTGATTGGATCCAGCCATACATGGTATAGGTAAATATTTTGCTAACTCGATTATTACAATGTTAAAATTAGTCAAATATATTAGTATAGTCGCTTTATATTATATTTCAACTTTCTAATGCAATTTGGTTGCATTTTGGCAACATTAAATCCATAAATTATACAATATTATATGCCTACCACATGTTTTTAGTTAATACTGTTTTTGGCTATTTTGACTGCTTTTTATTCTTTTGACAGCTTTCTTTGTTTAAGATAAATTGTTCACTTTTGTCTGCTTGACAATTACATATAGTTTTTATTTCAATTTGATAATAATTAATTTTTACATGAAATCTGAGTGTTTGGTCTCAAATCCAACACATTAATATTTTTTGTCATAACAAATATATAATTTTTATTTTAACTTAGATTCTTTCTAATAATGTATTTAAGTCATTTAATACATTTATTTTATTTACATTACATAATATGATAATGGATCATGTCCATTCATTCACAATAAATAGTTCTTAATACTCTATTCAGACTTAATAATTAATGACTTCATTTTGGTTGATCCTGATATTATTTGTCTCTCTCATATGGTTTTTTCACTATTATTCACTTTAATAATATATATGGGGTTTGTGTCATAGTCAAAGTCTGGTCGTTTTTTCATGTTAGTAGTAATAATTATTAGACAGTATTACACAATTTTTTAGGACTACTTGGGTTCGATACTGTTCACCTCACTTTCCTCTTATGATAAATTGCTATGTAAATGATTTCCTTTATGGAACGTTCTGTCACGTTACAATCTCAGTCTCTGAATCCTCCGGTTTTGCCCTCTTATGACGTTCAGACAGAACCTCAACGTAAGGCTGGCCTTGTACTAGTTTTATCAGAAGGGCCTCAGGCCTGGGTTTTATCCACTTCTTCTTGGCAGAGACCTTCTCTCTCGTGTCAAGGATATCTGCCGGTTTGAATGAGGAAGTCTGCTGCTGCTTTGTTCTTGCCTTGTTTTTGCTTGCCTTTTTACCCACTTGGAGACAATGGTAGACCATTCAGGGCAGTGATCTTCAATACCCATCCTCTTCTCCTTCTTTTGCTCTAGTGGACTTGAAGCAACTCTCTTGCTCCTAGCAACATAAGCAGACTCCAGTAAAGGAAATAAATGGGGGCTCTTACAGATAGAGCCTGTGCTACACTCAATCACTGTCCACCCACTTCTGAAGCTGCTGAAGGGAAACCTTCCAAAGGGCTTGCATAGACCCAATGGTATCCGGGGAACCTTCGAGGTGGACAATGCCATTCTTGATATCAACAATGACTTTTTTCTGATGACATGTTGCCCCCTTCATCTTCTCAATGATATTTTTCATCTTGTGAAGCCCTCTATCATGCCATTTCAATAGCTTTCTCCTCTGACAAAATCAAGGGTGTTACAGGGACCTTGCAAGCATGGTAGTGGAGACTCTGGAGTCATGGAGACCATTGTGGGTTTCTGTAGCAAACACAGGTTCAGAGCTAGAATTCTGACCTGGCATTTTCTATTCTATCCCGGGATCCTCTTCTAACACCACTGCAGCTAGGTGATGTTCTCTGCAGCTTACTGCTTTTTCAAAAGAGGTCAATTTCCCCATCATTTTCAGCTTCTTTCAGGTTTGTCCTTTGCAAACCTGGTGCATTTTACTCGGTACATGTTGTGCCAAGGAAGCCAAGTAATATGCCCCCAAGGCATTGCGGTCAAAGGATAATGATGTCCCAGAATCCACTTGCTCAACTCTGACAGATGCCAGTAGTGGGGAGCCATCCCCTGGCTCATAAGATTTTGTTCTTAGGTAATTCCATAGTGTATTTTTTATTCAGGTTACCTTCCCCTGGTGATTTTTGGCACACCAGCCAAAAGAAGACAAGAAAGTAATAGGAAACTAAAGATCCGTATCCCTTGAATACTCTAATAGCATCAGGGTCAGAAGAAAACAAGACTTGATCAAGGAAGACCAACAGAACAGCTGAAGGAAAATGACCTTAGGCTTAAGCCAAGTGAAAGTCTGGTGCAGGTACCCTGGGCTTGCCACACCCATACTCACATGATGTAAGCCACTGGGGAGATCTATAGTGTTTTAATAGAATACGTATCTTATATATGTTAAAATTTGGACAGTGCAGTAGACCACACAATTTCTATGCTTGAAGTTAATAATGACCCTAAATGTTTCTGATCTGTTTTTAAACTTTTTTTTGTAAAAGAAACAAATGCAATTAACAAATGTAGGACCACATAAATACTTATTAAAATTCTGTGATCTACTAATTCTTTTCACTGTTTTTTTAATTATTTCTGTTTGTGTAAGATGGATTTGATTGAAAAGCTGAAATTACAATAAAACTTGTTTTTACTAATAACCATAAGTGTTTACACACACACACACACACACACACACACACACACACACACACACACACACACACACACACACACACACACACACACACACACACACACACACACACACACACACACACACACACACACACACACACACACACACACACACACACACACACACACACACACACACGTCTATATATTATTTGCATGTGTCTCTTGCATATGTGTTTATGCTAATGATTATACAAAAGCACTGGCATTCACTATACAAATAGGATTAATTAATTGATACATGTCTACTAACTTCATATGTGGATGAAGTGATCATGTGTGCTGGACTAAATGATTCTAAATAATAATTAATGCAATTGTTAGTTTAATTAAGAATATACATAATTAATGGATACAAATGATGATTAATACATTGCAGTAATATTACATGAGTTACTGCTTGAATAAATGTTTTGTCAAACATAATATACAAGTTTCAAACTAACAAAAGCATTGATTATAAACTGACAGAAAACACAGAGAATTTTTAATGTAAAGACTTCAATGCTGATCTAACCTTCATATGTAAAGCTTCGCACAGACCTGAACATTGCGCTGAACGACAAACAGAACAACGAACCGAATATCAAACGAACACCAGTTTGGACGGGGCCACGAACGCATTTGCAAACAGATTTGCAAATCCTACCCATTCGTGTTCGTGCGCTCGGTCGATCCATCAGTTGTTGGTTTTTTTTTATACATCAAAGGGAAAGCGTGCGAATGTGTTTGCAGGTTTGGACGGGACCACAAACAAAACGGCGAATGTACGGAGAACACAGTAAGGTTTATTCCTGTGTTTTATTGTTTTTCTTTATTATTATTATTATACTTTATTATTTATATAATAATATGGTAGGCGTAGGTACTTGAGACAGCAGCAATGGAGTAGTCAGAAGAGAAATATTTTCAATTGATTAGTGTGTACCCCCAACACGAGTTATTGTGGCAAGCAAGACATCCTCAACATTATAATAAATTGAAAAAGCAAGACGCATGGGAGGAAATTGCCCAAGAAATAAATACAGATCCAGAAGAATGTAAACAGAAAATGGGTTCATTATTATCATCCTTTCGACGGGAAAATGCCAAAATTAAAAAAAGCCGAGGAACAGGGACAGGTATGTTTTTAAGTTAAAAAAAATGTTCATTATACAGGGTTATCCAATTTATTTTATTCTTACTTACACTAGAATTTGTGTTCTATTCAACTCGACCTTCTTCTGTTATAAAAAATTCTGCCAATTCCGATCGAACTTCTTGAGCTGTGTGAGTTGATCTACATGGAGTGTTTCGGAGAGGAAGGAATGAAGCTGCATTTTCATGAACCATTGTCTTCCAGTTCCCTTCTATTAAATTTCCTTGTTCTGTCTCTTGATCAAAGGTTTCTGGTGGTGTGTAAAATTGTCGAGATGTTCTATCTCTTCGCAAAAAATTGTGTAGTTGCGCTACTGTTAATACAATCAGCTGCGCTTTTTCGGGCTCAAGAAGCAATGGTTTTCTCAAAACTCGAAAAACAGCTGACATAATTCTGAATACGTTCTCCACTATCCTACGAGCTCGACAGATACGATAATTGTAAATTCTCTGCAAAGATTGTCTAGGAAAATACCCTGAAAACGGTTTCATCACATTTTCACATAGTGCAAAGGCATCATCACCAATAAAAAAAATGGAATTGCCTTTTGTCTTGTTCTTAAAGCAATCAGTTGAGAGAAGTTTAAACTTGTCTGCTCCATTTTTTTATATAATATACTGTCTTTAAAGACACCTCCATCCAAAATCCTTCCCTGGCAACCAGCATCAACAAACAATAGGTTGTAATCAGCATCCACTAAGGCAAAAAGTACTATGCTGAACATGGATTTATAGTTCATAAATTCAGAACCACTCAACATTGGTTTCTGAATTACGACGAGTTTCCCGTCTAGGGCTCCTAGACAATGCGGGAAATTCCAGTTTCTTTCATATTGCCTTGAAACTTCAGTCCATTCCATTGTGGTTTTAGGTATCAATAAACAATAAATAGACACAATTATGCCTGAACCATTGAAATAAACATAGTCTTATTATTATAACAATTTAATCAATAGCATATACTGTCTCCTCTGTATTAGATGACCATATGTAGTAAGTATTATATTGTGTTTAATAATAGGTATGGTTTATTTTTAGTTATTGGGGAACGACAATTCTGACTCATCTGAAGAAAGAGAAGAGCCACTGGCAGATACAGTTTTGCAGGATATGGCAGAAAATGGAAACCAAACACCACCACCCTCAGTAGAAAATTTGGTCCGAATGCCACCACCCTCAAAACCTCCACCTCGGAAAAGTATAAAAAGAATGAATGATGAAAGGTTGGATAAGGCTTTCAGTATGTTACAAGCATCAGCATCGGTGGCATCATCGCTATCGCGAATTGAAGAAAGCGAACACGACATATTTGGCAAGTTAGTAGCTAAGAAATTAC
The DNA here is from genome assembly GCA_034769895.1 of Magicicada septendecula. Lineage (NCBI taxonomy): Eukaryota > Metazoa > Arthropoda > Insecta > Hemiptera > Cicadidae > Magicicada > Magicicada septendecula. The sequence goes on from CM068367.1 coordinate 380,245,782, forward strand.
AAGGCTATAGTCCTGATGTGAGCAGTATTGTACAGGAAGAAGTAATGAAAATACTATTTAAAGCTGATAGAGGCTGGTACAACATTAACAATCAACAACTCCCTCCTATACAGTATCCTTCACAAACCTTTTCTCATTCAAATCCACAGGCTTATCACCAACCACAACCATGTCATTACAATTACAATCCCAATTAAAATTCTTCCCATCCGAAACCCCCAAATCCCAATATACCTTTATCTGTAACTCCTGGTCAGTCCTCACCTCCCGCTACTACACCAACTCCTTAGTCTTCCCCAATAGGCCAGTACTACTCAAGCTTTTTCCCAAATACTCCAGATACTTCAAATTCGACTGATAGTGTTAATAGCGAAAGATACGAAGAAATGTAGGATGTAGGTTCCTGATTATATTTATATGTATTTTCGTGAAGGAAACATTTTGTGTTGTATTTTTGTTTTGGTGTACTTTCTTTGAGTGTTTTGATACAGCATAATAAATATTTATTTTTGCAACAAATTTGTTCCATGTTTAGTTTTTGACTTTTTAAAATTTTGTTTATGAATAAAAATAAAAATTATTTTTGTACTTACTTTGATATTTTCCTTTAAAACATCTGTGAGTGCCTGACAAACCTCTGGGATGATGCTGCTTATCGACTGTTTTGAGATTCTAAATAAATATTGAAGACAGCTGTATGAATCTCCTGTTGCTAAGAAGCGGAGGGTCAATGCTAACCTATCTTGAGCTGATATTGCTTTCTTAGTACAGTATCCTGTTTTTCTATTTTTTTACCAATTTTGTTTAATAAATACTCAAAATCAGAAAGTGTCATCCTTGTGAAATTTTTGTAATGACCACTTACAGCTTGAAACTTTAATTCACTTACTAAACTGCCAACATTTTCTGCATTTCTTTGTGTATATAAATGTGTTTGCCACCATCTACTTGATTTTCTTCATTTTTTCTTCACGGCTAACGAATAATGAATATAAATATACGCCGCTGCAGCTACCAGCTTCTTTGTTTGCAAGAAACTCTGGGAACAGCACAAACCCGTTCTGTTCGTTAGGTTAGGTTTGTATTAATGTTGTATTTTAATACAACGAAATTCTCTGTTCTTTTTGATATTCGGTTCGTTGTTCTGTTTGTCGTTCGGCGCAATGTTCAGGTCTGTACAAAGCTTAAGATCCACATACAATTGTCTATAAAAGTGCTATGTCATTAACTTATCAGCGTAATATTTCTTATGCCTACTCATTCAAAAGCAAGTGTTTCACAACAATTGACAGTTTATGGCACTTTTGTTTATTGCATTCTCAGGCCATTTGGATGCAGAGATTACCAAGAACAGTGAAACAGCACTTATATATACAAAAGGTATAGTATTGTGTATGTTGATGAAACAGAGAAAGTCAGTCTTCAGTAAAGAGTATGAATCTCCTATTCCAGTTAATTTATTAGAATTTAGTTTCTTCTTAACATAATGTTTAGTTTAAGGTTCAAACATTTCTAGCAAAATAAAATGATGTTTGCTATATCAGTACATCACAATATCACAAATTGCATTTACATCATTTGCAAATTGCATTTTGGTACATCACTTGCATTTACTTATTTTATTTGTCTGTATTGATAGTTGAATTTGAAATTTTAACAACATTGATTCAAGGTTTTAATGTATTAATGATTGTTCAGATTGTATAGTTATTTAAAATTTTAAAAATAAAATTATACCAGAACAGAAATTTTGAAAATATATATATAATTATATTAACTTCACATACAAGTTACAGTTTGAAGTCTATTATTATTGCCACCACTATGCATCTACGTGTCTATATGGGTAGGTTTGTCACCTACTACAGTTGATGTGCAAATAATTGTTATTCTGAACCCAGTTTACATTACTGTACAGATTACGATAAAGCATTTATATGCTTTGTTATTACATTATGTAATAAAATTTTTGAACATTCTCTTGCATTTACAAAAAAATGTCTGTTGAATAGAAAAACAAGCTCTTCAAAAATACTATTTCAGTAAGTAACATATTATTACTTCTGTCTCTTGTTGTCTCACATATTTTACAAATTTTGAGATAAAGTAACATACTGATTATGACAAGCAGAATTGATTTGAGCATAAGTAGATATATTAACACACTGATTTTATTTACACCCATTTAATTTATAAATTTACTCTACACTACAAATAGCCCAATTTTTCAACATTTATTTTGTTCCAAATTATCTTTTCTAGCAGGTTATTTAAATACTTGTTATCAAATATATTATTGTATCTTGAATAAAGTTTTAATTTCTGACATCTAACAAAAGATCGACCCTTTCTTAGGTATGGGAGCCACTTTTGCATTCACCCTTAACAGAATATTTACTTCTAATTTCCAGAATAGTTTGAACTTATTTTACAGATGCTCTACATTTTAGCATGTACTCTTCAATTGGTCATTTCTATTTTATGTGTTTATTTTCCTTCTATATTCAGGTGGGGATAATAAGACCATGCCTGGTTGAGAGAGTTGTTTGCTCTTTTGAAATGGTAATACTAATTATTTAAATTTATTCTGAACGTAATTCAAAATTAAAATGAAATATGTACACTTCCTATCTATTTTTCTTTTTTAATTTGCTCATATATAACACATTTCTAAAAACCAAATATACAACCTTGTTAACACAGTTGTCAAGGAAATTATTGTTCACAATTTGTAAATATGTTCACAAATAACAGACTTTTAGATTTCTTTATCATTGTTTTGTTAATTATTATGTACAATTATTTTAATACTAATTTATCTTAAAATGTATGTTGTTAATGCTGTTTTAACAGAGACCACTAACAAAGATCATATAGAGACTCAAGGAACAAAAACTGAACAACTTGAAACAGAAGAGATAGACTATGAAGAATCGGAAGGTAAAAATAAATAATTATAATCTTTTGTATGCTTTGAGTATTTAAAACTCATGCAGGAATTAAATTTGTTTAAACACTTGTTTTATCTTCACACACACACACACACACACACACACACACACACACACACACACACACACACACACACACACACACACACACACACACACACACACACACACACACACACACACACACACACACACACACACACACACACACACACACACACACACACACACACACACACACACACACACACACACACACACACACACACACACACACGCGTTGCAAACATTACATTTTATATTTTGTGTATCTGAAGAGTACTCCATGTAACTATCAAATTAAACTACCAGCTAGGTTGTGGGATTTCTGTGTTCGTTACGTGAAGTCTCTTTTGTTGCACAATAAATTTTTATGTAAGAAGAGAGGAGGAAGAGTTTGTGGCACGGAATAAATACTAATAAAACATTGATTTATAAAAAAAACTAATTCTTTAAAATTTTTAAAAATATGTTTTAAATGGTGCCTTTTAGAAGAAGCTGTTTTACAAGCATTAGTCGTAGTATGCATATTATAAATCACACATAAATAATATACAAACAACAAAAAATAAAACACAGATATGAACATATAAATAACACACATAAAACACATATATAAAACAATGATAAAGATCAGTATGCAGAACCATACTTGACTTCAATGTTCTAAGATTTATATTTAAATCATTTACTTGAATTCGGTTCGATAATTTCTAAAAAAAATATCCCCGACCTTGTAAATCGAGTTTTAATGTTTGACAAATAAAAGTGAAATATTTTCACTACCGTACTTCTTTGTTGCTGATAACATAGTATATATATTAAAAATTATCCCCTTCCCTTTCAACTATCATTTTCATTTATAGAAAAAAAAAACAAATATAATTATTTCACTACCGACTCGGAACACAAAGTTTTATATGGGTAAAAATGTAAAAGTTTTACCTTATAGCCTGAACCGGTTTTCGCTTTTAAAAAGCTTCTTCAGAGGCTCTTCAGAAAAAAACCCTCCCCCTTCAACTATCCTTTTCATTTATAGATATTTCATCTACCTTTCTACAGTGGATTATTATGACCTTCTTCTCATGATACTTTATCAAAATTAAGTACTTTACTCTTGTTAAAACGTAAAACATTGCAGGTAAACTACGTCTCCCCACTAACTAATCTTCACCAAATCAATAGGCCTTGAGTCCTCTATAACTTGTGCGCATATGCAAAACATTATATGATTCGGTTTGAATTTGTAGTAGTTATTGTTAGCCATAGAAAAAATTCTACACACAGACACACATACAGTTTTAGGAAAATTACTTTTCTTCATGTTTTGAGGGTAGTACAATCAGAATCAGCACTTATCTCGAGCATGATTTTTTTGCAATCACCATACTTCCATTTCCTTACAGAACATGGAAGTAAAAATGTTTCAATTACTTGGGTGTTGGACATTAAAATATAGAATTCAAGTCATTATTTTCAATGTTGCAAATTATATATAAAGTATTATTTATATTTACTACACAAAATAAAAAAGTTTACTCGTAATGAAAAATATTATTGATTTTCATAAAAATATGAATTTAAGTGTAATAATTAATTAAACTGTAATTATTAATTTAATAATTTTAATAAATTTTAATTTTGATTAATTTTAATCAAAAATGTTATTTACTTTAGTTCTATAAAGACTATTATTGCACACCCATTTTAATTAAAAATAAAAGTAATTAGAAACAGATATTACATTACATACTTTAATCATCTAATTACTTAAATTTCTGTATTTATACTATGTATAATAATTTGTATTTATTTTTCTCTTATTTAGACCATGATTTAGTTTATTTACTGCCTTTTCCTTTTAAAAATAATTGTTGAATTTTTCACCTGCTTTCACTGCTGTTTTACTGTGTTGAAGATATCATTTTGTTTGTGTGTGTGTCTGCAGCTCCTGGATGCTGATGACAATTGTTGATATGCTGATTCCCCTTGTAGATTGTTAGTTGTCAGTGTTCTGTTGTATGGTGATGATGATGGACCTGGTGCTCCATCGTCAATTATTGTAGTATGTTCTATGTAGTATGCTTGATGGTGATTCTATGTCACTGAACAAACTGACATAGTGTCCCCGTGAGTAAATTCGTAGCATCTGTTCTATGTCGCTGAGCAAACTGACATAGTGTTCCTATGAGCAAATTATTAGCGTCTGTTCGGTCATTCAGAATCGGCTGAGGTTTTATACTCAAGCCACACTGGTAGATCAAAGATTGTTTAACACTCCTTCTCAAACCTACATATTTCTGTCCAAGCTTGTTCTGCATGTCAGTTTTCAACACATCACTTTTGTATATTTTCACACTCATAACTATTGTACATGTGTGAACTAATAGTGTCATGAGATTCATGATATTAGTCTTTGTTATATACTAATTAATTGCTTGTCACATATTAATTAGCTGAGTAATTAATTTGTTTGTTTATAATTTGGTTATCATTTCACCATTCACCTTCAAATTGTAACCACACATGTCATTTTGGACGTCTTAAAGTGACATCATTCACTTTGTTGTAGGTATTGTCAGGGTGAAAATTTTTGTTAAATAAAAATATTTAATTAACTTATTCATATTTTATGCCTCTCTGAACTGGAGCTCGCTACCACAAGTTAAATACACTGTTCACAAACACGGATTTCCTGGCTTGGATAAATCATGTTACAGCCGGCAGACTACACACATACGCACACACACACAGTTCGCCAACCCTCAGTCAAGTGTTGTGAGGGCAGACACAACACATACCCCCTAGTAATACACGTAAATAATTGTTCACAACAGGTGTTTAAAAACAGATTACGAATTGTTCAATTCTTGTCTGTTCCCATATGCATCCATTTAAAACTATTTACAATTGTTTCTCTTTATTTTATATATACAAAAAAATTACCCTGGGCAAATGTGTATCGTCACACAACAAACACCTCACCTGTCACCTGTGTACCCTAACCTCTAACGCTTCTACTCTAGTATTAGTTTCATGTAGTTTTGCAGTTAACTTCTCACAGATTTCTTTTATCTATTTACTACTTTCACGTATTTGTTCTTTTAATTGATAGCGTTTAATTCATCACTGAGCAATCATTTTATTATTGACGAATGCACGCACACACACACACACACACACACTTATATATATTTTTTTCTTTTATTTTATAGACTGGATGGTACATGAGTTACAACAAGAAGAGATTGAGGATGATGAAAGCTTAGAAGAAAGTAAGCAATTCTCATACTTATCATACGTAGAATCACGTAAATCACACATCAGTAACTTTTACTGTAATAAGTATACTTAGGCACTACCCTAAGTTTTAGATGTACTTCTAATAAGTATTTCAAAGTAGCTTCATATAAAAAAAAGAATGTTATCAAAGTGCTGAACAAATGGTACCGGTAACAGTTCTGAAATGATTTTGTCTTTTAGTTGGTGGAGGACGAACTACAAGAGTGTCATGTGATCTCTTTAGTTTTCAATCTAAATGAATTACTCCAAACCATTCTGTCTGTGCAGCGCGATGTCTTGCAATGCACAAAGGTCACAAAGGAGGCACCTGTAAGAGAGGTGTATGTCACTGCCGAAAGTGAATGAGCACTGCATGCCTATGTCTACTATACTGTCAGAACCACCTTTTCATTATAATTTAATCACAATACTTATTAATAATTTAATAGTTGTAAACTCTTAGTATAATATTATATTTCTTATATTGACATATAATGATATGAGTAACATTTCTTAACCAATATGTATTGATATGAATTATTTTTATTAATTGTTATGGTCGTAGTATATCATATGTGTATACAGGATTAAACATTAATTTTTTTAAATAAATAATCTTAAACTATACGTGCAGCTTTATTCTTCTCCACTCTCCATAAAATATATCCCTTTTAGGCGCACTGCTTATCAGTTTTGAATTCCAGGCCAGATAAATTGTAAATATAAATTTCAATATTTCTTTTGTCAGTGGTGAAGCATCCATATACATTACGTAAGTGCCACTTACAATTAAAAAAACAGTAATGAAAGAAAACTTTTTTTAAATCCACCAACTTTTCTATGGTCAGTACTACTATACTACTATGTCCTAAAACTATCTAAATAAACAAAACGATTTACTATTAATTAATGAGTTGAGGATGTTTATAAATTAGTTGTGATTCATGTGAACCCACTTGTCCATATTCACTGCTGACTGTCCCACAAAGTCAGTGCCTATGGAGTTCATTACTTTCTGTGACTGTACAGCATAGAGTCAAATGTCTTAAATAGAGACAGAAATCTATATCCCTACAATGGCTTAATATGTTGAAGTAGTTACAGTGTGTTTACTCTACTATAGATATACAATTTTGAAAACAACCTGTGCAGAATAAATATTTTTGGCACACTGGGGACATTTAAAGGAGAAAGTCACATGATGCAAGGCAACTATGTGAAGGGGACCATTCACTCGCTGAACACTATAGTGATCAAAATTTTAAAAATTTATAATTTCTTGATCAAGTGGGACGCTCACACACTCAAGTTGACAAACCCAGGCCCGAGTCGTAAATAAGAACAAATTAGGGACACGTCAGACCCGACGCCAGTGCGAAGACAATGAGAAAAACGACTGAGTACACGCTACAATAGAAAATAGGGTACGTCGTTGACAGCACGAAGTTAGCTACGATTTACAGCGCCAAACAAACCAAGACAAAAAAGGCATAGTCCAGCAGCCTGGTTACGCAGAAGTGAAATGGAACATATGCTGTGGGGTTGAGTTGTAACGAGCACACGTATGAATGCTACACCCCGTAACAAAGGGTGCAGAGAAATCTTGACAAATACGTAGACAATAGAACGGATATTCAATGAATACTAGAGATACACACAGCCCAGCATGAAAACACGCCCTGACGTGCAGCCAGATTTACAACTAGAAAGCGTGGGACGCGTCCAGGGATGACACCCAACGAAGAGTTGATAATCGGCGGAACGAGCGAAGGGTAAATGAACAATTGACCAAGACACAGCAGACTCTTAACAAAAGCTGTATCGGAGTGCCTCGACAACGTGGAAACAAAGGTTGATAGACAGGCGAGAAATTACTCTAGTTTCTAAAAATCAGCACAACGTTCGTCGCTAGAGTATTCCGGGGATGTCGACGACCAACCAGCGTTTGGCATCTTCCTAAGGAACTGGTGGAGAGAGTAGTAACGGCTTGAACGACGAATCAGGAAACCGATGACAAAAATCCACAAGGTGGTAGGAATTTAGGAACCTATCAACAACGGCCAAAGGCGTAGAGATGAGGAAATTGCCTTCTGGGAGAGAATGATTGATAAAAACTGTTTGCGAGGACGCGAAGCCCAGTAGTAATAGCAGTAAGACGGAAATAATACAGTAGTAATAGTAGTAATACGGGTAATACAGTAATACACTAGTAATTGAAATAGTTTACGCGACTTACTCAACTTTTAACTCGGTTAATCAATCAGAAATTGTAACCAAGTCGCGGTCTTAAGTGAACTTAGACATTCAATTCAATCGCAATTCTACAGAACGTATGTTTGACAGTTTATATGAGTTACCGATAATCAACAGTGCGAATAGACATAACTATCATTAAATACCAGTGTATACGTGACTCTAAACTACGACCGACACACTACATAATGCAATACGAGTGAGTAACAATCCGAGAGTAAAACAGTGGGTGACAGTTTCAGACACTATTCAACCATAATGATTCTCAATTTTGGGCATCTGAACTGAGTGATTTAACACGAACACTATTACGCACATTGCATACATTACGTCCAAGGTAGACGAAATAGTTTGCTACATGAACACGCACACAGCAAACTCTAAAAGCAAACCACTTCAATGACGATGATTGCATTTTAACACTTGAAGCATAAAACACTTAACGCCAGCGGAGAGTCCAACACCACACAATACATAACGAGAGCGGGGAAATTCAGTGAAGTGAAAGTGAAGTGTTCTTCGATCAACAGAGATTACGATGCATAAGGAGCGCACTAACGGATGTAATCTTACACCGATGGAATTTGTGGATAAACCTTTTGCAAGATAAGCCTTTATGTTTCTTAAATACTAGTTGATACATACTACTGCACTGTCTCTTCTTTTCAAAGAGCTACTCCCGAGAGATTTCTGTTAATCTATACAAATCATAAATCTAATAATGTTAATATTAAAGTCATTCATCTGAGCATAATGAACGCATTTAGCTAGAATAAAATATATTTGATTGCTTATTGTTCACATATGTATATTATTGTGTTGTATTTGATTGTACTATGTGTCTTGTTTTTCAGGAAACAACGAGCGAATATTATTGTGATTTTGTTATTATGTGTTTTGTTATGTATTTGCAGGACATAATTTCATTTGTGGTTCAGTAATTTACTTAATCAATGATATAATAAATAAGTAATTATTACCTATATACATATATCTTGCGTTCATTATTGCGATTAACCTTGACAATTAATTTATCACGTTCCAAGTGATTTCATCTTGTAACTTATAAAGAGTCTCAGAGTTATGCTAATTATCAATGGACACACCCAAATCGACCATTGAAATGTCAGATTAACATGCTCATGTAAATCATATTGATTTGATAACTATATTGAGTCAAATCCGACAAATATAATTTAATTTTCCATATGTGTGTTAAATATAAATGATACCCAAGGAAAGTGGGGCTTTATAAATGTCAATTACAACCCCATTTGGTTAAACATAAATAGTATATGAATTTAATTAGACCCAATTCATTAATTTATAATTGGATGATTTAATAATTCATAATAATTAGCATAATTGCATTAAAACACCGTACGAGAACTGAAGCAGTCCATGGTTACAAAAGCGTCATGTCATACTTTATGTTATAGAAAGTGTGTGAAGTTCTACTTTGTGTGATTATAAAAAGTGTTTGTGTTATGGCATCTATATCAAAATCTTACGGCTCCTCTGGCAGACCATAAAGTATAGTCAAGTGGTCAAGTGCAAGAGATTGTTTTTAATGTATACAGTCATTTGAAGGAACAAAAAGAGTTATATAAATTAAAATAATAATGTTGCAAAACTTACTAGTGACTTGACGGGTGTGTCAGAAACAATGGTGAAAAGCTGGTGAGGTTTGCTGCTGAGGGCAAACAGTCTTTGGCTAGAGGCTCACTGACTTTTTCTATGCCTATGTGAAGGAAAAGTCCTCGTAAAAAGAAAATTGTGATTACAATTTTACACATGATGTTATTAGGAGAAAACCCCATAATTTCTATGTGATGAAAAACCCCAACATAAAAAATAATTAAGTGCTGCATTAAAAGAAGAAAGAATTTTAAATCACAGTACAGAGTTCCTCCAGAGAACTCTTTAAATCTATTGGTTTTAACTGGCTAAAATTCCAGTATAAGAGAAAACTATTAATTTAAAACCTGAAATTGTTTGGTGGGGAACAAATTACTCAAGAAGTATTTGGCGCCTGAAGCAAGCTAATTAAAATATTGCATATTTGAACTATACTTACCTCCATAACACCTATACTTCAGTTGGCAATGTGCTCGCAATCTGCCTCAATGTGTTGGTAATCCAAAAAAGTCTATTGGTATAGGATCAAGATTAATAAAAATTCATGCTGGCAGAGAGCAAAGGTTTTGTCCCAAATGCTTACAAATATGGCAGTTCAAAAATTGTAAACAAGAAAGCAATCATTTATTGCTATAGCGGTATAGATTTTTGCAACCTCTCAAAATAGATGGAAGAAAAATGATTGCCAAATATTCCATCAAACAGTGTCATTGCATTTGATAATGACAGCTACCATGACAAAGAAGACAACAAAAGGCCAACTAGTTTGATGCTGGAAAAAGATATTCAGGAAATTACTAGAAAAAGACATTGAAAAGTGATTCCAAAAATTGATTTTTCTCCTGACATGGTTAAGCCAGAACTTCTTATGTTAGTCAGGTCAGTTCCTGTTAACAAAAGTATATTTTAGATAAACTGTTCTGAATGCCGGACACACAGTGATGTGCTTACCACCTTATCATGCGGGCCTTAATCCAATTGAGCTAATGTGGGGTGACATCAAAGGTAGAGTAGGTGAGTGTTTATCTAATTCAATGGAAGAGAAAAAAACAACTGTGTGTCAAACTTTTTTTTGATTATTTGGTCGAAAATTGGAGAAAAAACTGTGAGCATATAAAAAAAATTGAGGAAGATTATTGGGTGAAGGATGCTGTTATTGAAGAAATTTTAGACAGTTTAATCATTTCAGTCAACTGCCAGTAATCAGAATCAGACAGAACAAGCTCAGAAGATAATGCATCAGATGACAGTGAAGACAAGTGTAATGGAATCAGAATGTTAGATTTAAAAAATTTGTATTTAATCTGTCTTTCTGACAACACTTTTATCAGATTTTCTAGTTCAACAAACATATTTGTGTAAAACAAATTATATCTTAATCTACTAATGAAGATGTGACATTAAATATACTAAACTGAATAAGTAATACTGTTATTGACAAATAATAATTTTTCTTGTGTTTCCTCACAATAAAAGTATAATGTAATGTAGTACTGTTGTTCAGTGACAAAATAAAACAATAAACTAATAGTTACAGGTTTTTGACCATTCATTTTATTGAAGTGTCTGTCACTGGAGTGGTTCAGAGTGTTCTTTAAATTATATATTTTAAATAAAACTTATAGTTTACCTTATTTCCTTTCCATCTTGCGACTTCGTTATATGTCATACACGACATGTTTCAGGAAACATGTTCCCATCTTCAGGTTTAAAAACTTTTCGTTCTCACATGAAGAACTTGTCAAACGCAAATAAAAACTTTTACTAACAACATTAAAAACACACTACATTAATAACGTACCGCGCGAAGAATCAGTGCGCACTGTTCGGGTTCATAATCGCAACTGTTGATTTCTCATTTGTCTATAATCTGATAAACATGTTGTAACGCAGTATCGTACAAGCTGTTCGAGTTAAACGAATTTGAAAACCGTTACATATTTGCAACAAAGGGCGAATTATGAGCGCTTTAGAAGAATTCGAAATCTACAAAGCATCAAGAACACAAAAAAACCTAGTGCTCAACGATCAACTGTCGATCAAATTATTGTGAACCTTTTGTGCTGTGCTGTTGATAAATTCAGTACTGCCCACTTAAGGTAATGGTTGAAATATAAGGGACCATCAAGATGCCGTTGACACAATGGGGAGTCTGACTCAAACCAAGGAAGGTGCACTTCTACATTGTTGAGCATATGTAAATGTAGTAACATAGATCCAACAGCCTAGGAAAACACATATTTGAACACAGGGAGTAACAAAGTAATTGGGAGTAGGGACCCAGAAACCTCTTCTAATTACAACATTCTAATGAACCAAAAGGAATCAAAGATGAAGCAAGTTTTTAAATACTATATTTCTCATCGTATACGACATATTTTTTGTCTATATTAAAAACTAGCTGACCCGACAGACGTTGTCCTGTCCAAATTTCAATAAATTTGTTTGTGATCGTTTTATTTACATTTCTATTTCGATTGCAAGATCGATGTTCAAGTAAACAATCAAAACAAAGAAATGCTTTGTTTCGATTGGTTTGCTGTGACATCACCATTTCGTTCATTGCAATGCTTTATGACACACGACATTTTTTGTTTTGTTGTCTGGCGCGTAAACAAACAAAGCTGATGGTTTTCCGACACGGGAACAGGCGACATACAATTGACCATGCGAGAAGCATGGATTTTCAAGGTTAATGCCGCAAACACTCAATGACTGCCCTTGTGATTTGTTTATTGTCATTGCGAATGCAAGCCGCACCGGAAACTGCATGTCCCGGAATGGCATGTCGGTCGGAATCATTGGGATGCGTGGTATCAAAACGTCTTCTCCTTTGTACTTTCCTTTAAGAATTGTTGCTTCGATGACGTTGTTAGTAGGGGGAAAATACTGGTTCTGACTAACAAAGGATGCCACCTTTCCCACAGTCCAAGATTTTTTCCCACGCTCTCCCCACCACCGCTGGACCTGCAGCATCCGCGAATAAAATTTTTTATTTTTTTAATTTGATATTTTTATTTTTTTTATTAAATTGATTTGCATATCGAGGGGTGGGTGGGGGTGGGGTGGGGTTCAATGGACCACCCGCATCCGCGAATATAATTTTTTATTTTTTTAATAAAGCTGATTTGCATATCAGGGGTGGGTGGTGGATGGGGGGTTCCAACTTGATGCATTATAGTGTATATATTAAAATATATGATCAGGGTTACCAACCTTTGCATGAGTTCAAATTTGTTGCGTGTTATAATGTATATTAAATCTATATGATCAGGTTTACCAACCTATGCATGGATCAAACTTGATATGTGTGTGTTATATAGTGTATATATTAAAATATATGATCAGGGTTACCAATCTTGCATTATTGTGTATAGAACAGATCTGCCAACATTTTTCTGTGGTGGGAAATTCAAACTATATGATCATGATTGTTGTCGATATCAATTCTCTCTTTGAATGTAAGTAACTCTCCCTCCCTCTCTCTCTGTCTCTAGACACAGTTATCCATCACTATATAAACTCTCTCTCTCTCTCACATTTGAATGTAAGTAAAACTATCTCTCTCCCTCCCTCTCTCTCTCTCTCTCTCTCGCACACACACATTTAGTAGATTACTGTTGCCTGTTGCATCTCTCTCTGTGTGTTTATGTAACGGGTCTCTCTCTCTCTCTACGCCAATCTCGGTTCTGCCAAGTCTGTGTGGTAAAGTGTTACGCATAAAAACTCCTTGAAATAAGGTATTTTCAAAAGTTTTGTGTACACATACAAATCGCTGTCGGACAATGTACGCACTGCTCATACACACACACACACACACACACACACACACACACACACACACATTGTGTATGTCTCTCTCGCTGCAAACGTTGACAAGAATTCCCTTATTCAAAGCGATTACGGTGTCACTGTACACAACTTAAATATGGTTTACAGACCATTGTAATTTTAAAAATTCATTTTTGCATTAATTAAATATATATCGTAAACAATGAAATAATAATATTTTGTCATTGTAAGATTTTAATAAAACAATTATCAGTTTAAATAATAATTTTCATGATTGCAAGATACAACCTGCGACTTAAAATATAGTTTACCGCTGTGGTAGGAAATTCAAACTATTAAATTGTCTCTCTCTCGCTCTCTCTCTCTCTCTCACACATTTCTGATTACTATACAAATAATTGCATGCATGTTCAGAGGTTTACAACGAAATAAATTAAAATAAACCATTGTGTATTCGCTAACTTAAACCAGGGGTCATTGACCGTGTGTGCATCGTCTAAATCGGTGTGTCCTACTTTCTAATTTGACACATGACAGTCATTAGCAGCAACGTAATTAGGATTAATTATGGATTAGAAAGTATTTACTCCAAAAACGGACACACAAGCTTTCCCCACTACCAGAGTACAATATATACGCGAAGAAAATCAGTTGCAATTTCTCATTTGACCGCCTGCGTGTGCTGATACATCGTGAAATCTATCACTGCATTTTTAATAGTTGAAAGACTGTTTGTATTATTGTACGTCTTACGAGTCTTCAGTATACACAACTTCCATCATTAAGGGTGTGTAGACAACACATGTTAGTTTGGTAAGTGTACATGAAACATTTTGAATACGTTAATAACTGAACATAATTTTATTGTATGTACAGATTTTATTTAAACGTAAAAATTATTTGCATTAAAACATTATCAAGCGCATTATTTATTGAATTTAATACATGTGTGTGTGTGCGTGTGTGTATGATCAAATTATTATGTCTGTTACAATTTTCTGAAATATATTCTTACCGTACTTTTATATTACACTTCTAATTGAAGATATATATTTGAATTTAATACATGTGTGTGTGCGTGTGTGTATGATCAAATTATTATGTCTGTTACAATTTTCTGAAATATATTCTTACCGTACTTTTATATTACACTTCTAATTGAAGATATATATTTTAGGTATAGCTGAATTTTAGCGTGTGAGCTTCAATATACACAACGTTCGTCATTTTTTTTTAAGGGTGTGTAGACAACGTACGCTAGTTTGGTAAGTGTACATGAAACACTTTGAATACGTTAATAAGTGAACATAATTTTTATTGTATGTACAGATTTTATTTAAACGTAAAAAATTATTCGCATTAAAAACATTATCAAGTGCATTATTTATTGATTTAATACATGACTCGTTCAAATAAGTATGTATGGGTGAGTGATCAAATTACTATGTCTGTTACAAAAATTCTGAAATTTATTCTTGTCGTGCTTTTATATTACATTACATAATTTTATTGTATGTACAGATTTTATTTAAACATAATTTATATATTACACTACATAATTTTATTGTATGTACAGATTTTATTTAAACGTAAAAATTATTCACATTAAAACATTATCAAGTGCATTATTTATTGAATTTAATACATGACTCATTCAAATAAGTGTGTGTGTGTGTGTGTGTGTGTGTGTGTGTGTGTGTGTGATCAAATTACAATTTCTGAAATATATATTCTTACTGTACTTTTTATATTACACTTCTAATTGAAGATATATTTTAGGTATAGCTGAATTTTAAGCGTGCGAGCCTTCAGTGTGCATACAACGTCTGTCATTTAAGGGTACGTGTGTGGACAACGCTCACTAGTTTGTTGCAAGTAAGGATACATTATGGGGTGGGTTATACAAATAATAATAAAGTGTGTGCTATATACATTTATTAAAATACATACACAGCTCCAATATGATATTGTTACAAGTATGAAAATATATCTAAACTATTATATTGTTACAAGTATGAAAATATATCTAAACTAGTTTTTACAATTTAAAAAAAAAACATACACAGTTCCAAGATTATATTGTTACAAGTATTAAAATATATCTAAACTAGTTTTACAATTAAAATACATACACACACAGCTCCAATATTATAATGTTACAAATATGAAAATATATATATTTAAAACTAGTATTTACAAAATATGTATAAAATAAGACTTAAACACGTCTATGTACTGTATTGGACAATGGCGTATATTCTACAAGCGAATCATGTAGTATCATACAGTAGGCAGTCGTCTGTGTAGGAAAATTCATTGACGATTCAAATTCTAAACGTACATCAACTGCTGAAGACTTAAGCGCATCGTCTTGTTTGCTACAATCGAATACAAACAGCGGGGCTTTTGATTTGAATAATTCTGGTGTCAGTACTGGGCTGACGTCTAAACGGTGGTAATACGAAATTTGAAAACTGGCGTACATATTGTACAATAATGCAAAACGGTCTTTCCCAATATCCAAGTTTAAATTATCGTAAGGATAATACTTGTCGTTTAGAAACAGTCTCGCATTGATCACGTTACAATGATCAAATTCATCGGCGTGTGCTGTCAGTACATTCTTTCTTGCTGTCTGAAACGCTAACACAACAAAGATGGTTTTTCTAGCTGACTCGAGGTTTTGACAATCCAATTCTGCCTTTTAGTCTGTGGTAAGGCAGGATACTCGTGCAACTCCCAGGTCCTAAAAGGCATAGTTATCGGGTGGTCTTTCTCTATGAGTCGTAACAGTGGTAATCTGTACGCATTAGCTACATGTACATAAGGCATTTTCCAGTAAACTTTATCTAGTTCAAGAACACAATTAGCAGTCGTTTGTCCGCTTGCTAAAACCATAGCGTTTATGTCGGTAGATGTGCGTAGGAGTATAAGTTCTTGTTTCACGTTCAGCACGATGCGTGTATAGTCTGCGAATCCCATTAGCATTTTCAGGGGAATACAAAAGTTGAATTCACCGTCATCATTCACTTTTAATACATTCGTGGTCGGTGCCACCCAACCTGCGTTTTCCATTGCATCACGTGCGTTGTTGTTGAGTGATAGAAAAGTTTTAATAGTTGACGTAACACCAACGTTTCTGGTATGATCCACTACCACTCCGGCCAACTCGTAACGAATCTCTTCAAAGAGAAATGCTATAGCATTGTTCACCAGTTCCACATTCAGCGCAGTATCTGCAGCCACACTAGGGTTTTTAACCAACTTGCCTTCGATGTAGAGGAAACTTTCTGACGGCAGTGTAAAGACGTCCTGTTGTTGTATTGGCACACGTATTTCATCATTGTTTCCATATCTTGTTGTTGCGTACGGTGCGTGTGAGTGAAATGAAAAGTGCTTGATACTGTCTTCAAAGAACGGTTGCTGCTCCACAGATAATATTCCACTCGCCATGTTACTTGTTTACAACAACAACAAAACCCAGTGAAATCAGGAAACGACGGTTAACTGATGTTAATCGTTTCAGTTTCGAATGAGTACTGATGCGTTTCCTAACTGATCTTTCTTCTTCTTCTTTTATTTCTGACGACTGTGGTAGCAGCGGTGGCGAAGAAACAAAGTACAAGCCCATGTCTATAGTCGTTTTAGATGTAAACGCACAGTGATGACTTCTCCGCGAAAATCTATTACGTCACCGTCCTGGTCGCGTAAAGATAATGTTATGTTGTCCAAACGACTCACATTCACAGGTAGGTATATGACGTTTGTAGGCGATTCAATTATTTTGAATCCTGGTTCGACTGACGGATAGAATGAGTGCAGCGTGTGCTCGTTTTTACCGTTCTTGTATGATCCTTGCGCTATATTACACCTTATCAGTATACTGTTCACTTTTATAATGTTAACTGTGGCGTCAGACGTGTGAGTTTTATTCGCTTCAAGCAGACGCTTTTCCTTGAAACCCAACATATCACCGATACCGCACACTGTTTGTTGAAAGTCAATATCCAGTGCACAAGTCAGTTCACATTTCAGTGTATTGTTGTTAGGACGTAGACTAATCTTTGAGTCTCCTAACTGCTTTTTGAGGAAGGCTTCTATGTCACCGATTTCATAAGCACCTGTAGGTAAAGTTATCAAGTCCCACGTTGTTCCGTCCCGTAGTACTGGAAACACATTGTTTTTTTCCTCAACCACGTTCGGTATACTGTTGTATGTAGTAAAGTCCAATAGACCTACATACCATTCGCCGTTTGTTAGTTCGAGAGGCGGGAAAAAGTCACATACAAGAGCAGCAGCATTCGTACCTGTTAAGGTGACCGACAGCGAAGACATCTTGTCGCTTACTGATCACTCACGCCTTAAGAAGTCCAAACATAAATGCCCACAGATGACTGTGTGTGGTGGCTGTTCACGCTCGTAATTGTAGTAAATGTCAGTGTCGGTTCCAAAATACTGTGTCAGCTCAAGAGGTGGCTGCATATTACCATACGCATCATAGTAGTAAACTTGATTGTTTCGCTTCTTGTAGCAAACCCAGTGCGTACCAGGTCCTTCTGCACTGTCCAGATTAACAACCGCACTCTCATTCTTCCATGGTCGTTTGTGTGGTAAAGTGTTCCGCATAAAAACTCCTCTGAAATAAGGTACTTTCAAAAGTTTTGCGTACACATACAAATCACTGTCGGACAATGCACGCACTGGTATGCAAATTAGTTTTTTTGTCTGTAAGGACGTAGGTATAGACCTGACGCTATTTTTTTATTGTTACGTTTATGCCTTGAGACTGTTTTGCGTTTGCAGGTCGTATTGCGTTTGCCCGTGGATTGACGTTTAATTCCTGAACCCTTCTTCTTTTTTCTGCAACCACTACGCGAGCTCCCTCCACCCACTGCTGATTTTGCTTTCATTGCGGCTGCTACAGCTGCAGCATACGCTCTTTCACTAACACCGGAATTCCAATCTTTCACTCGTTCCCACGCTTTGTCGGCAAGAACGCGATCAGCTATACGTCTTCGACTGTTGTCTTTGTACCTTGCGTAGGCGATATCGTGTTCGCGACAGGCTTCGTCCAGCTCGTTGATTCCGCGCTCGCCGCGTGCCAATCTCTCTTTGAGTTTTGTTCCGGGTCCACAGAATCGGTAGCCGGGTAGGTGTAATTCTACTGGTAATGCGTCCACCGCTCGATTAATCAAAGTAGGTACTGACGAAACGATAGCGGGCACAGTGTTTTTAAGTATTTTTCCAATTACACCACGCCCCATTCTTTTCTTACGAAGTACGTGCATTCTTGTAAACAGATCTCCAATCCTTGATTTCCGTTTCCGTATCGAGAACGTCTATTAAACGTCCCACCTCTTCAATATATTCAGACAGGACTGAACGCTGTGTCGCGCTGTCTTGATATTTATAGACAAACTTTATTAGATTGATTATATGAGCGTGAAATACCTGAGTGACCTTGTACAATTCAGTCTTTATATGTAATTTTAATTCGTGCATTTGTCGTACAGTGACTGCGTCTGTGTCAGCTACTCCGTCCGCTATATTCGTAATTTTTCTTTCGCCAGCGTAGAAAGCATTGCTTTGCAAACTAATTGTGTTGTCGTATAAAAATTCCAAATTCACAGCGTCTTTGCTGGCGACTGGCGCTTGCACGTGTGTTAGCCGACAGTCATCAACGATTACGTTACCTGCACGATCTTTTCTCAAACTCTTTGCGTCTACGTATCGTTTTGTGGCTGCATCTCTTGATTTAAGCGGATCGTTTAGCATTATTATTCGATGATCTTTTGCGTCTACGGTAGCATCGTTCTTGTACTGTAAGCATGCGTCCTTAACGTACTGTAAAGAAACAACATAGTGCAGCTCTTCAGGATCACCCAAGTTGCGTATCTTTTTGTTTTTCACATCAAAGTGACCGCCGTTACTCACTCCTAAACCGATATCCTCACGCAGACTTCGATGAGTTTCTTTTCGCACTCTTACAGTGCTGTCGTGTCTACCGAACTTGTCTACACTCATACTTATGAAGAACTGGTGGTTATAGAACGGTGCGTCTGCTTTTATATGATAATGCCGGCTTCACGTAATTCTTCCAATATCGAAATGATTTCATTCCTATGACCAGTATGGCCACTACTTTGAGAAGCCATTAACATTCTCAATCTATTAACCAACTCGTTAGGATCATCCCAATGCACGTAATCGATTGCAGTGTTGGGCTTCATCTCCATATAGCCACTCCCTGTACGTTTTCGTGCACTCAATGCAAACAATTTAGATATTACTAGTCGGTACTTGACGCCACTGTTACTGTTTATTCGCGTATTGTGTTTATATTTTTGTTTGTGTCCGTTGGTTGCTAGTAGTATGGACTTGTATTTCCTCATATCGTCCTTATTGTATTTTTTCGGTAGTTTCATAAACAAAAGTTCATACAGACCGGGCGTACCCTCGTAAATTTTTCCTTTGACATGAAAGTTGTCGTTATTATCGATTTTCACATTTGAATCACCTATCATAAATTTACCGCCCTCGTATTGAACACCATACATACGATCTATAATCCGTTTACAGTCAGCCGATTCGCACAAACGCATATATTTGTTTGCTAATGAATCGTCACTGAAATGTGAAGCGTTAGGGTTCCATGCGCTATCGTCACTGAAATGAGAAGCGTTATGACTCTGCGTGCCACTTTCGTTTTCAGTTATTACGTGTTGTGTAGGCTCTTCTTGTTTTATCTGCTGCTTCTTCTTCTCCTCCTCCTCCTCCATCATATCACCACTTAACTTTCGTGAAATAGCTTCTAACGGTTCCAGAATCGGTCTGTAATTTTTTCTGAACTTCTCGTCGCTTTCTCTGATACCGTGTTGTAATGCATGATATTGATATTATGATAATATATGATATAATGATATTTTTTCCTTATGTTGTCGCTTATCGTATCTATATCATACGTAAGTCGTTCCTCCTTATTCATCGCCATCGCGTGTTAGCAAGAGGACTGATTACATTACTACAGTGCAACCAATTTTATACTTCGCTGGAAACAATTATGAATCGATCAAAGCCGATTCTATATCTACCTTCATTTATTGACGAGTCTTTGTCTATGACTAGAAATCCATAACGATCCTTCCACGCTTCCGTGCAGACGTCTTTGAAAGCATCATATTTCATATCCATGTTAACATGATCATTGTATGCATGTCGTAAATTTAGATCGTCTTGTTTGAACAATATCAACAAGTTAGCGTTGTCACGCACCAATTGTTTCGGTATCTGGCTATATGTCTGACATAGATAGAATGTGTCCACACCGCTATGCCTCCCCATAGTAAAATACTTTCGAATATTGTTTTGTCTTTCACTCGATACGTCATCGAATACGATAACAGAGTCGAGACCAGTGATTTCACTCGGTAGTGGGACTTCTTCGTTCTCGCTGTGTGCATGATAACCTAAACCTTCATCAGCGAGTGATTTCATCACTGTTTCTAGCATTCAGTATTTTGGTTGAAATAATGATTTTGAAAACACGTATACGTTGCGGAAACGTAGACCGTTGGCATCAAACAGTAGGTTGAATAGCACATTGGATTTCCCACAGAAACTTGGGCCTGTAACGATACAGCGAATACTGTTCGGTAATAGCGGACCATGTTAACGTTTAGCACTGCCTTCGTCACCAGCCAAAAAGTCCATATCCTTTATTGGTAATTTGTTTGCTTGCTGTACAATCTTCATCTTTGTGAATACCGAAAGCATACTGTTTTCAGCACGTGCTGTCACCTTTTTTATATTAGATCTTTCTTATGTATACATGCGTCGTGTTTACCATCGAAACCGAACCAACGAACACGCACTCTGTCACCTTTGCGTTGTAACACCTTTACCACTAGGTATACGTCGCCGACTTTGGACTTACTAATCTCGTGCTCGTAAAAACCACCTTTCAACACTTTGTTTAGATGATCTTTTAGCAGATAAGTGGCGGGGATGGTAGTGGATTGTACTTTATCCACAGTGAATATTTCGTTAGTCCAATTTGGCGTATAACCTTTGGCGAACGTCATTTTGTGCTTACTTATACGAACACGGTCACCGACTTTAAATTTGGGTGGTTTCGTTGGACTGATTTTAGGCGCTGTGTTCTTCCTTATTCGTTCCAACACTATATGTTCGTTGGCGTCATTCACTTCACTAGGTTTCATACCAATGGTTCTGTGTGTGGTATTGTTGTACGATTTCAGTAATATAGGTAGTAGATCCAACCAGCGGTAGTGTCCTTGTTCGCTGAAAGCTCGATACATGTGTGTCTTCAGTGTGCGATTAAAACGTTCCACTATGGAAGCTTTTTTCTCACTATAGGTTGAGTAATGTTTCACATTATACTTTTTTAGCAACGCTTGTACTGTGCTGTTGTAATACTCCTTCCCGTTGTCCGTCTGTAAATATTTCATTCGATTAGCAGTTAGTATAGGCTCTAGTGCGTGCTTTACTTCTTTTCCTGTCTTTGTTTTCAATGGTACAGCGTACGCGTACTTGCTAAACGCGTTGATCACTGTCATCATGTACTTGTAGCCTTTGTTCACTCGAGCGTATGGTATCATCTCCACAAGATCCGCCTGGTACAAGTCGTGTAGACCCTTCAAATCAACCGCGCGCCTAACGAAATTCCTTCTCGCTCCTCTGTGTAGCTCTAGAGCTATAGTCTTGCGTGCGTTGTTCATGGCTTAAGATACACTAACATAATACCAACGTTAAAAATACTATATATATATATATATAACAGTTTCTTTGTTTTTCAGTATTCACTCTCTCGTCTGAATATCATCATCATCATGTCCGACCTTCAGCAGAATCCTGAACAACAACATCATCCTCAACAAGGTAAAAATTTAAATACCAATTGTCTCTCTCTATAATTATGTAGCAAACCAAACTTGTTTGATATGAATTAACATATGATCCAACTCTGTCTAACATGTACAAGATAGTCTCTTGACGTTGTTTAGAAATTGATATGGCGGAGAAAATTTTTTATGTTCTGACATAGGTTTGTCACCTTCTCCCCAATGTATTGTCTCTTGACATCGTTTAGAAATTGACATGACGGAGAAAATTTTTCATGTTCCACCATAGGTATGTCACCTTCTCTCCAATGACCTAATTCAATTCCGCAACAAAAGCATTTAACTCTATCGTCTATGAATGACATACTATGTCCACAAACATCATAATTTAGCGGATAGTAGTAAAACCCAGCAAACGCTAACTCGTCGGGGCTGACAAACGTCACTTCCCAATATTTGAACGATTTTTTTCTTTCACTTTCAAAGCTAAAATCAGGAGTAGCTGCCATCTTCACAGTTTGCAATAAACTAACGTATTACTAACGTGTACTATCTATTTATTTACCACAAACATGAATTTGTGTGTGTGTGTGTGTGTGTGTGTGTGTGTGTGTGTGTGTGTGTTATTCATCATTCCTATTAGCTAATACATGTGTTTCTATTGTTTCAGTTATGACACGATTTTATATCGTACGAAACACCAGTATTAGAGGATCCCTCACAACATTTAATTACCTGCCCGTGTACACGGACACAGGAGATCAAGATATATTACCGATAATGACTGAGGTGCGACCTTTATTGTGCAAGGATATTCTGGCAGAACAAGCACGTTTACGTAGTATCAAATGGCATATTGCGTGCAGGATACGTTTCACTAAAACTGTGTTAGATGGTGACAGCGGCGAAGAAAAAGAGGTAACCAAAGACGCCGTCTTCCACGGACGTTGTCGTACGTTGCTCACGGACGACAACGACGAGTTGAACTGTCTACTAGACGAATCATACGACAAAATCATGAATAGCATATCCAATTTTACCCGTAACGGGAGCGGATGGTCGGTGGACACTGTACTGAAGCTGGAACTGGTTGTTGGACGGTACCGGCCTCTAGCAGCGTCCTCCTACATTCCTACCCCGCGAAAACTTGCAGTCACCAAGGCAGTAGTCAACATCAAGAACTCCCAAGATGAAATGTGTTTTCTATGGTCTGTTCTAGCCCACATACACCCTCAACAAAGGAATAAAGAATTTATTTCAAACCACATCTTATTCAAAAACACAATAAATATGTCCGGTATCGAGTACCCTGTTTCTATAAACTCACTTTCTAAATTTGAAACACAGAATCCCAACATTTCTGTAAACGTTTTCGGCTATGATATAGAAGACAATATCAGAAACGAATCAAAAAATGAGGTTTATCCGTTAAGAATTACTCCCAATAAGGACAGATTACATCATGTTAATCTTTTACTTCTGTCCGATACAAATAGCCGAAAACACTACTGTCTTATCAGTAGCATTAATAGATTGTTATTTTCCCTAACAGAATTCAATCGTAAATCATTTTACTGCGACTACTGCCTGCATCGTTTCTCCACAGAACATGGTCTGTCCGAACATCTCCCCTACTGTACACCTTATGGTGAACAGAAAACCAAAATGCCCACAGAGGAGGAGAAGTTTATGTCATTTAAAAATTACGCACACTGTCTCAAAGTACCCTTTACCGTCTACGCCGACTTCGAGTCCCTTATCACCCCCCTTCAATCTGTTCACCAGGTAACGACATCCCGACGACAGTAAAAGATTTAGGTGACTTCTACTCAGTTGATAGCAGTGGTGTCCGCCAGAAAATACCTTCTCCTCCTGTATCGTCCACATCATACGAAGCGATGCATATTCCGTCAGGTTTCTCCTATGCTATCGTTGATCACGCTCACAGCCTCTGGAGAGAGGTTAAAGTATATCATGGTGAAAACGTTGTATACACTTTCTTCTCATGGTTGATAAAAGACGTCGAGGATATGATGAAGGTAGTACGACATAACGTACAATAATTAATTATGTCCGATGATGACAATGTTGCGTTCACTAACGCCACCGTTTGTCATTTGTGTGAGCGCCCTTTGACAGACGATGACAAGGTACGCAATCATTGTCATCTTACGGGGAAATTCTTGGGAGCAGCCCACAATAGCTGTAATCTGAGCTACAAGATGCCGCGTCATATCCCCGTCTTCTTTCACAACCTTCGTGGCTACGATTGTCACCATTTAATGCTGGGTTTAGGAAAATATAAGGACCAACACGTATCCTGCATTGCAACATCTAGTGAGCGTTACGTGTCGTTCTCCCTGGGTCCCTTGCGTTTCGTAGACTCTTTTCAATTTCTTAATCGCTCTCTGGACACACTCGTTACCAATCTGTCCACGTCCGGGAGCCAATTTCCTTTGCTTAGAGAGGAAATGCTTAGACGAGGTTTCGACGAACAGACCAATCTGCTCGTACGCAAGGGGGTATACCCTTACGAGTACGTTGACAGTATTGATCGGTTCAACGAAACAAGTCTACCCGCTCGTGAACACTTTGATAACCGGTTGATGGAATCGTCTATTTCGGACGCAGATTACGAGCACGCACAAAACGTGTGGAGTGCATTCAATCTGCGTACGTTTGGAGATTACCATGATTTGTATTTGTTGACAGACGTAATGCTGCTGGCCGATGTCTTTGAAAGTTTTCGAGACATGGCCTTACGCGATTACTGCTTGGACCCATGTCATTTTTACTCGCTTCCCGGACTCGCTTGGAACGCAATGCTAAAAATGACAGGGGTCGAATTAGAGCTGTTGATAGAGATAAATCAACATCTGTTTGTAGAGTCTGGGATCCGCGGAGGCGTCGCGATGATATCCAACCGTCATGCCGTCGCTAACAACCCTCTGATCCCAGATCAGTACGATGTTTCGAAACCGACCTCGTTCATTCTGTATACGGACTGTAACAATCTATACGGTGCAGCCATGTCGCAACCACTCCCTTACGCAGACTTCCGATGGCTCGATCGTAACGAAATCGAGTCTTTGGACGTACGTAATGTGAGTGATGATTCCGACATCGGGTACATCCTCGAAGTCGACCTACACTATCCTAATACACTACACAACCTGCATTCCGACTACCCGCTTGCACCTGTGCGCCAGCGCATAACACCCGATATCCTTTCTCCCTTTTCCAAACGTTTACACGAGAGTATATACAGATCATCGTATAACGAATCAGGGTCATCCGTAGAGAAGTTGTTAACGACTTTGGAGGACAAACAAAATTACGTTCTCCATTATCGAAATTTGAAATTGTATTTAAGTCTTGGTTTAGAGCTGAAAGCGACTCATAGGGTGTTGTGTTTTAAGCAAAGCGCTTGGTTGAAACCGTTTATTGATTTCAACACCCGCAAGAGACAAGCAGCCGTCAACAGCTTTGAAAAAGACCTTTTCAAACTGATGAACAACGCCGTATACGGCAAGTAGCTGGAGAACGTACGGAAACGTATAGACTTTGAACTAGTCTCAGATGAACGACGGCTTCAAAAACTAGTTTCCACACCTAGGCTGAAACGTATGATTCGTTATACGAACGATCTGGTGGGGCTCTCACTCCGTAAAAAATCCATCGTTCTTTCCCGTCCCGTGTATGTCGGCTTCATGGTGCTTGACGTTAGCAAAACAATAATGTACGACTTTCATTATCGTTATGCTGTCGACAAGTACGGCCGTAACGTTAGATTGCTAATGACAGATACAGACAGTCTGATGTATAGTATTCAAACATCTGACTTGTATGCAGACATGAAGAAGGACCTATACGTTTTTGACACATCGGATTACCCTACGTCTCATCCTTGTTATAGCCTTAGAAACAAAAAGGTTGTCGGACTGTTCAAGGATGAAACGTGTGGTCGTCCTGTTAGAGAATTCGTGGGTCTCCGAGCGAAATGTTATTCGTTTCTTGTGACCCACGAAGATCCTACCAAAGAGTGTCAAAAACGTGTATGTAAAGGTGTACCTCGAGTTGCGATTAAGAGGAGTCTACGACACGATATGTATCGCAAGTGTCTTACTGATCATTGTCAGTTTTCTACCAGTGCGCTTTGTTTACGTAGCGATCATCATACGCTGTACACGATGCGCGTAAATAAGCAAGCGTTGTCACCGTATGATGATAAGCGCTATATACTAGACAATGGTCGTGATACACTTGCATACGGTCATTATCGAATACGTCGCATCAACATGGAGAACGATGATGACGACACCTCCCCACCTGCTAAAAAAATTCGTCTCCATGTATAGTACCCCCCAACACTTGTTTCTTTCGTCAGTTGATGTCTCTCGGTGCTTCAGTCCAGACGTCTGTAAACGTAAGTTCGCATATTAATATCGCAACGATATTTGTGTGTTTAAACATAATATATATATAGAGTTTGTAATGTGTGATTTCTTTGTCTTACAGTATTATGGATAACACTGCAGTTATAATTGACTTCCAGTGCTTTTTCGATGACAACGGAAAATATATTGTGAAGGAACTGTCAATCATGGACGTTCTGAGATTTGCTGGTAGACATTGGATTTTCACTCCGCCTGCTACATCCGTTACGAATCCAAAATACGCTAGGACAAACCACTGGTTAACGTCAAATTATAATAGACTTAGATGGAGCGAAGGAGAGACACCGTACGACAATCTTGTTTCATTGTTAACATCACATACACGTATATATAAATATGTGTTTGTGAAGGGTTTTGAGAAAAAACGTTTTTTGCAATCAAAGATAATACACAATAATATCATCAATCTCGATGACTTTGGTTGTCCTAAAAACATACCGTATCTATTTCATGGAACAGAATGTCTTAGACATTTCAATTCTTCTGACCGATGTGCCAACTATAAGGTGCATGCTATTCGGGAATGGATGATTCATGATTTTTGCTTTACACAAACATTTTTAATGTAACAAATTTAGAAAGTAGGTCACAGCGAATGATGACATTTATATCTCTCTAATTCTGTTGTGGACATGTACATACATGCATAGCTGTAAGCGGTGACTATTTCCTTATGAAAGTGGAATGTGGACTTTCCTAATGACATTGTTATATTTTTGGTGTCTCTAATTTCGTCTGTGGGACATGTTCATACATGCAAAGCTGTAAATGAAAGTGGGACACAGACTTTTCTGATGACGACGTTACCACCACCACTATCACATTGTACAGCGGTTTGTAAACTATATTTTAAGTTTGTGTACAGTGCTGTAAATATACATTTAATCATTTAAAACAATATTATTATTATTAATATTGTATTTATTTTATATAACAATGTTTGTTTGTGATATATATATATTTAATCAATGTAAAATGTATTTTTGAATAATTGTATTATAACAGTTTGTAAACTATATTTTAAGTTTGTGTACAGTGTTGTAAATATATATTTAATCATTTAAAACAATATTATTATTATTATTATTAATATTGTATTTATTTTATATAACAATGTTTATTTGTGATATATATATATTTAATCAATGTAAAATGTATTTTTGAATAATTGTATTACAACGGTTTGTAAACTATATTTTAAGTTTGTATACAGTGGTGTAAATATATATATTTAATCATTTAAAACAAATTATAGTGTATTTTAATTTATTTCGTTGTAAACCTCTGAACATGCATGCAATTATTTGTATAGTAATCAGAAATGTGTGAGAGAGAGAGAGAGCGAGAGAGAGAGACAATTTAATGGTTTGAATTTCCTACCACAGCGGTAAACTATATTTTAAGTCGCAGGTTGTATCTTGCAATCACAAAAATTATTATTATTTAAACTGTTAATTGTTTATTAAAATCTTACAATGACGAAATAATATTATTTCATTGTTTACGATATATATTTAATTAATGCAAAAATGAATTTTTAAAATTACAATGGTCTGTAAACCATATTTAAGTTGTGTACAGTGACACCGTAATCGCTTTGAATAAGGGAATTCCTGTCAACGTCTGCAGCTAGAGACATACACAATGTGTGTGTGTGTGTGTGAGCAGTGCGTACATTGTCCGATAGCGATTTGTATGTGTACACAAAACTTTTGAAAATATCTTACTTCAAAGGAGTTTTTATGCATAACACTTTACCACACAGACTTGGCAGAACCGAGATTGGCGTAGAGAGAGTGAGACCCGTTACATAAACACACAGAGAGAGATGCAACAGGCAACAGTAATCTACTAAATGTGTGTGTGCGAGAGAGAGAGAGAGGGAGGGAGAGAGATAGTTTTACTTACATTCAAATGAGAGAGAGAGAGAGAGTTTATATCGTGATGGATAACTGTGTCTAGAGACAGAGAGAGAGGGAGGGAGAGTTACTTACATTCAAAGAGAGAATTGATATCGACAACAATCATGATCATATAGTTTGAATTTCCCACCACAGAAAAATGTTGGCAGATCTGTTCTATACACAATAATGCAAGATTGGTAACCCTGATCATATATTTTAATATATACACTATATAACACACACATATCAAGTTTGATCCATGCATAGGTTGGTAAACCTGATCATATAGATTTAATATACATTATAACACGCAACAAATTTGAACTCATGCAAAGGTTGGTAACCCTGATCATATATTTTAATATATACACTATAATGCATCAAGTTGGAACCCCCCACCCACCACCCACCCCTGATATGCAAATCAGCTTTATTAAAAAAATAAAAAATTATATTCGCGGATGCGGGTGGTCCATTGAACCCCACCCCACCCCCACCCACCTCTTGATATGCAAATCAATTTAATTAAAAAAAATAAAAATATCAAATTAAAAAAATAAAAAATTTTATTCGCAGAAATTCGCGGATGCTGCAGGTCCAGCGGTGGTGGGGAGAGCGTGGGAAAAAATCTTGGACCGTGGGAAAGGCGGCATCCTTTGTTAGTCAGAACCAGTATTTTCCCCCTACTGTTGTTTATCAGTTTCTTCACCGCAAGCCGGGTGCCATTACAAAGAATTGGTTGGTTGATATTTCGCAACATTATGATTACCGATCCGACTTTCAATTTGAGATTGTGAGGCGGCAATCCGGGCAATTCCAGCGAGTTTAAAAATTCGGTTGGATAGTTGACGACATCATCTTGGCTAGTAACGGAAACCACCGATTTGTACGTCATCAATTCGCCAGCAATTTCACTTTGAATGTTGAAATTCAATTCGTCGACATCAATGTTTTTCGCAGCCAATATAGCACGTTCGCTCAACCAAACATGATTTTTGTAATTTTGAGCAATGTTTGGGAACACCTTTCGGATGAGTTCGGTCTTTGATTCGGTGAACTGGCAAAAATCGACGGGGAATGTAATGCAGCCAGTCGAAATGTCAACGGGGATTTTGCCATTGCCAATGTCCAGCAATTGTTTTGAAAATAGTTCTCCAGATTGGTCGTTCTGCAACTCGACACGCATGTTCATACTTAATTTGAGTGTCTTGACGTGTTTCCACAAAACGGACGACTTCAAACATGCATTAAGTTCATCGGCTGGCGTTGACCGTGGAATCACTGGCAATGTTTGGCGAAAATCACCTGCCAACAGAATCATCGCACCACCAAACCGGTTTTGATTGTTTCGTAGATCTTGCATCGTTCGGTCTAATGCCTCCAAAGACTTTTTATGCGCCATCGTACATTCATCCCAAACGATCAATTTGCATTGCTGCTAAACTTTGGCCATCGCACAGTTCTTCGAAAGGTTGCACGTTGGAGTTTCATTGATTTGCATATTCAACGGCAACTTGAGTGCTGAATGAGCTGTTCGACCGCCTTCCAACAAAGTAGCTGCAATTCCTGATGAAGCAAGTGCAAGTGCAATTTCATTCTGCGAGCGAATCGTTGCCAAAATCAATGCGATCAGAAAAGTTTTCCCAGTTCCACCGGGAGCGTCCAAGAAGAAAATCCCTCCAGTTCCATCGTTCACAACTTTCATGAGAGTGTCGTACGCATATTTTTGTTGGCGATTCAACAGCGGAACGTTCGTTCGAACTGATTCTCTCAATGCATCGCAATCATATTGTTTTTCGCGTTTCAACTCTTGATTAAATGCGTCGTGCATCGGACGATTGGGCGCTGTCATGCCTAATTGAGGTAATACCTTGTTCGATATCATCAAGCACATGTCCTCAATTAATATCAATGCCTCGTTGTGAATTTCCTCGCTCAGTTGCAAATCTGGATTTGATGTTCTAGTACGCATCTGATGCAAAATATCATCAGACATGTCATCTTTGTATTTGGTCCACAAATCAATCGGTTTCGATGGGAAGCATGTTGAGATAATTATCGAAAACAATGTTCGTATTTGATGAGCATTTGACGAAATCACAGCATCTCCGAGGGTGTAATCCCAATGAGTGTCATTCTCTAGCAATCGCAAACGTTGACAGGCTTCTCTATATATGCCACACAATTCACCATTAACAGTTCGTAGATGTTTGAATGATGTTGGGTCACGAACGTTGACTAATAGCAAACGTAAATAGAAACACTCGTCGTTGCTTGGATGGAATGTGTAAATGCGACCTAATGCATCGGTGGAAAATACATGTGGGTAACCTGGACTGGATTTCCTTGTTTCCGTCGTTGAAATTTCTTTGACGATTGATTCCAAGTATAATATCTTGGCATTTCGGAGTATACCAGCGTTCGGGCGAAGTCATCATTCTGGCACATTTCAAAAAAACTGGTCAATGTTGTAGATGGCGGTCGATCAGCTCGTTGTAATGCGTTCTCCGCAGTGAAGTATACTCTTTGACCATTTTCCAGATGTACGGCCAAGTGAACAACAGTGGGATGTCTTTCATGAATGGCGAATGAAAAAATGCGCCAAATTGCTTCGTTACTGCTAACATAGCGGCCCATTTGATATTGAGTGACTTCATCGTTGGAATTCTCCGCACCAACTCCAATCACAGCCATGTCACTTCCTTTGGTCACATACTTGCAGATGTATTTGATGGATTTCACGGAATGGCAAGATTCGACGTTGCTGTGTGCTTTGAATGTCTTCGAGAGTAATGGCGAATACGGAACAATCCAACGATTATCAACTTCAATGTCCTGTTGATTCACTTTGACAATTGTTGATCTTCCATTGTCCGCAGTCGATCGGTGACGATACAGTGGATAACCGTTATTTCCGGTAATTGTTTCTGCTACTAATGCCCGTGTATAACGCTTCGAACATTTTCCGTCGACCATACACGGAGAATTGTTATTTAATGTTCCACAGGGGCCATGAATCATGTTCTTAGTAACAACCTCATGCAAGCCTGGATCTTCTTCTTCATCGGGAATTTCCGCTGATATCACATCATTGATTTCATTCGGTCTTATCTTCTCAATCAACCAAATGAGAATATGTGCGTGTGGCAATCCGCGTTTCTGCCACTCCACTGAATACATCCAGCAGCGCGTCTCGCCGAACACGCGATGCTTCACAATGAAATCCATCAGTGATTTCAATTTCTGTTTGAAGACTCTCGCGGTGATGTCATGGCGATCGATGGGTGATTGGCCAGGGAATAACTCTTGCCGAATTTCTATCCACTGCGGATAGCACGTGAACGTGATGAACAAATCTGGTGTGCCGTAATGGCGAACATACAACATGGCATCTTGAGCGTATTCATACATATGTCGCGGACTTCCGACGTACGTTGCTGGGAGAATCGTCATTCGTCCGACATTCTGTGCGTTTCCGTCAGCATTGATGGCATCTGGAAGGTGAATATACTCTTCGGACTTCGGAACGGAGTTTTGTCTGGTTCAATCTGATGAATGTCAATCGCTCAGTTTCAACTTTGACGTACAATCGACAGCATATTGGTGAAATAGACGCCGACATTTCAAGATGTGATTGTCCTCATTTTCACGAACCATCAGTCGATATGAATAATAGTCCATTGAACTGACTTTTTTGTTCGTTTCAGCGCCTGTAAATGAATTTTTGTGTCAATGAAATGAATTAATCTTATTAGAAAAAATATAGATTTGCTATTCACCTGTAAGCGGATTTATCATCTTGATCGAGAAATGATAACCGTCTTCACCTTGCCAAAATATGATGGGATATTGCAACGCATCATATGATCGGTGCGTTTCGTACACACGCTGCAGCTGATCGTTCCGCCGATGTAGAACGATATCACGGGATTTCAAATTTTCACCAACGACGACAATGGCGACTTCATCAATTGTTGGCACATTGAAACGTCTTGCGTGTTCTCCCGCAGGCGTCTTATCGGCTCTGATTACAATTTTGTGATTATCAGATGGCATGCGGTCCAGTGCGGTTTTGAACAATGCAATCAATTCATTGTATTGATGAAAAAAAATTTACAGTTGTTCCACAATTGGTCTTTTCACCGAACTGTTGTGTGCACAACGCTTATCTACTTCTTGTGGTGAATTGCCCATGAAATAAATCTGCAGAAATTTAATAGTCTGCATCCGGCGGTGGCAATAGCAAACCTGCTCGATGATATATTTGACCTTGAATCTGTAAAGGTTAAAGAAGCGATATATAGGCTGCTATATATTATATACAGCACGAATTTAATTTTTATTTATATAGATAATATAATAATGATAATAATGTTGTTGTCGAATAATCATATTGTGTGGAAGTGTCGAATGGTGTGAAAGATGATTGTGTTGCAATTACCTTGAAAGTGGGCTTGAAATTGTCCCGAACCACATTTGTTGCGCCAAATGAAGTCATTTGGAAGCAACTGTTGTATTTCTGGATTTGTGTCAGGAAATGCGTGGAATCTGTTCCTGTTCCAGAAACCAATGAGCGCAATGGCTCTGGTGGCGGGACCAATGGCGCCAATTTGACATTGCCACTTGCGCAACACAATCCATGGGTTTCATTTCTGTATTTCAATGCCTTACAATGTGGGCACACAACGCTCATCGATCCAATAGCAACGGATTGGTCTGCACTGTAATCAATTTTCACGTTGTAACGGAATGCAGCTCGATAAGTATTTAACGCAACATTTGTTTGTCTTCTTGCACGATTATTCAAATTCATTATCACGCGATTGGTTTCTACTGACCGATGATGTCTCATTCGATGCATATCATCTTCGTTTGCATTTTCTCTTTCTTCTTGTGTACGTGCTGAACGTGTTTGTGATAATCGATTCCGTTCAATTTCATTTCGCTCTTCGCGTTGCTCTGCAGTTCGATTAGATCGAAAATTCGTTTGGTTTGTAGCATTGCGAGTTCTGCGCCTAAATTGCTCCGTCTTATTGGCGGCATTGCAATGCGATTAAATTGTGTCAATTCAATTCAATTGTGTCGATTACGACACAATGTGCGATGCGAATAATCACAATTCAACTGAAAATGGACAATTGATTCACTTTGTTGTTACTGTATAACCGTTTGTCACTTCAAAACTCACAGTATTTCGTAGGTAGGCCTAAATCTGTAAATTTGTTTGAGATAAAACGACGAAACTTAATTCATTTCATGAAACAATTGAGATGAACTTACAACAGAATCACAATTCAACTGAAAATAAACAACTGAATCAATTTTTCATCACTATGTAACCGATTGGCTTGATTCACAATGTGACAATCAGCTGTCAAACGACATTTTCGCACGTATAGCGAAATATGTCGGAAAACCATCAGCTTTGTTTGTTTACGGGCCAGACAACAAAACAAAAAATGTCGTGTATCATAAAGCATTTCAATCAACGAAATAGTGATGTCACAGCAAACCAATGGAAACAAAGCATTTCTTTGTTTTGATTGTTTACTTGAACATCGATCTTGCAATCGAATAAAACGATCACAAACAAATTTATTGAAATGTGGACAGGACAACGTCTGTCGGGTCAGCTAGTAGCGAAATAAATTGGAATAGAAATAAAATAACTACATTTTTCTCCAGATCTTCCAGATCTTTTTTTCAATTGAAAACATTCAATTGAGTTATTTCCATCCCGGGAGCATAGCGAACAAAACAAAAAAAGAATCAACCAAATATGTCGTTCCTATCGTCAGTTATGATCGAGAGTGCATACAAAAATTATGATTTTTGCAGTTTGTCCGAATTTTCCGACTTTCCTTTGTAATTGTCCCGAATTTTTTTTCCTGAAAACTTTTCCAGGACCATAACGAACAAAACAAAAAAAGAATTACGCATATCCATCGTTCGAATCGTGAGTTATGGTCTTGAGGTCATACAAAAATCTCATAGAAAAAAGCACTTTCATTTTTTCCCCAATTTTCCGGGCAACTTTTCCAATTTTTCTTTCCCTAAAAACCTTATTCGGACTATTACGAACATTAAAAAAAAAAAAATTAGCCAAATCGGTCCAGCCATTCTCAAGTGATGCGCTTACCAACGAACAGCATTTAAATTTTATTTATATAGATGCCTTTGTAACCTTGATATGTCTTATATACCAAATGCATCATATACAACAAAATTGTCTGGCCTAATATCCAATGTAACACAATGAAAAAGTAATATTAAATTTAACTAGAATGTGGTTGAGAGCAGTGAAAATAGTATGTGTATAAAGATTCCATTCTTCCTTTATTGGTGAGTGTTCAGATTGGTATTAGTTTAATGTGGAAATATAGCATTAACAATAGTCTCAGTGGTAGAAAATATTGTTTACATGTTTGTCTTCATTTATGTCTTCATGCACTTTATGAAGACAGCAATGAAGGAATCGCATCAGATACCATTATTATGAAGGAGGTTGAAAATAATAATCTGTAAAAAAAGTGAAGATTAAATTAACATAGGTAAGATTTTACGATTTTGTATAATTATTTGAGCATTGCAGTGTAGACTTACTTGTAAGACTTACGTTAATTAACTATTGTAAGCTTAGCCATCTAGGCCACTGTAATCCTTTCTTAGGCATCTAGGATCCCCATCTTAGCAGTCCTGTAAGTACATATTATCTATACATAGCACACTAGGGACACCTGGGTTCACATGTCCCTCAGGCAGCTTCAGAAGATGTGAGTACTCCCTAACTAATGATAAGGAGCCATTCCTTTACTTTGTCACAGTAGGAATTTTTATGCTGCCAAGACCAGAATGAATCTAAATCAAACAAAAATTATTTACTTCTAAGATATAATTTTTATGAATTAATGTTTTTAATGATTTGAAAGTGTTACTATAATTACTTGTTAATTTAGTGAACCTTATAATTGTAGCTGATTTGTAACATACTGATTATTACATAATTATTAGCTTTGCACACAAGATTTTGGAATGTTTGTTGTTATACAAAATTTACATTTAAAACATTTTTTACATGTTGCTGTAAAGATATTTCAAAATTTTGCATTCTTCTATTACACTTAATACAGAATTGATACAGAATGAATTTGTCACTTTCATTCAATTAATCAGTTTATCAGATTTAGGAATTTCTTACTTTTAGCAGGTAAATATCTGTTATATTACAAAAAAATGGTAGTATATTAATATAATACATAACTTGAACACTTTGAATTCATGGATTTTGTTGTCCATGATGTGTCTGAGTGTTATCACTAACTACAATATATTATTAAGACACAAAACACAATTATTGTTGATAAATGTTTTTAAATTTTCACCTCACTGCTTGAACCTTTGTTTGAACAAAGGTAGGAACAAAGGTTCCTAGGAAAAGGAACAAAGTTTTGTTTGAAAAATGTAACAGCTTTAAATAAAGGTACACTGAACACATGAAAGCATTACAATCCACATCTTTGCAAACAATTTCATTGAAGCAGACCACACATGAAAATTCTACACATAGGCTACACACAAAAGGCTAAATAGCCACTCTCAAACAACTAGAAATATAAAAACAAAAAGTGAGGCAAAGGTTTTATAAAATTGAAACTTCCATTTGGGATAACAAATTAAAGAAAATTTTGCCATAATCTGAATGTAGAGAATAGTTTTGGAAATTTCAAAATTTGTAAACCCAGGGGCCAAAAATGGGGACATAAATTTGAAAAAATTGTAAAACTGGGTGTCAGATTAAAGGGAGTTTTAACACAAATCTGGAATTTATAGTATTTATTGTATGATTGCTCAACAATTGTTACTTTACTAAACAAAAAGTAGTAGGTTAATTGGGCTCTTTTAAATTTTGCTGGTTATTAAAAATTATCAAAATTAAAATTTATCAAAAAATAAATGTACTTTGTTCAAAATACTGACTTCTGCAGCTCAGGTGGCGTAATAGTATTATAATAATAAGATTACTATTATGAAAAATTTTAATGTGCAAAAAACATCAGCTACTGAGAATGTGAGGATAGATTTTCTTCTTAAATTAAAAGAAGCTAAACTAAAATCCTATTAAAATCAAACCATAAAAGCTATACACTGATAATTAAACAAGCTACAATAGAAACAGTATCTGTTTTGGCTTTATATTAACAATTTCCTTTGTGTGGTAGTTGTAGGCCTATTAACAATTATTCACTTGTGTCAGATTTAAAGAGGGTTAAGATTTACTAGCATGTGTTCAAATGTGTCTTTAGTTTGTTACAGAGTGTATAAACTGCAAATCTATAAGCTTCAGCAATAGTTTCTTGAATATATAAAATATAATTGTTTTTATATTAAAAAATTAAAAATGGAATCAACAATAAACCAATCAGTAGAAGAAATAAAACACAGGCTGCAACATTTCTCATGGCCAGACTATGGAATTTTAGTGTTGATGTTACTAGTCTGTATTGTGATTGGAATATATTTTGCTTTATCAAGCAAATCATCATCAACTTCAGAATATTTAATTGGTGGTCGCTCCATGAAGGTCTTTCCTGTATCAATGTCACTTGTAGCAAGGTAAAGAAGGCTTTATCTTTATTTATAAAAGTATAAACACTATTCCATTTTTAAGAATAACTGAATTTTGATCAATATTTCTGATAAGCTTTTTCTGTAATCAGTGCACCTGTGTTTTCGTCTATGTTACATTACATTACATCTGTAAAGCTGTGCAAAATTTAAATTAAAGAAATTCAGATATAAATCATTGTACTTACAGCATAATAAATTTATTCTATTAAAATGCTATGATTGTGGTGTATTATTTAGTTTTGAAAATCATAGTGAACTTATTTATGAACTCATGTAAAGAAGTACTCGGTTACTTCAAAATATAACAATATTAATTTATTTATAGTACTTGCAGTATTTTTTTTGATTATAAATTGTTTGCTATAAAAATGATTTGTGAATTATCTGAAATACAGCTCATATTAATTAACATAATGCCATATTCAACTATTTCTTAGCCTTTGTTAAAACTATTTAAGATGGTTCACAAAATGCCAAGTAAGAAGTTACTAAATAAATACATCAGGTGACCTTTTTTTCATTTTTTGTAACAGAAATAATTTAAAAACAATGAAGTGGGGTTGAAAGAGTGGGGGCGCATCATCTTATATCCACAATTAATATTTAAGGCACTTTCACTTGTGGAAAACTTACTTTTTGTTATTTCCTTAAACGTCGTTTCGGAGTGGTTTTCTCCCTCCTCAGTGAGGTTTAAATGTGGAATGCATTTAAATATTTGGCATTCCGCATTTAAACCTCACTGAGGAAGGAGAAAACCACTCCGAGACGTTTGAGGAAATAACAAAAAGTAAGTTTTTCACAAGTGAAAGTGCCTTAAATATTAATTGTTAAAGTGCTGTGAAAGAAGTGATGAACATTCAAAATAATATTAACACCGCAAACAGAGCGTACATCATCTACAAATACAGGAATGTCAAGGAAAAGGTAATGAAAACCTCCCTAACAATAGCATTCAACAAATCATGCCAAAAACATAACATAATACCACCACACACAAAAATTACAATAAAACACACCACTCAAGCATCATTTTTAACTAAACAAAAAGCCAAAAACATATACTTACGTAACATAATAAACGATCTATACCATAAGAAAGACACACTCAATAAGGAAGCCTATAATTTACACGTAAAACTAACACGAATGTTACACCACATAGAACTCGAAAACATAATACAACACACGCAAAACAATATTAACAAACTTAAAATGAGAATAAAAGATAGACATAACAAAAAATTAACAAACATTATAACACGCAAGATAGAAAAAATGCCCACGCCGACACACAAATTCCACACACGCACGGTAAACACAACAGACATCAAATTCAATGATGATGAAATAACTTTATTAAACAAAGGACTCAAACATAATTTAAAACACAAAGCCCAACAACAAGAGTAAACATATAATTGACGTAATCATAGACACGGAAACAGCCGTACAAAACACACATAACAATGACCATGAACCCACACGCCATGACATAAAACGAAGATTTAAACATATACTAAAACAACAACCAAAAGAACATAATAACGAAAATAAAACACTAAAAAAACATACAACAAAAACTAAATGAACATAACCTAATGATATTAAAAGCTGACAAAGGCAACATAACAGTCATAATGAACAAACAAGAAATAAACAAACAAACAGAGAATTTCTTCTCCGAAAACAATATAACACAAATAACCAAATATCCCACAATAAAATACCAAAAACAAATTAACAAATTCATAAATAAAGCAAAATACATAATACAAAATGAAAACATAAAATACCTAAAACAAATTAAACCAAACCCCCCAAAATTAAATGCATTACCGAAAATACACAAACCCAATATACCCATTAGACCTTTGATAAATAACACAAGCACCATCCCACAAAATCGCCAAACACCTAGATAAAATAATCAGAAAACATATAAACCGAACCAACAACACTTCTGTTAAAAACAACATAGAACTTGTCAAAAAATTAGAACATATCCATATACCACACAACTCAACTTTAGCATCATTTGGCATAACGAATTTATACACCAATGTACCCGTCAATGACACCATACAAACACTTGAACAATTACTCAGACAAAACAACACACCTGAAACACACATACAAGAAATCATCACACTCATTAAAATAATCACAGAACAAAATTACTTCACATACAATAACAAAATATACACACAAACAGATGGACTACCCATGGGTTCCCCCATATCAGGCATACTAGCTGAAATATTCATACACCACATAGAACAAGAGCATATAACACATAATAACAAATACACCAACAAAATTATATATTGGCACAGATACATAGACGACATATTATTATTATACAATGGCAATACAAGACAAGTAGAAAATTTCCACAAATACATAAACAAGATACACCCAAAATTAAAATTCTCAATAGAAATAGAAAAAAAATAACAGTATAAACTTTCTAGACTTAACAATCAACAAAACAAACAATACACACACATATAAAATCTACAGAAAACCAACCACAACTGACATGTTCATACACAACACATCAAATCATCCAACACAACATAAACATGCAGCCTTCAACCATATACTACAAAGACTCACAAAAATACCACTAAATAAACAAGACTATAATGAAGAACTTAACACAATAAAATACATAGCACTAAAAAACGGATACAACCCTGAGTTAATAAACAAATTACATATACAAATCCTATACAAAAACAACAAAAAATATAAACAACACACAACAAACCAAATACATCACACTCACATACTACAACTCTAACACACACAAAATTGCCAACACATTCAGAAAACACAATTACAAAATAGCATACTGAACTAACAATACCATCAAGAGATGCATTAACGGCACAAACAAAGACATAGACCTATACAACAAAACAGGCGTATATAAATTAAACTGTAATGATTGCAATAAATTCTATATATATGCCAGACAGGAAGATCATTTTACTCCAGATTTTCTGAACACACAAAAGCATTATCCAATAACAACTTACAATCCACATTTGCCACACACATCCAGACAGAAAAAGGCATTCCGCATTTAAAACTCACTGAGGAAGGAGAAAACCACTCCGAAACGACGTTTGAGGAAATAACAAAAAGTAAGTTTTTCACAAGTGAAAGTGCCTTAAATATTAATTGTTAAAGTGCTGTGAAAGAAGTGATGAACATTCAAAATCTTATATCCAGGTACTTCACTAATTAAAAAGAACTTAAAACCCAATGTGAATAATGTATTTGTTATATTGCCAATAGATTTGTGGATTTATTTTAATCATAGTACCTGCTTCACAAATAAACGTTTATATGAAGACAGCATAAAAAAAAATAAAAAAACAGTTCCAATTCCCAGTACATGTTTATACACAATTCACAATTTTACATCATACAATTACAATTTTACAACAACGTGGAAATGAACTGTTGCTAGTATTGCAGTCAATCTAGATTACTTACTTTATTATTTTTTTTTTCTTAGTTACTAGACTTTGTAAACTAGATTTGTTAATATAAATGTGTACTTTCTATCAACTTATATTATTTGAGGCAACAATATAGCTCAGTTGACTTTTGGTTTTAGTGTCATTTGTTTTATTTTGATGTTTAACATATTTGCTTTTCCACATTATTCTTATAATTGATAAATTCTGTGTTAAACAACATAAACACTGGGAATGTTGGAATTAAAGTATTAGCAAAGACAAGGTAATTTGAATCTTTGACATAGTATGATGAAAATTTTAAATTAATGATCGTTCATGAAGCTGAAAGAACAAATAACTGTCTGTTTACCAGAAAATATATTGTTCTGAAATAATTTTAGATGATGGCAACAACAGAAAAATATCGGTATGGAGAACAATACATGACTTCCATGTTCTAAGATTTATATTTAAAATCATTTACGAAATGAAATGTTTCCATAGACACTACTTCTTTCCACTTATTGCTTCAGCCTTAACCACAGTACTGTGGTCACTAACGTATACCACCACACGTTATCGCACTTGATATTCACTGATGATGGCAGTCGACAGCACTGCCGAAACGTCTGGTTTTGCAGAAAATATTGGACTATGGCCAAACAGCCCGGGAAGGAATTTTAACAACAAACTACTACTATGTTGCCGATAACGTAGTACACATATAAAAATTATCCCCTCCCCCTACAACTATAATTTTCATTTATAGAAAATTACCCCCACCCCGGTCAACTAGCATCTTCATTTATAGATATTACATCTACATTTCTACAGTGGATTATTAAGATCTTCTTATCAGGATTACTTTATTGATCAAAATGAAGTACTTTACTCTTGTTACAACAAAACATGTTTCCGGTAAACTGCGCTTTCCCCGTAACCGATCATCACCAAAATCAAGAGGCATTGAGTTCTCTACAATTTATGGATGTATGCAAAAACGTAATTGATTATGTGTGAATTTACAGCAGTTATCGTTCGTCATAGAAAAAATTAACCTTGTTATCACATAAAACATTGCAGGTAAACTACACCTTTATCTAAATGATCTTCACCAAAATCAATAGGTCTTGAGTCCAAAATCAATAGGTCTTGAGTCCTCTACAATTCAGGGATGCATGCAAAACATTATTTGATTCTGTTTGAATTTGCGGCAGTTATCGTTCGTCATAGAAACAATTACTCTTGTTAAAACATAAAATGTTGCAGGTAAACTACCCCTTTACCTTAACCGATCTTCACCAAAATGAACAGACCTTATGTACTTAAAACTTCAGGAATGTATCCAAACAATTATTTGATTCTCTTTGAATATGCAGCAGTTATCATTCGTCATAAAAATAAAATTACCCTATTAAAATATAAAACGTTGCAGATAAACTACCCTTTTCTCTTAACTGATCTACAGCAAAATCAACAGACGTTGAGTACTCTATAATTCAGAAAGTATGCAAAACGTATTTGAGTCTGTTTGAATTTACGGAATTTATCGTTCGTAATAGAAAAAATTACCCTTCTTAAAACATAAAATGTTGAAGTTAAACTATCCCTTCCCTTTAACCGATCTTCATCAAAAACAATAGGTAATGAGAACTACACAATTCAGTGCTGTATGCGACACATTATTTGATTCTGTTTGAATTTGCGGCTGTTATCGTTTGCTATAGAAAAAAATTACCCTTGATAAAAAAAATATTGGTATGGAGAGCCATACATGACTTCCATGTTCTAAGATTTATATTTAAAATCATTTTCGAAATGAAATATTTCCATAGAAACTACTTCTTTCTACTTACTGCTTCAGCCTTAACCACAGTACTGTGGTCACTAACGTATACCACCTCACGTTATCACACTCCATTTTCACTGATGATGGAAGTCGATGGCACTGCCGAAACGTATGGTTTTGCAGAAAACTTTGGTCTACGGAGAAACAGGCCGGGAAGGAATTTTAACAAAAAACTACTTCTTTGTTGCCGATAACATAGTACATATATAAAAAATTATCCCCTCCCACTTCAACTATAATTTTCATTTATAGAAAATTTCCCCCACCCCTTTCAACTAGCCTCTTCATTTATAGATATTTCATCTACGTTTCTACAGTGGATTATAAAGATCATCTAATCAGGTTACTTTATTTATCAAAATTAAGTACTTTACTCTTGTTACAACAAAAAACGTTCAGGTAAACTAGCCTTTCCC
This sequence comes from Magicicada septendecula, assembly GCA_034769895.1. Lineage (NCBI taxonomy): Eukaryota > Metazoa > Arthropoda > Insecta > Hemiptera > Cicadidae > Magicicada > Magicicada septendecula. The sequence continues at coordinate 380,289,322 of CM068367.1, forward strand.
CCAATCCGATCTTCACCAAAATTAATAGGCCCTGCGTCCTCTACAACTCAAGCACAAATGTTAAAAATATTTGATTCTGTTTGAATGTATGGCAGTTATCGTTCTTCATGGAAAACGTTCTCTTGTTACAACATAAAATGTTGCAGGTAAACAACCCACTTACCTTAACCGATCTTCAACAAAATCAACAAACCTTGAGTCATCTACAATTGAGGAAGGTATGCACAAAATTATTTGATTCTGTTTAAATGTGCGCGGCAGTTATCGTTCGTCATATAGACAATTACTCTTGTTAAAACAAAAAATGTGGCCGGTAAACTACCCGTTTCCCTTAACCGATCTTCACCAAGATCAACAGGCCATCAGTCTTTTACAATTGAGGAAAGTTTGCAAAACAATATTTGATTCTAATTGAATGTGCGGCAGTAATCGTTCGTCATAGAAAATACTTCCATTTCCTTAAGGAACATGGAAGTAAAATTACCGTTGTTAAAACATAAAATGTTGCTGGTAAACTACCAAATTCCCTTAACTGATCTTCGCCAAAATTAACAAACATTGAGTTCTCAATAATTCAGGAATGTATGCAGAACATTATTTGATTGTAATTGAATTTACGACAGTTATCATTCGTCATAGAAAAAAATTGCACATGTTAAAACATAAAACGTTGCAGGTAAACAACCCCTTTCCCTAAACCGATCTACAACAAAAAACAATAGGTCTTGAGAACTATACAATTCAGGGCTCTATGCAAAATATTATTTGATTCTGTTTGAAATTTGCGGCTGTTATCGTTTGCCATAGAAAATACCTTTTTTAAAACATAAAACGTGGCAGGTAAACTACGCCTTTCCATTAACCGATTTTCACAAAAACAAAAAATCTTGAGAACTCTACAATTTAGGGCTGTATGCAAAAAATTATTTGATTCTGTTTGAATTTGCGGCTGTTGTTACAGAAAATATCTGTATGCAGAACTATACATGACTTCCATGTTCTAAGATTTATATTTAAAATTATGTTCGTAATGAAATATTTCCATAGAAACTACTTCTTTCTACTTACTGCTTCAGCCTGAACCACAGTACTTTGGTCACTAAAGTATACCACCTCACGTTATCGCACTCGTTTTCACTGATGATGGAAGTCAATGGCACTGCCACTTCCCTTAACCGATCTTCAACAAAATCAACAAACCTTGAGTCATCTACAATAGAGGATGGTATGCGCAAAATTATTTGTTTCTATTTAAATGTGCGGCAGTTATCGTTCGTCATAGAAACAATTACTCTTGTTAAAACATAAAATGTGGCTGGTAAACTACCCCTTTCCCATAACCAATCATCACCAAAATCAACAGGCCATCAGCATTTTACAATTGAGGAAAGTATGCAAAAAAATATTTGATTCTGTTTGAATGTGCGGCAGTTATCGTTCGTCATAGATAAAATTAGCGTTGTTAAAACATAAAATGTGGCTGGTAAACTACCGTTTCCCCTAACCGATCTTTACCAAAATCAATAAGCCTTGAGTACTCTACAATTCAGCCACACATGTAAAAAAGTATTTGATTCTGTTTGAATTTACGGAATTTATCGTACGTAATAGAAAAAATTACCCTTGTTAAAACATAAAACGTTGAAGGTAAACTATCCCTTCCCCTTAACAGATCTTCATCAAAAACAATAGGTCATGAGAACTACACAATTCAGTGCTGTATGCGACACATTATTTGATTCTGTTTGAATTTGCGGCTGTTATCGTTTGCTATAGAAAAAAATTACTTTGTAAAAAAAATATCGGTATGGAGAGCCATACATGACTTCCATGTTCTAAGATTTATATTTAAAATCATTTTCGAAATGAAATATTTCCATAGAAACTACTTCTTTCTACTTACTGCTTCAGCCTTAACCACAGTACTGTGGTCACTAACGTATACCACCTCACGTTATCACACTCCATTTTCACTGATGACGGAAGTCGATGGCACTGCCGAAACGTCTGGTTTTGCAGAAAATTTTGGTCTACGGCCAAACAGGCCGGGAAGGAATATTAACAAAAAAACTACTTCTTTGTTGCCGATAACGTAGTACATATATAAAAAATTATCCCCTCCCACTTCAACTGTAATTTTCATTTATAGAAATTTCCCCCACCCCTTTCAACTAGCCTCTTCATTTATAGATATTTCATCTACGTTTCTACAGTGGATTATAAAGATCTTCTAATCAGGATACTTTATTTATCAAAATTAATTTCTTTACTCTTGTTACAACAAAAAACGCTTCTGGTAAACTACCCTTTCCCCCCATCCGATCTTCACCAAAATTAATAGGCCTTGAGTCCTCTACAACTCAAACACATATGTAATAATTATTTGATTCGGTTTGAATGTACGGCAGTTATCGATCTTCATGGAAAACTTTCTCTTGTTACAACTTAAAATGTTGCAGGTAAACTACCCCTTTCCATTAACCGATCTTCACAAAATCAACAGGAATTCAGTCTTACAATTTAGGAACGTCTGCAAAAAATATATGATTCTGTTGGAATGTCCGGCAGTTATCGTTCGTCATAGAAAAAATGAGTGTTGTTAAAACATAAAATGTTGCAGGTAAACTACCCCTTTTCCATAACCGATCTTCACCAAAATCAACAGACATTGAGTTCTCCATAGCTCAGGAAGGACTGCAAAACATTATTTGAATCTGATTGAATTTAAGGCAGTTACCATTAGTCATAAAAAAATTACCATGTTGAAACATAAAACGTGGCTGGTAAACTCCCCCTTTCCCTAAACCGATCTTCACCAAAATCAACAGGCCTTGAGTTCTCTAAAATGTAGGGAAGTATGTACAATATTATTTGATTATGTTTGAATTTGCGGCAGTTATCGTTCGTCACAAAGAAATTACCCTTGTTATCACATAAAACGATGGGTGTATACTACACATTTCACTTAACAGATCTTCACCAAAATCAATAGGTCTTGAGTCCTCTACAATTCGGGGAAGCTTGTAAAACACTATTTGATTCTGATTGAATTTGGGCAGTTATCGTTAGTCATAAAAACAATTACTCTTGTTAAAACAATAAAAGTGCTGGTAAAATACCACTTTTCCCTAACTGATCTTCACCAAAATCAATACGCCTTGAGTCCTCGACAACTCAGGCACTTATGTAAAAAATTTATTTATTCTGTTTGAATTTACGGTAGTTATCGTTCTTCATGGAAAACGTTCTCTTGTTACAACAAAAACGTTGCAGGTAAACTACCCACTCCCTTAACCGATCTTCAACAAAATCAACAAACCTTGAGTCATCTACAATTGAGGAAGGTATGCACAAAATTATTTGATTCTGCTTAAATGTGAGCGGCAGTTATCGTTCGTCATATAGACAATTACTCTTGTTAAATCATAAAATGTGGCCGGTAAACTACTCGTTTCCCTTAACCGATCTTCACCAAAATCAACAGGCCATCAGTCTTTTACAATTGAGGAAATTATGCGAAACAATATTTGATTCTATTTGAAATTGCGGCAGTAAACGTTCGTCATAGAAAATACTTCCATTTCCTTAAGGAACATGGAAGTAAAATTAACGTTGTTAAAACATAAAATGTTGCTGGTAAACTACAGATTCCCCTTAACTGATCTTCACCAAAATTAAAAAACATTGAATTCTCTATAATTCAGGAATGTATGCAGAACATTATTTGATTGTGATTGAATTTACGGCAGTTATCATTCGTCATAGAAAAAATTACACATGTTAAAACATAAAACGTTGCTGGTAAACTACCCCTTTCCCTAAAACGATCTTCAACAAAAAAAAATAGGTCTTGAGAACTCTACAATTCAGGGCTTTATGCAAAACATTATTTGATTCTGTTTGAATTTGCGGCTGTTATCGTTTGCCATAGAAAATACTTTTTCAAAAACATAAAATGTTGCAGGATAACTACGCCTTTCCATTAACCGATCTTCACAACAACAAAAAGTCTTGAGAACTCTACAAATCAGGGCTGTATGCAAAAAATTATTTGATTCTGTTTGAATTTGCGGCTGTTGTTACAGAAAATATCTGTATGCAGAACTATACATGACTTCCATGTTCTAAGATTTATATTTAAAATCATGTTCGAAATGAAATATTTCCATAGAAACTACTTCTTTCTACTTACTGCTTCAGCCTTAACCACTGCACTGTGGTCTAAAGTATATAACCTGACGTTATCGCAATCGTTTTCACTGATGATGGAAGTCGATGGCACTGCCACTTCCCTTAACCGATCTTCAACATAATCAACAAACCTTGCGTCATCTACAATAGAGGATGGTATGTGCAAAATTATATGATTCTGTTTAAATGTGCTGCAGTTATCGTTCGTCATAGAAACAATTACTCTTGTTAAAACATAAAATGTGGATGGTAAACTACCCCTTTCCCTTAACCGATCTTCACCAAAATCAACAGGCCATCAGCATTTTAGAATTGAGGAACGTATGCAAAAAAATATTTGATTCTGTTTGAATGTGCGACAGTTATCGTTAGTCATAGGAAAAATTACCCATGTTAAAACATAAAATCTGGCTGGTAAACTACCCTTTCCCCCTATCCGATCTTCACCAATATCTATAAGCTTTGAGTCCTCTATAATTCAGCCACACATGTAAAAAAGTATTTGATTCTGTTTGAATTTACGGAATTTATCGTTCGTTATAAAAAAATTACTCTTGTTAAAACATAAAACGTTGAAGGTAAACTATCCCTTTACCTTAACCGATCTTTCTCAAAAACAATAGGTCATGAGAACTACACAATTCAGTGCTGTAAGCGACACATTATTTGATTCTCTTTGACTTTGCGGTTGTTATCGTTTGCCATAGAAAATACATTTTTTTAAACATAAAACGTTGCAGGTAAACTACGCCTTTCCATTAACCGATTTTCACAAAAACAAAAAATCTTGAGAACTCTACAATTTAGGGCTGTATGCAAAAAATTATTTGATTCTGTTTGAATTTGCGGCTGTTGTTACAGAAAATATCTGTATGCAGAACTATACATGACTTCCATGTTCTAAGATTTATATTTAAAATCATGTTCGTAATGAAATATTTCCATAGAAACTACTTCTTTCTACTTACTGCTTCAGCCTTAACCACTGTACTGTGGTCTAAAGTATATAACCTCACGTTATCGCACTCGTTTTCACTGATGATGGAAGTCGATGGCACTGCCACTTCCCTTAACCGATCTTCAACAAAATCAACAAACCTTGCGTCATCTACAATAGAGGATGGTATGCGCAAAATTATTTGATTCTGTTTAAATGTGCGGCAGTTATCGTTCGTCATAGAAACAATTACTCTTGTTAAAACATTAAATGTGGCTGGTAAACTACCCCTTTCCCTTAACCGATCTTCACCAAAATCAACAGGCCATCAGCATTTTAGAATTGAGGAAAGTATGCAAAAAAATATTTGATTCTGTTTGAATGTGCGGCAGTTATCGTTCGTCATAGAAAAAATTAGCGTTGTTAAAACATAAAATGTGGCTGGTAAACTACCCTTTCCCCCTAACCGATCTTCACCAAAACCAATAAGCCTTGAGTCCTCTACAATTCAGCCACACATGTAAAAAAGTATTTTATTCTGTTTGAATTTACGGAATTTATCGTTCGTAAAAAAAAAATTACTCTTGTTAAAACATAAACCGTTGAAGGTAAACTATCCCGTTCCCTTAACCGACCTTCATCAAAAACAATAGGTCATGAGAACTACACAATTCAGTGCTGTAAGCGACACATTATTTGATTCTGTTTGAATTTGCGGCTGTTATCGTTTTCTATAGAAAAAATTACCCTTGATAAAAAAAAATATCGGTATGCAGAGCCATACATGACTTCCATGTTCTAAGATTTATATTTAAAATCATTTTCGAAGTGAAATATTTCCATAGAAACTACTTCTTTCTACTTACTGCTTCAGCCTTAACCACAGTACTGTGGTCACTAACGTATACCACCTCACGTTATCACACTCCATTTTCACTGATGATGGAATTCGATAGCACTGCCGAAACGTCTGGTCTTGCAGAAAACTTTGGTCTACGGCCAAACAGGCTGGGAGGGAATTTTAACAAAAAACTACTTCTTTGTTGCCGATAACGTAGTACATATATAAAAAATTATCCCCTGCCACTTCAACTATAATTTTCATTTATAGAAAATTTCCCCCACCCCTTTCAACTAGCCTCTTCATTTATAGATATTTCATCTACGTTTCTACAGTGGATTATAAAGATCTTCTAATCAGGATACTTTATTTATCAAAATTAAGTACTTTACTCTTGTTACAACAAAAAACGCTTCTGGTAAACTACCCTTTCCCCCAATCCGATCTTCACCAAAATTAATAGGCCTTGAGTCCTCTACAACTCAAACACATATGTAATAATTATTTGATTCGGTTTGAATGTACGGCAGTTATCGATCTTCATGGAAAACTTTCTCTTGTTACAACTTAAAATGTTGCAGGTAAACTACCCCTTTCCATTAACCGATCTTCACAAAATCAACAGGAATTCAGTCTTACAATTTAGGAACGTATGCAAAAAATTATATGATTCTGTTTGAATGTCCGGCAGTTATCGTTCGTCATAGAAAAAATGAGCGTTGTTAAAACATAAAATGTTGCAGGTAAACTACCCCTTTTCCATAACCGATCTTCACCAAAATCAACAGACATTGAGTTCTCCATAGCCCAGGAAGGACTGCAAAACATTAGTTGATTCTGATTGAATTTAAGGCAGTTACCATTAGTCATAAAAAAATTACCATGTTGAAACATAAAACGTGGCTGGTAAACTCCCCCTTTCCCTAAACCGATCTTCACCAAAATCAACAGGCCTTGAGTTCTCTAAAATGTAGGGAAGTATGTACAATATTATTTGATTATGTTTGAATTTGGGGCAGTTATCGTTCGTCACAAAGAAATTACCCTTGTTATCACATAAAACGATGGGGGTATACTACACATTTCACTTAACAGATCTTCACCAAACTCAATAGGTCTTGAGTCCTCTACAATTCGGGGAAGCTTGCAAAACATTATTTGATTCTGATTGAATTTGGGCAGTTATCGTTAGTCATACAAACAATTACTCTTGTTAAAACAATAAAAGTGGCTGGTAAAATACCACTTTTCCCTAACTGATCTTCACCAAAATCAATACGCCTTGAGTCCTCGACAACTCAGGCACTTATGTAAAAAATTTATTTACTCTGCTTGAATTTACGGTAGTTATCGTTCCTCATGGAAAACGTTCTCTTATTACAACAAAAACGTTGCAGGTAAACTACCCACTCCCTTAACCGATCTTCAACAAAATCAACAAACCTTGAGTCATCTACAATTGAGGAAGGTATGCACAAAATTATTTGTATCTGCTTAAATGTGAGCGGCAGTTATCGTTCGTCATATAGACAATTACTCTTGTTAAATCATAAAATGTGGCCGGTAAACTACTCGTTTCCCTTAACCGATCTTCACCAAAATCAACAGGCCATCAGTCTTTTACAATTGAGGAAATTATGCGAAACAATATTTGATTCTATTTGAAATTGCGGCAGTAAACGTTCGTCATAGAAAATACTTCCATTTCCTTAAGGAACATGGAAGTAAAATTAACGTTGTTAAAACATAAAATAATTGCTGGTAAACTACAGATTTCCCTTAACTGATCTTCACCAAAATTAAAAAACATTGAATTCTCTATAATTCAGGAATGTATGCAGAACATTATTTGATTGTGATTGAATTTACGGCAGTTATCATTCGTCATAGAAAAAATTACACATGTTAAAACATAAAACGTTACTGGTAAACTACCCCTTTCCCTAAAACGATCTTCAACAAAAAAAAATAGGTCTTGAGAACTCTACAATTCAGGGCTTTATGCAAAACATTATTTGATTCTGTTTGAATTTGCGGCTGTTATCGTTTGCCATAGAAAATACCTTTTCTAAAACATAAAACGTTGCAGGATAACTACGCCTTTCCATTAACCGATCTTCACAACAACAAAAAGTCTTGAGAACTCTACAAATCAGGGCTGTATGCAAAAAATTATTTGATTCTGTTTGAATTTGCGGCTGTTGTTACAGAAAATATCTGTATGCAGAACTATACATGACTTCCATGTTCTAAGATTTATATTTAAAATCATGTTCGAAATGAAATATTTCCATAGAAACTACTTCTTTCTACTTACTGCTTCAGCCTTAACCACTGCACTGTGGTCTAAAGTATATAACCTGACGTTATCGCAATCGTTTTCACTGATGATGGAAGTCGATGGTACTGCCATTTCCCTTAACCGATCTTCAACATAATCAACAAACCTTGCGTCATCTACAATAGAGGATGGTATGTGCAAAATTATTTGATTCTGTTTAAATGTGCTGCAGTTATCGTTCGTCATAGAAACAATTACTCTTGTTAAAACATAAAATGTGGATGGTAAACTACCCCTTTCCCTTAACCGATCTTCACCAAAATCAACAGGCCATCAGCATTTTAGAATTGAGGAACGTATGCAAAAAAATATTTGATTCTGTTTGAATGTGCGACAGTTATCGTTCGTCATAGGAAAAATTACCCATGTTAAAACATAAAATCTGGCTGGTAAACTACCCTTTCCCCCTATCCGATCTTCACCAATATCTATAAGCTTTGAGTCCTCTATAATTCAGCCACACATGTAAAAAAGTATTTGATTCTGTTTGAATTTACGGAATTTATCGTTCGTTATAAAAAAATTACTCTTGTTAAAACATAAAACGTTGAAGGTAAACTATCCCTTTACCTTAACCGATCTTTCTCAAAAACAATAGGTCATGAGAACTACACAATTCAGTGCTGTAAGCGACACATTATTTGATTCTCTTTGACTTTGCGGTTGTTATCGTTTGCCATAGAAAATACATTTTTTTAAACATAAAACGTTGCAGGTAAACTACGCCTTTCCATTAACCGATTTTCACAAAAACAAAAAATCTTGAGAACTCTACAATTTAGGGCTGTATGCAAAAAATTATTTGATTCTGTTTGAATTTGCGGCTGTTGTTACAGAAAATATCTGTATGCAGAACTATACATGACTTCCATGTTCTAAGATTTATATTTAAAATCATGTTCGTAATGAAATATTTCCATAGAAACTACTTCTTTCTACTTACTGCTTCAGCCTTAACCACTGTACTGTGGTCTAAAGTATATAACCTCACGTTATCGCACTCGTTTTCACTGATGATGGAAGTCGATGGCACTGCCACTTCCCTTAACCGATCTTCAACAAAATCAACAAACCTTGCGTCATCTACAATAGAGGATGGTATGCGCAAAATTATTTGATTCTGTTTAAATGTGCGGCAGTTATCGTTCGTCATAGAAACAATTACTCTTGTTAAAACATTAAATGTGGCTGGTAAACTACCCCTTTCCCTTAACCGATCTTCACCAAAATCAACAGGCCATCAGCATTTTAGAATTGAGGAACGTATGCAAAAAAATATTTGATTCTGTTTGAATGTGCGGCAGTTATCGTTCGTCATAGAAAAAATTAGCGTTGTTAAAACATAAAATGTGGCTGGTAAACTACCCTTTCCCCCTATCCGATCTTCACCAAAACCAATAAGCCTTGAGTCCTCTACAATTCAGCCACACATGTAAAAAAGTATTTTATTCTGTTTGAATTTACGGAATTTATCGTTCGTAATAGAAAAAATTACTCTTGTTAAAACATAAACCGTTGAAGGTAAACTATCCCGTTCCCTTAACCGACCTTCATCAAAAACAATAGGTCATGAGAACTACACAATTCAGTGCTGTAAGCGACACATTATTTGATTCTGTTTGAATTTGCGGCTGTTATCGTTTTCTATAGAAAAAATTACCCTTGATAAAAAAAAATATCGGTATTAAGAGCCATACATGACTTCCATGTTCTAAGATTTATATTTAAAATCATTTTCGAAGTGAAATATTTCCATAGAAACTACTTCTTTCTACTTACTGCTTCAGCCTTAACCACAGTACTGTGGTCACTAACGTATACCACCTCATGTTATCACACTCCATTTTCACTGATGATGGAATTCGATAGCACTGCCGAAACGTCTGGTCTTGCAGAAAACTTTGGTCTACGGCCAAACAGGCTGGGAGGGAATTTTAACAAAAAACTACTTCTTTGTTGCCGATAACGTAGTACATATATAAAAAATTATCCCCTGCCACTTCAACTATAATTTTCATTTATAGAAAATTTCCCCCACCCCTTTCAACTAGCCTCTTCATTTATAGATATTTCATCTACGTTTCTACAGTGGATTATAAAGATCTTCTAATCAGGATACTTTATTTATCAAAATTAAGTACTTTACTCTTGTTACAACAAAAAACGCTTCTGGTAAACTACCCTTTCCCACAATCCGATCTTCACCAAAATTAATAGACCTTGAGTCCTCTACAACTCAAACACATATGTAATAATTATTTGATTCGGTTTGAATGTACGGCAGTTATCGATCTTCATGGAAAACTTTCTCTTGTTACAACTTAAAATGTTGCAGGTAAACTACCCCTTTCCATTAACCGATCTTCACAAAATCAACAGGAATTCAGTCTTACAATTTAGGAACGTATGCAAAAAATTATATGATTCTGTTTGAATGTCCGGCAGTTATCGTTCGTCATAGAAAAAATGAGCGTTGTTAAAACATAAAATGTTGCAGGTAAACTACCCCTTTTCCATAACCGATCTTCACCAAAATCAACAGACATTGAGTTCTCCATAGCTCAGGAAGGACTGCAAAACATTAGTTGATTCTGATTGATTTTAAGGCAGTTACCAATAGTCATAAAAAAATTACCATGTTGAAACATAAAACGTGGCTGGTAAACTCCCCCTTTCCCTAAACCGATCTTCACCAAAATCAACAGGCCTTGAGTTCTCTAAAATGTAGGGAAGTATGTACAATATTATTTGATTATGTTTGAATTTGCGGCAGTTATCGTTCGTCACAAAGAAATTACCCTTGTTATCACATAAAACGATGGGGGTATACTACACATTTCACTTAACAGATCTTCACCAAAATCAATAGGTCTTGAGTCCTCTACAATTCGGGGAAGCTTGCAAAACATTATTTGATTCTGATTGAATTTGGGCAGTTATCGTTAGTCATACAAACAATTACTCTTGTTAAAACAATAAAAGTGGCTGGTAAAATACCACTTTTCCCTAACTGATCTTCACCAAAATCAATACGCCTTGAGTCCTCGACAACTCAGGCACTTATGTAAAAAATTTATTTATTCTGTTTGAATTTACGGTAGTTATCGTTCCTCATGGAAAACGTTCTCTTGTTACAACAAAAACGTTGCAGGTAAACTACCCACTCCCTTAACCGATCTTCAACAAAATCAACAAACCTTGAGTCATCTACAATTGTGGAAAGTATGCACAAAATTATTTGTATCTGCTTAAATGTGAGCGGCAGTTATCGTTCGTCATATAGACAATTACTCTTGTTAAATCATAAAATGTGGCCGGTAAACTACTCGTTTCCCTTAACCGATCTTCACCAAAATCAACAGGCCATCAGTCTTTTACAATTGAGGAAATTATGCGAAACAATATTTGATTCTATTTGAAATTGCGGCAGTAAACGTTCGTCATAGAAAATACTTCCATTTCCTTAAGGAACATGGAAGTAAAATTAACGTTGTTAAAACATAAAATGTTGCTGGTAAACTACAGATTTCCCTTAACTGATCTTCACCAAAATTAAAAAACATTGAATTCTCTATAATTCAGGAATGTATGCAGAACATTATTTGATTGTGATTGAATTTACGGCAGTTATCATTCGTCATAGAAAAAATTACACATGTTAAAACATAAAACGTTGCTGGTAATACCCCTTTCCCTAAAACGATCTTCAACAAAAAAAAATAGGTCTTGAGAACTCTACAATTCAGGGCTTTATGCAAAACATTATTTGATTCTGTTTGAATTTGCGGCTGTTATCGTTTGCCATAGAAAATACCTTTTCTAAAACATAAAACGTTGCAGGATAACTACGCCTTTCCATTAACCAATCTTCACAACAACAAAAAGTCTTGAGAACTCTACAAATCAGGGCTGTATGCAAAAAATTATTTGATTCTGTTTAAATATGCGGCTGTTATCGTTCGTCATAGAAACAATTACTCTTGTTAAAACATTAAATGTGGCTGGTAAACTACCCCTTTCCCTTAACCGATCTACACCAAAATCAACAGGCCATCACCATTTTAGAATTGAGGAACGTATGCAAAAAAATATTTGATTCTGTTTGAATGTGCGGCAGTTATCGTTCGTCATAGAAAAAATTAGCGTTGTTAAAACATAAAATGTTGCTGGTAAACTACCCCTTCCCCCTAACCGACCTTCACCAAAATCAATAAGCCTTAAGTACTCTAAAATTCAGCCACACATGTAAAAAAGTATTTTATTCTGTTTGAATTTACGGAATTTATCGTTCGTAATAGAAAAAATTACCCTTCTTAAAACATAAAACGTTGAAGGTAAACTATCCCTTCCCCTTAACCGATCTTCATAAAAAACAATAGGTCATGAGAACTACACAATTCAGTGCTGTATGCGTCTCATTATTTGATTCTGTTTGAATTTGCGGCTGTTATCGTTTGCTATAGAAAAAAATTACCCTTGATAAAAAAAATATCGGTATGGAGAGCCATACATGACTTACATGTTCTAAGATTTATATTTAAAATCATTTTCAAAATGAAATATTTCCATAGAAACTACTTCTTTCTACTTACTGCTTCAGCCTTAACCACAGTACTGTGGTCACTAACGTATACCACCTCACGTTATCACACTCCATTTTCACTGATGATGGAAATCGATGGCACTGCCGTAACGTCTGGTTTTGCAGAAAACTTTGGTCTACGGCCAAACAGGCCGGGAAGGAATTTTAACAAAAAACTACTTCTTTGTTGCCGATAACGTAGTACATATATAAAAAATTATCCTCTCCCACTTCAACTATAATTTTCATTTATAGAAAATTTCCCCCACCCCTTTCAACTAGCCTCTTCATTTATAGATATTTCATCTACGTTTCTACAGTGGATTATAAAGATCTTCTAATCAGGATACTTTATTTATCAAAATTAAGTACTTTACTCTTGTTACAAACAAAAAACGTTTCAGGTAAAATACCCTTTCCCCCAATCCGATCTTCACCAAAATTAATAGGCCTTGAGTCCTCTACAATTCAAGCACATATGTAAAACTTATTTGATTCGGTTTGAATGTACGGAAGTTATCGTTCTTCATGGAAAACTTTCTCTTGTTACAACATAAAATGTTGTAGGTAATCTACCCCTTTCCCTAAGCCGATCTTCACCAAAATCAACAGGCCTTCAGTCTTACAATTTAGGAACGTCTGCAAAAAATATATGATCTGTTTGAATTGCCGGCAGTTATCGTTCGTCATAGAAAATAATAGCGTTGTTAAAACATAAAATGTTGCTGTTAAACTACCCCTTTTCGATAACCGATCTTCACCAAAATCAACAGACATTGAGTTCTCTATAGCTCAGGAAGGAATGCAAAACATTATTTGATTCTGATTGAATTTAAGGCAGTTACCATTCGTCATAGAAAACATTACCTATGTTAAAACATAAAAAGGTTGCTGGTAAACTCCCCCTTTCCCTAAACCGATCTTCACCAAATTCAACAGACCTTGAGTTCTCTACAATGTAGGGAAGTATGTACAATATTATTTCATTATGTTTGAATTTAAGGCAGTTATAGTTCGTCATAGGAAAAATTGCACTTGTTATCACCTAAAACGATGGAGGTAAACTACACATTTCACTTAACAGATCTTCACCAAGATGAATAGGTCTTGAGTCCTCTACAATTCAGGGCTGTATGCAAAACATTATTTGATTCTGTTTGAATTTGCGGCTGTTATCGTTTGCCATAGAAAATACCTTTTCTAAAACATAAAACGTTGCAGGTAAACAACGCCTTTCCATTAACCGATCTTCACAACAATTATTTGATTCTGTTTGAATTTGCGGCTGTTGTTACAGAAAATATCTGTATGCAGATCTATACATGACTTCCATGTTCTAATATTTATATTTAAAATCATTTTCGAAATGAAATATTTCCATAGAAACTACTTCTTTCTACTTACTGCTTCAGCCTTAACCACAGTACTGTGGTCACTAAAGTATACCACCTCACGTTATCGCACTCGTTTTCACTGATGATGGAAGTCGATGACACTGTCGAAACATCTGGCACTGCCACTTCCCTTAACCGATCTTCAACAAAATCAACAAACCTTGAGTCATCTACAATTGAGGAAGGTATGCACAAAATTATTTGATTCTGTTTAAATGTGCGGCAGTTATCGTTCGTCATAGAAACAATTACTCTTGTTAAAACATAAAATGTGGCTGGTAAACTACCCCTTTCCCTTAACCGATCTTCACCAAAATCAACATGCCATCAGCATTTTACAATTGAGGAACGTATGCAAGAAAATATTTCATTCTGTTTGAATGCGCGGCAGTTATCGTTCGTCATAGAAAAAATTAGCGTTGTTAAAACATAAAATGTGGCTGGTAAACTACCCTTTCCCCCTGACCGATCTTCACCAAAATCAATAAGCCTTGAGTCCTCTACAATTCAGCTACACATGTAAAAAAGTATTTGATTCTGTTTGAATTTACGGAATTTATCGTTAGTAATAGAAAAATTTACCCTTGTTAAAACATAAATCGTTGAAGGTAAACTATCCCTTCGCCATTACCGATCTTCATCAAAAACAATAGGTCATGAGAACCACACAATTCAGTGCTGTATGCGACACATTATTTTATTCTGTTTGAATTTGAGGCTGTTATCGTTTGCTATAAAAAAAATTACGCTTGATAAACAAAAATATCGGTATGGAGAGCCATACATGACTTCCATGTTGTAAGATTTATATTTACAATCATTTTCGAAATGAAATATTACCATGGAAACTACTTATTTCTACTTACTGCTTCAGCCTTAACCACAATACTGTGGTCACTAACGTATACCACCTCACGTTATCGCACTCGATTTTCACTGATGATGGAAGTCGATGGCATTGCCGAAACGTCTGGTTTTGTAGAAAACATTGGATTACGGACAAGCATCCCGGGAAGGAATTTTAACAAAAACTCTTTCTTTGTTGCCGATAACGTAGTACACGTATATATAAAAAATATGCATAAAATTTAATGGCTTGTATAATTTAATGATTGATCTCCATTAAGTAGTGCTCAAGTTTCCAAAGTTTTAATATTATGATGTCCGTAATTAAAACATCAGAGTAGGTTTAGTGTGTATGCGGGTACACCGTGGTCAAAAAATTTTCAACATTTCCTATTGAGCGTTGCTTAGAGTAAAGCTGCGAATCTACAGTGTACGTTTCACAGAACAAACACGCGGAAAAGAAGGAGCGCTCCGAAGTCACTCATGGACCCTCAGCATCTTGCAGAGGGTTCATTCCCTAAAGACGGAAAGTCTGTCTATGAATCGTTCCTCTGTAAACACGTGCAGTTACACTGCCCAGCGATCCACAGGAAGCAAATCGCTATCCACGCTGGACATTTTTTCGGCTTGCACGCGTTATGTTGGTGTGGGTTTCGGCACTTTCCATTTAAAAGCGTGCAAATGTAAGAAAATAAACATGAGTGAGGCCAGAAATAACGCGAATTTTGTGCGTGCATGCGCGCGCGCGCGCGCGCGCGTGTGTGTGTGTTCCCTGCCATTTTATTGCAGTAATCATAATAATAAAATGGAAACGTAAACATTACATAATTGAGATATGCTTGCCTGCCACGAACGATATATTTTCACTCATACATGATTTACACTAAAATGAAAAAATTTTAATTTTATTGCCTGTTAACAAAATTATTTTATTTTTATTTCCATTTTCTTTAAGGAAATGGAAGTATGGTGATGGCAAAAAAAAATCGTGTTTGAGATTATTGCAGATTCTGATTGTACTACACTCAAAACATGAAAAAAGTTGTTTTTCGAAAAGTGTCTGTGTCTGTCTGTCTGTCTGTCTGTCTGTCTATATATCTGTGCGTCTGTAGATTTTTTTTATGGCTAACGATAACTGCCGCAAATTCAAACAGAATCAAAAGATTATTTGCATGCAACCCTAAATTGTAGAGTTCTCAAGATCTGTTCTTTTTGGTGAAGATCGGTTAATGGAAAGGGGTAGTTTACCAGCAACGTTTTATTTTTAAACAAGGGTATTTTCTATGGCAAACGATAACAGCCGCAAATTCAAACAGAATCAAATACATTTCTACATACGTCACTGAATTGTAGAGAACTCAAGGCTATTTAATTTTGGTGAAGATCGATTGAAGGGAAGGGGTAGTTTACCAGCAACCTTTTACGTTTTTACAACAGTAAAGTACTTGAAAATTCATTTAAACTTTTTCAATCAATGGTAATTGGTATCAAATAAAATAATTTTGTTGCCAGGCAATAAAATTATAATTTTTCATTTTAATGTAAATCATGTATGAGAGAAAATATATCGTTCGTGGCAGGCAAGCATATCTCAGTTATGTAATGTTTACGTTTCCATTTTACTATTATGACTACCGCAATAAAAAGGCAGGAAACCCCCCCCCCACACACACACACACAAAATTCGCGTTATTTCTGGCATTATTCATGTTTATTTTCTTACATTTGCACGCTTTTTTAAATGGAAAGTGCCGAAACCCACACCAACATAACGCGTGCAAGCCGAAAAAGTGTCCAGCGTGGATAGCGATTTGCTTCCTGTGGATCCCTTGCCAGTGTAACTGCACGTGTTTACAGAGGAACGATTCATAGACAGACTTTTTGTTTTTAGGGAATGAACCCTCTGCAAGATGCTGAGGGTCCATGAGTGACTTTGGAACGTTCATTCTTTTCCGCGTGTTTGTTCTGTGAAACGTACACTGTAGATTCGCAGCTTTACTCTAAGCAACGCTCAATAGGAAATGTTGAAAAATTTTGTCCACGGTGTACCCTCATACACACTAAACCTGCTCTGATGTTTTAATTACCGACATCATAATATTAAACTTTGGAAACTTGAGCACTACTTAACGGAGATCAATCATTAACTTCTACAAGCCATTAATTATATGCATATTTTATATATATATATGTGTACAACGTTATCGGCAACAAAGAAGTAGTTTTTTGTTAAAATTCCTTCCCGGCCTGTTTGGCCGTAGACCAAAGTTTTCTGTAAAACAAGACGTTTCGGCAGTGCCATCGACTTCCATCATCAGTGAAAATCGAGTGCGATAACGTGAGGTGGTATACGTTAGTCACCACAGTACTGTGGTTAAGGCTGAAGCAGTAAGTAGAAAGAAGTAGTTTCTATGGTAATATTTCATTTCGAAAATGATTTTAAATATAAAACTTAGAATATGGAAGTCATGTTTGGTTCTCCATACCGATATTTGACATTTACCATTGTTTGAAAAAGTTTAAATGAATTTTCAAGTACTTTACTGTTCTTAAAACGTAAAAGGTTGCTGGTAAACTACCCCTTCCCCTTAACCGATCTTCACCAAAATCAAAAGTCCTTGAGATCTCTACAATTCAGTGATGCAAAAAATTATTTTATTCTGTTTGAATTTGCGGCTGTTATCGCTTGCCATAGATAATTACCCTTAATAAAAAAGACGTTGCTGGTAAACTACCCCTTCCCCTTAACCGATCTTCACCAAAAACAATAGGTCTTGATTACTCTACAAATCAGGGCTGTATGCAATAAATTATTTGATTCTGTTTGAATTTGCGGCTGTTATCGTTTGCCATAGAAAATACCCTTGTTAAAACATAAAGAGTTGCAGGTAAACTACCCCTTTCCCTTTACCGATCTTCACCAAGAACAATAGGTCTTGAGAACTCTACGATTCAGGGCTGTATGCGAAACATTATTTGATTCTGTTTGAAATTGCGTCTGTTATCGTTTGCCAAAAAAAATTACCTTTGATAAAAAAAACCGTTGCCGGTAAACTACCCCTTTCCCTCAACCGATCTTCACCAATAACAATAGGTCGTGAGTACTCTACGAATCAGGCCTGTACGCAAAAAATTATTTGATTCTGTTTGAATTTGCGGCAGTTATCGTTTGCCATAGAAAAAATCTACAGACAGACACACAGACACTTTTCGAAAAACGACTTTTTTTCATCTTTTGAGTGTAGTACAATCAGAATCTGCAATAATCTCGAACATGATTTTTTTTGCCATCACCATACTTCCATTTCCTTAAGGAACATGGAAGTAAATATCGGTATGGAGAACCATACATGACTTCCATATTCTAAGATTTATATTTAAAATCATTTTCGAAATGAAATATTACCATATAAACTACTTCTTTCTACTTACTGCTTCAGCCTTAACAACAGTACTGTTTTCACTAACGTATATCACCTCACGTTATCGCACTCGATTTCACTGATGATGGAAGTCGATGGCATTGCCGAAACGTCTGGTTTTGTAGAAAATATTGGACTACGGCCAAATATCCCGGGAAGGAATTTTAACAAAAACTACTTCTTTCTTGCCAAAAAATATGCATAAAATTAATGGCTTGTATTATAAGTTAATGATTTATCTCCAATAAGTAGTGCTCAAGTTTCCAAAGTTTTAATATTATGATGTCCGTAATTAACACATCAGAGCAGGTTTAGTGCGTATGAGGGTACACCGTGGACAAAAATTTTCAACATTTCCTATTGAGCGTTGCTTAGGGTAAAGCTGCGAATCTACAGTGTACTTTCACAGAACAAACACGCGGAAAAGAAGGAGCGCTCCGAAGTCACTCATGGACCCTCAGCATCTTGCAGAGGGTTCATTCCCTAAAGACGAAAAGTCTGTCTATGAATCGTTCCTCTGTAAACACGTGCAGTTACACTGCCCAGCGATCCACAGGAAGCAAATCGCTATCCACGCTGGACACTTTTTCGGCTTGCACGTGATATGTTGGTGTGGGTTTCGGCACTTTCCATTTAAAAGCGTGCAAATGTAAGAAAATAAACATGAGTGAGGCCAGAAATAACGCGAATTTTGTGCGTGCATGCGCGCGCGCGCGCGCGCGCGTGTGTGTGTGTTCCCTGCCATTTTATTGCAGTAATCATAATAATAAAATGGAAACGTAAACATTACATAATTGAGATATGCTTGCCTGCCACGAACGATATATTTTCACTCATACATGATTTACACTAAAATGAAAAAATTTTAATTTTATTGCCTGTTAACAAAATTATTTTATTTTTATTTCCATTTTCTTTAAGGAAATGGAAGTATGGTGATGGCAAAAAAAATCGTGTTTGAGATTATTGCAGATTCTGATTGTACTACACTCAAACATGAAAAAAAGTTGTTTTTCGAAAAGTGTCTGTGTCTGTCTGTCTGTCTGTCTGTCTGTCTATATATCTGTGCGTCTGTAGATTTTTTTTATGGCTAACGATAACTGCCGCAAATTCAAACAGAATCAAAAGATTATTTGCATGCAACCCTAAATTGTAGAGTTCTCAAGATCTGTAAAAAAATAAACATGAATGAGGCCAGAAATAACGCGAATTGTGTGTGTGTGTGTGTGTGTGTGTGTGTGTGTGTGTGTGTGTGTGTGTGTGTGTGTGTGTGTGTGTGTGTGTGTGTGTGTGTGTGTGTGTGTGTGTGTGTGTGTGTGTGTGTGTGTGTGTGTGCGTGCGTGTGTGTTCCTGCCTTTTTATTGCGGTAGTCATAATAATAAAATGGAAACGTAAACATTACATAAATGAGATACGCTTGCCTGCCACGAACGATATATTTTCTCTCATACATGATTTACATTAAAATGAAAAAATTATAATTTTATTGCCTGGCAACAAAATTATTTTATTTTTAACAATTACCATTGTTTGAAAAAGTTTAAATGAAATTTCAAGTACTTTACTGTTGTTAAACGTAAAAGGTTGCAGGTAAACTACCCCTTCCCCTTAACCGATCTTCACCAAAATCTAAAGGTCTTGAGTTCTCTACAATTCAGTGACGTATGCAAAAAATTACTTGATTCTGTTTGAATATGCAGCAGTTATCGTTCGTCATAGAAATAATTACTCTTTTAAAACATAAAATGTTGCAGGTAAACTACCCCTTTCCCTTAACCGATCTTCACCAAAAACAATAGGTCTAGAAAACTCTACAATTCAGATTTGCATGCAACACATTATTTGATTCTGTTTGAATTTGCGGCTGTTATCGTTTGCCATAGAAAATACCCTTGTTAAAACATAAAACGTTGCTGGTAAACTACCCCTTTCTCTTAACCGATCTTCACTCAAAACAATAAGTCTTGAGAACTCCATAATTCAGGGCTGTATGCGAAGCATTATTTGATCCTCTTTGAATTTGCGGCTGTTAATTTTTGCCAAAAAAAGTTACCCTTGATTAAAAAAAACCTTTGCTGGTAAACTACCCCTTTCCCTCAACCGATCTTCACCAAAAACAATACGTCGTGAGTACACTACAAATCAGGGCTGTATGCAAAAAATTATTTGATTCTGTTTGAATTTGCGGCTGTTATCGTTGGCCATAGAAAATATCGGTATGGAGAACCATACATGACTTCCATGTTCTAAGATTTATATTTAAAATCATATTCGAAATGAAATATTTCCATAGAAACTACTTCTTTCTACTTATTGCTTCAGCCTTAAACCACAGTACTGTGGTTACTAACGTATACCACCTCACGTTTTCACACTCGATTTTCACTGAAATGGAAGTCGATGGCACTGCCGAAAAGTCTGGTGTTGCAGAAAACATTGGACTGCGGCTAAACAGCCCGGGAAGCAATTTTAACAAAAAACTACTTCTTTGTTGCCGATAACGTAGTACACATAAAAAATTCTCCCCTCCCCCTAAACTATAATTTTCATTTATAGAAAATTACCTCCACCCCGTTCACCAAACCTCTTCATTTATAGATATTTCATCTACGTTTCTACAGTGGATTATTATGAGCTTCTTATCAAGATACTTTATTTGTCAAAATTAAGTACTATACTCTTGTTAAAACATAAAACGTTGCAGGTAAACTACCCCTTTCTCTAAACCGATCTTCACCAAAATCAGTAGACCTTCAGTCCTCTATAATTCAGGGCTGTATCCAAAACATTATTTGATACTGTTTGAATTTGCGGCTCTTAACGTTTGCCATAGTAAATACCCTTTTTAAAATATAAAACGTTGCTGGTAAACTACCCCTTTCCCTTAACTGATCTTCAAAAAAATCAACAGACATTGAGTTCTGTATAACTCAAAAAGGTATGCAAGAGAGTAGTTGATTCGGTTTGAATTTACGGCAGTTATCGTTTGTCATACAAAAAATTACCCTTGTTAAAACATAAAATGTTGCAGGTAAACTACCCTATTCCCTTAACCGATCTACACCAAAACCAGCAGGTCTTGAGAACCCCACAATTCAGGGCTGTATGCAAAATATTATTTGATTCTGTTCGAATTTGCGGCAGTTATCGTTTGCCATAAAAAAAAATTACCCTTGATAAGAAAAATGTTGCAGGTAAACTACCCCTTCCCGTTAACCGATCTTATCGAAGAGATCGGTATCGGTATGGAGAACCATACATGACTTCCATGTTCTAAGATTTATATTTAAAATCATATTCGAAATGAAATATTTCCATAGAAACTACGTCTTTCTACTTATTGCTTCAGCATTAACCACAGTACTGTGGTCACTAACGTATACCACCTCACGTTGTCGCACTCGATTTTCCCCGATGATGGCAGTCGATGGCACTGCCGAAAAGTCTGGTTTTGCAGAAATCATTGGACTACGGCTAAAGAAAGCGGGAAGCAATTTTAACAAAAAACTACTTTTTTGTTGCCGATAACGTAGTACACATATAAAAAATTCTTTCCTCCACCTTCAACTATAATTTTTAATAATAGAAAATTACCCCCACCCCGTTCACCTAACGTCTTCATTTATAGATATTTCATCTACATTTCTACAGTGGATTACTGTGAGCTTCTTATCAGCATACTTTATTTATAAAAATTGTAACATGACATAAGGTAGCAAGAATTCAATGGAATTTAATTATAAAATAAACAGCTGAAAATAAGAGTAAAAGGCAAAAAACTTATGAACTTAAAGATCAATAACCCAATAACCCAATAAATGACAAATGACTATTAACCCGACAGACTTGACACAATAGATCGGATAGGAACCAAAAGAAAACCAAGAGACAGTGAAGAAGAAGTTTAAGTACAATTCAGTCATCCCAAAAAAGTGAACAGAATATTGTAAATTTAGTAATGAATTGATGTCTGTAGCATATGAGATGTAGCTAGGACAATAAGATTAATGAAGGGTAATAGTATCACATGTATCTTATTATTTAAAGAATGTAATAGTATAATATAATGTAGGGGGGTTAGAAGCTAACCATACCCCAAACTAATTGTAGTAGTAATGGCCAAAGGCTATAAACAATACTTTGAGCCCAAAACAAAAGCAATATTAGAATGATGACCAAAAGTGATCAGTGTGATTTGGAGGTAAATAGTTATAAATGACCATAATCACACAGTGCTGTAAAGTAATCAGACAACCATGAATAAGCGTGAATAAGCCCAAAAGTGTGTGTGTAAAACTAAATAAGTAGTGAAAGTGATAGGTATAAAAGAATGAAACAAAGTGAGCAGGGTAGTAATGATAGAACCTTTCTAATGAAAGAAAAGTGTAGTGAGAGTGTAGAACTAAATATTATGTAAGCTAACTATGTTAAACAGATAAACAATTTGTGATAAACTGTGCACTAGTAGGTAAGATTGAACTAATTGTAATATTGTTAATTTAGGTAATAAGATATCAAGATTATATATTAAGGTAAGAGTTAAGGTATCAGAGTGTAGCAAATTAAGAAGGACTAACACTGTGTTTAAGTGAAGGGAATAGTAGATAGGACATAGTATACAAGGAACAGTTTGTCAATAGTATTATAACAGTTTCTTTAAGTAAGTATTAAGGATTTTATTTGTGTTCAGAAAATCATAGCATAGAGTAAATTGTAGGATAAGCAGATAACAGCAATTAAAAGATATTTCAGGGTAGAACCTGAAAAGAAATGTTTAATAGTAAGAATTAGAGTTAGGAATATTGATGTTTATTGTTTGTTTTGTTTGTAAATTGTATTAGAGTTACCAGGAATGTTAGTAAGAAATGTTAGATGGAAGTAGAATGGAATCTAGGCTCTAAGCCAAACTGTTGAACATAAATTTATTAATTTAAGAACAAATAATAATCCAAAGTTAAGGCAGAATGTGCCAAATGATTAAACCATGTAAGTGGGTATTCATAGTACCAAAATATGTGATTAACAACTAATTTTGAATAAATTATATGTAAGATATAAAATTGGGAAAATAGTAAAAATGTAATTAGCTATCCAAAAGTAGGCATGAGGGGTATCAAAATGTTCATCATAAAAATTTAGGAAGAATGGTACTAATGTGATGACCATAGATATTAGAACAAAGTAGTAATCTTCAGTTGAAGATATTTTGGTAAAAATAGACGAAAAAGACGATAAATCTTAACAATAACCTGAGTTAATAACCAATGAAAAATTAGCATAATTTCTTAAGTAACCATAGCAACAAGAAAAATAACGCCAAAAAACCGTTAGATTTTCAGTAAGTCATTATTAACCAACGCCAGAGGGTGGACCGAGTAGCTCTCGTATTAACACTAAATTATTATTCTTCAAACAATTTCAAAACTATTTAAAACTAATAGAAGACAAGTACAACAGTACAGGGAATCCTGAACGTAAATTTTATTTATAAAAAATTAATTTAACAAACCGTAGTGATCCAAAGAAGACGAAGCGACGCCGTGACGAAGAAAGACGACACGGACACTATATGAAGATCAGTAGAACCTCCTAAAAGAAGAAGATGACACCAACTGAAGAATTACGAGGCCTGAAGTAGTAAAGAAAAGTGCCGAGACGAGGGAAATAGACGACAGGAATTATCCATAGAAGAAGACGACAGCCCAGGAGTTATCTATCGAAGAAGACGACACCAGGATCTTCAGCAACAAGTAACTGATGAGTATAAACATTATCCCTTAAAGCGTATTCACAAATTTTGGTCTGAATTAAATATAACTATTTCAAAATCACTGATCACTATTCCGAGTCAAAATAAATGCTGATTTAAATTCACTGTCTAACTATAACAAATTAACGATTATTAAGAAAGTAAATTATGATAAATAATTAACGAATCTTCTAATAACGAACTTCTGGCAAATGAACATAACCATAAATTGCTTCACAAATTTTCATTGGTGATTACTTAGTCAAATGTAATGAGATATCGATTTATTTATGTAATTAGTTGTAAGAATTATTATAACTTTGTGTGTGTTAGCCGTAAACATATATTTCTGTAGCCAAAAGGACTTTACACCCCTGAGAAAAAACGATAATTTTTACTGTAAACTAGAGTAGCTGATGACTGTATACAACTGAGCTGAGCGTACCAACTACGCAATTGTAATAGCCGGTGCCGAAAACGAATTTTAATGTATAATAAACCAAGTGAAATATTCTAAAGGATTAATAAATGTTCTCAATCTGCAATGCTGTATGTTTGATTCCGTTAATTTAGAATTACGACTAGTAATTATTGAAGTGAAGGCGTTAAAGCGAGACGCAAGCTGGGTAATACTGCAGAGAGCTGTACGCCAATCAGGTGGCGAGGCGGCAACGTTTGCTACGTTTGAATGCGGCAGAGCAGAATACGGTTTACCCGTACACGACTGAGAGCATACATTTTGACACGTTTAACAACATTTTAAACTTTTATTAAAATTTTTACAACAACTTTGTAAAACATTTAGTTACAAAGTGGCGCGCCAACTAGTAGGGCTAGAATAAGTAAGGAAACATATTTTTAAACTTTACAGATTCTAGCGGCGACTATGGAAATGAAATCGGGAAAACACGAGAAGGAGGCGGAAAAGGAGACAAAGAGATCGGAAGAGGAGATAGAAGAAAAACGAGTCAGCTATGCAGAATGGATGACAGCACTATTTAAAAAATTTAGCAGAGAGATGGAGTACATCGAAAGGAACACCACTGACCATGAACGAGCACTAATGAGTCGTGCGGATGCAACGGAACCACCATACGACCAAATGTCATTGAAAGGAATTTATGATGAAATGTGGAAGCTGGAAACCAAATGCAGCAAGGAAGAGACTATCGGGACAGCCCACGGAAAAGGCGATAACAAGGTGGAAAGAATGACTGAAGAAGATTGGGAGAGATTCTGCAGTAATGGAGAACAAATGAAAAACAAAAGAACGGGAGTATACGCACAAGTGACAGAGGAATATACACAGGAGGAATATGACCAATGGAGACAATCTATAAAACTACCAGAAAAACCAATACAAACGGAAAACGCAGAGCTAAGAGAATGGATAAGGGTTATGTTCGAGCTGTCCAGAGAAGAGATGTGTAATTGGAGGAAGAAACATAATCGAGTAAGAGGGTTCAGCGAACCACCAAATAATAAAAACCTGGAACAACCCAATGTTCAATTAGAAAAAGAAATAGTCAAGGACGGGGAAGCGAAGCAACCGAAGAAAATGCCAGAAACCACACAACAGGAGGAAACCAGAAGAGACATGAGCGTACAACAATTCTGGGAATTAATGAAGGAAGAGCTGAGGAAAATGAGGGAAGAAAATGATAACCATTTCAAAAGGATGAATGAGAAATTGGACAGATTTAACGAGAAATTGAGTGAACCACTAGACAGGGATTCCAAAAGCATTGAGGAACCGGTAATTACGAAAACAGAAGATAGTGAGAAGGAAACAGAATTAAAAGAAGACAAAAGCATACTGTTGTCTACAAATAAAAATAACAGCCACAAGGAGGACATCCAAATCATGGAGGTGACGACTAAGAAGAGGCATCAAAGGAAACTCATAAATTCCAGAGAAGAATTGGAGATGATGAAGAATGGACTACTTGAGATGTTTAATGTACTAATTAACGACCAGAATGAAATAATGAATTTTAAAAATAACAGAAGGAACTTACTAGAACCTTTAGGAAGGAACCACTACAAAATAGTGGGTAACAAAATAAGAAGGAGAAGACACTTAATGGACATGCATAATCCAATCTCAATGATAGCATCTACAATGGAAATAGCATTGACCTATTCGTTGTATAAACAAAACAATGAAATGATTGCGATAGCAATGGAAACCAATGAGAATTCTATGACAGAACCATTTAGATACAGAATAATAGCAAGAAAGTGGACACGAACAGAAGTCATTATGAAAACGACAGCAACCCGAACAGGAGCAGCTCATATAATCATGGACAATGGTTAAACCAAGTGTGGAGGAACACTGAGAAAATGGGACTGATTTTGAGTAATTTGACCAGGCAAACCAAGTAATGTATAAATGAGAAGATTAACTTAAGGAAAAAAAAAGAGTGTATATAACAGGGTCCATTATATAACAAAATAAATACCCTACCTCATAACGAAAGATAATAAAAATAATACCTATGTCATAAGTGAAATCACAATTAAAAAGATAAAAGGGACTTATAACCAGTCTTCTTTAAAAAAGTATTATGAACCAGTGTCTGAAAATTAAAGAGAATTTTGTAAGTAACTATTATCAAAATTCAAAAGTAATGTAAGCACAACTTACAATAAGTATTTGATTGGAACCATTATTATTATAAGTGAGAGGGAATTTAGAAGAAAGATAAGCTAAGTTCAAAACAAAGTAAGGCTAAACTTACGACCAAATGTGAAACAAAATGTGTAAACACATTCAAACTTTGAAAATGTATAATGAAATATCACAAAAAGGGGATAAATAAATAATTAAATATTACACAAATAATGATGACGCTACATAACATCATTATCAAACCCCATCACAAAAAGGGGATAAATAGAAATTAATGTTTCACAAAAGAAGAAACCAAAACAATCAAATAAAAAATAACACTGGCAGATTAGCTGAGTTATCAATGAAAAAATATAAATGAGTCAAAACCAGCTACAATGTTAATTAAATATCAATGAGCATTAGAGTGATGACAAATAGAATCACTACCATATAGAATAAGCTCTTAAAACAATACAAAATGCCTATTAAATATCGCCACAAGCTTAAAACAAAGGAATCCAAATAAGTTATTGAAATGAAAGGTCATGAGTTGTATGAAAGAAAGAATAATTAATCCCAAAAGTGTTTTATTGTATTAATATTATGTGAGTCGGAAATGAACGACTATTATTATAATTATTATGAATATTATTATGTGATGATTTTATGTTGAGATACGTCCAACATGTTATTGAGCAGATAGGCAAGGCCTCTGAACTCAAAATGTGTGTAAATGGATAGCAGAGTAATAGAGCCACACGTGCCCTCTGACTATTACCAATTTATATGAAGGAGAGAGAAGAAAAATTTTAGGGAAATAGAACATAAAGGGGAATAATAAAAAAAAAAAAAAAAAAAAAAAATAATACCAATTATTATATTATGAACCATGACTTAATAAAGAATGAATACAGAAGAAGTAGCGATGGAGGAATTCCTGAATCATAACAACTTGATAAAATGAACTATATTGATGATTTCAGAAAAAATCTAATAATCTTTGTTTCGAAATAATCAATTTTGGTGGCGATGCATTATGTAACATGACATAAGGTAGCAAGAATTCAATGGAATTTAATTATAAAATAAACAGCTGAAAATAAGAGTAAAAGGCAAAAAACTTATGAACTTAAAGATCAATAACCCAATAACCCAATAAATGACAAATGACTATTAACCCGACAGACTTGACACAATAGATCGGATAGGAACCAAAAGAAAACCAAGAGACAGTGAAGAAGAAGTTTAAGTACAATTCAGTCATCCCAAAAAAGTGAACAGAATATTGTAAATTTAGTAATGAATTGATGTCTGTAGCATATGAGATGTAGCTAGGACAATAAGATTAATGAAGGGTAATAGTATCACATGTATCTTATTATTTAAAGAATGTAATAGTATAATATAATGTAGGGGGGTTAGAAGCTAACCATACCCCAAACTAATTGTAGTAGTAATGGCCAAAGGCTATAAACAATACTTTGAGCCCAAAACAAAAGCAATATTAGAATGATGACCAAAAGTGATCAGTGTGATTTGGAGGTAAATAGTTATAAATGACCATAATCACACAGTGCTGTAAAGTAATCAGACAACCATGAATAAGCGTGAATAAGCCCAAAAGTGTGTGTGTAAAACTAAATAAGTAGTGAAAGTGATAGGTATAAAAGAATGAAACAAAGTGAGCAGGGTAGTAATGATAGAACCTTTCTAATGAAAGAAAAGTGTAGTGAGAGTGTAGAACTAAATATTATGTAAGCTAACTATGTTAAACAGATAAACAATTTGTGATAAACTGTGCACTAGTAGGTAAGATTGAACTAATTGTAATATTGTTAATTTAGGTAATAAGATATCAAGATTATATATTAAGGTAAGAGTTAAGGTATCAGAGTGTAGCAAATTAAGAAGGACTAACACTGTGTTTAAGTGAAGGGAATAGTAGATAGGACATAGTATACAAGGAACAGTTTGTCAATAGTATTATAACAGTTTCTTTAAGTAAGTATTAAGGATTTTATTTGTGTTCAGAAAATCATAGCATAGAGTAAATTGTAGGATAAGCAGATAACAGCAATTAAAAGATATTTCAGGGTAGAACCTGAAAAGAAATGTTTAATAGTAAGAATTAGAGTTAGGAATATTGATGTTTATTGTTTGTTTTGTTTGTAAATTGTATTAGAGTTACCAGGAATGTTAGTAAGAAATGTTAGATGGAAGTAGAATGGAATCTAGGCTCTAAGCCAAACTGTTGAACATAAATTTATTAATTTAAGAACAAATAATAATCCAAAGTTAAGGCAGAACGTGCCAAATGATTAAACCATGTAAGTGGGTATTCATAGTACCAAAATATGTGATTAACAACTAATTTTGAATAAATTATATGTAAGATATAAAATTGGGAAAATAGTAAAAATGTAATTAGCTATCCAAAAGTAGGCATGAGGGGTATCAAAATGTTCATCATAAAAATTTAGGAAGAATGGTACTAATGTGATGACCATAGATATTAGAACAAAGTAGTAATCTTCAGTTGAAGATATTTTGGTAAAAATAGACGAAAAAGACGATAAATCTTAACAATAACCTGAGTTAATAACCAATGAAAAATTAGCATAATTTCTTAAGTAACCATAGCAACAAGAAAAATAACGCCAAAAAACCGTTAGATTTTCAGTAAGTCATTATTAACCAACGCCAGAGGGTGGACCGAGTAGCTCTCGTATTAACACTAAATTATTATTCTTCAAACAATTTCAAAACTATTTAAAACTAATAGAAGACAAGTACAACAGTACAGGGAATCCTGAACGTAAATTTTATTTATAAAAAATTAATTTAACAAACCGTAGTGATCCAAAGAAGACGAAGCGACGCCGTGACGAAGAAAGACGACACGGACACTATATGAAGATCAGTAGAACCTCCTAAAAGAAGAAGATGACACCAACTGAAGAATTACGAGGCCTGAAGTAGTAAAGAAAAGTGCCGAGACGAGGGAAATAGACGACAGGAATTATCCATAGAAGAAGACGACAGCCCAGGAGTTATCTATCGAAGAAGACGACACCAGGATCTTCAGCAACAAGTAACTGATGAGTATAAACATTATCCCTTAAAGCGTATTCACAAATTTTGGTCTGAATTAAATATAACTATTTCAAAATCACTGATCACTATTCCGAGTCAAAATAAATGCTGATTTAAATTCACTGTCTAACTATAACAAATTAACGATTATTAAGAAAGTAAATTATGATAAATAATTAACGAATCTTCTAATAACGAACTTCTGGCAAATGAACATAACCATAAATTGCTTCACAAATTTTCATTGGTGATTACTTAGTCAAATGTAATGAGATATCGATTTATTTATGTAATTAGTTGTAAGAATTATTATAACTTTGTGTGTGTTAGCCGTAAACATATATTTCTGTAGCCAAAAGGACTTTACACCCCTGAGAAAAAACGATAATTTTTACTGTAAACTAGAGTAGCTGATGACTGTATACAACTGAGCTGAGCGTACCAACTACGCAATTGTAATAGCCGGTGCCGAAAACGAATTTTAATGTATAATAAACCAAGTGAAATATTCTAAAGGATTAATAAATGTTCTCAATCTGCAATGCTGTATGTTTGATTCCGTTAATTTAGAATTACGACTAGTAATTATTGAAGTGAAGGCGTTAAAGCGAGACGCAAGCTGGGTAATACTGCAGAGAGCTGTACGCCAATCAGGTGGCGAGGCGGCAACGTTTGCTACGTTTGAATGCGGCAGAGCAGAATACGGTTTACCCGTACACGACTGAGAGCATACGTTTTGACACGTTTAACACTAAACAAACAACATATTATACACTAAATTATTACCAACCCCATAAACGTCTAGTTACAAAGTGGCTTCCATCGCGGGGCTTAAACGATAGCGGCCACACCACACAAACGAGTTTGTAACAAAATTAAGTACTTTACTCTTGCTAAATCATAAAATGTTTCCGGTAAACTACCCCTTTCTCTTAACCGATCTTCTCCAAAATCAACAGACCTTCCGTCCTCTACAATTCAGGGAAGCATGCAAAAAAATATTTGATTCTGTTTGAATGTGCGGCAGTTATCGTTCGTCATGGAAACATTTCTCTTGTTACAACATATAATGTTGCAGGTAATCTACCCCTTTCCCTTAACTGATCTTCACCAAAATCAAAAGACCTTGAGCTCTCTGCAACTCAGGAAAGAGTGCAAAAAATTATTTGATTCTCATTGAATTTTCGGCAGTTATCGTTCGTCATAAAAAAATTACCCTTTTTAAAACATAAAACGTTGCTGATAAACTACCCCTTCCCTTAACCGATCTTCAACAAAATCAACAGACCTTGAGTTCTCTTTAGTTCAAAAAGGTATGCAAAAACCTAGTTGATTCTGTTTGAATTTACGGCAGTTATCGTTCGTCATATAAAAAATTACCTTTGTTAAAACATAAAATGTTGCTTGTAAACTACCCCTTTGCCTTAACCGATCTTCACCAACACCAATAGGTATTGAGAACTCTACAATACAAAGCTGTATGCAAAACATCATTTGATTCTGTTCGAATTTGCGGCTGTTATCGTTTACTATAGAAAAAAATTACCCTTGAAAAAAAACCGTTGCTGGTAAACTACCCCTTTCCCTTAATCGATCTTCACCAAAAACGACAGGTCTTGGGTACTCTACAATTCAGGCCTGTATGCAAAACAATTATTTGATTCTGTTTGAATTTGCGGCTGTTATCGTTTGCCATAGAAAACACCCTTGATAAAACATAAACCGTTGCTGGTAAACTACCCTATTCCATTAACCGATCTTCACCAATAACAATAGGTCTTGGGAACTCTACAATTCAGGGCTGTATGCAAAACATTAATTGATTCTCTTTGAATTTGCGGCAGTTATCGTTCGTCACAGAAAAAATACCCTTTTAAAACATAAAACGTTGCTGGTAAACTACCCCTTTCCCTTAACCGATCTTCACCAAAAACAATAGGTCTTTAGTACTCAACGAAACAGGGCTGTATGCAAAAACGTATTTGATTCTGTTTGAATTTGCGGCTCTTATCGTTTGCCATAGAAAATACCCTTTTAAAACATAAAACGTTGCTGGTAAACTACCCCTTTCCCTTAACCGATCTTCACCAACACCAATAGGTATTGAGAACTCTACAATACAGGGCTGTATGCAACACATCATTTGATTCTGTTTGAATTTGTGGCTGTTATCGTTTACCATAGAAAAATTAAAAAATTACCCTTGATAAAAAACCGTTGCCGGTAAACTACCCCTTTCCCTTAACCGATCTTCACCAAAAACGATAGGTCTTGAGAACTCTGCAATTCAGGGCTGTATGCAAAATATTATATGATTTTGTTTGAATTTGCGGCTGTTATCGTTTGCCATACAAAATACCCTTGATAAAACAAAAAACGTGGCTGGTAAACTACCCCTTTCCCTTAAACGATCTTCACCAAAAACAATAGGTATTTAGTACTCAAGAAATCAGGGCTATATGCAAAAGCTTATTTGATTATATTTGAATTTGCGGCTGTTATCGTTTGCCATAAAAAATACCCTTGTTAAAACATAAAACGTTGCTGGTAAACTACCCTTTCCCTTAACCGATCTTTACCAAAATCAACAGATCTTGAGAACCCTACAATTCAGGGCTGTATGCGAAACATTATTTGATTCTGTTTGAATTTGCGGCTGTTATCGTTTGCCAAACAAACAAAATTACCCTTGATAAAAAAAAACCGTTGCCGGTAAACTACCCCTTTCCCTCAACCGATCTTCACCAAAAACAATAGGTCGCGAGTACTCTACAAATCAGGGCTGTATGCAAAAAATTATTTTATTCTGTTTGAATTTGCGGCTGTTATCGTTTGGCATAGAAAAAAATCTACAGACACACAGACACACACACACACACACACACACACACAGACACTTTTCGAAAAATGACTTTTTTTCCGTTTTTGAGTGTAGTACAATCATATTCTGCAATAATCTCGAACACGATTTTTTTTGCCATCACCATACTTCCATTTCCTTAAGGAACATGGAAGTAACAAATCTACAGACACACAGACACACACACACACACACACACACTTTTCGAAAAACGACTTTTTTTTCATGTTTTGAATGTAGTACAATCAGAATCTGCAATAATCTCGAACACGATTTTTTTTGCCATCACCATACTTCCATTTCCTTAAGGAACATGGAAGTAAAAATCTACAGATAGACAAACAGACACACAGATACACACACACACACACACACACACTTTTAAAAAAATGCCTTTTATTCACGTTTTGAGGGTAGTACAATCACAATCTGCAATAATCTCGACCACGATTTCTTTTGCCATCACCATACTTCTATTTCCTTATGGAACATGGAAGTAAAATAATTACTAATGGGTAATTCAGAATTGAAGGTATTTTGGATCCAAAAAAAATTAAGTACATAAAAAAATTACACTTTGTTGTTTACGGATAATCAGGCTATTCTGTCAGACGTAGAAAAC
This sequence comes from Magicicada septendecula, assembly GCA_034769895.1. Classification (NCBI taxonomy): domain Eukaryota; kingdom Metazoa; phylum Arthropoda; class Insecta; order Hemiptera; family Cicadidae; genus Magicicada; species Magicicada septendecula. Next base: position 380,322,817 of record CM068367.1, read on the forward strand.
AAATTGCAGATGGGTATAAATCGAATCTGCAAAGACTCTGGATTACAAATATCCACACTTATGACCAAGGTGATGGCTTTTTGTGGAACTGATCCCATACGGGAAAAAATTGTTATAGCTGGTACTATCCTGGAACAAGTCAGCAATTTTGAATACCTAGGCTACAGCGTGTCTTATAATACAAGCAATGATGTTGTGAATAAGTTGCATAAGTTCAACCTTATGTGAGGGGCCATCAAACGAACTCTTAAGTCTGCAAGTAGAGAAACGTGCCTAAAATTCTACAAGGTGATGGCCCTTCCCAACTTCTTTATGGGTCTGAGAATTGGATTTTAATGAAAGGCCAGGCCAGTTGTATCCAAGCGGCTGAAATGAGATTTCTCAGCCACATGACAGTGTAAACTCTCATGTATATTCAATACAGCAGAAACTGAATATTATGAGTATACACGACAGGATTAGCCCTACCCAGTGGCGGATTACCAATTGGGCCTGACAGGCCCGGGCCCAGGGGCTGCAGGCTTAAGGGGGCCGCAGGGCCAATTTTTTTTCTAATGAGAAAAACTGTAAGTCAAACACGCAGTTTACTACCACCAATAATTAATTAACAGTGCAAGGCAGTGACTGATATCAGGTTGATAGTCGTAGAGGTTACTAGATCAGGATATTATGTCCCTGGGTAGACAGCCCGTCGTATCAGTCAGTCGACAGTCAACACTGGCACGTCGTCGCGTCGGTCATGGCTGTGACGAGTCACACTTTACCCTTCCCCTTCTAACTTACAGCCAGTAGACCGGCAGCGGAACAGTAAACAACATGCACCTGTCAGTTTTGAGGTTATTTTAAGTTGGAAAGGTCTGAATACGTCATAAAAGCTCTGTAGATGATACACTTTGTGTTAACTGCTTTTATTATTTAGTGGAGTCATTTGAAAGCCATTTATTTATGTTTAGATATTTGTATTGTTTAGCCTTGTTTTTTTTTTCTCTCTCTCTGTGTGTGTGTGTTGTTTCATCTGAATCTGAAAATGAGTCTTCTTCATCTTCATGTCTTCATTGAAAATGAGTCAGAATTTGCACACTGCAAGTGGAGCTTACAAACGCAAATTGAGAAAAGCTAAAGATGATGCTCACTCAAAATTATTATACAAAAGTGCTAAGTTGGACAAGTTTTTGAAAGCTTCAACAGTTGCACAAAGTACTGGTTCAAATTCTACCGATTCTGATAAGTTTACGGATCCTGCCCTAACTAATTTAACAATAGATTCGGATCAAAAACAAAATCCAAATTATTGTGAAGTAAATAATGAACTTGTAAATCAGCAGATTTTAACGTAGGTCTGCAACAACGCCCATGTTGTAGCAAAGTAAATATTGACTTTAATAGTGTAAATACTGTTTATATGAAAGTGGTGAACTTAATGATCCGGAAGTAGCAGATACTGTTCTCGACATTCAACGCTTAGATTCAGATAATTCAAAATTTAACTGTAACGTGCAAAAATAAATTGTTACATTTGATTTAATGGACCCAAATTTTGGGGAACCATTGACGAACGAGCTTAAAGATCATATAATTAAAAATCTTCTAGAACACTTGTCAAAAATAACTGATTGTGATTGTGATTTTTCAAAATCTAGGCGTATTTATCCTGATAAGACAAGGTATGCTAACAAGAGTATGTTGTTTACTCGTTTGCAAAATGGACAGTTGAAGAAAAGAGAATGGCTGATGTATTCTAATTCAAAGGGATCTTTTTATTGTGTTCCGTGCAAACTTTTCCATTCAGATGAGACTGAAAATTCTTTTATTCATGGCTTTAATGACTGGAAACATATTTCCAGATTGTCACAGCATGAGAGGAGTTCTGAGCATAGAATTAACACACAATCCTACGTCATTAGAGGCAATTTACTCTGTAAGATTAACTCTGCTCTTCATCAACAGTACTTAAAAGAAGTAGACTATTGGCAGAAAGTTTTGATTCGTGTGTTACATGTTATTAAATTTCTTGGTGCTCGTGGGCTAGCCTTTCGAGGCTCAGAAAAGCATGAAGTTTTTGGATCTCGGACAAATGGCAATTTTCTAGGAATTCTAGAATTGCTAGCTGAATACGATGATTTTCTTTTAAAGTTCACATTCAAAATTATGGCAATCCTGGTCAAGGAAAGGTAGGTTATCTCTCAAAGACTATCTGTAATGAGTTTATAGAAATAATGTACCGTACAATAAAATAGTTTCAACAATTGTTGAGGAGTTAAAATCAAGCAAATACTATTCCATTACTGTAGATTCCATTCCATTACTGATAATTTATTAAATTTATCAGAATGAAAAACCACACGGGTGCTCAAATGGAAGAATTAATTTTGAACACACTTTCATTACTAGATATTTCGATAAATGATATGAGAGGCCAGTCATATGATAATGCATCGAAAATGTCAGGGCAATATGAAGGACTTCAATCCCGAATTAAGAGTCACAATCCTCTGGCAGAATTCATTCCTTGTTCGGCCCACTCCTTAAATCTGGTAGGGACCCACGCAGCTAACTGCTGCCTTCAAGCGACCAAGCTTTTTATGTTCATACAAGAACTCTATGTGTTTTTTAGTGCGTCAACTGCAAGGTGGACTTTACTTGAAAACATAGTAAAAGACAGTGACGTCAAGAAAAAACTGTTACCTAAAAGGCTAAATACGACCAGGTGGCCAGCTAAATGGCATGCTTCAAGGGCTTTACTCCTTCATTATTGGGAATTTCATAAAGCACTTCAAGTCATCTCTGGAAACCCCCAAGAAAAAACAGAAAACAGAGCTACAGCTGAGGGATTATGTGCAGTATTTACTAGGATAGAAACAGCAATATTACTTGTTTTATGGAATGATGTTCTTGAATGCTTTAATGTTGTAAGTAAAACATTGCAACGCACTAACACTGACTTAGGAGTCATTTGCAATATTTACAAATCTCTCAAAGATTATGTACAGGGGTTACAAGAACGATTCAATTATTATGAGATGAAAGGTATGAAACTGTGTAAGTCAGAGTGTAACGGGACATTCAAGCCTACCCAGGGGTAATTTGGGGAAAAGAGTTCATGACATAATAATTGTAAAATTTTATTTCTAAATTATAACGATGCATGCCGAGTGAGCGAAGTAGTGTCAAGGTCAACATCAGGACACAAGAAAAACAGTTATATTTAGCAGTATGAACTTTGACCTATGTACTCAGAGATCAAAACAGATGACGTCAGAGCCGATCCCAGCTACAGGTCACCACTGGAATGTAGATTCAAATTAATAACCTCATCAAAACTGACTTCAAAACTCGAAAGAACAATGAAATGCAGTCATGTGACTCCCTCACTACTTCAGAAATTGAGACAGTAAATTTCGCCCCAGTCTACAATGTTCCATCATGCTGTACAGCCGCAAAAGTTTTGAAACAAATTTGCGGGCACCCGTAACTCAAAAAATGTGATTTAAAATCAAATTTATAATTTAAATAATAATGTAACTATACAGTGAGTAATAAAGAAAGTAACAGTTTTGGTCAAAAAATGGTGAAGAAAATGTGCGGAGTGATGGAAGGTACGCCGGGATGTTGGACTCTTTCGGACATATAGCCATATAAGTAACCAGTTGGGGAAGAACAAATTCAAAGTTATGTCCCTTTAAAAGGCTTCATTTTACCATCAAATAACAAAATTGAGATCTCATTTGGGCATGGGGTGCGTGTGTGTATGTGAGTGAATGAAAATTAAATAATAAATAAGAAGCGCTGGTTTGCGAAGAGAGTAAATTTAAGTAAAGTTTTCTTTCTATTATTTTATGTAATGAAATGATTTTTAAAGTGAGTTTACGAATATAAGGGATAAAATGTTAAGAAACCCAAACTCAGGTAATGAGGTTTTACATCATGGGCCACATGGCTGAGCCAAAAAATGTTTTCTTTTGTGTTATATTTTTTTATCGTAATAATAAAAGGTCAGAAGTATCTGTGAACAGATGACTAATTTATTTAATGGAATAATCCCATTCTGTCCTCCAGGTTCGCCTACACAAATTCCTGGTAAGTAACAAATTTTTTATATAGTTGGCAAACATTAAAGATGGCGTCTGAATGAAATAGACGCCAACAAGTGATTATGTGAAAGTAAATGTTAAATAAAGAATGAAATAATAATTAACATAACAAGAGACTGCTGACTATGTTTTAGATTTCAAGAGGAGAAGAAGAAAAAACAATTTTCTGATGATGAGAACAATGATGAATATACCTCCAAAATGGACTTGGATGATGTGGATGGCAGACAAGACATGATTATTAATACATTTTATGTTATAATCGACAGAATTTTCAGTGAACTAGAAAACAGATCAAGAATTTACTTCAATCAGAACAAAGTTTTTGATTCATTTATAAATTGCTTACCTTGAAAGATGACGAAATTCGGGAAAAATCTTCTCTCTTAGTTCAGAAATATCCTACAGACCTTTCTTCAGAACTTATTGAAGAATTTGTACATTTTAAGGCGTTTGTTGAGGCTCTCGACTTAAATGTAAAGGACCATCATCTTCCTGCTGAGTTTTTAAGATTTATATGAGAAAAGCAATTGACAACTCTTTTCCCTAACGTTGAAACATCGTTGAGAATTTTGTTGTGCATGATGACCACAAATGCATCTGGTTAATGGTCCTTTAGCATTCTAAAAAGAGTTAAAAACTACCTGGGTAATTCATCTGCTGACTTAAGATTGTCAAGTTTAACAAGTTTTGTGGCGAATGCTGAACTGCTCAACGAAATTGATTTCAGTGACATTATAAAAGATTTTTCTGCAATGAAAGCTCGCAAAATTGATTTGTAGTTTGTTTATTAAATAGATTGTGTTCAGTCAGTATAGAAAACTTCAGAAGGTTACTAATTTAATATTTTTGTTTGTTTATATTTATATTAACTTTTGCAATATGTTTTTGATTTTCTATGTGATCGTTTATATATGAATTAAATTGAGTTGTGTTTTGTTTTATTGGGAAATAAATATTCTTAACAAATAGTGGTTATCTTTTCTGTCCCAAAAATTGCTGTAAAAAAGTTTTTAAGTTGTAAAAATGCCTCAAAGCAAATAGTAACGAATAATGATTATTTAGGATTAGGGTGGAGGATATAAGCCCATAGAAGATTTAAATCTTATCACAGATATCTCTATTTCCTTGAATGAGGCATGTTTTGTAATGGTTGTAGTTTATAATTTATGGTGAGGGGTGGGGTGGGAAAGGGGTGGGGCCACTGAGAAAATAGAGCCCAGGGGCCCAAGTTGGAACTATAAGCTGAAGGGACAGAGAGGTGTGGGACATCTGAGGAAGTGGTGGAGTGACCAGCTTGCCGACTTTGCCTGTTGGAGACCGGAACAAACCATCCTTGGTTTAATCCTTGCTAATGCTCAGACAAATGAGGCTTACTGCACTAAAAAGTTGAAGATTGGGTCAATTGCTTCTTGCTGAGTATGTAGAAAACCGATTATAATTTTCCTCATATTCATTGAGAAGACAGTACGCACAGTGGCACAGCAAGGAAGTTTTGTGGGTTAATCCCCACCCTACCAACTCCATTGTACAGAAAAAGGAAATGCCAAAAATTAAAAAAAAATATATATAGGTAAAAATATAGTCATATAAATCAAATAAAAAAATTTGAATGTTTATTCAGCCCTCAGTGTATCCAATTCAGTTAATAATAATTATAGTACTCTAATTTATTTTACAGCAACTTAAAAAATTCTATATTAAACAGGTTTTTGTTTGCTAGTAGAATTCTATATAGAGTGTTTTTTTTGTTCTTCTATCTATCCATTTGTAATACTTTTGAATGTTTTAGTTGTGTTTTTTACATTTTAAAAACAAATCAAGAATTAAGATCTACAATTACCGTATATCAATTATTCTGTCCATACATAATCCTAAGATTCGGAAATAATTTACAAGCAATCCTTTACATGTAAACCAATTTGTATGCCAACGTCAAACAATTATGCAGCCAACCAAATATTTACACATTCTGTAACACAATTTTGAAATATTTGTTTTTTAGTGCCTGTTTTATGAAAATGTTTGATGCAAAATGAGTAGACTGATTTAGTTCTATTTGCTGAAAATATTTATAGATACAAACTCACAAAAGAAAAATTTTACAAATTCATTCAGAACATTTAATGCTATCACCTTCTGCAGAAGATAGCAAAAAAAGTCATGGCCAGTTTTTTGATATAATTTATTTGAATTTTATTGTATTTAAGATGTCATCTTTATAGTTTCATGATTTTGTATTTTAATTTTAGGTAATTATTAATGTTACTCTTATATTTTCACACTAATTTTTTGTTGCAACAAAATAAACACTCAATAATAAGTTTTTTACACTTTTGGTTGAAATGATCAGCAATTAAAAATTAAGAATGGTTATGTTGTGCATTTAATAGCAGGTGGTGGTAACTTCCATTTTGCATTTTTTATTTCCCTAATTTTAACAAAGGAATTTTTCTTCAATCTTATTTCTACAAAATGAGTGTTGTCTTGTATTAGGGCCTCTTTTATTTTTTTGAAGCAAAACAATATTTATACACATTAACATTCCTCCCATAAGTTATTGTTTCACTCAAATACCTAAAACATAAATTCTGTTAACTTCAAGGTAATGAAGCTTTATAAAACAACACTTTCACTTTTTTTATATTTATTTTTAGACCAGCTTTTACACCTTTGTAGTTGAGCTCATTAATCATGTTTCTCATTTTGACTACATTTTCAGTAAACAGGCAAATTTTAAGTAGACACCATATACTACAACATCTAGAAATCTCTCAGATTTGAATCATTAATTCGATCTATTTTAATTCATATATTATCCCATTTGAATCAACCTGATGACCCACCAACAATGCTTAGAACAGTTTTGGTGTTTGGTTATATCACTCGTGTGTCCCATTTATATTGGTGTTTTATAATACGTACAGTTTTTCTTGAGCTTTGTGGATTTAAATATTTTGGACTGAATGTGAAGATATTCTTATCCTATTTCTTGCTCTTCTAAAGTCTCTTTTAGTTTCTGTATAGATTGAATCAAAAGTTAGAAAACTTTTAAGGTGCAGCATTTTTTAAGTTGATATATTGCTGCAGATTAGCCTCCAGGTGGTCTAGTGGCTAACGCGGGCGATTGATGCGCTCGTGGTCCCGGGTTCAATTCCCGGCGGAGGCTCCATACCGCGTGCACTCAGCGTCGTGAGACAAACTGAGTAGGCGCTGAGATAACAGCGCCGCCTCCTGGCCGTGAATACTGTAACTAGCAGCTGGTGGCGCATAGTACTAGCCATACACCGTCACACTAACACAAAAGCCACACGGTACGCCTTGGTCCTTAACGGACTGTGGAGCGGAGGTTTATTTATTTATTTTATTTTATATTGCTGGAGATGATTTGAGAGTCTGAACCATTTCAGAATAATGATGAAAAAGTGCAGAGATAACATTTAAAAATTACTCTCTGTTTCTCAGATCTTGGTATACACTTTGATTGTACCAGTATGTTATGACCAACATACTGGTTTTCCATTCTAGCTTTTTTCATTCTATGCATTTAAAAACTTTTTTCTGCATCAGTGTTTTTATGTGTGGTGAAAATTAATTTTTTTTGTGCCTAACTACTTTTGTCATTATCGTTATCATTGCTAAAGTCTTTATATGTTTACTGCTCTGTTGAATAACTTAGTATCTTTTTTTCATCTTGTATTTAACCTTTTCTGAGTTTAGTGTGTTAATAGCCAGTAATATCTTGTTAGTTTTTGTATTTCTATAACAATTTTGTATCTCTGTTTCACAATGTGAATTTACAAGCTCATGCTCTCTTCTTTTAAGCCTATTATCAGTGTGTTAAATGTATGGTACTAATAGGTGACATGTATTTTTTGGTATCTATATTGTTTTTTCTTCCATATATACAATTTCATATATTTTAATATGAAGTGTTTGTATAAAGTATATTAACAGCTACACATTAGGATAGTTTAATGGAATGTTTTCTTAAACATTTTTTAATGTACTGAAATGTTTTGTATTCATATAGAACTGATTATAAGCTGACCAAAATCATAAAACACTAATTTATGTAATACTTGTTATTGTACTTGATTACAGCTACGTTTCTGGGATTACGTTACTTGGAACCCCAACTGAAATTTATCTTTATGGAATACAATATGTTTACAGTGCTGGAGGAGTTCTACTGATGGCCCTTATAATGAGCACAGCATACTTACCTGTTTTCCATGATTTGAAGCTCACATCTTCATATGAGGTAGAGGAAAAAATGCTTGCAACAGTTTACTTAACATTAAACATTTCTTACCTATAGAATTTATTTATAATATTTCTTACAGGATTAATATATAACAATATGCATTATAATGATACATTATATGCATTACCTGTATGCTTTCTCTCTCCCCTTGCTGTCTCTCATAAAACTAAAAATTTATTTTGTAATTTTCTATCTGAATATTTATATATAGAGAAGTACATTGAAAATGATATTCAATTTTTAAATGCGTTACTGACAAAATATGCTACTGAATGAATTAAATAACAATGAAGTTAAATATCTGTAAGGAGAACCATACATGACTTCCATGATCTAAGATTTATATTTAAAGTCATTTACTTGAACTCGGTTCGATAATTTCTAAAAAAATATCCCTCACCCTCAAACTATTTTCACTGTTTATAGACATTTTTGTTATTATAGAGTAGTCATTTAATATACTGTTATTTTCTAGTCATTTTATCTATAACAATTAGGTACTTTATTCTTATAAAGAAACTGAAATTCACAGATTATTTATAGTTAGTCATTATACAAATTACAATACACTGTCATGATGTCACAGTATCACATGTTATCACACTTTAGAAAGCCTGGAATGTGAATGAGAGGACCCCCTTCGAGGGGTGAGTTAGCCTATGTCTTGCACTCAGTACATGCAACCAAGATAGAGATATTTTTAGTATAGTTATTAATTAATTTTAACTCAGTGCATTTCTTTGTCTTGATATATTAATGATCATTTATTATACATAAGTATTATCAAGGGATATTTTGTTACATGGAACAAGTTTTAAACATTTTTGTAGAATTATTATATAAAAAAATTGTTAATTCTTTACAAATATTAATTTATAATTAATAATTAAATGTTTTAGTAATGCATAACATTAGCATAATAATTCATGGTAAGTCTTTTATACAGATTGTCATCAAGTATGAACCTGATGATCATTTTTCAACACTGAGCTTAAGATACAGTGTACAAACACCTTGTGAGGTTAAAAAGAGTCTTAGGACATGGTTTACTGTGTGTGAATCAGTTGCAGCAAAGATGGCTTATAGTAATTACAAAGAATATTGTCATGACAAAATTATTTATGCTATTTGTTGACTTAGCTGTCAATATAAAATGCATCAAAAATTGTAATTGAGTTTTCTTTCATATTAAAATGGGAATGTGTAGTAAATATAATAAAATAAAAATGTATATTGATTTCCAGTGAGAACATTGGAACTAGGCAAGTTTAGTTGTTAAGGGGAAGTATCGGATAAGGTGAGTTAGTGCATGGGTGAGACAGCAAACTGTTACCACATAGTCTCTGTCCAGTTACCATATACAATAATGAATAATAGGGGTAACAATTCCTTAGCTCTGCGCAAGCCAGTGTTCAATAATTATAGTCAGATGTTTAAATGCATATGGTTATAATGGTGAGAGAAATTAGTTAAGATATTTGAATTGTGAGTACAGTAGAGTCTCGCTTATCCGACATAAACGGGCCGGCAGAACGTCGGATAAGCAAAAATGTCGGATAATAGGGAGGTGTTAAGAAAAAGCCTATTAAACGTCAAACTATGTTATAATTTTACACATTACGAACCTAATAATCATGTTTTACAACAAAACAACTGAAAAAATTAACTGAAAAAATGAACTTACAGTTACAGAATTGTCTGAAGTTAAATAGAGTACACTTAAAAAGTTCAGTCCTGTGATGATTTAAAGACATTTTTTATCATAGTCTGCTTTCCTGACGAGTGCCGTTTCTTCGCTGCCAAGTCTCGCCATGTTTGCAGCATCATTATGCCGATTCCTGTAGCTTCTTCTTGTTGCTCAGTGTATTTAATTGCAGTTTCTAGAGTCTTAACTCCGTCGTTATGTGAAATTGTGAGAGGCTCAACAGTTGGTGCTTGATCTTGATCTTCAATTTCGTTGTCATCTCAATTGACAAGAGCGACAATTTCTCCATCAGTTACATACTGATCATCATCCTTCATCCAACTTTTGAATTCTTCCAAAGATGCATCCTCACATCCAGGGATACGTTGCACTAAAGGTAGAATGGTTTCTTCGGTTTCATCTGTCCTTTCCGTTTCCATACTTTCATCATCGCCTAGCAGCTTCTTCCATGATTTGGCAATTGTTGGAGCCCTTACGTCAGCCCAGGCCCTTGCAACCCAATAAGCAACATCCTTTACATTTATGCGTTTCAATTTTTCAATCATGTCTTGTCCTTCTTCAATTTCTTCTATCACTGTGGACAGTAGCTTCCTGCGATAGTTCCTTTTTATCGTTTCCAAAATGCCCTGATCCATAGGTTGGCATGTGGCGGTTACATTGGGGGGCAGAAACATTGTCTTAATGTCACCATCTTGAAGCTCCTCTGCATCAGGGTGCGTTGGAGCATTACCTACCAACAAAACTGCTTTTCTGGGTAAATTATTTTCTTTCAAAAACTTCTCTGTTGAAGGAATGAATTCCTTAAAAAACCAGTCTTTGAAAATTTCACTGCTCATCCATGCGCTTTTCTGACTGTAGTATTTTACAGGAAGAGCGTTTTTTAAAACAGTTTTAAAGGCTCTAGGATTTTTGGACTTCCCCAAGGTCCATTTTGAGGTTTGGTGTAGAATTGCTGCATGCTAAAATTGTCAGCCTTTCCTTACTACGCTTGTAGCCAGGGGTGACACTTCAGTTCTGGCTGCAAGACTCTTACTAGGTAACATTTTGTAATTAAGGCCTGACTCATCACAGTTAAATATCTGATCACCTGTTTGGCTTTCAGTTTCAATAAATTCCTGAAATATTTTCTTGAATGCTTCCATTTCTTCAAAATTCGATGATAGTTTTTCACCACAAACACTTAACTGACGGATACCGTAGCGTTTCTTCCATCGATTGAGCCAACCGACACTTGCTGTGAAATCTGGGTCCCCTTCATTGAATTCATTATGAAAATGCAACGTCTTTTGCTGTAAAATAGGCCCTGAAATAGGCACACCTTTGTCCCTGACTGTGTAAACCAAACATACAAAGCTTCACTAACTTTTTCATAGTCACATTTTTTCTAGTTTTTCTTTCTTTTAATGCACCCTCCGTAACTCTTGATGCACACCATTTTTCTATTTCTATTCGTTTTTTTCCAGTCTCCTACTGTTACCCGTCCAACGCCAAAGTCGTCAGCTACCTTCTGCATTGTCTCTCCCTTGTCCAGTCTCTTGATTGCCTCAAGTTTTTGTTCCATCGATACAACTTTCTTTCTTTTCGTTGCCATACTTGCGTAAATTTTAACTTTTAAACAACACAACAACGTTTGTCAAATTAACACACACAGACACATACGCATGTAACAGACGATAAACCGATCCGCATACAATGATAAACTGCACTGCACTGAGTAGTGAGTTGTTGTGACAGAGAGTGAGTGAGGGTGGGGCGAATGACAGACACATGAGTCATAGTGTAGACTGTACAGTCGGGGTAACTAATTAGCTGCGGTAGAGTCAGGAGCAAGAAAAAATAGACTACGCTCATGCTCGAAACTTGCAGTTCTTGTTGCCGATTAATGCGTTTCTTTGTTTCTTTTTGTGGTGGGACGTCGGATAATACGGAATGTCAGATAAGCGAAGGTCGGATAAACGAGACTCTACTGTATATAGTATTTTATGTATGATTATTTATACAATAAATGTGTGTGTGTGCTTTATTTTGCTGCTTATACAATGACTAGTGTCTTTAACACTAAAACATTTTTCATTAACTTCCAGCATGTAGCATAAGAATGTTGGAGCATAACGCCTCCAATTTTTGTTGTGTCATAATTTAATTTTTTTTAATGTAACTAGTACAACTCAACAAATGTTCTTTAGTAAAAACTTTGTAAATAAAAAAATTGTATGTTGCTGCCATTTTTTCAAGTATATATTGTAGGAGAGTAAATACTGACATGTTAAATTTGTCTTTCCTTAAACTTCTTGATAAGTTATTTACCTGATACTTAATCTTAACTTACTAAATGGACCATATTATCTTTCATTGCATTCTTTCGTTTAACAATGAACGTATTCCTGCATTTTTAGAAGTAAAAAATGCCTAACAGTTTTTTCATAGTTGTAACAAATAATCTGTTCGTTTACTAGCAAGTATAAAAACAATCAGATTACATAAATATGGTGATATTCTAATATATTTATTACAGTTATATTTTTTATTATTATTTTAGTAAAATCCTTATTATCCAAAATGATGAGGATAGAACCATTTTGCATAACTGAGAATTTTGGGTAACTTGGGTGTACTAAGTAATAAGCATTAAAAAATTAATGTTTTGTAGAACAACAGTTTTCATCTAGAAAACTTTGTCATAATTTGATTAAAAATAGTAATGATACAATTCTAATTAAAGTTTATTGAAAAAATTCTGAAATTTTCTTTTGACTTTGTTTTCCCTTTTCTTTCTTGCAGTTTTGACATGCTTGAGTTTAATTAACAGTGCATCAGATGACTTGTCACTTTGTTCAAAAACTGTAATGAAAACTATAATGAAATTATGATAGTACAAGTCAACTTTTAACACATAACATTTAAATCATGACTATTTAGTAGAAATAAACACTATTGTCAAGTAGAAATTTCTTACATCCTTAGCAACATTAGCATCCTTTCCAACACTCTTGAACATGAAAATGTTATTTTTGTATACTAGACGGTAAATACTTTAGGTAGTCTCTACCTATACATATTTGCATTGATTATAATTCATTTCTTTCTCTTCTTTTAACTATGTTCTTTTAAAGTTGTTTAATTTAGTGTTGGAAATGTATTATTTTTTTGGTTGTTTCAGGTTTAGTTACATGGATTCAGATAACTGAGATTTTACTGCATTTACTGTCTTTTTAACACCATATGCACTTCTATTTTTTAAATAATTTTATTAATTAATTGGTGATTTCAATATTTGCAACGCATGATAAATTAAATTAAAGGGGTTAGTTATATAATTATAAGTTTTTAGCAATGTGACAGATTTGATTTGATTAATTATGTCAAGATCAGTTTGAGTTGTTGAGAAATAAGGTGTAACTTCTTATAAATTGTGTATGTTTCTTTAATACAAATTTCCAAAGTTTAAAAAATAACAGCTGAATAATCTGTTTTATGTTATGTTATGTATGTCTGTGTGTTAAACAATTTGCCCTTAAATAATTAACTTTAGAAATGTTGTTTTATAGTTTATGCTTGTCATAATTACATTTGTTCAGTACTTTTGTGGTTTGTGGAGCATTACTTTGTATAATTAAAAATATATTTTGTACTCAAGTAAACAAATTTGTTTGCATGTGTTAATTTCTTTCCCTTGAACTGCTCTTATGTTATAATGAATTTAGTTCAAACTATAGAAATTGTTTCCTTTGTAATTTTGGGGGGACTTGAAATTATTATTGAGTATAGTTCCACAAAAATGTGTGTAATGTCTATTGCCTCTTATTTGTTTCAGTACTTGGGAATGAGATTTGATAAAAGAGTTCATGTCTTTGGATCAGTATTGTTTTTCATATCACTAGTGAGTACCATGAAATATGTTTATTATTAAATGATGTGGAAACATGTTAATCTCAAAGACTGTATTTAATGTAAAATGAACTTATCAGAGAAGAGAAGATTTTATGAACAGAATGAATGTTGACATTTAAATACTTGAAGAAGTAATTTAAATATTTTAATAAATACTTAAAATAATTTAAGCAGAATAATCTGTATTTAATGCTGATATATAATCATATAATCAGCACTCTATAATGCTGATATAGAGTGAACTATAAGTTGAAAAAAGATGATACTTTTACTGAAGAATGTACAATCATTCAACAAATTTATTACAACTCCTTTGATGACAAAATATTAAATAACATTAAATATTAAACACTTGAAATAGTTACATCATTATTTTTAATCTAAAAATAAAAAATATCAATAAATCATGAATAGAGCAGAAAATTCTACCTAAAGTACCACAAATAGTCTTGTGTAAATCACCAACACTGTTATATTAACTTTACTAACTTATCTTAGTAATGCAGATGAATTTTGTTGATGCCTGTTGCATCATCATGTTGAATTGTTATTCAACTATTAGGCCTATTCATCCTGTCTATATAAACTACATTGCCATCCCTATTATTGTTTATTGTATCCCCAGCTGTAATGGACTACACTGAGCATTAATATATAAGTAGGCATGTATCTTTTGTATGTAGGTACAGAAATTTTGTTACATCCCTCCAATTCCATAATAATATGTAATTTTGGCTATGCAAAATTTCTTCTCTTTACTTTATAGGTAGGTATCCACTTCTGTACTGTTCGCCTTGATAACGTTCACTTACAGTGGCAACAAATATTAATTTTACACCAATTTATATCTTTCAATGTTTGCCATGTTTCTGCTGTTCTGTAACATTTTTTAGATTATATTAAATCATCATACAACATACAAAATATATTTTTAAAATAATTTATTTGGTTTTTAGAACACAACAAAACAATTTCTTTTTTTTTTCAATTTTACTCAGTAGAACATTATCTACATCATTATACGGTGTACACTAACAGACCAGCTCTTTCACATACAGTAAGGGTTTAAATCAGTCATTTGGGCTTTTAACATGTAGGTTAGTAAAATATTTACTATAGATTCACATAGTTAAGTATTTATCTGCTGAGAAAATCACCAACTGTTTAAAGGATTTCAGGCAACTACCAAGACGTCATATAACAATATAGCTGATGAATTCTGTAATGTTACTATTGGCACAAAATAAAAGTGAATATGTATTAGTTTTTGAGAACATCTTATTATGTTACACTATTATTTTATGTTACAAGTAAGTAGGCCTATACAAGGTACAGCAGCAGACATAATATATCATAATAACATAACATATTGTAGAGACAGTGTGGCTTGTAGCAAATATATAGGGACTGTATTAACTATTTTTTAGATGTAAATAATTTTTTTATAATCATTAAGTTTTGCATACTGGTACATATTTTTATACTTTTCTAAAATAATAATTCTTTGCACTATACAGTCTCTCCAGTATACAAATTAGCTGGTTTTCTCCATGCATATATAAAATAATATAACTGTGTTATAAATGTATGATTACATTTATAATATGCACCTATAATATAGAAATCACAATAATTAGTGTGTCACAAGCAAAAGCAAATGAACCTTCGAAAGTAAAACTAATATTTTAGACTACTTTTATAATAAACGCATACACGAGTAAATAATGATTAAATTATAATAATTCACATAACTATATGTGTTGATATTATATTTTATAGTGATGTGAATTCATTTACCAAGTTGTGTTTACTATTCTTTTCTGTACAAAATTTATCTGACCTATTCATGAAATATGTCATTTCTCCTACAGAAAGCTGATTTATAGAAAATGACACGTCTAATATTTTTGAGACAAATAGATTTATATTACAAATAGGCTGAACAGCAACTATATATTTATGCTGAACAGCAATTAATACAAACACAGTTTTGAAAATAATATTTTTGTGTGTTTTCAGATGATCTGGTTACCTATAGTAATTTATGTTCCTGCCCTGGCTTTTAATCAAGGTAAAATATTTCTGACAAAATATTTTTAATTCTAAAGAGTTGTTTGTTAGTAATAGTATAATTGAAGTATGGTACTGTCTAATGACATAATTGCTACATTTTTTGCTTTGTGCTGACTATTTGTTAAACAATTGATTCATTGTTTCCTGTCTGTCTGATCATTGGTCATTTTGAGATGGCTATAACCATTCTGTGCTGTAACAATGACTGTTGAATAACATGTTATCTGGATCTCATTGGACATACAATTATTTAATAATATGTTTTATATAAATCAAGGATCTTAGTGTGTATATAGCATGATAGTACACACCTTAGTATTAGGTTTATAACAACTTCTCACTGAAAGTGAAACTCTCACACAAAAATTACTTATGATTCTATCTATGAGTTAATTTTGTTTAACAGTTGACACATTTATCTAAATCCTGCCTAGGAATGTGTTTTTACTACAATTTTTTAATTTTTTATTAATATATAACAAGTAACACTATTATTTTTGACATGTAAATTAGGCTGGAATTGGAAGAATATTGGAAGAGAGATAAATTGAGAGAGGCATATATAAATAAAAGTGATAATAAATAGTGATAATAAAATTGATAAGAAACAAAATGATGGGATCTGAACTGTTATAATTCAAAATGACTCAATAATTTTTTACAGAGTGCTGAACTCAGCAAGAAAACAGTTGAAGTTGCAAGATAAATTATTAGTGAATATCAAGAAGTGCTAACCAAGAAGATGAGGAATTATAAAAGCTATTAGAAGATGGTTATGAAAGAGATATACCAATATTCAAAGAACAGAATTTAGGAAACTTAAAAAAATAAATTTCTTGATCAGTTAATTTGAGACTAATTTATTGAAATAATAGAGGAGAAAAATTAACAACTTTTTTGGACCAAAGAACCAATCCTGAAGAGATGAATACCATCCATTATGATCTAGAAAAAAAATAATTGTAAAAATTATCATGGTATTAATAAAAGAGTTTATGATGTCTAGGCTATTGTACTGTGATTGATTGCTTTGATATGTCATTTTCTAGACATATAAGCCGAACTTGCCCCTGACCGAGGTGAAAACAAACCTCACCTTAGTCAGGTGTACATTTGGCCTTCCATCCCTTTGTCGAACATTTTAAAAACTTTCACTACTGAAGAAGACCTCCAGCGGGAGGCCGAAATGTCTAGAAAATGACATATCAAAGCAGTTAACCACTGCCCAATAACCCAGACATCATAAACTCTTTTATTCATGACTCTGGACATGACAGCCTACAAAATATATCATGGTATTACTTTGCAAGGATGATTTAAATCTATAAAATATATAAAGTGCCACCAGTAATACAATTTTATGAACAATGAACATATATCTTGCATGAAGCATGAACAATGAAGAGGAAGCATGAGAAAAATTATGAAATGAAATCCAGGTGGGGAAAAAGCAGACAAGTCCAGACTAAAATGAATATATCAGTATGATAAAAAATAACTTTAAAAAGATATAAATGGAAAATAGAAGAATGAAAAATTGGACTGTGACGTAAAAGTAAAGTATCTCAGAAGAGGCCAAGCTCATGGTAATGCTCAAGAAGTGAAAATGCTCAAGAAAGATACTACATAAAATTAAATCATCTTATAACAAAATTATGACACGTGTACACACATAGTTAAATATTCAAATGAGTATTACAGGGCATTTTCAAACAAGAAACAGAAACAGCACCAGTAACGATATGACAAAATATGAAATCATACGTGTATAAAATATAAAAATATTATATGATTAAAATATGAAAATATAATTAAAGTATCTCAAGGAGCAAATGAGTTACATGAAGAGGAATTAATTATAGAAGTAAGTTACAGCTAAAACAGTATGGATCACAGATAAAGTAGGTAGCCTACTACATAAGGTGGAAAACATTTAAAATGATAGTATATTAATTTGGTAAAGACAAGACAATTTATAAGATAATAAATGGTTGGATTTTGTTGAATATATATGCAATATCAATAATATACACCTTCCCCAAACAGAACATTAATATTTTAGACAAAAATTTCAGAGAAGGAGTGAAGATAAAAATATTAAATTTTAATCTGATATATTAGTGTTCCAATTCTGATAACAATAAATACATAGGAAAATTTGTATCACAGGTTAAATTCACTTGTAAGTGAATCATACAGAACACTTATTCTCTGATTATCTATTCATGTAATCTTCAGAAGAATGTTTCTAGGGGCACAAATATTTCTAACTAAAAGTTTGATGATGAAGGTTTTTAAAACCCCATGAACTAAAATAATATAGAGTAGAGCAAAATATCTAGTTTTGTATTTACAAAACAAGAGTATAGCCATGCATCTGCTGAAAGTAAGTATTATATCTATAAAGAAAAATAAAATGCAACAAGTTGAAGGGATCTGAAAAATACTCACATATCAAGAGTGAGTAATTACAAAGAATAACAAAATGTAACTGATAAATAATCTGTAGAAAAATCTGTTTCAGAAAAGCAAAAAAGCTAAGGGATGTTATAGGATTTTGGAGTTGGCTGGAAAGACAGAAAGGTAAAGTGAAATTTTATATGAATCAAGAAGTCATATAAATAATAAATGGTGAAACAACGTGTGTCAACAGAAAGAAGATTAAGAAAAGAATAATATAAATCATAACTGTGATAAATGAATTACAATATACTTCACTAACCAATGAGAACCAGATAATGATAGATAATGGTTCAAGAATGTGCAACAAGTATATGTTCACATTTGTTTGTATTCTGCAAGCCTAAGTGGCTAATCAAAATTTGCTTCCTTTTTACACATTGCAGACATTGTCAGATATAGCAACACAGCATTAGAATGTACTAAATAAAGTGTCTTATAAAGTGTATTCGCTTTTCCAAATTTGACCCATATTGATACTACAAAAACATTCTAGACACAAAATTGCTTATATCTAGTAATTCAAGAAAAATTATATATAATTGGTATGGTTAATAGTTTTGAATATAAAAAATATACTGCACAAAAGAGAAAAATTAGCAAAATATGATTGGTATAAATTTTGCAGCTGCTTAGAGATGGATACCTCATGTCCATTATAATAATAGTAGAGCATATATTGTGAAAATGATGGTATATGTATATAACACATGATAAATTAGTAGAGTAACAGTGAAATTGAACTTCAGAATATGTTAAATAAATTAGTTGCAGTGAAGAAATAATGAATTAAAATAAAGATTGATAAAACCAAAATAATAATACAGTAGTAATAATCCAGGAAGGAAAAAAAAGATTAATACTTTGAAGATGATGTAAGACCTGGATAACTTTGAAGAAGATAAACTCAATGTGTTTCCCTTAGCAAAACATCTTTTAATAAAAATAAAAGTTGCTTCAGTGGATGGGTAATCATTAAGAACAATATACAGCATCATTGTTACTAGAAATGTGGGACACTGAATATTGGGATACTGAATTCTCTGCAAAGTACATTGAAATATAAACTTTTTAAAAACTTCAGAAAATGGTGGCCAAACATTACTGCTGAAAAATATCAAATAAACTTCTCAAAATGTATAAAAATAGAACAACCAGCTGGTTAGAATATTAAGAAAGAAAAATCTTATTTGGAATAGAACAAATATAACAAAAAAAAAACATAAGAGAAAAGTGAAAGATAATTGAATATGAATGCCAGTGATAATAAATTGACGATCTTAAGAAGGAAAGAGTTGATATTAAAGAGAGAAAGGTGTATTAAGTAGAGTTGCAAAAGTTGTTAAAAGTGGGATCTTGGAGACTGAAAAAATGAAAGTAGTAATTAAATAATTAATATTTTTTCTTAATTTTTATTTATAATTAATGGCTGTACTTTTCTTCTACCAATTTAGTTTCTGGTGTCAATGTGCACTTCACAGCTCCCGTTGTCTGTGTTGTATGCATCTTCTACACATGTATTGTAAGTGTTAAAATTAAATTATGTTAAGCAAAATGTTCTAAAGATGCATGATGCTCTGCTGATTAATTTTCTCAATTTCACAATGATATGAATAGAAAGTTTTGTGCAGAGCTTTGGGTGCTTAGCATGAATTGTTTTCTGCAGATTTATTACATTTTTAATGTAGTTATATTTATTATTGAAAATTATTAAAAACGTCAATAAGCATACAACAGATCTTATAAATTAATTTAACTTCTAGTTTGTACATGTTATTCCTAAATCAAAATTTTCCTCAAGTTTAAAAGAATTCATTAAATCTCATAAAACAGTCTAGCTGTTGAACTTTCATGCTACTTTTTTTCTTTGCGCCTGGTGTATTTTGAATTATTATACAGTTGTAACACTACAGTTTTGTTATCTACTTTTTATGTTTATAAATTTGAATCCTTGTGGATATAGGCTTGTAAGTCACATCTAAATCATTAGCTGCTGGGAGAATAAACTTTCCTACATTTGACGTAACAATGATTTGATTCTGTATTACTGAAGTAATCTATATCAAACATATACAACTATACAGTTACTAAACTATCAACTTACATACTCATGTGTAACATAAGAAAAATGTAACTAGATTTACCGTCTGCTAAAAACATATGTAGGTTTCCTGCTTGTATGAATGATATAATGTAATATACGTCTTTGTATATAGTTTTATAATATTGCTGTATATTTTGTTTAATAAATGATGTTTGTAAATTATGCAGCAATATGTAGCAATTTAGTGTGTTTAGTTTAAACACTTAATAATGTTATCTGTCATAATAAAAACTGATATATTTGTGTACTCATTAATTGCAATTCTACTGAATAATTGAGATGAGCGGATCCTCATAGATATCCTATTAATTTTTCTTTTTGTAAAACACAGTTAATTAAATAGTAATTATAATTAATTAGATAGAAATTAGACTTGTTTAAAAAGTCACCCTATGTGTATTAAAATTAGTTGCATTGGCGATTCACATTTCTGCTGAATATCATGGGTCTGAAAATTGGTCTCATTGATCTATATGTGTCAATATTTGGACTCAACAATTTATTAATGTCTGGAATGATTAGCAAACTGTTGAACATACTATGCCTCTCAGTGTCAATCATTCATATCTCTTTAAAGGTTTTCAACTGAAGTTTTATTTAAACATTTTATCATAATATTTTGATGTTGGCGGTTAGGGTTGCCAGACGTACGGTTTTAGCCGGAACAATACGGAATTTTCCCGTTTTGTTCCGCGTACGGTGCGAATCTTTAACCGTACGCCAAATGTTCCGATTTTGAACATGAAGCATAATGACTTGTATTTTTGAATCTAGTGGCAAATTATACGTTGATGCAGTTTTTGTTGTTCACGCTAGGGCGAGCATCGGAGCATGTGATGATTATGATGGCAGTTAAGTGAGATGGATGTGACATCAGATCAGAACTGCGTTGCATGCCGCTGAGCGAGGCACGTGGCTTCACTCGTTCGTTGGAGGCTTGGAGCGCGTGCGTGACCAACTCATTCATTACTCAACTCTTTCACTTTATCGCAAACCATCGTTCAGCCTGACGGTTCAGGGTGTATTTTACGTTTTGAAAGTGATTCTTTTTGTATTAGTAGTGTGTTCAAAATGGATGGGAGTGAGACAAACCCCACGAAAATAAAACTAGGTATTGAAACCAGCACAAACCAGAAGAGAAGACTGCAAGTGTATCGCCCGGTTTGGGAAAAAGATTTTCCAGAACTGCGGCCAGTTTCAGGAAATGCATATAAAGCAAAGTGTACTTTATGCGTTGGAAAAGCTGGAGAGGGATTTTCCATTTCACACGGTGGCGTAACCGATGTTAGGCATCATTTTAACAGTGCAAGCCATAAACAAAGACGCTTAACCTTAACATCAGTACAAACTACGCTGATGAAAAGTTTCTACAAGGTGGACTCCGTTGAATCAGACAAGGTATGTAAGTGCATGACAATTTTAACATTTAGAATTTTCAAGATAATAATAGGTTTATTTAGGATTTTTTAAGAAAAGGCGCTATTAAGGTGCTTTTATTCGTTTCAGATAACTGCTTCTGAGCTTACATTTGTGTATCACACGGTTAAACAACACCTTAGCTACGCCAGCACTGACTGCAATGTGAAAATATCATCTCAGTTATTCGCAGATTCGACAATTGCAAATAAAATTACATGTGGTAAAACAAAATGTGAGGCATTAGTTACGGGTGTTTTAGGGCCAAATAGCGTGAATAATTTAACTCAAACGTTAAAGGATAACAAGTTTTTTGGTGTGGGGTTTGATGCTTCCAACAAAGGAAATCAAAAGTGTTATCCTATTTGTGTAAGGTACTTTGATGTGCAAGCAGGTGTGTGCCACAGAATTATCGATTTTTATGAGGACTCTCGTGAATCTGCATCTGCAATGTCTGAGCAAATCTTGGACAGGATCCCAAAACACGAATTGAATTTGTCCCAGGTTTCAAGCTTTACTGCGGACAATACGAATGCAAACTTTGGGAAGAAAAACTCTGTTTATGTTCACTTAAAAAAGGAAAATCCTGGTATAATAAAATCAAACTGCTGTGCACATATAGTCCATAATTGCTGTAAATCTGGTATGAATGCTATGTCCATAGATATTGAAATGTTAGTAATTAAGTCTTTCAATTATTTCTCAAATTCAGCTAAAAGAGTATCTCAATTGAAAGATTTCTTTCTATTTGTTGATATGGAATACAGTAGTTTGTTAAGACATGTACCTACAAGGTGGTTAAGCCTAAAGCCTGCCATAGAAAGATTGCTGAAAAATCTTCCTGCAATTATATCGTACTTTGCTAGTATAGATGATTGCCCCAACTTCATTAAAAAGAACTTGATGGGTGACTCTGGTTCAGAAAAACAAATTATAATAGTGGAATTATATCTCCAGTTTTCTCTGCATTTAACTGAAATTTTTTCCACGGGTGTACTCAACTTAGAAAAAAACGAACTGACAATTTGTGAAGTATTTTGTGTGATGGAGAAAATAAAAACAGAGTTAGAGCATAGGATAAATGATCTGTTTTTTGGTTATAAGGTGCAACAGTTGTTAGATAAATTGGAGGACCTTTTCCCAGGTGAAAAGGAAAGAGAATTGGGAGAATGTAGATATATATATATGAAGTGTGTCTGAAATATTTAAATAAGTGGTTTGATTTTGGTGATGGCAACATTTTGTCCTTAATGGACTGCATATCACTTGAAAAAAAACCCGAGTTTCAAAATATTTTAAAATTAGCAGAGTCACTTTGTATTGTTAATCACTTTAGTGTAGATAGTATGTATTCAGAGATCACTAGGGTTTCTGATTTGTTTTGTGGGGAAGGAAATGAACAGTTGAAAGCAAAATTAACTACTATGACAATACCACAGAGATGGTTGTACATTATTGAACTGATTGGTGCATCAAATCTGTGCAATGTTTTAGTTTTAGTTAAATTTGTTTTGAGTATATTTCCATCAAATGCATTTACAGAGAGAGTTTTCTCCATTATGAACATTAAATGGAGGGATGAGCGAAACAGATGTTCAGTTGATCTAATAAAAAATGAGTTGTATACTTACTTCAATTATGATGAAAGTTGCAGTGATTTCTATAAGAATGTACTTTCTAATGAAAAAGTGTTGAGAATTGCACGCTCAAGTGAAAAGTACTCATGTTAATTGTGTTGAGTATAGTATATTTCCATAAAATGTGCTGTAAATAAAATCAATAAATTCAATGTCGATTGTCGATACATGTGTTCCTATTTGTTCCTATTTCTCATCTCTGAAATCTGGCAGTGTTCCTATTTCTCATCTCTGAAATCTGGCAACCCTATTGGTGGTGTCCATAATTTACTGATTTTCCTATGCTTTTATGGCCTATTCTGTTAAGTTGATACTATAATCAAAATACTTTACTTTCAATACATAATTTCAGTTTAGTGGGGTACAAACAATGTAATGTTCAAACATTTAGTGTAACAGACAAATAACAGAACAGTTACAGTTAATATATAGGCCTTTAAGTTAACTGTAATTAATTCTGTACTTTTAGATTGGAATATTTTTATTTGATATAAATTACTTTTTAAACATTTTATAGAATTGTGTCATAAATTCTATAGTATTTGGTTGTATGTATTGAATTATCTTAAAATACATTTTAATTTTAGTGTGTGATTCCCTTTTACTTCCATGTTCCTTAAGGAAATGGAAGTATGGTGATGGCAAAAAAAATCGTGTTCGAGATTATTGCAGATTCTGATTGTACTACACTCGAAACATGAAAAAAGTCATTTTTCGAAAAGTGTCTGTGTCTGTGTGTCTGTCTGTCTGTCTATAGATTTTTTTTCTATGGCAAACGATAACAGCCGCAAATTCAAACAGAATCAAATAATTTTTTGCATACAGCCCTGATTTGTAGAGTACTCAAGACCTATTGTTTTTGGTGAAGATCGGTTAAAGGAAAGGGGTAGTTTACCTGCTACGTTTTATGTTTTAACAAAGGTATTTTCTATGGCAAACGATAACAACGATAACAGCCGAAAATTCAAACAGAATCAAATAATTTTTTGCATATAGCCCTGAATTGTAGAGTACTCACGACCTATTGTTTTTGGTGAAGATCAGTTGAGGGAAAGTGGTTTTTTTTTCGCTCTGGGCTGTGCGGTTGTGCGTCGCAGAGACGAACCGCTCGGGATCTGAGTTCCGAACTACCTTCTGGAGCTCCTGCCTCCTGGCCCTGCCCAAGTAGGGCGTGTGCTCTATAGCAGGCCGATTCTCGGCTGTTGTGCTAGCCTACACTAGCGCAGTATACACCGAGGGCGTTTCCACGAATCACCTGGACGTATACGGTACCTTCCCAGCCCAGTCACTAGAGGATTGTCTGGGAACCTCGCCGCACGTGCATAAAATTTGCGTGCAAACCGCCTGAATGTGTCGTCTAAGGAGCGGACGCCAAGTCCTCTACTTAGAAGGCGAGATGAAAAGCGACGGGGGACTTTGGCCGCTAGCCGAAGACCCCTGTCGAGGACGCTCTGCAACTTCTTTTTATGCATTGCGGCGAGGTAACCCCAGACCGGACAGGCGTAGGTAATGACCGGCAGCAGATACGCGCCGACGATCATCCTGCCCAATTTCCTGGTCATGGCTGAGCTGATCAGGAGTGGAAACAGTGCGCACAGACGAGCGGATGCTCGCTTAAGAACTGTCTGTGCGTGGGTACGCCAGGTGAGCCGACGGTCGAGGTGTAATCCGAGGTACTTGACCTCTTTGGACCAGCGCAAGTACGTTCTGCCGATACGTAACTGCCTAACAGAGTTCTTCCGTCGCTTGGAGAATTCGACGGCTACACTCTTGGTAGCGTTGAGTTGCATTCTCCAATTCTCAGTCCAGTCCACGAGCGTGTCGATCTGGCGCTGCAGTCGTAGGACGGTCCTTTCCACATGACGATCGGCCGTAAATACGGCCGTGTCGTCCGCGAAGAGGGCCATCTGGACTCCAGGCTGTCTCGGCACGTCGTTGACATAGATCGAAAACAGAAGGGGGCCTAGAACACTACCTTGAGGGACGCCGGCTGTGATTCGTCTCTCGGAAGAGACTGAATCTCCAACTTTTACGCAGAAGGTCCTCTCCGTCAGAAAGCTAGCAACCAGATGGAGGTAGCAGTCCGGGAGCTGGACTTCCCTAAGCTTGAATAATAGGCCATCATACCATACGCTGTCGAAGGCTTTTTCAACATCTAAGAAACAGCCAACGGTCCGTTCTCTCCGACACCCGGCTTCCGTGACGCTTTCCACCATTTTCATCAGTTGATGAGTGGTCGAATGCCCCACACGAAAGCCGAACTGTTCGGGGACCAGCACGTCAAAGTTGGTTAGATGTTCTCGTACACGACGCTGCACGAGGCGCTCAAAAACCTTGGACGTAGCGGAGAGTAGGCTGATAGGCCGGAGGTTTTCAGAGCGGGTGGTATCCTTTCTTTGCTTCGGGATCACGATGACCGTCGCCTTTCGCCATTTCTTGGGAAAGTAGGCCAGTCTGAGACACGCGTTGAACAAATCAGTCAAGAATTGAACTCTAGGCTCGGGAAGAAGTCGTAGAGTGGTGTTCGTAACACCGTCCGGGCCTGGAGCTTTTCTTGGCTGAAGTTCAGCGAGCCGATCTGAGACCTCTTCCAAAGAGATGGGTTCGGGCTCCGCCGTGATCGGAAGAGACAGAAAGTCTTCCACAGCCATATCGACTTGTTCGTCGAAGTCCCAGTCCATGGGCGGGTTGGGAGCGAACTGCCGCTCGAATCACAAGCCCAAGTACTCGGCCTTCTCCTCCGGGCGACCCAGGAGTCGTCCGAACGGTCCAACAATGGCGGGGAGTGGAGGTCGTCGCCTCCGTCCCGTCAATGAGGTAGGTATTCTGTACGGGTGACTTTGCGGGTCCACATCCCCCGTTCGGGCCACAGCGAGTTCCCAACAGCTACGTCGGAACGCCTTCAGACTGCCACGCAGTCGTCCGGTAAGCCGATTGTATGCTGCCTTATCGGCTGGATCACAGGTCCTCTGCCAACGTTTCCGGAAGTAATTCCTCTCGCGAGCGAGAAGAGAGACTTTCTCGGGGATGCGTTGGTAGTCAGGCGTGAAACCAGCTCGCGTACGTGAAGACACGCCTATAGCCGAGATGATTGCCTCTTCGATTCCCGCTACTGCTTCGTCTAGGAGGCGAACGGAATCGAGTGGGGCCGCTGGCGGCAATCTACGGCACAAGGCCGGGCCGTAGCGATCCCAATCGATAACCTTCTTCTGGTCAGAACAGGGAAAGTGGTAGTTTACCTGCAACGTTTTATGTTTTAACGAGGGTAATTTTTTCTATGACGAACGATAACTGCCGCATATACAAACAGAATCAAATAATTTTTTGCATATCCCTGAATTGTAGAGATCTCAAGGCCACTTGATTTTGGTGAAGATCGGTTAAGGGGAAGGGGTAGTTTACCTGCAACCTTGTAACGGTACAGAATTGTGTGCTACAAGGGTTTCAATTTAAATCAGTTAATTTTAAAGTAGTCAGTATTCACCTAAGGGAAACCTCATTGTAACCAGCAACACATACATTGTTATTGTAGACTGTTTATATTTTATATCTGAGTCTGCCCAGCCCAGACGTATTACACAACAGCTTGCCAGCAGTCTCTGTGTAAATCACAGTAAGAGAACTTTATCATCCCAGTTTACATCAGACAGTAGCAGTTTACAGCCGTCTGCACGTTAACTAAAAACAGTGGCCTCGGGCGCAAGATAGGCCGAAAATACTGTAATCGGCCTATCTAGTAAAACAACTAGTGAAGTGTGAACAATGTAGCGGTTTTAAAATATTTATAAAAGTGTACAAACAATATAGCGCGGTCCAGTTCAACTGTAACTCTGACCGCGCGGTCAACTAACTCCAAACCTAAGTGCCCGAGCAAAGGAAAGTCGGCCGACAAAAAGCGAAATGTGATAAAACACGGTTCTATTCAGTGAGTAATATTGTTCAACCAGTGAATAATTAACGCCCGTCACAAGAAAAAATAACTTTAATTATCTTCCATTGACTTTCAGAGTGCGAAGTGAAATAAGTGCCGCAACAGTTGGACCAGGTCTACAACCAGGCTGAGTACTCGTATAATCAATTTCGTATAATTCCAAAATTTGAACAACCTTAAAATTTATACCTGGGAACGTTTCAAATAATAATGAGATCTCTAAGGGAAAGGGGTTTAAATAGAATGTTCATGTAAAAGAATGAATGGGTAGGAGAATGCGGATAAATTACGTACTGGTTCAGTAAACACATAAATTGTTTGTTATAACTGTCATAGTTAAGTAAGATTGGTTCGCCAATTAATTTTATGATTTTTGTGTTGTTAATTTGTAAATTTGTTAATTTGTTTATTAATGTCTTAATTTGCCAATAAGCATTTTGCTTATTAAATAAAATTCAAATCAGTTGTTCTAACCAATGTAAACGGTGTTATTATATTTTCACCCCTCAACTCAAATAATCTTTCTGCAGCTGGTTTCGTCTGTAGGACCCTGGAAGGGAGCCCGAAGGTAAGATGAAAACGAAGTTTGCATAAATTTAATATATTTTATTAATTGAAATAAATTCAGATGTCTCAGTGACGCCCGAATACAGGGACTCGATTGTTATATTATTAATTAAATTCAGTTGTCTCAACCTTTTACGTTTTAACAACAGTAAAGTACTTGAAAATTCATTTAAACTTTTTCAAACAATGGCAAATGTTAAAAATAAAATAATTTTGTTGCCAGGCAATAAAATTATAATTTTTTCATTTTAATGTAAATCATGTATGAGAGAAAATATATCGTTCGTGGCAGGCAAGCATATCTCAATTATGTAACGTTTACGTTTCCATTTTATTATTATGATTACTGCAATAAAAAGGCAGGGAACACACACACACACACACACACAAAATTCGCGTTATTTCTGGCCTCACTCATGTTTATTTTCTTACATTTGCACGCTTTTTAAATGGAAAGTGCCGAAACCCACATCAACATAATGCGTGCAAGCCGAAAAATTGTCCAGCGTGGATAGCGATTTGCTTCCTGTGGATCGCTGGGCAGTGTAACTGCACGTGTTTACAGAGGAACAATTCATAGACAGACTTTTCGTCTTTAGGGAATGAACCCTCTGCAAGATGCTGAGGGTCCATGAGTGACTTCGGAGCGCTCCTTCTTTTCCGCGTGTTTGTTCTGTGAAACGTACACTGTAGATTCGCAGCTTTACTCTGAGTAACGCTCAGTAGGGAATGTTGAAACTTTTTGACCACGGTGTACCCTCATACACACTAAACCTGCTCTGATGTTTTAATTACGGACATCATAATATTAAAACTTTGGAAACTTGAGCACTACTTATTGGAGATCAAACATTAACTTATACGAGCCATTAATTTTATGCATATTTTATATATATATATATATGTGTGTGTGTGTGTACAACGTTATCGGCAACAAAGAAGTAGTTTGTTGTTAAAATTCCTTCCCGGGCTGTTTGGCCGTAGTCCAATGTTTTCTACAAAACCAGACGTTCGGCAATGCCATCGACTTCCATCATCAGTGAAAATCGAGTGCGATAACGTGAGGTGGTATACGTTAGAGACCACAGTACTGTGGTTAAGGCTGAAGCAGTAAGTAGAAAGAAGTAGTTTCTATGGTAATATTGCATTTCGAAAATGATTTTAAATATAAATCTTAGAACATGGAAGTCATGTATGGTTCTCCATACCGATATTTTATTTTTAGTTTACTTTATTAATACTGGCCTTGTAACACAGGGTTACTATTTGATTTTTCAAAGAGTTATTTTAAAATCTACAAATTTATTTTGTAATTTTGCAGGTTAGGAAGCCAATAGTCATTGTATTATTGCAAGGTAAATATTTACGCTTTTTTACTTCCATGTTCCTTAAGGAAATGGAAGTATGGTGATGGCAAAAAAAATCGTGTTCGAGATTATTGCAGATTCTGATTGTAGTACACTCAAAACATGAAAAAATATCGGTATGGAGATCCATACATGACTTCCATGTTCTAAGATTTATTAACACGTGCAGTTACAACTGCCCAGCGATCCACAGGAAGCAAATCGCTATCCACGCTGGACACTTTTTCGGCTTGCACGCGTTATGTTGGTATGGGTTTCGGCACTTACCATTTAAAAAAGCGTGCAAATGTAAGAAAATAAACATGAGTGAGGCCAGAAATAACGCGAATTGTGTGTGTGTGTGTGTGTGTGTGTGTGTGTGTGTGTGTGTGTGTGTGTGTGTGTGTGTGTGTGTGTGTGTGTGTGCCTTCCCTGCCTTTTTATTGCGGTAGTCATAATAATAAAATGGAAACGTAAACATTACATAACTGAGATATGCTTGCCTGCCACGAACGATATATTATTTTATACATGTATATTAACTCATACATAGTTTACATTAAAATGAAAAAAATGATAATTTTATTGCCTGGCAACAAAATTATTTTATTTGTACTTCCATATTCCTTAAGGAATGGAAGTATGGTGATGGCAAAAAAAATCGTGTTCGAGATTATTGCAGATTCTGATTGTACTACACTCAAAACATGAAAAAAAGTCGTTTTCCGAAAAGTGTCTGTGTGTGTGTCTGTCTGTCTGTGTGTCTGTAGATTTTTTTTCTATGGCAAACGATAACTGCCGCAAATTCAAACAGAATCAAATAATTTTTTGCATACAGCTCTGATTTGTAGAGTACTCACGACCTATTGTTTTTAGTGAAGATCGGTTGAGGGAAAGGGGTAGTTTACCTGCACGGTTTTTTTTATCAAGGGAAATTTTTTTTTTTTGGCAAACGATAACAGCCGCAAATTCAAACAGAATTAAATAATGTTTCGTATACAGCCCCTGAATTGAAGAGTTCTCAAGACCTATTGTTTTCGGTGAAGATCGGTTAAGGGAAAGGGGTAGTTTACCTGTAACGTTTTATGTCTTAACAAGGGTATTTCCTATGGCAAACGATAACAGCCGCAAATTCAAACAGAATCAAACGATTATTTGCATACAGCCCTAAATTGTAGAGTTCTCAAGACGTATTGTTTTTTATGAAGATCGGTTGAGGGAAAGCGGTAGTTTACCGGCAACGTTTTTTTAACAAGGGTATTTTCTATGGGAAACGATAACAGCCGCAAATTCAAACAGAATCAAATAATGTTTTGCATACAGACCTGATTTGTAGAGTACTCAAGACCTGTTGTTTTTGGTGAAGATCGGTTAAGGGGAAGGGGTAGTTTACCTGCAACGTTTTTTTATCAAGCGTATTTTCTATGGCAAACGATAACAGCCGCAAATTCAAACAGAATCAAATAATTTTTTGCATACGTCCCTGAATTGTAGAGGTCTCAAGGACTTTCGATTTTGGTGAAGATCGGTTAAGGGAAGGGGTAGTTTACCTGCAACCTTTTACGTTTTAACAAGAGTAAAGTACTTGAAAATTTATTTGAACGTTTTGAAACAATGGTAATTGTTAAAAACAAAATAATTTTGTTGCCAGGCAATAAAATTAAAATTTTTTCATTTTAATGTAAATTATGTTTGAGTTAATATCTTTATATATACAGTGGAACTTGGTTATTACGGCCTCGGCTGTTACGTCAACTCGGGTGTAGCGTTATTTTGTCATAAGTCCGGTCAAACTGATATCTTTAACATTATAAAAATTCCCGGTTTTAACGTCACTAAATATTGTACTACTCTGTTATAGCGTCAAATATTTCTCAGATATTTTACTCTAAATTTCATAAACGTATATATGTGCGCGCGCGCGCGCTAGCCCATGGCTACAGACATACATTGTATGCAAGCGATAAGCACTGTAACAGGACTGCCGGCGCCAGCCATTTTACGTGCTCCAACGGATGGCTAGATCGATTTAAGGCCCGACACTCGATTTCCTTTGCAAAAATTTGTGGTGAGGCAAAATGCGTAGATCTGAACGTTACAGGCGATTGGGTGCGTAACACTTGGCCAGAAATTAGACGATCATATAAAGATGAAGACATCTTTAATGGACATGAAGCCGGAATTTTTTATAAATTAACTCCAGATAAGACTTTCAAATTTAAAAATAAAAAGTGCGTTGGTGGGAAGCTCTCTAAACAAAGAGTTACAGTTTTTGTTTGTGCGAACATGACGGGAACCGAAAAAAGGAAACTTTTAGTTATCGGGAAAAGTCTGCATCCTAGATGTTTTAAAAACATCAAAAAACTTCCTGTAAGTTACACTGCCAACATAAAAGCGTGGACGACTTCTAGTATTTTTGAAGATGACTTCTGTACGTGTGTATGTCACTGAACTCCTCCATGTATAAAATAATATATCGTTCGTGGCAGGTAAGCCTATCTCAGTTATGTAATGTTTACGTTTCCATTTTATTATTATGCCTACAGCAATAAAAAGGCAGGTAAGACACACACACACACACACACACACACACACACACACACACACACACACACACACACACACACACACACACACACAATTCACGTTATTTCTGGCCTCACTCATGTTTATTTTCTTACATTTGCACGCTTTTTAAATGGAAAGTGCCGAAACCCATACCAACATAACGCGTGCAAGCCGAAAAAATGGACATCAATTTGCTTCCTGTGGATCGCTGGGCAATGTAACTGCACGTGTTTACAGAGGAACGATTCATAGACAGACTTTTCGTCTTTAGGGAATGAACCCTCTGCAAGATGCTGAGGGTCCATGAGTGACTTCGGAGCGCTCCTTCTTTTTCGCGTGTTTGTTCTGTGAAACATACACTGTAGATTCGCAGCTTTACTCTAAGCAACGCTCAATAGGAAATGTTGAAAATTTTTGTCCACAGTGTACCCTCATTCACACTAAACCTGCTCTGATGTTTTAATTACGGACATCATAATACTAAAACTTTGGAAACTTGAGCACTACTTAATGGAGATCAATCATTAACTTATACAAGCCATTAATTTTATGCATATATTTTATATATATGTGTACAACGTTATCGGCAACAAAGAAGTAGTTTTTGTTAAAATTCCTTCCCGGGATATTTGGCCGTAGTCCAATGTTTTCTACAAAACCTGACGTTTCGGCAATGCCATTGACTTACATCATCAGTGAAAATCGAGTGCGATAACGTGAGGTGGTATATGTTAGTGACCACAGTACTGTGGTTAAAGCTGAAGCAGTAACTAGAAAAAAGTAGTTTCTATGGTAATATTTCATTTCGAAAATGATTTTAAATATAAATCTTAGAATATGGAAGTCATGTATGGTTCTCCATACCGATATTTAACAATTACCATTGTTTCAAAAAGTTTAAATGAATTTTCAAGTACTTTACTGTTGTTAAAACGTAAAATGTTGCTGGTAAACTACCCCTTGCCCTTAACCGATCTTCACTGAAAATCGAAAGTCCTTGAGACCTCTACAGTTCAGGGAAGTGTGCAAAAAATTATTTGATTCTGTTTGAATTTGCGGCTGTTATCGTTTGCCATAGAAAATACATTTGTTAAAAAAACGTTGCAGGCAAACTACCCCTTTCCCTTAACTGATCTTCACCAAAACAATAGGTCTTGAGAACTCTACAATTTAGGGCTGTATGCAATTAATCTTTTGATTCTGTTTGAATTTGCGGCTGTTATCGTTTGCCATAGAAAATACCCTTGTTAAAACATAAAACGTTGATGGTAAACCACCCCTTTCCCTTACCCGATCTTCACCAAACTCAAAAGGTCTTGAGAACTCTACAATTCATGGCTGTATGAAAAACATTATTTGATTTTGTTTGAATTTGCGACTCTTATCTTTTGCCATAACAAATACCCTTTTAAAACATAAAACGTTGCCGGTAAACTACCCCTTTCCCTTAACCGATCTTCACCAAAACCAACAGGTCTTGAGAACTCTATAATTCAGGGCGGTATGCAAAAGAGTAGTTGATTCTGCTTGAATTAGCGGCTGTTATCGTTTGCCATAAAAAATTAAAAAAAATACCCTTGATTTAAAAAAACCGTTGCTGGTAAACTACCCCTTTCCCTTAACCGATCTTCATCAAAATCGATAGGTCTTGAGTACTCTACAATTCAGGGCAGTATGCGAAACATTGTTTGATTATGTTTGAATTTGCGGCTGTTATCGTTTGCCATATAAAATACCCTTGTTAAAACAAAAAACGTTGCTGGTAAACTACCCCTTTCCCTTAACCGATCTTTACCAAAATCAACAGATCTTGAGAACTCTGCAATTCAGGGCTGTATGCGAAACATTATTTGATTCTCTTTGAATTTGCGGCTGTTATCGTTTGCCAAACAAACAAAATCACCCTTGATAAAAAAAAACCGTTGCCGGTAAACTACCCCTTTCCCTCAACCGATCTTCACCAAAAACAATAGGTCGTGACTACTCTACAAATCAGGGCTGTATGCGAAAAATGATTTGATTCAGTTTGAATTTGCGGCTGTTATCGTTTGCCATAAAAAAAAATCTATAGAAAGACAGACAGACACACACAGAGACACTTTTCGAAAAACAACTTTTTTTCATGTTTTGAGTGTAGTACAATCATAATCTGCAATAATCTCGAACACGATTTTTTTTGCCATCACCATACTTCCATTTCCTTAAGGAACATGGAAGTAAAAGTCATTTTTCGAAAAGTGTCTGTGTGTATGTCTGTTTGTCTATGTTAGTAGATTTTTTTCTATGGCAAACGATAACAGCCGCAAATCCAAACAGAATCTACTACTCTTTTGCATACAATCCTGTATTGTAGAGTTCTCAAGACCTATTGTTTTTGGTGAAGATCGGATAAGGGAATGGGGTAGTTTACCTGCAACGTTTTATGTTTTAACAAGGGTAATTTTTTCTGTGGCGAACGATAACTGCCGTAAATTCAAAGAGAATCAAATAATGTTTTGCATACAGCCCTGATTTGTAGAGTGCTCAAGATCTATTGTTTTTGGTGAAGATCGGTTAAGAGAAAGGGGTAGTTTACCAGCTACGTTTTATGTTTTAACAAGGGTATTTTTTATGGCAAACGATAACAGCCGCAAATTCAAACAGAATCAACTACTCTTCTGCATACCTTTTTGAATTACACAGTGCTCAAGGTCTGTTGATTTTGTTGAAGATCGGATAAGGGAAAGGGGTAGTTTACCTGCAACGTTTTATGTTTTAACAAGGGTAATTTTTTCTGTGGCGAACGATAACTGCCGTAAATTCAAAGAGAATCAAATAATGTTTTGCATACAGCCCTGAATTGTAGACTTCTCAAGACCTGTTGTTTTTGGTGAAGATCGGTTAATGGAATAGGGTAGTTTACCAGCAATGTTTTATGTTTTATCAAGGGTGTTTTCTATGGCAAACGATAAGAGCCGCAAATTCAAACAGAATCAAATAATTGTTTGCATACAGGCCTGAATTGTAGAGTACTCAAGATGTATCGTTTTTGGCGAAGATCTGTTAAGGGAAAGGGGTAGTTTACCGGTAACGGTTTTTTATCAAGTGTAATTTTTTCTATGGTAAACGATAATAGCCGCAAATTCAAACAGAATCAAATAATGTTTCCCATACAGCCCTGAATTTTAGAGTTCTCAAAACCTGTTGTTTTTGGTAACGATCGGTTAAGGGAATAGGGTAGTTTACCTGCAACGTTTTATGTTTTAACAAGGGTAATTGTTTTCTATGACGAACGATAACTGCTGCATATTCAAATAGAATCAAATAATGTTTTGCATACGTCCCTGAATTGTAGAGATCTCAAGGTCTATTGATTTTGGTGAAGATCGGTTAATCGGAAGGGGTAGTTTACCTGCAACCTTTTACGTTTTAACAACAGTAAAGTACTTGAAAATTCATTTAAACTTTTTCAAACAACGGTAATTGTTAAAAATAAAATAATTTTGTAGCCAGGCAATAAAATTATAATTTTTTCATTTTAATGTAAATCATGTATGAGAGAAAATATATCGTTCGTGGCAGGCAAGCATATCTCAATTATGTAATGTTTATTTTCTATAGCAAACGATAACAGCCGCAAATTCAAACAGAATCAAATAATGTTTTGCACACTGCCTGAATTGTAGAGTTCTAAAGACCTGCTGGTTTTGGTGTAGAGCGATTGAGGGAATAGGGTAGTTTACCTCCAACATTTTATGTTTTAACAAGGGTAATTTTTTATATGACGAACGATAACTGGCATAAATTCAAACAGAATCAAATAATGTTTTGCATGCATCTCTGAATTGCAGACAAATCAAGGCTTGTTGATTTTGGAGAAGATCGGTTAAGGGAAAGAGGTAGTTTACCTGCAACGTTTTATGTGATAACAAGTTTAATTTTGTATATGATAAACGATAACTGCCGTAAATTCGATCATAATCAAATTATATTTTGCATACGTCCCTAAATTGTAGTGGTCGCAAGGCCTGTTGATTTTGGTAAAGATTGGTTACGGGGAATGGGTAGTTTACCAGAAACATTTTTTGTTGTAACAAGAGTAAAGTACTTAATTTTGATAAATAAAGTATCCTGATAAGATCTTCATAATCCACTGTAGAAACGTAGATTAAATGTCTAAAAATGTAGAGGCTAGTTGAACGTGGTGGGGGTAATTTTAAAGTAGTAGTATGTTGTTAAAATTCCTTCCCGGGTTGTTTGGCCGTAGTCCAATGTTTTCTGCAAAACCAGACATTTCGGCAGTGCCGTCGACTGCCATCATCAGTGAAAATCGAGTGCGATAACGTGTGGTGGTATACGTTAGTGACCACAATACTGTGGTTAAGGCTGAAGCAGTAAGTGGAAAGTAGTAGTTTCTATGTAAATATTTCATTTCGTAAATGATTTTAATTATAAATCTTAGAACATGGAAGTCAGGTTCTCCATACCGACATTTTACATATGTGACTGAGTTGTAGGAGTCTCAAGGCCTATTGATTTTGGTGAAGATCGGTTACGGGGAAATGGCAGTTTGCCTGAAACATTTTTTGTTGTAACAAGAGTAAAGTACTTAATTTTTATAAATAAAGTATCCTGATAATAAGATCTTAATAATCCACTGTAGAAACGTAGATGAAATATCTATAAATGAATAGGTTAGTTGAACAGGGTGGGGGTAATTTTCTATAAATGAAAATTATAGTTGAAGGGGGAGGGGTTAATGTTTATATGTGTACTACGTTATCGGCAACAAAGTAGTAGTTTGTTGTTAAAATTCCTCCCCGGGCTGTTTGGCCGAAGTCAGATTTTTTCTGCAAAACCAGACGTTTCGGCAGTGCCGTCAATTGCCATCATCAGTAAAAATCGAGTGCGATAACGTGTGGTGGTATACGTTAGTGACCACAGTACTGTGGTTAAGGGTGAAGCAATAAGTGGAAAGAAGTTTCTATCGAAACATTTCATTTTGTAAATGATTTTAAATATAAATCTAGAACATGGAATTCATGTATGGTTCTCCATACCGATATTTTCGAAATGTGTCTGTGTGTGTCTGTAGATTTTTTTCTATGGCAAACGATAACAGCCGCAAATTCAAACAGAATCAAATAATATTTCGCATACAGCCCTGAATTATAGAGTTCTCAAGATCTGTTGTTATTGGTGAAGATCGGTTAAGGGAAAGGGGTAGTTTACCTGCAACGTTTTATGTTTTAACAAGGGTAATTTTTTTTATGGAAAACGATAACTGCCGTAAATTCAAACAGAATTAACTACTTTTTTGCATACCTTTTCTAATTATACAGAACTCAAGGTCTGTTGATTTTGTCGAAGATCGGTTAAGGGAAAGGGGTAGTTTACCAGCAACGTTTTATATTTTAACAAGGGTAATTTTTTTTTACGAACGTTAACAGCCGCAAATTCAAACAGAATCAAATAATGTTTTGCATACAGCCCTGAATTGTAGTTCTCAAGACCTTTTGGTTTTGGTGAAGATCAGTTAAAGGGAAGGGGTAGTTTACCTGCAACCTTTTACGTTGTAACAACAGTAAAGTACTTGAAAATTCATTTAAACTTTTTCAAACAATGGTAGTTGTTAAAAATAAAATAATTTTGTTGCCAGGCAATAAAATTACAATTTTTTCATTTTAATGTAAATCATGTATGAGAGAATTATATCGTTCGTGGCAGGCAAGCCTATCTCAATTATGTAATGTTTACGTTTCCATTTTATTATTATGATTACTGCAATAAAAAGGCAGGGAACACACACACACACACACAAAATTCGCGTTATTTCTGGCCTCACTCATGTTTATTTTCTTACATTTGCACGCTTTTTAAATGGAAAGTGCCGAAACCCACACCAACATAATGCGTGCAAGCCGAAAAATTGTCCAGCGTGGATAGCGATTTGCTTCCTGTGGATCGC
Source organism: Magicicada septendecula (assembly GCA_034769895.1). Taxonomy (NCBI): domain Eukaryota; kingdom Metazoa; phylum Arthropoda; class Insecta; order Hemiptera; family Cicadidae; genus Magicicada; species Magicicada septendecula. The sequence goes on from CM068367.1 coordinate 380,360,820, forward strand.
TGGGCAGTGCAACTGCACGTGTTTACAGAGGAACAATTCATAGACAGACTTTTCGTCTTTAGGGAATGAACCCTCTGCAAGATGCTGAGGGTCCATGAGTGACTTCGGAGCGCTCCTTCTTTTCCGCGTGTTTGTTCTGTGAAACGTACACTGTAGATTCGCAGCTTTACTCTGAGCAACGCTCAATAGGGAATGTTGAAACTTTTTGACCACGGTGTACCCTCATACACACTAAACCTGCTCTGATGTTTTAATTACGGACATCATAATATTAAAACTTTGGAAACTTGAGCACTACTTAATGGAGATCAAACATTAACTTATACGAGCCATTAATTTTATGCATATTTTATATATATATATATGTGTGTGTGTGTGTGTGTGTGTGTGTGTGTGTGTGTGTGTGTACAACGTTATCGGCAACAAAGAAGTAGTTTGTTGTTAAAATTCCTTCCCGGGCTGTTTGGCCGTAGTCCAATGTTTTCTACAAAACCAGACGTTCGGCAATGCCATCGACTTCCATCATCAGTGAAAATCGAGTGCGATAACGTGAGGTGGTATACGTTAGAGACCACAGTACTGTGGTTAAGGCTGAAGCAGTAAGTAGAAAGAAGTAGTTTCTATGGTAATATTTCATTTCGAAAATGATTTTAAATAGAAATCTTAGAACATGGAAGTCATGTATGGTTCTCCATACCGATATTTTATTTTTATTTTACTATATTAATACTGGCCTTGTAACACAGGGTTACTATTTGATTTTTCAAAGAGTTATTTTAAAATCTACAAATTTATTTTGTAATTTTGCAGGTTAGAAAGCCAATAATCATTGTATTATTGCAAGGTAAATATTTACGCTTTTTTACTTCCATTTCCTTAGGGAACATGGTGATGGCAAAAAAAATCGTGTTCGAGATTATTGCAGATTCTGTGTACAACGTTATCGGCAACAAAGAAGTAGTTTTTGTTCAAATTCCTTCCCGGGATGTTTGGCCGTAGTCCAATGTTTTCTACAAAACCAGACGTTTCGGCAGTACTATGACTGTCATCGTTAGTGAAAATCGAATGCGCTAACGTGAGATGGTATACGATAGTGACCACAGTACTGTGGTTAAGGCTGAAGAAAGAAGTAGTTTCTATGAAAATATTTCATTTCGAAAATGATTTTAAATATAAATCTTAGAACATGGAAGTAATGAATGTTTCCCCATACCGATATTTTAATTAAAATTTTCACAACATACGATTTAACACTCAATGACAAAGAGCAGAGGCGGCTCTATCAAGGGGTGCAAAGGGTGCGCCGCACCCGGGCGCCAAAACCCTAAATAGGCAATGAACTCTAATTAATATAGGCTAATTTTTTATAGGTACAACAGAACTCAATGTAATCGTTATTTGACTGAAGGTAGGTACAGCAAATCAGGCGTGACGTTTTATTGCAAAATCAACCTTATTACAACGATATTCGATGCACGCGTAGGCCTATTACGTCTGATATGCCGGTGTACATTACCTAAATGTTATTAGATGGTGACATTTACTTGCATGCAAAATGTATTCTTAAGTCTAGCTATAGCAAAATTGAAGGCTATAGGCACGTGCGCAGAAACCAGTTTCTTCATGGACGAGTCCACTTTAAAATTGTGAATAGCGGGAAACGGAGAATCAGCTGCTACGCAAGCGAAGGTGTTGCCAACATGCGTGTCACGTTTTAGTTACGTTGTTAATTACTGTGTTACCTACTACTTGAGTCTTGCTTTTGTTATTATTATCTCAGTTTATTGTTAATTACGTCGTTGTTTTACAGTTCATTTTAATCGTTATTTAATTTTATCGTTTAATTTCAACTGGTAGTTTCATTCTATAATTACGTATTTTCATAATTTGTGTTATTACCCAATAACGCGATTTGTTAAAGTGTAACCCTACCTACTGCTCCTTTGAACTCGACTAGCGAAGAAAGGAAACTTCCGTCGTCTTCTAAGAAAAGTTGGGTAAAGATAGGCGTGAACGTCAAAATACACCGACTGAATCAAAATTAAGCTTTTTTAAAAACGAAACTATTAATGCTAGCTTCGCACATATTTGAGCAAGCCTGAAGGCTTTTTATTAAAGTCTTGCTTAAATTTACAATAAAAATAAATAAGTATAAAACAAACAGTAGCCTACAGAAATAATAGTAGAATATTAGTTTTATTATGATATAACACGTATGCGTGTGTGTTATAACATACTTATTGCTTTGAAAATTTTTTGATTTTTTGAGATATTCCGAGGGAGATACGCCAGCAATTAGAGCCCGTCAAGAGTGACACGAGTTAGCAATGTTCGAGGGTGAGCGACGGAAGGAACAAACCTTTCCTTTCTACTTAAATGACATAAAAGCCGTTTAAAAGACAAAGCGTGCTGCAACACGTGTTACGACGAAAAGGGTCATGCGTGGGAACACTTGACTTTACAAATATGACAAAGGAACATTACCCTTGCATCCGTTTCAGTAGCGAGAGAATAGATAGGCCTAGCTGAGAGCATTGTTCCAAGCATATGTGAAACTTACTGAAAAACAATAGCTGGAGCACGGACAATGTAGCAGGAGACAAGGAGGCGTCTGCGACGTACACAGATGTTTGCCACCCGTAAGTTCGCTAGAGGAAGTCGTCAGAGTCCGAACAATACTTTATTTCGACACGCTACACCAGATGTGACTTCAGTAGCAAGGTCTCGATGCAGATTCCGAGAAAGTGGCAACGTCCTGATGACAGCAACTCGTCATGTCAACGTGGACTATGAGAAATCCAAGTAGAGAAGCCAGCCAGCCAATTAGAAACGAGGATTCAGAAGGGAGTAACTGTAGAGGATGGTCTCGAAGGGAACCGACGACCAGAGAACAAATCCCGAAGAAGAACGTCCCTCTCCAAGCGGCGCTGGGTGGAGAATTCACAAGAATCACAGACTAGAGGCAAGAGTACCGAGGGAAATCCGAGCAATTTTCCTATCAGAACTATTTTGGTGGGAAAATGAAGCGTTCGAAGGAGTAGCGAGAGTGGGAAAAGCGAAGGGCATAAAAACTGTATGCAAGAGGAGACGCTCTCGCAGTATTACTCTAATTTTCTCTCAGTTTCCATAAAAATTTTGTTTTGTGATATTCAAACTGGTGTTCGGTATTAGTGGAAGTTCGGGAGTAAGACTTGAAGCGTTGAGCCGAAACAGTGGTATTCGCGACGATGCGCGACTAATGAACTTTGTAAAACTCTTAAGTATTACACTAATACAATTAGTGCCGTAAGAAGTTGTATAATGCAGTAGTAATATACTTGAACTCTTTATAAACGAAATGAATCGGTATACAACATAAGACTTAATTTGTGAGACAACAAATTAGAATAGAGAACAAGAATAGAGACAAGTGCCGATGATGTTTTATATGCGTCTAATGAACTTGAAATCAATCTAGGCGTTACGGAAGAGTCGAACATGTATTTAAACAATACCAAAGTGCGTGGAAGTATCGAACTAAAATACGCATAAATAGACTGACGCGATACGAATAGACAATATAATCCTCAGCGCAAGTATCGCGACTTAAACTGTAATAACATTATAAAAACTTATAACGGATTTCATGAAGTGCGGACTAGCGTTCCGAAACAATGTACTTATAACAATTGGAAGTGCGAGTTACGAGTGGTTCCAGGACCAGCATCAATCGTCACCCAGCGGATTCAAGCGGACACATGCAACGGGAGCGAGACACTACGATGACTTGAGTAATGTACCAAAATAACCATATATTATAATTTCTAGTTTATCGTAATACCGCTGACCTGTCACTTAGAACTAACTGCCTGAGATATTTCGAAATAGAGCCATTATAAATACGTATCCATGGTTAAGAATAAATACTATTATAGAATATTACATATGTATTATCTTATTAGTGTAGATATATGAGTATTAGATGTGTATGTGTTTAATATGTTTACTGTAGGTATATGAGTATTTCAGATGTGTATGTGTTTAATATGTTACGAAGTATATCATTTAGTGCAAATCTCAAGCACGCAACATTGATAGTTCTTAACGTCATCAACTATGTCTTATTTCATGATACAATAACTACACACGAGTATGTGTAAGCATTTAATTGTTTTTCTTTCAGATATCTTAGATATGTTATAGAGTTTAATTATCTCTTTGAAATAGTAGTATATACTCTTGTTACATAATTTCTTTTATGCAATGAATACGTGCAACATGCATTATTATAATAAATTTAATTTATAATGGATTCGATAGTGTTGAGTTAATTTATTTTAAGACCTGGCATACAAGACAATTCTTTCAAAGTAAAATCCACAATATTAATGATTTAGACTCAATATAATTTAACAGATACCATATTCATCAATGTTTTAATTCTTGAAGTTTTATTTAGTAGTAGAAGACAAGATTAATCACTCTTTATTGATAATTAGACCACTTGATTGATAGCATTGTCGATTACCTATTTGAATAATTTGATCAAAATTTATTAATTAACACTTGATTAATAGGAACACCCCTATTAACGTTATATATGGCTGCCCAACGCGTGGCATGATAAGATTAATATTGCAGGAACTAGACAAACTAACCTGTAGGCCAATCAAATATTGATTAATTGAATTGAATATTAATTAATCAATAGGCATAACGTTATAGTGTGTATGTGTATGCGTGCGTGTTTTCATTTTGAGTAATAACAAATGAATTAGAATATTGAAATGAAATAAAAATGATTAAAATATTGAATATCACATGTTATAATTCCATTCCATTCTATTGCAATAAGAGGTGGTAGTAAGTCTCAACAATTCCAGGCCTAAAAAACAATCACTGAGATAGGTCGTACAAAAAATTGAAGTCGTATAAATTCATTTGCTCTCTCGTTGTTTGGTACAATATATTGTCCAAAAATATATTTGTCAGCAAAGCTTTACAAAAATCTGACGTTACTCTTTCAGAGGCAGTCAAAATAATAGGCCTATCTCAAGTAAAACAAGATTTAATAAAAACTCGTACTGAGTTGGTGTTCAAGAAAATGATTAGTACCAATAACGCAAAAACTGTTCCCGAAACTGAATTTCCCGTACCTACCCGCCCCCATCTCAGAAAAAGATTTTTTGATTATGAGCCCAGAATGCAATTTTGAAATAAATTTTTACTATTATTTGCTCGACACCGCCATAACAAAATTAGACGAAGGATTCAAACTTTTAAATGAGAACACTGTTTTCTTCCTTTTTACAAAACATTAACAATTGGAAAATTTTTAATTCTGAGGAGAAAAAACGTTCTGTTTAAATGTATAGCAGAAATTGAGTTAAGGGCAGAATCGGACATTTTTTCAATGAACTTTTACCAGTGTTCACTGATTCACAACACCCCGTTAGATATTTTGAAGTACTTGTTTTCAAACAGTTTAATTTTTAGTATTTCTGAATATTTCAACCGTACTAAGAATTTATTTAACATTACCCGTCACAGTACCTCACAGTGAAAGATCTTTTTCCAAATTAAAATTAATTAAAAATTATCTCAGGTCAGCAATGTTGACGAAACTCATATTAAAATCAGTAACACTGTTAGAGATTTTGTGAATACAAAGGCACAAACAGTTAATTTTTTGTAACTGTGTGAGTCATTTTAGTTATTTATCATAAACAAACATTACTTACTAATTCAATGTTAATTTTTTTTGTTACATTTGTATTTTTTGTATATATTTATACTATATAAATGACATAATAAACTGTTTAACACGAATAACAAAAGTTAGTTTATTATGTAACGGCAGTAACGGTTTACTCCCAGTTTCCCATCAACCACCAGTGGCGTGACGACTTTGGGCGGCTATCAATGGGATAAACCTGTTCAGAATACTATGTCACCTACTAGACTGCTGTTCCGGCGATCCCGGGTTTGATTACCACAGACAGGTAATTATAAGGTCATATCTATGAGGTTGATGTGATGTGGTAAGGTGTTGAAGGTGGGGGATGATAGGATGTTAAGGGCCCCACACACATTCCGATTTACCTGTCAGGTGTACCTGTACAGGTTTACCTGCACAGATGTGGTGCGCACACACACTACGGTATACCTGAGAGGCTTTCAACTTCAGTTGTGACCATGGCTTCGACTGAAGAAAATGCGTTGGCCGTAGTAGGCTTGTTACTTGCATTAAAAACTCAAAAAAAACTCAAAAGAAGAAACGCAAGAAGTGGTGTAAGGAGAGGCTTCTGAAAAGGAGGTAGTACAGCCACATCAACCTGTTAAATGAGCTAGGGTTGAGCCAAAGGATTATAATAATTTCCTGCGTATGGATGAGACTGTGTACCTGAAGCTACTCTCAATTGTAACCCCCGCAATCGAAAAAAAAGATACTGTGATGAGAAAATCCATATCCGCTCACGAGAGACTGACAGCAACACTGAGATTCCTCGCAACTGGGTCTTCATACGAGTGCCTTAAATTTTCCAGCGTAATATCACCTCAAGCTCTTGGCAGAATTATTCCAGAGATGTATGATGCTATTTATGAAGCTCTTCGTAAGCAGTACATGCAAGTAAGTAATTCATCAATAATGTTTATTTATCATTTTTATTTCAATTTTTGTGAACAAGTCCAAACTAACTGGTAAGGGTTACAAATTATAATTTGTAATTTGACAGACTCTTAAACTAAAAAACAAACCGAGAATGAACTCAATTTAAAAGTACAAAAACTACCACCATAAGTCATTCATTCAATATTGTATGAGTTACTTGAATATTATACTTCGTTGTCAATGTAGTTATCAACGTAGTCTTAATTATAATTGTATTACAATTTTTGTAAGTATAAAGTAACAGGTAAGGAAAACAAATTATAATTATTTGACAAACTTTAACTAAAAACCATACAAACAATGGACTCTATGTAATAAGAAAAAAACCACTATCATCAGTCATTCGTAAAATCAATAAGTCGGAGTAAGTGCATCATACAACATAACTAAATCATACAATGTACAATTTACACATTTACATACAACGTACTAAATCAAATCAGTAAAAGTAGATAAGTAACTCGCTGCAGTTTTTTTTCTGTTCCCGTCACGTTAGCTTGTGAGGGATGCTCGAGTATTTGTGTGGGAATCAAGTGTTGTACACGTTGTTGAGCGAAGTGTGGAGGATATGCTTGTCTTTGTGTGGGGGGACTCGGGCATGGTGAAGGCGAATGACTTGGTGAGGAACTAAATGAGTGTCCTAGGGAATACATGGGAAATTGGTGGTGAGTGGTCTGATGTTACATGTATACAGAAGCGCTCTGAAGGGATTGAGTTGTGAGGGTACCCATTTCGCCTTCAAACAGTACGTCATTTATTAATTTCTCAGCAAGTAGGCGCTGACGTTTTTCCAAACTCCTTAATTTCACAGCAATGGTTCTGCCTAGGAGATCATAACGATCGTCTTGGGTTACTGGTCTTTTAAAATGATCTTGCACTGTAAGCAACACATCATTAGTTAATTCGTTGACTTTGTTTTTACCAGGTCTTGAACGTGATTCTTTCATTGTGTTGGAGTTGGTTTGCTGCTCTGAATTTTGAGTTGACGATTGGCTTTCGTTTTGTTGCTCATTTGTTACACTTGTTGATGGTATTTCACCAGTATTTGACGATGCTTCTTCATCATTTGTTCTATTATCCTGAAAAACAAAATGCTTGTTTTGGTTACAGTTTCCTGATTCTGAGGACAAGTGGAAACGAATTGCCCAGGCGTTTGAGGAACGATGAAACTTCCCCCATTGTTTGGGGTGTTTGGACGGGAAGCATGTCGATATAGTCCCACCTCCCAACAGTGGCTCCCAATATTACAATTATAAATACCAACACAGCATGGTACTTCTAACTATAGTAGATGCTAATTACAGATTCATTTTAGTAGATTTTGGTACTAATGGAAGAATATCTGATGGGGGTGTACTACAAAATACAACTTTTTTCGAAAAACTGCAAAGCGTACAAACTTTATGAAAATTTTCCCAAGAGAAATTATACCTCTGCAGCAAGGGCCAGAATGGGACATATAATCACACAACAATGTAATCACAACTGAGAACCTCTCAGAACTGCAGAGCCTGTTATGAGCAAAAATATGGATTCCTATCTCTGCAGTTCACCAAGACCAAGAAAGACAGACTGAGAGCCCTTATTGTTAACCATGGAAAGCTGGAGGAAAACAAGTCAAAAACACCCCAATCGTCAAAAACAAGTCTTTATGGGATCCAGCAGCTGCAGTGTACTCTGGACCTTGGGGCTATTGACATCACCTGATGCTGGATTCCTGACTCAAGAAGTAAGACTTTATGGTCTCTGAGGAATTCATTATGTGGGACACTCCTCAACACATCAGTTGTTCTTTGTGGAGACCACAGCTGAAGCCTGCTGCTCACAATAACAGATTGTTGCTTTCTTCCTGTATGGTAGAACAGGCTTTTGATCGTGTAACATCATAGTTTATTGCACAACTCGGAGAAAGCCTGTTTTTGACTGCTAGTTTATTTTATCATTAGCTATTGTTGAAACAGAACTTTTCAAGTGAAAGTGGATGGACAGTGCTCTTTCTTGGGAAAAAACTATACCACTGGTGTACTTCAGGTGAATGAATACAATTTACAAACAAAGACTTCAGTCACTTTTGGACTGAGAGTTGCACCGTGGCCCCTCCAAAACCCAAACCAGACCATCTACACAGCCTTTGGTGTCCAATCCCTAAATGCTACTATTAAGATATTCTTCTTGAAATTTTTAGACACTGCTTTTGTATTCAGGGTACCCATTTATTATCACACTCGGTAGGTGCCCATCCAAGCCATGAATCTTTGAACCAGCCTTAATAAATACTCAAGCTGAATTAGACACAGTTTAATTGTCTGCTGCTAGCACTAGCAGGCCACATCTAAACTGTAAAGATAATGGATCCTTGGCCCTGTCATGGCTCTTGTGCTCTTGTTGAAGGTCAGAATATCACATAATTGCTTGCCCATCATCTTGTACTTTTACAGCTGCCTCTTCCTCCACTAATCAAACAGTAATTTATGACAAGCTACAATTGTAGCCAGACAGTTACATTGTACAACCGAGTCAAACATCCACAAATTAGTGTCAACTTAAATGAAACAAATTATAATGTAAAATAAAATAATAACTTTGATAGTCCTGATTGGTGAATCATGTACCTAACATTTTTTCTAAGATATTGGGGAAGAACAGTTAAGAGATAAATTAATGGGCAATTTTTATTACATAAGAAATATTTTTTGATTAATCTACCAAGTTACAAAACAAATATACTCAATATTCTGTTATTAAATCAAATATATGTATGAATTATTGAATGAATATCGACTTTCTCCTATATGCTGCCTAACTAAATATCACTATTGTGTTGACGACTCGGAACACTAAGTTTTTTATAAGTAAAATCGTAAAGATTTACCTTACAGCCTAAACCGGCTTTCACCTTTAAAGGCTTCTTCAGAGGCTGCCGTAGGTAGCGCTGTCCGTCTTGTTGTTGGCGACGGGATAGATTTTCGAAAGATCAATGCTGTGTGTGTGTGGTGAGATGTGTTCGAATAATGCGTGCGATTTGAATTGTGTCTGTTCATTTAGGATGTAGTTTTTATTTGTTTTTGTGTGTTTGTATATTTCTAATTGTTCTAGAGTGTCTAGTTTTCGGCCTTTTGTGTGTACGTGTCGAATGTTCATGTTATTGTCGATGTTTTTATATGTGTGGTTTGCTTCAATGAGGTGGTTTGCAAAGGTGGATTCTGTAGTGGTGTGGAGTGCCTTTGTGTGTTCAATGTATCTCTGTTTGAAGCTACGTCCTGTCTGGCCTATGTAGAATTTATTGCAATTTGAGCAATTTAGCTTGTATACACCAGGTAGATCGAATTTGTTTTGTGCTTTGTGTGTGCGTTTTGATAGTGTGTGTTCTGTTTTGTTAGTAGTTTTGTAGGCGATTCTGTATCCTGCTTTTTTGAATTTGTGGGCAATTTTTTCAGTTTGTTTGTTGATGTATGTTAGTGTTATGAATTTGTTGTTTTCTGTCTTTGTCTGTTGTTTGTTTTGTGTTTTGTGTAGGAGTTTACTGACTATTATTCTGTCATATCCATTAGATTCTGCTAGATATTTTATCGTGTTTAGTTCGTCTTTGTAGTCTTTTTTAGTAACGGACACGTCATGGACAATGAAATCCAAGAATGCTGCCTAAAGTAAATAATTTTAAAATTGGTCATATTAAATTTGAAGATTAATTTAGCCATGCAAATACTGTAACTTAAAAACTGTTTTTGCAGATAAAGATTTTTATATGTTTATAGGGTGGTCTGAAAGCTGTCGTGTGGACTGATGTGGTACAGACATTTTCTATGATTGGTGCGATGTTGATAGTTATTTTTAAAGCTACTAATGACATTGGAGGCTTATCTCTAGTTATTGAGAGGAATATAAAAACTGGTCGTATTGAGAAACCAGAGTAAGTGAAATATTATTATTTATAGTACCTTATTTATAGATTTATAAATTACTTTTCAATCTAATTTACTTTCTATGGTTGTAGTATACAAATTTCTCTTCTCAGCACATGAACTGTACTGATATGTTAGTATATTCTTCAATTTATGAGAAAAATTTTTTTTAAATAATATTTTGTTGTGAACAGTTGGACCATGGACATCACTCGTCGTCATACTGTTTGGAGTCTTGTGTTCGGGGGATGTATGTCCTGGTTACATGGAAATGCTATTAGACAGACAATGATTCAGAGATATCTTTCTCTAAAAACCAGACAACAGGCTATCAGGTAATGTAATTATCTTTTCACAGATAATCATATTAGCAGGTAGTCCACATGTAAAAATATACAACACTGTATTCTTATTGGTAAGGTACATTATTATATTCTTTGATGAATATTTAGTCTGTGCACTTGAATTTGAATTGCTTAGTAATTCAGTGTTATCACTCACTGTCTAATTTACAAGGAACTATAATATTAATAATAATAATAATCATGATCTATAGTTCCACAACTCTTATGTGTCTTGGCCTATTCCAAGATTGCTTTCAAATTTATTCTTGGCTCTAGTCTTCTAGTTTCTAATATTCAGCCTTCCCAGGCCCCAAAGTAATAATATTATCTAGAAGTAGTCATAATCATTTAATAATGTTCAATTTCAATACTACAGTTACATGGAAGATCTGTAAACCGTGATTCCCTACATCCTTATATGGGCAACAGTGTTCAACACTGTATAGTGTTCAACAGACTGCAACATGCAGATCTTGCGTCCTAAATAGTAAATATGCATGCATACAGTCATGATTTTTTTATCAACTTGTAAAACATAGATAGCTTTTTGTTCTGAATATTTACTTTCAAAAACTAGCTTTTATGAAATTCATATTCATTCTTTTTGTTACTGATGTTTTGATTTTTAATTGACTGTTTTGATTTTAACAGTGAATAGTATAGGGTTGCCAGATTTCAGAGATGAGAAATAGGAACACTGCCAGATTTCAGAGATGAGAAATAGGAACAAATAGGAACACATGTATCGACAATCGACATTGAATTTATTGATTTTATTTACAGCACATTTTATGGAAATATACTATACTCAACACAATTAACATGAGTACTTTTCACTTGAGCGTGCAATTCTCAACACTTTTTCATTAGAAAGTACATTCTTATAGAAATCACTGCAACTTTCATCATAATTGAAGTAAGTATACAACTCATTTTTTATTAGATCAACTGAACATCTGTTTCGCTCATCCCTCCATTTAATGTTCATAATGGAGAAAACTCTCTCTGTAAATGCATTTGATGGAAATATACTCAAAACAAATTTAACTAAAACTAAAACATTGCACAGATTTGATGCACCAATCAGTTCAATAATGTACAACCATCTCTGTGGTATTGTCATAGTAGTTAATTTTGCTTTCAACTGTTCATTTCCTTCCCCACAAAACAAATCAGAAACCCTAGTGATCTCTGAATACATACTATCTACACTAAAGTGATTAACAATACAAAGTGACTCTGCTAATTTTAAAATATTTTGAAACTCGGGTTTTTTTTCAAGTGATATGCAGTCCATTAAGGACAAAATGTTGCCATCACCAAAATCAAACCACTTATTTAAATATTTCAGACACACTTCATATATATATCTACATTCTCCCAATTCTCTTTCCTTTTCACCTGGGAAAAGGTCCTCCAATTTATCTAACAACTGTTGCACCTTATAACCAAAAAACAGATCATTTATCCTATGCTCTAACTCTGTTTTTAATTTCTCCATCACACAAAATACTTCACAAATTGTCAGTTCGTTTTTTTCTAAGTTGAGTACACCCGTGGAAAAAATTTCAGTTAAATGCAGAGAAAACTGGAGATATAATTCCACTATTATAATTTGTTTTTCTGAACCAGAGTCACCCATCAAGTTCTTTTTAATGAAGTTGGGGCAATCATCTATACTAGCAAAGTACGATATAATTGCAGGAAGATTTTTCAGCAATCTTTCTATGGCAGGCTTTAGGCTTAACCACCTTGTAGGTACATGTCTTAACAAACTACTGTATTCCATATCAACAAATAGAAAGAAATCTTTCAATTGAGATACTCTTTTAGCTGAATTTGAGAAATAATTGAAAGACTTAATTACTAACATTTCAATATCTATGGACATAGCATTCATACCAGATTTACAGCAATTATGGACTATATGTGCACAGCAGTTTGATTTTATTATACCAGGATTTTCCTGTTTTAAGTGAACATAAACAGAGTTTTTCTTCCCAAAGTTTGCATTCGTATTGTCCGCAGTAAAGCTTGAAACCTGGGACAAATTCAATTCGTGTTTTGGGATCCTGTCCAAGATTTGCTCAGACATTGCAGATGCAGATTCACGAGAGTCCTCATAAAAATCGATAATTCTGTGGCACACACCTGCTTGCACATCAAAGTACCTTACACAAATAGGATAACACTTTTGATTTCCTTTGTTGGAAGCATCAAACCCCACACCAAAAAACTTGTTATCCTTTAACGTTTGAGTTAAATTATTCACGCTATTTGGCCCTAAAACACCCGTAACTAATGCCTCACATTTTGTTTTACCACATGTAATTTTATTTGCAATTGTCGAATCTGCGAATAACTGAGATGATATTTTCACATTGCAGTCAGTGCTGGCGTAGCTAAGGTGTTGTTTAACCGTGTGATACACAAATGTAAGCTCAGAAGCAGTTATCTGAAACGAATAAAAGCACCTTAATAGCGCCTTTTCTTAAAAAAATCCAAAATAAACCTATTATTATCTTGAAAATTCTAAATGTTAAAATTGTCATGCACTTACATACCTTGTCTGATTCAACGGAGTCCACCTTGTAGAAACTTTTCATCAGCGTAGTTTGTACTGATGTTAAGGTTAAGCGTCTTTGTTTATGGCTTGCACTGTTAAAATGATGCCTAACATCGGTTACGCCACCGTGTGAAATGGAAAATCCCTCTCCAGCTTTTCCAACGCATAAAGTACACTTTGCTTTATATGCATTTCCTGAAACTGGCCGCAGTTCTGGAAAATCTTTTTCCCAAACCGGGCGATACACTTGCAGTCTTCTCTTCTGGTTTGTGCTGGTTTCAATACCTAGTTTTATTTTCGTGGGGTTTGTCTCACTCCCATCCATTTTGAACACACTACTAATACAAAAAGAATCACTTTCAAAACGTAAAATACACCCTGAACCGTCAGGCTGAACGATGGTTTGCGATAAAGCGAAAGAGTTGAGTAATGAATGAGTTGGTCACGCACGCGCTCCAAGCCTCCAACGAACGAGTGAAGCCACGTGCCTCGCTCAGCGGCATGCAACGCAGTTCTGATCTGATGTCACATCCATCTCACTTAACTGCCATCATAATCATCACATGCTCCGATGCTCGCCCTAGCGTGAACAACAAAAACTGCATCAACGTATAATTTGCCACTAGATTCAAAAATACAAGTCATTATGCTTCATGTTCAAAATCGGAACATTTGGCGTACGGTTAAAGATTCGCACTGTACACGGAAAAAAACGGGAAAATTCCGTATTGTTCCGGCTAAAACCGTACGTCTGGCAACCCTAGAATAGTATCAATAAAAAAAGTATTTTGTTATTATACTGGCCAATTTAAATGTCAGGTTAATATTTTATAGAATGTAATGATTTTAAGTGCATTATTAACTTCCAGTTTAACTATAACAGCAGAGAAAGTGAAATAAGGCAATTGAATGTAATATAGAGAAAAAGAATTTCTAGAAACTTTTCTCAATATTAATATGTCTCTTCCCATACTCCATTATACAACAGAGCAAGTTAGTTCCACTTGTGTAATGACCACCTCCAATATGTCAATATTTTAAAACAAGATAAAAACAAATTAATTATATAATAAGTAATGATCAGGGTTCCTTTCCAATCTCTTCTTGCGTTATCTGTTGACCTGAGACTAACTTTTATATTTATGTTAAAGTGTGTGAGTTAGTGGGCAAAAGAATTAGTGTGCATTATTGTGTGTGTGTGTGTGTGTGTGTGTGTGTGTGTGTGTGTGTGTGTGTGTGTGTGTGTGTGTGTGTGTGTGTGTGTGTGAGAGAGAGAGAGAGAGAGAGAGAGAGAGAGAGAGTCATCACTTAGATGCATACACATGTAGAAAACAAGCACATCCTGGAACCAAGAAATATAAATACTTTTAAAATAAAATGTGTCTCATAAACAAACCCTGTGCAACATACAGTAAGCGTACATTAAAGAAAAACTACTAAAGAATTAAAAGTATTATAACCCACTAAAATTTTAAAACAAAAATTAATTTATAAAATACAGTAATCTCCCATTTTTAAAGGACTAATAGGGGCTCTGAGGTGTCAGATATATTAAAAATCCATTGTAACTATACATAGCAAGTTGGCCTTATAATATAGATAAAAACAGAAACTATTTATTTTACTATATTTAAGGCATATAAAATAGATAGAGTACAGCAGTACAGCAATAATAAACAGTTATATATTTAAAAAATTCTGTATACATAATTGTAATACAAAATTAGTCCATTGTAAAGAACAGTTTATATTTTACACAAAATATTCATAATTATAGTAAAAACTTTGTCCAATGTTAATATTCTTCAAAAACAAGATAGGTGTGTTAAATCACTTTCCACAGTTACTGACTTTAAAAAATTGCTAATTTTGTTTGTGATTGTTTAGAGTTTTTTTTTATCAGTAACTCACAAAGTGTCAAAAGTATCACAAGTCATCATAATAGGGTGACAGTTTTCATTTTTTGATTGCTGAACATACTCAGTGATAAAGTCCAAGTGATCTTTTACTTAGCTCACTTTAAATTTTGGGTGAGAATTGTTGTCTTAATTTTCTTCCTCCGCTCAACTTTCTAGCACCCCTGCTACACTATCAGCAATTTCTTCTTCAGTCATAACGTGGTAGCCAGGATCATTTTCATCTGCTTCAAGTCAGGATTCGATAGCCTCTAATAACACAGCTTCTTCTCCTCCTCATTGCAAGTCTTCTGGTTCGAATTCATCTATTTATGGAGGACTAAGTTGTTCATCAAGTTAAGTTTTACCATGCATTTGCTGATCTTGTAGATTTTACATCTTATAAAATATCTGTAAAGTTGTGAATCATAGATCATATGTTATATGAGTTTAACACTTTTGACCCGATGCCCATAA
Source organism: Magicicada septendecula (assembly GCA_034769895.1). Lineage (NCBI taxonomy): Eukaryota > Metazoa > Arthropoda > Insecta > Hemiptera > Cicadidae > Magicicada > Magicicada septendecula. The sequence continues at coordinate 380,376,656 of CM068367.1, forward strand.
AATTTATGGGCACATGATTTTCCTCAGAACACCTGATGCCCGTATGTTTTATGTTTGTCACATCACGTGCGATTAACGGAATTTGTAGAAACATTTCCGGGCTTCTGTTGTTTGTACTGCAGACTGGACTTTGTAGTTGCCAACTGAATACACAGATAGCAGCACCATCAGTTTTCTGCTCTGTGATTTCTAACTATTGTGAAACTTTCATGTCGGTTTGTGTTACCGCGACTGTTTCATTTTGTAACATACAAAAGCAGATTATTGCAATTACACTGATTTTTACTATATTCTGTGCCTTAATATTGTAAGAAAAGACATTTTTGTACAGTAGTTACTAACCATTTATGATGTGAAAATACCTTGTAAAACTTTTTTTATTTTTCAAAAACATGCTTCTGATCTAGATACTAAAAATAATTTCACTTACAGAAAAAGCTTATTGCCTATGCTGAAATGGACAGGGTTGAAAGTGTTAAATTATACAGTATCTTTTGGCCTCTTCTGTCTTCTTTTCCATCTCAAACTTCTTGTTTGCTCCTCAGCTTGTAAAACTTCATTGAAAAAATTCTGTTTGTATATCCACTTTGCCATGTAGCTCACTCCTTGATCCATTAGCTGAAACACATGCATAGGAACATGCACTTCATCTTTTTACGAGGAACATGCACTTCATCTCGTATCTCTACTGCAAAGTGTTTCAAAGTCAGGGTGGGTTGGTGTATTATCTAGACTTTACTTTGTCTTCTGGAATCTTCAAATGTTTGATTTGGTATTTTCTTATTTCCAGTACAGCTTTCATAAGAAACCAATCTGTTGTTATGGCTGGTGTACTCCATTATTTAGGTGAGCTATAATAATGACCTAGTAGATTGTGTATTATGATTTTTATCGCACATGTTTTTTTTCTTTTGTCAATAATGACAGTTTTAAGCATGTGGCTACTGTCTGCATTCCACACACCAAAGCTGACACACATCACACATTCCTTGTGTTTATTTATGTTAGGCATTGATTTTTCAGTTTCTGATGATTGTGTATTTTCAGGTCCAAAACAGTCCTGTTCCATTGAAATTGTAGACTTGATTCAACTTGTAACCCTCTTTTATAATTAAATTATTTTGCTCTTTTCTAATAGGATATAGAGATACAAAGTCTGCACTGAAAATTTCTCCACAACTTTTCTATTTGAAATATTATGACGCTTACAAAGTTTAAACAACCAAACTCAGCTAACGTTGAAATTTTCAAGTTCCGGTTGTTTAGCGAATCTCTCTGCAGTCAATTGAATTTATATTCCATGCACTGCCAATCCTGATATCGAATTTTGGAAAACCACTTGAACACAGCATCATCTAATGCTTTATCAGAAGACATCCACATTTATTTCAATTCATTTTTTTCTTTTCCAATATTGAACTTGAGACCAAAGTTACAGATTTTACTTATCTTCTTTCTAACATCTGTCAGGGTTTGTTTCACAATGCCATACTCATCAGAAATGCTAGATACTGAAACTCCTTTTTCCAGCTTTTCTATAATTGCCAATTTATCATAAAGAGAAAAATTTTTATTCTTCCTCTTCTGGCCTACAGTAGGCTTACTTAAAGGCATAGCAAACTACTAAAAATCATACTTTAACAAGAAAACAGTATATAAACTCTGGGAACTCAGCAGTAGCACAAGTGAAAGGAGTCAACACCATACTCATCAACTATGGCTAGAACAACAGCTGGCTGATATAGACCCAAAATTAGGTAGGAGCAGTGTTTTAATCGGTGGTCAATTACTAGAATATGGAACAATGTGTAGGCTATTAATAGAAGTGCCCAGGAGAAAAGGCCGTTGATGACCAGAGTAAGTCTCACAAACAACCTGTAACCTGCATACATTGTCCAGCGTCATTGCTAAGAATTATTTTTGTGCCTGATTGACTGATTTTTAGTATTCCATGTTTTTAGAGCTGTCTCTTATAAGCAGGATCTATTTTAACAGGGTCCATTATAATGAGGGATTACTGTATTTGATGAGGGATTATATCATCCTGTATTTGGTGTCTTGTTACAATATTTTATTGTTTTCTACAATCGTCAAAACAATGTAGGTTATTAACCAAATAGAATGTGTTCAATTTAGTATGAACTTTTAATTTGATTTTGTAAGTACATTAAGACAAACAAATATGGAAATATGGAATGAAAATGGACCATACTACTATTCCCAGTATTACTACTGCTTCTGCTACTGCTGCTACTGCTTTCACTATTAGTGAGACAAATTATTTTTTACTTTTTTTAGGGCTGTGTGGATATTTATATTTGGCACACTTGGTATAATTGGATTATGTTCACTCAGTGGTTTGATAATATTTGCTAAATATTATGACTGCGACCCTTTGACTACTCAGGTAAAGTGTTACATGTCTTATGTATTTTATTCGTATTGTAATTACCATCATATTAAATGAAAATTAATATATATATATATATATATATATATATATATATATTGTAACGAGTAACTGTGGTCGTATCTGTTAAAATGTATCACACTTGTTTATATGGTGTATTAGTGTGAATGTAGTGTGTTTGCCTCACACTGGTCGTTACATAAATCGACGTCACTACTGGAGTCCGTAGCGTTGTCAATGTTACCAGTACAACCTACCTGTTAAATCATAGGGATTGCTATTCCCGGGTGGCACCAAATTGTTTCTGTTAAAACAATTAAAATATTTAATTTCTAAGGTAATACGTGATATTAGCATGGACAGCTGTGGCGTTCGAATTGTTCCCGCTGCTACACAGGTTGTCGACTCGGCCACTCGTGATGAGCGCTAGTTGGCTGTTGCTTAAAATTTCGCTAACACACATATATTCTACAAAAATCCTATGAAATAACAAGATAGTAACGTTCTGTACTGCATTTTTTAATACAAATTTAATTATCAATAAATATGACAAATGAATCATAAACAATTTTATAATACTATGCTCCGGCTTAGAGCTTGAAACACAAAATATCTCAGAGTTGGCAAAATTGATTTCAAAACATTATCGTCCAGTCACTTTCAATAAATTGCTATGTTTTTAAAATCTGGAGTTCTTTTGATCATGAAAATAGACATAAACGTTGGTTACATCAAAAAAGTACACTACCATACCTTATACATACTTAGGATTTATAATGTGGTTGTACAATTTGTTCGGTAGTGTCGTATTTCTGTTACAGTAGTTGTGTTCACAAATAAGGTTATCTATATAGTTTAACAAAATGTTTTTTATGTAAGTAAATTATGCCTTTACCTTTGAAAGAAAATACTACTTTTTAAATAGTGAGAAATTTTATCATTTGAAAATAATTTAAGTAATTTAGGGTTTTGGGAATAAGGAAGTTATTCGGTACTTATCAATTCGTCTCACGTTGAAATGTCATCATCAGGATATGCGTATATTCTTCGAATTTGGGCTGGTTTAAAACTTCTAACACCTCCTTCATCTGGTCTTGGGTTTTTTCTTTAATTAATTTAGTTAATCTGGTTCCAGGACATCATGTATTCTTTATATATCGACGTCTCTTCATATTGGGTCATCTTGGTTCACTGATTCGACTTTTTATAACTGTTTAAATCAAAATTTTAATCGGCCAATTTTGCGCGTCGCTTACCCACGCTTCGTTTTTTCAGAGTCTATATAATTTAACGGAAAATAAGCCCTCAAACGTCTCGTTGTCATAGTAACCATAATTCAATGCTTGGTTAATTACTCCTTACTTACATTGTTAAAATATTTGAATTTTTATTCAAATTTATTAAGTATTTTCCTAATGATTTTATTCCCTTATAATTCCTTTGGGATAATAAATGACATCACTATTATCTTTCTTTCCTTTCAAAGTTTACAATGATACCTCATAAGGTCATATTCTGTTATACATTAACTATAGTCTAATTATTTGACATTTAATAAATAACATATCTTTCTTAAATTAAATTATTACAATAATATTTCTGTGTTAAAATAACTGATATATAATTACTGTCTATTCACTGGTCTTAGATTAGTAAGATTTCTTGTGAAATTGATACAATTTACATTTGAATGTCTTTGGCAGTTAAATGTCTTCATAGTCAAAATCAGCCATGATTGTTTTTTAGTGTATTTCCTTTTTAAATTATTTTTGAATTCAGCCTGATGGGCTTCACTTATTTGTTTGTGTTTTAACTACTATTCAACATACATTTTCATTACTCTTCCTTTAAAATATCATAATTAGGTTTATGGACTGTAGGTTCCTTTCAGCCATATTCCTCCTTTAACATTGAACCAACTATTCTTTACAAGTCATTATTTATTACTAGTACTAACATTGATTTCTTTCTTGAGTTACAAACTAAAGTGATAAACATTGTCACTTTCCATGAAATTATGAAAGTTGATTCCCCTTTCAACATGGGGTGTTGTATTCCTTGCAATCTTAATTTTAATAACAAAACTTTAATTCTGTTCTATCATGCCATGTTAATACAAGTTATTTGTCTGGGCTTTCTCCCTGAATATTATTACAAGCTTCCTTAATATTAATTTGGATTACTATTTCTAATTACTTCTAGATATATTGCTAATTATAATCTCACTCCAATCATTGGTTGTTTATCAAGATTTCACAGAGTGTCTGCTTACTTATCATTCTATTTTTAATGTTTCACATACACTTTCACTATTTTTTGGGTACTTACACTTCACTAAAACACTTCACTTTGGTCCACTGTTTTGTAATTAGTGTTATTTAATGGGTAATCCCTATACTTTCTCCTACCATTTCTCACTATTTTGTTTTAGTATGACATTTACTATTAACAACATTAGGCTAGTTGTGTTTCGTTAAATCTAACCTTTCTGACTGGGTTAGTGTACTTTTTCTATATCATTATATTTTACAATTGTATTGTCTTTTAAATGGGTACATAGATTAATTTCATGACAATAATAATATTGGTTTCATTAATACATAATTATTCAAGGTTTATTGACCGTATTCTATCTCTAAACATACAATCTTTCCTTTTATATATGTGTGTTAGTTTCCCCTTGGGTTTTAACTGTCTCCTCTTCATTCTTCCTCTTCTTCATCTTCAATAGTCTTCATCTCGGTTCGGTTCTCCTCTTCTTCTCTTCTGGTTTAAATTTTGTTTAATTGTATTGATCTGTTCTCTTCTTCTGGTTCTTCTTTAGTTCTGTGTTCATCATTGTTTTGTCTATCATATTTTTTCTTAAGTATGTTACGTGGTTCCCTTCTTTATATTTAGGTTGTTGGCTCAATCACTTGGGTTGGGTAATATCGTTGTACGTCTTGTCAAAGTATTTACATTTTAATCATTTTTTAAACATTTTATTTTATGTGAAGTAATTTTATATCAAGAATTATCTTTTTTATCACTGGTACGGGATTTGGCTTAATTGTATCGTTACAATATATATATATATATAGTGTGAATGCACCAGTTACCGACCATTTAAAAAAAACAATCTAAAATTAAGAAAATCCTAAAGTGTTTCACAACTTCCCTCTCATATATATTTACTATGAGGCTTTTAAAATGTAGGGAAATTTCATTCAAGTGTCTAACATGAACTCAGGAGTATCAGGGAATTTTCATGTTTGGCAACACTGACAGTATGGAGTCTCTTTGGGTTCCACAATAACACATGTACAAGGTAAGCATCTTACTTATCAGTTTTCATCCACTACATTTTTTGTTCTTTCAGCGTTAAAATGATGAATTTTAATATTAAAAATGTATGAAGAATAATATGATTTGGTTGTTTTCCCATAAATTTGATTTAGAATAATAAATATAATTTGGTCAATTATTGCTTCATCATTTTCACTTTTTACCCAATATCCGACCAGCTGGTCGGATATTGGGTTTAGTGTTTTTTCCAGCCAATATGTTATGCTGTTTAGCCCTATTTAAAAACAAACATGTGGCTCTTACTTTCACATTCAAATATCAAACCTCTCCAGTATCTGACCACTGGTCGGGTACTGGAGAAAAGTGGTGGTCGGAAATTGGTGCACTGATCTAAAATTTAATTTTTTCTTTTCAGATGTCGAAAAAATATACAGTGGAAGATGTTATCAATGCTATAAATGAAGTGTGTAGTGGAGCAAAAATACGCGAAACAGAAAGAAAATACAACATTCCTCATGCTACCATGATAGACAAACTGAAAGGAAAAGCTCCATGGATGCTAGGAAGGGTTCTGCTACAATTTTAAACCGTAATGTAAGTAGACTAAGCTCTTGTACTTGCTATACCTATAAGCTATTATTATTCTTTTAGGTAGCCCACCTATCTAACCTTGTATTTTTACTCTATTATTAGGACTGGGTCAATGATAGCCAGTGTTTTTTTTTTTTTGTACACATTAGTTTATAATACACTTAAGTTAAAACGTATAGGCCCAGTCTGTTGCTTTTAGAAATCAGAAAAGCCTAGCTTATTGATCATAGCATCATTGTTGTTTCTTGATAGGCTATTTTTGTAGGCCTATGGCTTTGGCATGAGTGTCTGATCTAGACCGCTTTTTCAATGATATGGCTGTTCTATTGCTGATGCATTTTTTGTTTTCAGGAAGAACTCCTCGTTCTATGGCTGGGGGCAATGGCCAAAAAAGGAATGCCAGTTGAACCCAGACAACTGCTTGATGCTGTGGAGGAGATTTTGAAAAAAGATGGAAGACCAAATCCATTCACTGATGGAAGACCCGGGAAGAAGTGGCTGGAACTTTTCCTCAAGCGTCACCCAGATATCTCACTTCGAAAGCCAGAAACGCTTGGTATTGGAAGAGCCCTTGTGACTGAACGAGCCATTAGAGAGTGGCATGATAACTTACGAAAGTACATTTTAGAGCAAACTGGAAGCTGTGATTTGCTAGCTGAACCTTCAAGAATTTTAAATGGGGATGAATCAGGATTTCAGACTAACCCCATAACCTTACTAGTGATAGGGACTAAGGGTTTCAAAGATTTATATGATTTCCGAGGAAATAATAAGGAGTGTATTACTGTAATGGTAACATTCACTGCTAGTGGAAAAATGGCACCTCCCTGCATTGTTTACCCGTATGAGAGGATACCAGCAGAAATCAGCAGAAATGTTAATCCTGACTGGTCATTAGGTCGATCAAAAAATGGCTGGATGACCTCCCAAGTTTTTTATGGGTATGTAGCAAATAATTTGCTACCTTTTTTAAAAGCTCACAATACAACCTTTCCAGTTTTGTTCCTAGTCAATGGTCATAAATCCCACATTAGCTATGAAGTTGCAATGTTTTGTAAGGAAAATGACATAATTTTATATTCATTGCTGCCTAACGCAACACATATCTTACAACCAGCTGATGTATCGGTGTTCAAGCCTATTAAAAGTGCTTGGAAAAAGATTGTTTCCGACTGGCTGAAACAAACTACAAACAAAACCGTTACGCGAGCCAACTTTCCTCCTTTAATAGAGAGTGCTTTGATGGCAGCAACAGAAGACATTTTGCAAAATGGGTTTAGAAAGTGTGGAATTTTCCCATTTGATAAGGAAAATATTGATTATAGTAAGTGTTTAAGCCATGAGTCAAGAGTAGTTGATAAGCCATGTCAGTTCAAGACTGAACATTTATTGTTTCTTGAGTCTGTGTGTTCTTCCTCACGTATTCAGCAGTTCCGCTGCAGTGGTGAGCGGTGGTGTGGAGATGAATCTGCAAAAGAGCTTTTTTATTCATGGAAGACAACTAAAGACTATATTTAATCACAAGATAAATCTGCTCAACCACCTGGTTCAAGTAACATTGCTGTTTCATCCACCAGCAACTGTACTGACCTTGCTATTCCATCTGCTAGTAACCACCCTGACCTAACTTCAGATGATCAACCTGTAAATCAAGTGAATCAATATACCTTCAATGATACATTGGTTGAAGCTAACCACCAGCCAACAACTCAAGTAAAGAATCAATGTGTGAACTTGAAAACCATCTCCCCCTCACCTGTACCAAAGATGGAGTGTGTCACATCAAAATCTGGTAGGTCTGTTTCAGGAGTTAGTCCTGCCTTTGCTGAGTGCATTGTTTGGCCGACACAGTCGCCTATAAAAAAACTAGGAAACTCAAGGAAAAAAATTAAGCTTCCAGATGCTGTTGGTGCTGGAGCATGGGTGGAGTACTGGGCACAAAAGGAACAAGAAAAAATACAAAGAGAAGAAAAAAGAAAGACTTGAAAAAAGAAACAAAAAGAAGAAGAGCTAAAAAAGAAACATGCAGAAGGCCAGGAAAAAAGTAAAACAAAAATGTAAAAAAGAAAAGGATGAGGATAGAAGAATTTTCAGCTTCTGAAGAAGATAATTTTTTATTGGAGGATGAAGAAAACTCATTAGACGATGTTGACTTAGCTAATCTTTTTAAATCTAGAACACCCACTCCCAACCATGAAGAACTTGTGAAAGAACCACAAGAACATGACTTTGCTTTGGTGACATTCCCATTGGAATCAGGAAATAACAAACAAGCTTATTATGTTGGAAAAATTATAAATATTCAGGGAAATGATATTGAAGTTTCATGTATTCGGAAAAGTTTGAAATGTGAAAACAAATTTATTTTTCCAGCTGTTCCAGATTCATCAATAATTGGAAGAGACCAAATAATGTACATTTTAAAACCAACTGTATTGAGTGGTACAAAGAGACAACAATCTTCTGTTACTTTTGAAATAAATTTGAAAAACTTTAATGTTCGCTAGGCTTAGTAGACAAGTGAAATTGACCCTTTTATTTATTTATTTATTTTTTTTTTAGCTTTTGTATTGAGTACCTTGTACTTTTAAATGATTTTCTTGTATGTACAATAAAACTAAACTTTGTGTGTTTCTTGAAACTGTTTTTCAGGCTTTCCTATTTTATGTTTTATATTTTTCAAGCATCTTAAAGTTTGGAAATGCCTTTTTTTTTACTTAATAAATAAATCAAAACACAATTGTAACATGTTAAGTGTGTAGTATAGTCAAAATATTTACTGGAAAAATAAAAATAAATTTTGGTCGGTAACTGGAGCAAAGGTGGTTGATAGTCGGAGCAAGTGGTCGGTTACTGGTGATTTTGTCACTTTTTTTTTAAATAAAAAAAAATATTGAATATGTTATAGTGAAATACAAATGTAATACAAAAACGTTTTATGAAAATCACTTTCAGGGGTTGAATTATTTATTTAATACAGCACTTTAAAATTGACAAGTCTTAACTGGTCGGTAATTGGTGCATTCACCCTATATATAAAGAATACTGTTATCTTTACAACTTAATATTTTTAATGTGAAAAATTGTATGAATAATATTTTAAATGTGTTGTATATATAATGTTAGCTAGCTTGTTTGATTTTTGTTTAACTTGATACACTTCCTATTTCTGATGTATTATTGTTACATATGACATTCACAGTTATTTTAAACATGTTTTTTGTCATCTTGTGAAGTAAAAAAAACAATTACTTCAACAGACAAGTAAACAGGCTGATGTTGGGAATAAAAATTAACACTAGAAACATGTCTCAAGTAAATGTGTGTATGAATAAGACAGCTAGACTATCATAAATAATACATAAATGCATATAAATAGGTATGCACTTATTCACACATTTTTAACATATTAAGTAGGCCTAGTGTATGGTGTGTAGGAGCATTTGTATATGTTTACTTATTGGAGACCAACAGTCTCATGAAAAAATTAAATTAAATTAATATTTAAGTTATATTAAATTGAACAAAATATGTAGATTGAAACCATTACATTTTTGAAGTGTAGGCAGTTATAAATTCATTTCCTGCACATGAAGCCTAAGCTATATTGATTATATATAGATATTCTTCAAATCTCTCTCTCTCTCTCTCTCTCTCTCTCTCTCTCTCTCTCTACACACATATACACACACACACACACACACACACTTAAAAGATTGTATTGTATAGTCCTATTAACGTCAAAACACTGTTAAATTTTATTAAAAAATAAAAATAAATATTTAACAGTGTGACATATCTTAATATAAACGAGAATATTTTGAAACACTTTAAAAGTTTGTACTTGTACTTGTACTATGTACATGTACTTGAGCTTCAACAAATTATGAATTTTATCAATCACGTTAATAGCTTCTGTAGCCATTGGTTACACAGTGGCGATTGTCAGTTTCTATATCAGAAAAATTGGGATTTTTTTTATCACTTTCTAAAGAATGTCACCATTTGTTATCTCTCCACAAACAGCAATTTCACTGTTAATGTTTTCATGGTTATCATAACTTACTTCAAGTGCTACTTCATCCCAGCACTCTGGAATCAGACACACTGCAGGTTCTTTTGTAAGTCTCTTGAACAGATGTAAGTTTGAAGTTTACTTTGGAAAAGCAGCGTAAGATTGTTGTGTTATTGGTTTTCATGCTTCACTTAACACACGACTTGCATCTTTGTTAGTGTACACCTTTGAAGTGGTGCTATTCAAAATTTTAAAAACAACTTTCCAATGGAAGCACTTTATAAGAATTTGAATAACACCTTGATCCATTAGTTGAACTACTGAAAATAAATGATTTTCTTAAACTTAAGTTGAGAACTTGCATTATGGGTTGTGTGGTTATCAATGAAAAGAATTGTTTTCCTGTTAGCAGCAAAATATTATTTGTCTAATCCAACAAACAACTTTTCAAAAAGTTAAGAGTTGATTGCTTGCTTATCCATGAGTTTTGTTAGCTTCATAATAAATAGCCAAAATTTTCACTGATTTTGAAGCACTTTGATTTTTTAAATCCTTGATTGCCCGTACCAAAATCATTACTCTTTCTTTACTGTTTTCTACCTTTACATCATTCTCCCTCAAAAGCTAATGTTTTGTTTGGCATATATTTAAATGCTAGACCAGTTTTGTCAACATTTAAAACATTCTTTTCATTACAATTAGCATTAAGGTTAGACGATTTGTTGAACCACATGTTTGCTTCTTCTAGATCCTCTGATGCACAATTACCACAGACTGCTTGAAAACTTAAAATCTTCAAACCAACACTTACTGGTTTTAAACTCATTAATTTTAATTTTGTCTGAAAATTCTTCTACCTTAACACATACCATTGGACCACTTAAAGGAATGTCACAGCCATGCACTTGTATCAACTATTTAAAAATACTCATCAACTTCTGGATACTCCCCAGTTTTAACACATTCCTATTTCCTCCATGTCACAGGTTCCAACTTTGCATTAAGTTTTCCTCATTCTTTAAGTTCGGCAATATTCCGATTTCAATTGTGATAATTTTTTCGATAAGGTTAAGTCATAATACATTTTTTGCTTAGAGATTAAAGATCACAATTAAAACTTCACAGAAAGATCAGTGACAAAATTCACTCTGAATAGTGAACTTAAATCTTACAGTATTAAAAAATGTATGATTTCACGGAACACTCGCTCAACAATAACCATTCCAAATTGACAAAATGAAACTACAGTAGACAACGCATTACCTGTTCTATGCAAATTTGTACAATCAACACTTAGTGACACAATTTGGAATATAGGTACATGTTATTGATATAAATAGACCTAAATAATTGGCCTTCCACAGATATGGTACCAGATTGAATCAGGATTTCAAAGAATGCGATTTGGCTTACCTTTGAGGTGGCACTCAAAGGACACTTTACGTTTACTGCATGTCACTCATTGGACAATATCTGGAGTTTTATTGCACATGGATATTAAGATAATGGTTATTTTTAATGCAGTTATGTTTTTAGTAGCATACACAATTTTGTTGTTATTAAATGCAATATTTGGAAGAAATTGTTAAGACATAAGACACATTGTGACAACTTCAAATTATTAAATTTATGTGTGTATAGTTCAAATTAACATAAAATCTTACCACTAATTTGAATAAGGAATTCAAGGAGGCAAATTGTTTCTTTGAATTATCAACAAATATGAATTAACCAGGCTTTACTGTGTGTGTGTGTGTGTGTGTGTGTGTGTGTGTGTGTGTGTGTGTGTGTGTGTGTGTGTGTGTGTGTGTGTGTGTGTGTGTGTGTGTGTGTGAGTGAGAGAGAGAGAGAGAGAGAGAGAGAGAGAGAGAGAGAGAGAGAGAGAGAGAGAGAGAGAGAGAGAGAGAGAGAGAGAGAGAGAGAGAGAGAGAGAGAGAGTAAAAGAAGCTTGTCATTCTTAAATATTATTATATGCTAATAATTATATAGCTTTGTTACAGTTGATAAAAGCCAAAGACCAATTACTACCACTTCTAGTAATGGATACAGTTGGTTTATATCCTGGTTTACCTGGTTTGTTTGTAGCTGGTGTTTTTAGTGCTGCCCTTAGGTTAGTACGACCATATTTGTTCATTAACTTTCTGGTATAAAAAAGAACTTACATTGACATAATGGACAACATACATATATTTAGTATGCAAGTATTTTTCGATATTAGAAAAGGGGATTTAGTAGAACACAGAGTGTAATTCTTGCCTACTATATACCACTTACCAAGAGTTAACAGTAGTCATATGACAAAATACCAACTGAGCAACAGTCATAATATTTCAAATACATTAATGTAGTGGTGGCATATGCACGTTTTTTATATAACATGTTTCTTATCTACACACATTTCATGTTACAGTAAAAAAACAAGAAAAAGAGGTTTATCTATATAGTAAGTGCAGCTATAAATTTATGTTAATTTTTGTCAACTTAGAGTGAAATTAGCTTCAAGTATAAACAGTTTTATAGAAATTCATGTGATAACAATGGGATTCTTATATTCATATGATACAATGTGTTTTGTATTGTATGGCTCCTATTAATCTTAGTCGCATTAACTTTTACCAGTCAAAATCATCCTTTTTTTGCTTTTACTATACTCTCAACTCTTACTAAATATAAAGTAGTCTAGATGTTACAGCAGTGACTCAGCTTATGAGACATCACTACAAAGAGAAGCAGCTAGAGTGAATGTATAAAGCTGAAATGCAGTGCTGAACACACCGTGTTCCATGTGTCATACAATTCAATAGACATTCTCTCCTACTCCATTTTTTACCACTCAAAAAATAGTCTATTACTGATATATAAAAGATTCTATATTACCAGTATTAATTAGTATAAAATATGTTTATTCTTTATATTATCAAATTTTAAAACAAAATAACATGTACTCAATGATTTCTATGATAATTAGCATGTACTTAACCTTCTATGATAATTGTTGTACAAGCTTTCCTCTAATGTAATAGTCACATTTATTTTCCCTAATTAAGTATGCGAGATATTACAATTTCCTTTCTTTGTAAAACCTTAAACCAGTTGTGTCTGTATAACAAGTTAAAAACATGTACATGAAATACTTTAAATTATTTTGAAAAATAATTATTAACATTATTTTCTAACAAAAAAAATAATTAAACCTCTAACCTAATTAGCTCTGTTCCAATTCAAGACATAACTGCTGCATCCATTACTTTCACTCCAGTGCCATTGTTTATTGTTATCATTGCACAAGCACAAGAATTGGTATTATCACAGATTCTGCTACTGTTCCATTGTGAGTAAACCATCACTTTTCTGACTATGAAAATTTAGTTTTTTAATAAAAGAGGATTGTAAAACTTATACATAATGCTAACAAAACCCAAGAATGGAAAAACATTGTTACAAGTAATTTTTTAATTATTTTAATTTAGAATATGAGGACAGAAAATGGAGTTTACTTTATAGATATAATGTTTATATAAAAAAAAAAAACAGACCTGTATTTTCAGACACAGAAACAAACACAGAGACAGACAGACAGACAAACGTGAACACACACACACATACACAGGACACTTGATGGTTTTGGGTTGATCAATTATAGCCAAAAGTCATTCCATCCTAGGATATAAGAAAGTATCAACAGTCTGAAGATAGTAGAGATGAATCTGCTGAAACAGTGAAGAAACCCCATTGATGAAATACAATTAATCCGATGTTGGATTCAAAACAAAATCACCATATATCAATACACACCATAAAAAAATCCAACAGAGAGCCACTCCAGTAAAAACTTCCTATGGACTTGATATGTCCTGGACTGTCCATCTGTAAACTGATAAGGACAAAAAATTCATATATTTCTTTTAACATAATAAGATATGTTACATGTACTTTTTCACAGTACCACGGATATCTCATCGACTTTATTCAGAGAACTTGAATTTTTAGAGATTGCAATTTTCATTTGTTTTTGTAATAAGAAAAGGAACTTTAGTTCTAATTTGCGAACCCTTACCTTTAACATACACTTGTTTCTTAACTTTGAACGAACAATCTCTTCTATTAAATTCTTGAAAATCTCCATTGACCCTCTCAACTGTATCCTATAAAATACACAAATGATCTTTATCATGTAAAGGCTGTTTCAATTCAGTTAAAGTTTTGGGAAGGAATTCGTATCCATGTAAAGACAGGTTTTTCATGCCGTGCATTGGAGGATCAGATTCTTTAGCCTTACAAATTAACTATTGTATTGATGAGACCAGTGGCATTACTTAAATCTGGAAGAGGCCACTTTGTTGTCAAGAACATCTCATTTTCCTTACTGCCTTAAAGAAATCATGAGAAGTGTTCTTCAAGTTACAAAATCACCTGAATTGTAAACAGCATGCAAAACATATTTTTGATGCGAGATAGAGAAATTTGTGTATTTTTTGTTTGAACATTCAACCAAAAACATACTCTATTGTTTTGATTGGAAACCAATAGCATCCAAATGGTCTGATAAATCATTTTCTCTTTTTTCAATGTGTTCTGTACCAACTGAGACAGTGAATGGCTTAATCAGTGACCTGACCAAATGTCTTCACATCGAGGTGGAGATTGATGCCATATCTTCACTGTTGATGCAATATTGGACAAGAAATGTTCTCACTATTGTTCCCCATAACAAATCATTTTCAAGTTTATGTGAAAACTGTCTATTGTCACTGAATTGTCATGCAGTTTGAGATGAACATTGTCAAGCAGAAACACAATCCCAGACGGCCACATTCCATGACATTTTGTATGAATAATGTGTCTATGTTTCTGTAAGAAACAGCACTTGTTTTTAGCTTAGAAAACTACATATTATCACACTTGGCCACCCTGGACTCTATGCCTATTATCATGGACTTTTTTTTTAAATGTATGATACCTGTAACTAACTTTTCTGTTAGTCATATATTGGTTCCATAAATCTATGAGAATTATTATTGGTTTTTTGAAACACTATAGGTTTTTTTTTTAAACAAAAAGCACAATTTAGCATGAACCTCACAACTGGCAGGATTATTTGTTATTCACACAGTATACATAATTTTTACTTAACACAAGACAATAGTAAAATGAAGCCAAACAATTGATTGCAAATTTCACATTTCACTATGGTGCATACACAACGCTACTCTTCAAGCCTACTATGTGTTATAAAAATTATACCTTTTTTGTGAATGTATTTCTGTCCAATATCCAATATATCTGTCCAATATGTGAATATATCCAACCATTTTGAATATCTTGATAATGTGCCACATGACCTTCACAAAACTGCATAGTCAATCGCAGATCTTTATGCGCATTGTGACGGCAGCGGTATGCGAACATCTGTTCTCCGGTACCAGCGGTGGACACAGCGAGCCAATCCGGCATCAGCATTCGGAGCGAACCAATCAGCGATCCCGGTTAGTGCATAAAACCCGGGCCGGCAGAAAATTTTACGCACTCCATCACCACACCATCAGACGCACCCCGACCTGCCCAGCGCCTGCCGGAGCGCTCAGTTACGCGGCAGCCGCCGCCTCCGATGCATCTTTCCCTCCTTTGGCCTCGTCGCGAAAGCAACCCGCGCCAAAGAAGAAAAAGTCATCGACCACCATCCTCACGCAGCACAAGCCCGCTGCAACTAGGTCAGCATCTGCCCCAGCTCCCAAAGAGCCTCGGCAGCCTACAACTACACCTCGGCCCGATAATGGCATCATGTATCGAGTGCCCCCGCCCACGCCGCAGGCGCCATCGACGGAGGAAGGGTCCTCGGACCCGACCTTTGCCGATCGTTTGCGTGTCTGGGTTGAGACACTCATCCCTCAAATCTTGGCTGCCAAGGACGTCCAGTCTCTGCTAGTCACCATTCTTACCTCACTCATGACTCTCCTGCCTCTCAATGTCTAGGCCTCTTCGGCTGGTGGCATGGAACGCGTGTGGCGTTCCGTCTCGCCGAGCCGAATTGGCTAACTTTGCCACTGAATACGACCTAGATGTCATCCTCCTCTCCGAAACTTTCCTTACCCCTGCTGCTTCCTTTCAGCTTCCGGCGTACACTACATATCGCACGGATAGGCCCCGGCTACAACCCCCCGCTCGTCCCAGCGGGGGTACTGCCATTCTCGTCCACAGGCGCATTGCCCATCGTCTCTTACCCCCTCCAGATACTAGGTATTTGGAGACGACGGCGGTGGCGCTCTGGATCGGGGATCGGGAGGTTCGCCTAATTTCGGCGTACCTCCCTCCCGGGCCCGGGGGGCCTCCGCCGCCTGAGGAGTGGGACGCCCTCCTCGATCACGAACTACCTACTATAGCTGCCGGAGACTTCAACTCCAAGCATCCCTCTTGGAACAGCCGTGTTACGAACCCGCGTGGCCTCTCGCTCTACAGCTACGTTCAGCGTCATCTGCAGGTCTCAGTTATTGGTCCTGACTCACCGACCCACGTGCCCACTAGGGGCCTTCCGGATGTCCTTGACATTGTCATTGTCAAGGACCTGGCCACTCCTATCACTGTAAGTGCTGTATCGGACCTCTCGTCCGACCACGACCCGGTACTTATCACTGTTCGTCCCCTGTTGGACACACCTCTCCAACCCCCCTCTCGTCCACGGAGAGTCAACTGGCGCTCCTATCATGACGAACTCCTACGAACAGTGCCATCTGACCCCCCGGCCCCCATCGCCTCTACGGCAGATGCGGACCGTATGGCCGACTACCTTCAAGAAGTCGTTACGTCCGCTATGGACACACACACCTATCTTGTCCCAGAGACAAATCGCCGGTCTCAACTACCTGAAGAGGTGCTCCTCGCCATCCAAACTCGGCGCCAACTCCGCCGGAGATGGCAACAAACCCAGGATCCTGCTATCAAACGCAGGTTAAACGCTCAATCTGACCTTGTCAAGCAGCTTCTGCTTGATGCCACTGCACATCGTTGGGACTCGTATCTCGAGTCTCTTGAAGTCCGGCCCGAGTCTGTCTGGCAGGCTGCGAGTCGACTTAATGGCGACAAAAGGACCCGCCATCCCCTCAGATCACCGGACGGCATTGTGTACTCCGTGGCCGGCAAAGCTGAAGTCTTTGCCGCAACCATGGAGGAGCAATTCACCGTCCACGGAGGCGTCTGCGACCCCGTCCACTCGGCCGAGGTCGCTGACTTCCTATCTGGATATTTTTCCCGCCCTCCAACTGACATCCCTGACCCGTTCGACCGGGCCGATGTTGTCTCGGCTATTGGTCGACTTCGCCCTAAGAGGGCGCCCGGCGATGATCGTATCGGAGCGGCGGCGCTAAAACACGCTCCCCCTAGCCTCATCAACTTGATCCACGAGCTGTTCAATGGATGTCTCCGGCTTCATTACTTCCCCAGCCTGTGGAAGCGTGCAAAAATCATCATGATCCCCAAGCCTCTCAAGCTGCGTATTGACCCCTCAAACCATCGACCCATCTCGCTGTTGCCAGTCATATCGAAGGTACTCGAGCGCCTCCTGCACGGTCGGTACGCGCCTCTGCTGGATGGTTTCATTCGGCAGGAGCAGTTCGGCTTTCGCAGAGAGCACTCGACGACCCTTCAACTCGTCCGGGTTGTTACCCATTTGACGGACGCCTACAACAAGCATCTGTCCTCCGTCGCTGTATTGCTCGACGTGAGTAAGGCCTTCGATCGAGTCTGGCACGAAGGCCTTCTCTACAAACTGGCCCACTCCCCCCTCCCTGCCTCATTCGTTCATTTTCTCCGGTCGTACTTGTGCGATCGTATCTTTAGGGTATGCGTCGATGGGTCGTACTCATCCGTCCGACCAGTCGCCGCAGGCGTACCTCAAGGATCTGTCCTTGGCCCCGTTCTGTACCTCGTGTACACGAACGACCTGCCTGTTCAGCCTGGAGTCACTCTCTCGCTCTATGCGGATAACGCAATGTACCACGCCAGCTCAGCGAGTCTTGATTTCGCAGCTGGCCTGGTGCAACGTCAGCTCGCCGTACTTCCGGACTGGCTAAGGAAGTGGAGGATGGCGGTCAATGCGGAGAAATCCGAGGCGATCGCCTTTTCTCATAAAATAACTTCCCGCTGCCAGTCCCTCTCCCTTGAAGGGAGCCCAATCGAGTGGAAACGGACTGTAAAGTACTTGGGCGTCACTCTTGACCGACGCCTAAGCTTTGCACCTCATGTCTCTCTGAGTCTCCAGCGCGCCAGAGGCGTCAGAGCCAAACTATTTCCCTTTCTCTCTCATCGGGGTTCAGTGCCTGTGCGCACTAAACTCACCATCTACTTGCTCTTTCTTAGGGCAATCCTGACTTACGCAGCCCCCGCCTTTTGGGTACTACTCAGCCCATCCGTTGTCGCCCGTTTGGAAGCTTTCCAATCCCGAACCCTCCGCTACATCTCCAAATCTCCTTGGTTTGTCAGAAATGATGCCATCAGGCGAGAGTTGAAGGTTCCTTCACTTACCGAATTCGTTCGGTCCCTAGCCCTCAAACTATTCTCCCGAGCCTATGTCTCGACCCATCCCCACATCCGTCGACTAAGCACAGATGTCGGCCCACCACCTAGACGACACAAACGCCCCCAAGCCTTGCTCGACGACCCCCCATAAGCAGTTACAGAACATCTGCCCCATCCCCCCGACCTTGAGTATTTTCACGCTCCTCCTCCTTCCTTCTTTCTCTTGTCCGTGCTGGCGCTCGGTGACAGACTAGAGGGGGGTCTGCGCTCGCCCTAGGTGTGCTTAGTGCCACCTCTGGTGGACGCTGCCTCCTCCTACGCTCTCTCCCGTGCGCCGACATTGCCGCTTGGCAGCCCTCGGAGACTTTTCCTGAGCGGCTAGGGGCGCCCTACCCGTTGTGGGAGGGTAATTCCTGCTTCTCACGCGAAAAGTCTTCGAGGTCTCCCCCATTCTGCCGTCACGGGTCTCTTCGAGGTCCCAGGGTCCAAGAAAAAATCGAACATCCTGTCCCTCCAAAATAAAAGCATGTAGCATGTAGCACTGTAGTAGCGGGGCGTCTTTGCACCCGGTGCATGACTGCAGCATCTGGGACGAGCCCAATGGCTGCCTGTGGATAGACATAGTTCTGGTTCATTCGACAGGTAACCTAGAATAAAATAGGAATGGACAACCGCCAACCAGTTAACTGAGAAGGCGGGGGAGAAAGGTTTTAAATTTTTATTTATTTTAAATATTACAGCAATCAGTGGGCACTGCCGCAAGGACGGGTTCAGGCGACAGATGTCGCGCGTTCCCAGTCCTGCGTGCAGACGCCGTGAGGCGTCGGTCGCTCCCCGCGAGGCAGAGAGCCTCCGTGCCAGTGATAGCGCGTAGCAGCGGCATTCAGCGCGGTCGGCATACTAGGAAGGGAGGAAGGAAACAGCTTTGCAGGTAAATTCTGGGGCATGGGCAGATGGTGAGTATACAAAGTGAGGTTTAAGCAGCTTACTTAAACTTATGGCGGGTCATCGAGAATCGCCCGAGGGCGTTTGACCCGGACAGGGGGAGGTGGTTGCGTGGTGCTGATGGTTCTGAGGTAAGGGAAGGAAGAGGTCTCAGCTGCGGCAAAGAGAGTCGCAGCTAATGACCAGACAAAGGCTGAGAGAGCAGGAACTCGTAGACCTCCTCGAATTACACTGTTTCTAACAAACCAAGGAGATCCCGACAAGGAACGGAGGGTTCTGGATTGGAAACTTTCCAGCCTACGCCTGTTGGTGGCGGAGGCAAGTGACCACCATACAGGTGCCGCATAGGTCAATACAGACCGGAGAAACAACAGATAGAGGGTAACTTTCGTGCGCAGCGCCAGGGGGC
This sequence comes from Magicicada septendecula, assembly GCA_034769895.1. NCBI lineage: Eukaryota > Metazoa > Arthropoda > Insecta > Hemiptera > Cicadidae > Magicicada > Magicicada septendecula. The sequence goes on from CM068367.1 coordinate 380,396,822, forward strand.
TGCGGCACGCGAGGTATGGGTAAAGTTTGGCTCGGACGCCGCGAGCCTTGGCAAGGGTGTCCGTCACGTGGGCGTTGAAGCAAAGGCGACGATCTAGCCGAACGCCTAGATACTTCACCGACTCTTTGTAGGCGATAGGCCTCCCTTCAAGGGAGAGGGGCTGGCATCGGGAGATGGACTTACGAGTGAAACAGATCGCCTCGGATTTCTCCGTGTTGATCGTCACCCGCCATTTCCGTAGCCAGTCCGGAAGCTGGTCCAACTGACGCTGCAACTGTGTACTCGCAAAACGCGGGGACACAGAGCTGTAATGATACATTGCATCGTCAGCGAACAAAGACAACGTGACTCCGGGCAAAACAGGCAGGTCGTTCGTGTACACGAGGTACAGAACGGGGCCGAGGACAGATCCCTGGGGTACGCCAGCGGCGACAGGACGAACTGCAGAGCAGGTTCCGTCGACGCTCACCCTGAAGGTTCGGTCGCTGAGATACGACCGGAGGAAAAACACTATGGACGATGGTAAGGGGGAGTTAGCGAGTTTAAAGAGAAGACCTTCGTGCCAGACTTTGTCGAAGGCCTTGCTCACGTCCAGCAGTGCGGCGGCCGTAGCCGCTCGCCTGTTGGTGGCGTCAGAGAGTTGCGTTACCACGCGGACTAGTTGAAGCGTGGTCGAGTGCTCTCTGCGAAACCCGAACTGTTCGTTGCGGATAAAATTATCCAACAACGGCGAGATGCGGGCCAGCAGGAGCCGCTCGAACACCTTCGAGATAACTGGCAAGAGAGATATTGGCCGATAGCTTTCAGGAAGCATGCGCGGCTTGCGGGGTTTAGGAACCATAACGATGTTGGCATTTTTCCACAGGCGGGGGAAGTACTGTAGCCGGAGACAAGAGTTGAACAGCTCGAGAACGAGGTCAACGCCTGAGGCCGGGAGATATTGTAATGCAGCGGCCCCGATCCGGTCAGGACCGGGGGCGCGACGGCGGTTTAGTCGACAGACAGACGAAACGAGTTCGTCTCTGTCGAACGGGAGGTCTGGGCCATCGGGAGGGCGAGAGAAATAACCAGATAGGAAGTCCCGGACTTCTGCCGAGTGGGCAGGGTCCGAAACGCCTCGATGAACGGTAAATTGCGACTCCATGCAGTCGGCGAAGACCTCAGCCTTGCCTTCTGATGAAGACACAACCCCGTTCGGGGTTTCCAGCGGGTTGCGAGTTCTCTTCTCGCGGGTCAGTCTACTCACCGCTCTCCAGACGGAGGCGTGGTCGACTTCAAGAGACTAAAGGTATGAGTCCCATCGATCAGAGTTTACGTCCCGCAGTAGCTGCTGAACGTAAAGGGACTGTTGTTGAAATCGTCGCTTAACGACTGGGTCTCGCCAAAATAAAATTGATGGAGGTTCCATTCCTTTGAAAGCGCGAGATCGCTAGCCAAGGTAACAGCAAGGCAACATGCAGTCATCGGGTATCACCCGGACACTATCAGCGTCTACCTAGAGCTGTTGCCAGGGTAGGCTGCGTCACTTTGTTCGGCAATTTTGCCAGTGAATTTTTACCGTTGTTTGTAATTCTATCACAGTGATTTCTTCACCATATCTTCTTCTGTGTTCATCAACTACATTGTGCATCATTTTATCAGTGTATTGTGTCGTGCGCGTGTGTTTTTGTGATTCGTGTGCAGTGCGCGTCTGGTGTTCGTGTTCTTTGTCTGTCAGTGTGGTGATTCAGTGCTGGTGAAAGTTACTCTATCCTAGCCCTTTTTGCGTCTTCGACGTTCATTTCGGTTAATCCCGAGATGGCGTCGAACGCAACGCCCGTTCCTTTGCCGGCACCGCTGGTAACCTTAATGGAAACCTGCGGTACTGGTCCTCGTTCTACCCCGTTACCTTCCCATACAGTTAGTGCAAGTGAAAGTGAAAGTGATGATTGTGCGTCGATGTGTAGTGTGGGGACGGGGGAAGGTGAATTTTCGCTTGTGGAGGGCAAGTCTGCCAAACGCAAGCGAAAATTGGTCGCCAGCCCGCCACCGGCCGCTGCTACGCATCGGGTATCTAGTCCCGGTAACAGCGCCAACCATCCGACTCAGTCTCCCTCTCAATCTGTGCCCAAGCCTAAAATTCCTCCGATTGTCATTCCCGACAATCGCAATTATAGGGAAATTCTTCGTTCCCTCCAGAATCTGCTTCCTTCGGCCAAACTCGAGGCCAGGTGCCAAGGCTCCTCGCTTCGAATTGCGGCCACAACAGTCCCGGACTTCCGATCGGTCCAACAGTTTCTTACCGATCGGAAGATCTCCTTCCATACTTTCGCGCTTCCTTCAGAGCGCGAAATTAAAGTTGTTCTTTCTGGACTTCCTTCCTGGACCGCCCCCGATACCATCAGGCAGGAGCTTGTCGCCTTAGGCTATTCGCCGACGGCGGTAAGTGTACTGCATGCTGGCAAGGGGGAAGATCGCCGTCCTGTGAATAGTTTCCTAGTGAAACTACTCAAAGTAGGCCAGTTCGAGGAGGTCTATGGCCTCCAAAACTTCCTGCACCTTCGGGTGCAAGTTCGTACTTTTGACCCGCGGCCAGGCCCCTCGCAGTGTTTTAACTGTCAGAGGTTTGGCCACTCCAGCTTATTCTGTAATCACCCTCCGCGTTGCGTGCGATGTACTGAGCCTCATCGTGGGTGTGATAAGCCCAAGACGGGGTTCACGGCCATTTGCTGCAACTGCGGCGGGGACCATCCGGCTAGTTATAGAGGATGTAGGGACTTTATATCAGCCATGAAGCTGCAGCGGACTCCTGCTCGCCCTGGCGCGCAGGCAGGCCGTGTTGCAGGTCCCCTCCCTAACCGCAGAGAGGCCTTCCCACCTCTCTCCGGAGCATCATCTCAGGCCCCGGCAGCAGTTCCGGCTGCTCCCAGGGCCCCAGTTCCGACTGCAGTCGACGTTTCGGCGCCGCCTGCAGTCCCTTCTGTCCCGGCGCCTGCCGGAGCGCCCGGTCCTTCATACGCGGCTGTGGCCGCTACATCAGTCCCGCCTTCTGCTCCTCGGAGCCACAAACCAAAGCGCACTCGTCGCCGTCAGCGACAAGTTCCACAGGCCTTGCCTGTAAAACCTCAGCGGGCCCCGCCCGCCCCCAGCCATCAACCTAAGCTCCCAATTGAGCAGACCCCACGTCCGTCCCCGAGCCCTGCGCCATCTGTAACACCGGCCGAGGCCAGCCAGGTCCGTCTTCCGGAATCTCGGGAATCTTCCCGGGCCCCGGTGGACCCCCTGACTGCCTGGGCTGAAACTTTGGTAAACAACATCAGGTCTGCTCCAGATACAACCACGGTTCTCGCCCTGGTGTTTCAATCCCTGTCTACCCTCTTTCCTCTTCTTCCTTTGAATGGCTAGGAGTCTTAGGATCGTTGCGTGGAATGCCCATGGGGTAGTCCCTCGACGATCTGAACTGATGACTTTCGTAACGGAGTACGACGCTGATGTCGTCCTCCTTTGCGAGACTCATCTGGCTCGCTACCATACCTTCAACCTGCCATCTTACATCTGTTTTCGTCAGGATCGTCCCCAACGGCCTGGCTGTCGCCCCTCGGGGGGGACAGCCGTCTTAGTCCACAGGCGGATATCCCACAGGCCACTACCCCCTTTAGATACATCTCTTGTTGAAGGTTGTGCGGTGGCGATAGACGCTGGCGGATCGGAGTTGCGCGTTGTTGCGGCGTATCTCCGGCCCGGCCTGCGGCTACCTCCACCGCCCGAGGAGTGGGACGCTCTCCTCGATCATCCCCTACCAACCATCGTAGCCGGCGACTTAAATGCCAAGCATCCCTCCTGGAACAGCAGAGTAGCCAACGCCTACGGAAAATCTCTGTATCGGTTCGTCTCCGACGACCCGGTACTTCAAGTTATCGGCCCAGAAGACCCTACTCACTTCCCCTTTTCCGGTCATCGACCGGACGTCCTTGACATTGTCATAGCCAAGGACGTGACCCATCACATCCAGGTCTCGTCAGTGTCGGATCTCTCATCCGATCACAATCCCCTTTTTATAACTGCCCGTGAGCTGTCGGCCTCACCCCGACCTCCCGCTCAGACTGTTAGGAGAGTCAACTGGCGCTCCTACCATGATGAGCTCTCACGGCGGTTACCATCACTCCCCGCGGACCCGGTCGTCACTTGTGACGATTTGGATCTCCGAGCCACTCATCTTCAGGAGTTGGTCCAAGGTGTCATGGATCGACACACATATACTCTCGAGGTGAATCATCGTAAATCGGCCTTACCTGCGGAAGTACTCCACGCCATCTGGCTACGGCGCAATCTCCGCCGCAGATGGCAAAGAACCCGTGATCCCGGCGTCAAAAGGCGCTTTCAGGCCCAGTCTCTTTACGTCCAGCAGCTACTGCGGGACGTAAACTCTGATCGATGGGACTCATACCTTGAGTCTCTTGAAGTCGACCACGCCTCCGTCTGGAGAGCGGCGAGTAGACTGACCCGCGAGAAGAGAACTCGCAACCCACTTGAAACTCCGAACGGGGTTGTATCTTCATCAGAAGGCAAGGCAGAGGTCTTCGCCGACTGCATGGAGGTGCAATTTACTGTTCACCAAGGCGTCTCGGACCCTGCCCACTCGGCAGAAGTCCGTGACTTCCTATCTGGACATTTTTCCCGCCCTCCCGAAATCCCAGCCCTCCCGTTCGACAGGGATGAACTAGTTTCATCTATCTGCCGACTAAATCGCCGTCGCGCCCCCGGTCCTGACCGGATCGGGGCCGCTGCTCTACAAAATCTCCCGGCCTCAGGCGTTGACCTCGTTCTTGAGCTGTTTAACTCCTGTCTCCGGCTACAGTACTTTCCCCGCCTGTGGAAATCTGCCAACATCGTAATGATTCCGAAGCCTCGCAAGCCGCGCATGCTTCCTGAAAGCTATCGTCCAATCTCTCTCTTGCCAGTCATCTCGAAGGTGTTCGAGCGTCTCCTGCTGGCTCGCATCTCGCCGCTGCTAGATGGTTTCATCCGCAGCGAACAGTTCGGGTTTCGCAGAGAGCACTCGACCACGCTTCAATTGGTCCGCGTTGTTACGCACTTGTCAGACGCCACCAACAGGCGAGCGGCTACGGCCGCCGTACTGTTGGACGTGAGCAAGGCCTTCGATAAAGTCTGGCACGAAGGTCTTCTCTTCAAACTTGCCAATTCCCCTCTACCATCGACCATAGTGTTTTTCCTCCGGTCGTATCTCAGCGACCGAACCTTCAGGGTGAGCGTCGACGGGTCCTGTTCTACAGTTCGACCCGTCGCCGCCGGCGTACCACAGGGATCTGTCCTCGGCCCCGTTCTGTACCTTGTGTACACGAACGACCTGCCTGTCTTGCCCGGAGTCACGTTGTCTTTGTTCGCTGACGATGCTATGTATCACTGCAGCTCCCTGTCCCCGCGATTTGCGAGTACAAAGCTGCAGCGTCAGTTGAACCAGCTTCCGGACTGGCTACGGAAATGGCGGGTGACGATCAACACGGAGAAATCCGAGGCGATCTGTTTCACCCGTAAGTCCATCTCCCGATGCCAGCCCCTCTCCCTAGCAGGGAGACCCATCGCCTACAAAGAATCGGTGAAGTATTTAGGCGTTCGACTAGATCGTCGCCTTTGCTTCAACGCCCACGTGACGGAAACCCTTGCCAAGGCTCGCGGCGTCCGAGCCAAATTATCTCCTTTCCTCTCGTGTCGCAGCCGCCTGGCCATGCGCACGAAACTTACCATCTATCTACTATTTCTCAGGTCTGTATTGACCTATGCGGCACCCGCCTGGTGGTCTCTTTTATCCACCACCAACAGATGTAGGCTGGAAGCTTTCCAGTCCCGAACACTCCGATCCTTGACGGGGTCCCCTTGGTTTGTAAGGAACGACGTGATTCGAAGGGGTCTCCGTGTTCCTACCTTGACTTCCTTTGTCCGGTCGCTGGCTCTAACTCTCTTTGCTAAAGCCTCGACCTCCACCTTCCCGTACCTACGAACCATCAGTGCATCAGAACCACCACCGCCCATTCGGGTCAAGCGCCCTCGGGCGCTTCTTGATGACCCGCCATAACGCCATCCTCTTTAAATTAAATACAAACAAGTAATCATCAGTCCTAGACCAGAGTATTTCACCAAACTGTCCTTCTCTCCTTCCTGTCCACCTCCTAGCACGCTGAGCCGGCTGCTTGTCGCTGTCATCATTCACTGGCACGGAGGCTCTCCGCCTCGCGGGGAGCGACCGACGCCCTCAGGGCGTCTGCTGACTGGACTTGAAACGGGCAACATCTGTTGCTCGAATCGGTACCAGCGGCAGTGCATTAAACACATAACAGTTATACTCCCCCGCCTTCTCAGTTAACTGGTTGGCGGTTTCCTTTTCCAGTCTTAGGTAACCAGTCGACATGTACCAGCACTATGTTTACTTCTGGCAGCCATTGGACACGATCCAGATGCTGCAATCAAGCCACGGGTGCAAAGACACCCCGCATCCATAATGCAATGCAAACCCGGACACTGCGACCACCGGAGCACGACTAGCTGCTGCTCCGTACACCACTGGACCACTGGACCATCAGACGCACTTCATCTCCTCTCCTCTTTCGGACGACATCGAGGCGGAGTTAGCCGGAAGGAACAGCCGAAGAATAGAACCGCTGCCGTTCTTGCTCTTCGCACTCCCGTTCCGCGCCAGCGATGGATTTCGCTGGGCCGGCAGCCGACTCTACAACTGGTGCCGGAAGAAGAGGAGGACTGCAGAACGCCACGAACAGCGGGCGCAGCGCGGCACTACCAACATCACCGTTCTCGCCACTCGGTCCTTTTTAGGGCCACCAAAATAACTAGAGTGTACGATTGGCGCCATTTGTCATGCGGCAAGCCTTTTGTCCGGTGAAAAGTGGCGCCCAACGTGGGGCGACGATCATCTTGCGGATGCAAGATCCAGCCACGCCAGCGAGCTACCATCCAGCACACCAATCAACATAGCGCCCAACAGACACCTCCACAACATCTGGAGAAGAGCAGTAGGGTGGCTACCGGAGAGCATTCAAGACCCGGTGGAGTTGTGACAGCAGCGGTATGCGAACATCTGCTCTCCGATACCAGCGGTGAACACAGCGAGCCAATCCGGCATCAGCATTCGGAGAGAACCAATCAGCGATCCCGGTTAGTGCATAAAACCCGGGCCGGCAGAAAATTTTACGCACTCTAAATCGCCACACCATCGGACGCACTTCATCACCTCTCCTCTCTTGGATGACATCGAGGTGGAGTCAGCCGGAAGGAACAGCCGAAGAATAGAACCGCCGCCGTTCTTGCGTCTTCGCACTCCCGTTCCGTGCCAGTAATGGATTTCGCTGGGCCGGCATCAACTCTACAACCGGTGCCGAAAGAAGAGGAGGACTGCAGTACGCTACGAACAGCGGGCGCAGCCGCCGAACATCTCAGCGCGGCACTACCAACATCACCGTTCTCACCACTCGGTCCTTTTTAGGGCCACCAAAATAACTAAAGTGTATGATTGGCGCCATTTGTCATGCGGCAAGCCTTTTGTCCGGTGACAGCATGTACAAGCAGTCATATTTCTGTCGGACCCCTCAGTCAGCAGTGAGACACCATTAACAAAAGCTTATTAAGACACATATTTATTTAAAGCTTGTGTTTTGTGTGATCGTCACAATGTCTGAGTGAGTAGATGTATACCTCTGCATCAAGTTTTGTTTCTAATTTGGACATTCATTTAAATCATTTTGGACATGAACATGCTGCAGAATCCATTTGAATGATTAACAGGGTTTTTGTGGAGGATTCCACTCAGTGTTCAAATTGAAGCATAGTACTGGCACTTTCAAGATGGATGAGAATCCGTAGAAAGTGACCCACTGCAACATGGCCATATTGAGTGTTTCATTTTTTTTTGATAATGAAGGTTTAGTCCATCATAAATATGCTTCTCCAAGTCATATAATAAGTAAGGAGTACTACAGAGAAATTCTACACAGCTGAAGGATACTATGAGTAGAAAATAGAAGCAACTGTGGGCAAATGGAAACTGGCACCTTCACCATGACAATGTATTTGCACATTCTTTATACCTGGTACACAATTCCTTGGTGAAACATCACATCATACAGGTTGGTTAGCCACTATACAGATCTGATTTAGCTCGCTCTACCTTCTGACTCTTTCTAATGATAAAACCCCTTGAAAGGGAGGAGGTTTCAGACAATGAATGAGACTCAGGAGAAAGCGACAGATAGCTACATAATTGTTGTGGTCTCCAAGTTACCTATATAATTAAGTATTGGAATTACCTTGGTTTCCTTCTTTGCAACTTCTTTGTGTTCTCAATATACACTACGCGTTTTATGTTTTTATAAATACTATTTTGCCCAGTACTATTTATAATGTTTTTAGAAAGTATGACTATACAGTATCTTTCAAGACAAATAACAGCATTTTAAAAACTTAAAGCCAAAATCCAATAAACCAGTAGAAAGCTGTTCAGGGGTGTATAAAATAGAATGTGAAGTATGTAATAGTTTTTACATTGGACAAACAGGCAGAAAATTTTTAGATAGATATAAAGAGCACCTGCCTAGGGGCAACATCAGGAACGTCAAATCAAACTTTGCCATGCATATCATCGATCACAACCATACCTATTCCAGTTTTAGAAATAATTTCAAACCATTACATTTCTGCAAAAAGGGTAAACTCATGGACACACTGGAGGAGTTCGAAATTTACAGAGCCTCTACAACACACAATGATCAGCTTCTGAATGAGAAACTGTCGTTCAAATCAAACGAACTGTATGATACTGCTATACACATGCTGAAACAACACGACAATTAGGTACAGGCCGAATAGATTTGTCGTCGCTCGTGGGGTCGGTAATGATGCGCATCGTGAGATAACACGAGTGGGGAAATCGACTGAGTAGCGAGATGTGCGTGACTTTATATATTTTTTATCTAGTGATGTACTCTACATGAGTGAAAAGTTTATCCACCTGATGATGGGACTTTAAGTCCCGAAATGCGTAGTGTATATTGAGAACACAAAGAAGTTGCAAAGAAGGAAACCAAGGTAATTCTAATATTTAATGACAGATAGCTGTTGGCACTTTCGAAAGAGGAATTTGCATTCAGAGAAGTGAAAGAGACACTGGGATAAATACATCAAGTTCCAAATGGAGTACTTCAAAAGGGACTGAAGCCACATTCTGCTATTTAAGATATTTTTCTTAAAATATTATGTGGTGATACTTTCTTGTCAGACCCCATACATTGTAGTAACAGTTTCTTGTGTTACCTTAAAATGGATAATTTTATTGAAAGCCAGAATTTTAGTTTTGTCATGTTCACTATAATTTTCACATTTATCCATAAACGTAGCCTACTATAATTGAGGAGTGTAAATGGAAAATGGTGTATGTGCCAAAATGTAAATTTTTCAGTAATCGATGAAATGTGTATAGTAGTCTCAATAATGGTTATACGATAGTTCAAAAATAACACTAAATTTAGTTTTGAACCTAATAGATAATATTTTTTTTAATTTTATTTTTTATCAATAATCTAAATGACTTACCTGGGTAAAGGTGGAAGTACGGCCCTTGATAAACTGAAGAATGGTGAATGTGCCATCTAGTTTTGAAGAGATGAAAGTCCAAGGTGTTAAAGTAATAAACGCTGTAACTTATGCTTCTTTCACTTTATTTATTTAAAAACACCAAAAATAAACAATCTAAATTGAAACCATCCAAGAAAAAGTTCAAAACGTTGTAACTTTAGTCCTTTCATTGCCCAATATTTTGTTCAAATACACAGAAAATATTTTAACATTTACAAATTAATTGAAACCATAAAAAAAATAAAAAAAATCTTATCTTTTATTCTTGATCAGACTCGCAACCTTCACTTGATTCCAGCAAAAGGTCTTCATAGCATTGCTTGTGAACTGGATTCTCATGGTAGTCAATCATGGAAAGTAGGTCCTTTTTCTTCTCCTTGCTAATTTTCATGGTAAAATTAATTTTTGGCAGGTCTTCTACTGCAGGAAGTGAGCCCATGTCCTTCTGTTTCTTCAAAACATTAGTTTTCGTCCAGAATGGAAACTCTCCAGGGATACCAAATGATGTTGCTGTTTTTACAATGTAAGGCTTCTTGTGTGATACCCGAATATGAGAAGCCTTGCTTATTTGAAGATTCTGCGTATTAATGAACTGTGCTGCAAGCTTGGCGAAGTCGATGAAGTAATCTGTATTCATTGGAACAACCTGAAATGGGTTGTTTACCCTGGCAGAACTAACAACTTCCATCAGGTCTTGAGGAACAATAGCCTTACACTTTCTCCGATGCTTTTCGATAACACCGAAATCACGATCACAGTCCATGAAACTGTGGCCACTTACAAGAAACTTAATATCAATTGATTTAAAGTATCCTTTATACACCAAATAAATGATAGCCATGAGGAGAATTTTATTTTTGTTTTGTGAAGCACAATTATCACACCAAATGACGAGCCTGTCTTTAGTTATGCGGCCTGATGTTACAACTCTGAAGAAACAAGATGCGATCTCGTTTCCACCTCGGCCCCCTATCCCCTCATGCCACATACACATAAAACTTGACCCAGTGTCACCAATATGAACTCCCAGATTGTATGTTGACAGTTGACGCGAGTAGAACATTGTACTATGTGTTAACATAGGCACGAACATTACTTGTTGGAGATCCATACAAAATGAAGTAAAAGAGCTTGTAGGGAGCTGTGAGGATTTTTAAGATCCTCAGTCATACATTTTTGAGCTTTCTCTGACTTCCTGTGGTGATGTTCCATGTCCCAGGTAGCGATAGACTTCTCTTGTTCAGTTGTAGCAGAGGAAATTTTTGCTTTAAAAAGATCACACTTTTTGCAAGAGTCAACTGTAGGTCGTTGAAATTTTAGCTTAGGGAAGTCTTCATCGAATACTCTACTGTAGTATCGATAAGTGATAGCAGAATCAGGATATTTTTCTTTAAATGTTTGAAATAGATGGTGCTTGTTTAAATCTGGAGTCAAATACTCCCTGGAGCTACGATGACGTCCATAGTGACTTTCGTGTCGGGAAAATGAGTTGACATGAGCCCTCACTAAGTTCCGATCATTGTCTGTAAACTTGCGTTTATGCTCATTGGAGTTTGGGTTTAAGCCCCGCATATCTTCATATACAAAGCATCCTTCTTTTTTCTTTGATTGCAAAACTTGTAGTTTCTTTGGTGTGAGTCCAAAAATATTTTTAAATGTTTGAGCACAGACATGGACATTTTTTCCGCTTCCATCTGGAACTACATAAGAAAACGTACACTGGCATCGGCTTTCACTGGGTTCATTATAATGACCATGTCGATGCCGGGAAATATTTTGCATGTGTATTCTATTCAATAAGTAAGTCCCTTGCTGTTTTTCATCAAGTTTGTGCAGATCAAGAAATAACATTTCCTTATGTTCGGCGCTTAAATCCTTGCATTTGTAGGTACACTTACAGACGGCGTTTTTCGATGGCAGTTTCTTTCCAGGAACATTCTTGCCTGAAACAGTTTGATAGGGTTTACCTTGCTGCCGAGCTGAACGATGATCTTTAGTAAGACGAGATTTACTAGTATGGTTGTCCATAGTTTATAAATATATAACTGTATTAAATAGTTAAAATAATACGCAGAAACTAAATAACTAACAATTGAAAATAAATAACAGTAAAAATACTGCGCATTTAACACACGTGATGTAAAAAAAAACACTGACGCGACGAGAAACAGACGCTAACTGGCACATTCATCATGGCGTTGGCACTTCCATCCTTTCCTACTTCCATTTACAGGCACATACAACACTGCGCTATCTTCCAGTCATCATACGAACTAAAAGCGGCTGCTTCTGGCACTTTCAACCTTTCTTATATTATTGGCGCTGGCGTTTATAGCCTTTTCCATTAAAAATCTCGTTTTTTGATTTTATGGCACTTTCACCCTTTTTCATTTACACTCCTCAATTTCATAATTTCCATAATTTAAAAAGTTTTAAAAATACTAAAATTAGAAACTGAAATAGCTTAACTATAGAATGTTACATGAAGGTTGTTGACACTTCTGATTTCTATCATGACATTTTCTTATTTCATTTGCAATAATTCCTTACTTTTACTCAAAAACACATAACTTCTACATCAGACTAAATTGTGCGCATATGAATTCCTCAATAATTTTAACATTGTTTACAAAAATGTCATCATCAGCCATGGCTCTACAACCCTTGGTGGGTTTTGGCCTGCTCCAAGAGTCGATTCCATTCCTCCCTATTGCATGCTCTGGCTTTCCAGTTTCTTATGTTCAGCTTTCCGAGGGTCCTCCTCTATCTGGTCTTTGAATCTACTTCGGGGTCTTCCCCTTTTCTATTACCTATTGGTTTCTGGTAGAAAATATGTTTCATAGTTTGTCCTTCCTCCATTCTCTCTGTGTCCAACCCACCTTAACCTGTATATTTTGATTATTCTGACTATGTCCAGCCCTTTGTAAAGATGGTATAGTTCATAATTATAGTGCCTGAACCACATTCCATTTTCTTGCACTCCTCTAAATATTGTTCTTAGAATCTGTCTTTCACAGTAACCTAGAAGTCTCTCGCTATTTTTTGTCATTGTCCAGGTTTCTGAAGCATACGTCAGCACTGGCCTGATAAATGTATTGTAGATTTTGTAATTCGTGCTTCTTGAGATGAAGCTAGATGTCAGGTGCTTTTTTAATCCATAACATGCTGTATTTGTGAGATATATTTTTCTTCTTCTTTCATTGTTGATGTCATTAGTGCTGTTTATCTGGGAGCCAAGATATACGAACTCTTTTACTGCCTCTATATTTTTTGTGCTGTTTTCAAGGTTTTGAAGGGTTGGGTTTAATGGTGATTTGTTGGCAGCATACATATATTTTGTTTTCTCCAAGTTTATCTGCAGTCCCATTTTACTTGAGGCTTCCTCTAATGCTGTAAAGGCACTAATGAGATCTTGTTTTGTCCTGGAAATTAGATCAATATCATCTGCGTTTACAAAAATGTAAAAATAATATATTTCATAATTTACAAAACTGACAATTGAAGAAAAATGTTAAAAATTAAAAGGTAGGCCTATTTGAATTCCAGAGAAAGTGCAAACAAAAATAGATTTCTATATTAAAACGAAAATAACAAAATAGTGGTATTACAACATGGTGTATGTGTAGATGTGTGTTTATATACACAGATACATGATACACTTTGTCAGTAATTTAAAATACCCAATGTCAGGAATAAATGACGGGGTTCAAAGTGAAAGCCCTAATTAAAATATTCAAAAGAAAAAAGTAACCATTAAGTCATCTGATACATGGTTGATAGAGCAGACAATATTGTCAGTCTCAGGTGAGTGGCAGTTCTTTTAAAATATTTATTTATTTTTAAGTAAAATAAATATTAGCTTCTGTCTATTGGGAATCTTAAGAAAAAAAATGGAACTCTTTAAACTAAACCTTTTGTTTCAGTTCATTATCTACAGGTTTGAACTCAATGGCAGCTGTAGCTTTAGAGGATTTCTATAAACTGTTTATTAATGACAAACCAAGTAATAGAGAAAGCAGTATTCTACTGAAGAGTGTTGTTGTTGTGACAGGCATACTATGTGTGTGCCTTGTACATATTGTTGAAAAACTTGGCTCCGTCCTTCAGGTTTGTGTTTGAATAACTGAACTAAATAATACATATATAAATTAATTTTGAAAGTCTTAAACTATTTAAGATTTTTTCAGTATAAAATACTGGTTCATTAAATTAATATCTATGTTACCAGTACTGAAGATAAATTTATTTCAGGAGTAGTCATTTTTATTAATATTTTAAGTTTTCACACGCAGTTACTAAAGTTTTATAATAAGTATTTGTACTAATCTGTTTTTTGTATTCAGTAACTTATTTCTTAGTTAAACGTACTTGTTACAGTTAATTTACAGTCTTGAAGCGATTACCAGTGGTGCTTGTCTTGGTATATTTACAATGGGATTATTTCTGCCTTGGATTAATGCTACAGTAAGAATTTTTTATTTCATTAGACAGAAGTAAAAATAATATCTGTAGGTGTTATTTACTTGTGTAAATTAGTAAATTTTATGAAGGGTCCTTAAATATGAACTAAATTTTTATATTTTGCTTCAAGCTCATGTTAAAGTTAGTATTATTATCTTTGTTAATCAGATAATTTTAAAATGTTAGTGCAGTGCTCACTATTTAATTTATTGTTGAATAACAAGGAATAATCAATGTACAGTATTATATAAATACTAAAATATAGTGTAGTATACAGTACCAGTAAATAGTTTGAAATATATCTGTGTGTGTGTGTGTGTGTGTGTGCATGCACATTTTAGTGTGTGTGTCTGTGTACGTATGTATAACATAATAATCAATAACAGCACAGCAGTAATTTAACTGTAGCATCAAATTACAATTTCCAATTACAATAGTATTATACAAAAAATCAACAAAAATTGTTACTATAAAATATAAGAATAAGAATAATACACAAGAATATAAGACACAAGAATGTGAACAATGAAGGCAGTTTAATTTGACTGTTACTTTAGTATTTCACACTTTAACTACTGATAAACAATGTTAGCTGGAGTCTAGCAGCAAACCAGATAGTGAAAACCAATTGACATATAAACAGCTAATATCACATGTTATGGCTTCAGTGCCCAAAATTTCACCATCACTACTAAACTGGTTGAACTGTATTTAAGGAAAGGGAAATAATGAATTCATAATATGGTCCATGCACCAGAGATTTAAAAAAACATTTGCATTTTTTAAAGACATTTTTAGTACAATGAGAAACAAATATGATATAATAAATTGATTTACCTCCGTCTTGTGGCTGCCTGATAATTCTACTCAACACTTACACATTTCGGAACCTAAGATTCCATCATCAGAGTGTAAAAGTTTTAAAAAATTGGTCTAAAAGATGTCGTTATATGTTTATTGAATAACGACGTCTTTTAGACCGATCTTTTAAAACTTTTACACTCTGATGATGGAATCTTAGGTTCCGAAACGCGTAAGTGTTGAGAAGAATTATCAGGCAGCCACAAGACGGAGGTAAATCAATTTATTATATTATATAGTGGCTTGGATACCGTGAACATAGTTAAAAAAAAGAGTGTGAAATAGATGCTGGGAAAGTGTTTATCTAATCTTTTGAATACACTATTCTTATGAATCTTTGAACAATGGCTAAATATGAAAAAAGATCAGTGTTTTATTTTATGAGATCAGTATGTGAAGTCATTAGAATATGACAAACATCTACCATATTCATCCGACCACATAGTTAGTCCAAATAAAGTGCATTTATCTTTCAGAATAATAATAAAGTGAATCTACTATTTTAACTATCAAATAATAATTATGAAAACAAAGGAAATAATCATAGCTTTGATAATGAAAGTAAGAAATAAAAAAAAGTATTACAAATTAATGCTTAAGGAGATGATAGGAATTTTGTTATACACCTCTTAATGAAAATGTTCATTTTCTAAAATAAAATACCACTAATACGATTTTATATGGCATATTAACAATGACAGTGCATATATTCAAATTTCATAAAAATATTACTACTCCAACTCAACTAGAATAAATGTCACTGTCTACTATCAGATAACTTGAAACTCTTGTATGCAAACCTTATGGCAATGACCTTTCTATTAGAGATTTAATAACCACAGATATAACAATCCTGGTTTAATACAGTGAACAAACCACTTTTACAAGTATAGAAAATTTAATTTGTTCCAGTTTTGCTAAATTGATTGCTAAATGCTAAATTGATGCCACTAGACATTCAAATGTCTACTAGAAGAAAGAATATATGAACTCACAGGCTATGTAAGCACATTTCACCATGTTTGCAGTTGTACATATCGTATATACAAATATTTAAATAGTATGTGATTAAAAATTAAAACATTACTGGCTAACGAGATATGACTAGTAAGTACTAGTTTCTTGTCAAATATATTGGAGTAGTCTACTAATTAGTCTTTGCCACTTGGATTACAACAGTTTTGTATAAGCATTGTCACTCATTTTGGTTAAAACCAGTATCTACACATGCAAGCCCAAATTGTACACAGTTTGTTACATAGATTAATCAAGCTGAAGAAGAAGAATGAAATCATCAAGTCTTTTGTATTAAACAACTGAAGTCTCAATCATTCCAATATGGCTATTACTGTGTTGATACTGTTCTTCTACACCAATGTAATGTGGCATTATATGTGTTGTCAGTTGCATCTAATGTGATGGTTAACAACTGCATCCTGGCTATTCAAAATTCTTTTCACCATGTTGTTCTTTTCGATTGGTAGTAAATTGAGTAACAAGTTAAGGTAAACAAATTGTCAAGCTGTTGGGAATTGTCAATTTTAGTAGGGAAATCAACGGATTCTTTGGTACATCAGTATATTGGTTTTGCAGATATGTATTGTACTATTTGAGTTCACCAGGTCATGTTCAGAGCTTTCCACAAAGACGGAAAATGTTTGGTGGAAGTATAGTGTCAGTTTGTAGTAATATATGCTCATTATTAAATTTTCCTTTTGGTATGTACGATTTGATTACTCTTATTCAAATTTGCTGTTTTTAAATGAATTAAACAGGTTTTTTAAATTAAATGTTACATAAATATAATTATTTCACTACGTACGACTCAGAACACACAACTTTTTATGGGTAAAAAGTTTTGTGTTCTGAGTCGTAGTGAAATAATTATATTTAGTTAAGAAACGGACACGTCATGGACAACGAAATCAAAGAATAAATGTTACAGTTAAAATTCTTTCTCTTGTCTTTTATCTCAAAACACCTTCTTTGGGGACTCACTTTATTAACAAAAAGCTTACTAACACTCTTAAAAGTCCCTTTTCTACTTCCTTTAATTAGGCAAAGATTAATTTGAATATTTGATAAGTTTACTAGGGTATGAAATCATTGATCATTGAAACACAATGAAACTGTCTAATTTCTTGGATTTCGTTGTCCATGACGTGTCCGTTACTTAACTAAATATAATTAACTCACTACCGACTCGGAACACAAAGTTTTTTATAGATAAAAACGTAAAAGTTTTACCTATACAAAACTTTGTGTTCCAAGTTGGTATTAAAAGCGAAAACCGGTTCAGGCTATAAAGTAAAACTTTTACGTTTTTACCTATAAAAAACTTTGTGTTCAGAGTCAGTAGTGAGTTAATTATATTTAGTTGTCTAATTTCCTTTGACTTCAACTACATTTTGGCAAACCTTAAATAAAAAAATAATTGTGAATAGAAAATTTTTTGTGATTGGAAAACTGAGTGTTAAACTCTATATGTATGGGTCCCATAAAATGGTGCTACTTTGCACCACTTTCAGGAGTTTTCTTAAAAATAATCATGTAGAAAACAGGGATTTGTAAATTGACTTTTAAAAATGGTTTGGATGTATTCATATTTGTTCAGGAAACAGTTATATGCAAATAAAACACTCTAATTTACTATATTTAATTTTTTACTAATTTTTAAAAAGTGGTGCAAAGTATACTATAGAGGCGGGTTACTTTGCACCACCTTAAACATTAATTTGTTTTGCATGAGAAAATAGTTTGGTGCAAAGTAATCCTCATTCAAAATCACTGTGGCATCTTTCAGGACCATGGGAAACTGACAGGATTTGGATTTTTTTTTACTTGAACAAGGGAAAATAATTTTAACACCAATAAGGACAAGAAGTTGTATTTTACATGTAAAAATAGAAAATAACAGATGACGAAAAATCACTTATATTAAATAAAAAACAAAGAAAAAGTTACAGTGTCTGTATCACAAACAGTATATTTATACTAGCTGAAGTACCCGTTCTACGCCCGGGTGGCGAGCATTTTTATTAGCACATATTTAATTATTTATTGGCATATATTAAATACATTTAATTACATATACATTTAATTACATATTGGCTATGAAATTTAATTATTGGGCGAAAACTTCTTTGTAGACCACATTTTTGGTATAAACTCCGTGGTCTTTCTTTAAGTTGCCTTGTTGATCAGTTCCTAAGACTTTTACTTTGACTTGCTGAAAGGACTTTGTTCTTGAAAATGCAACATAAAGTTGTCCATGATTGAATACTGGAGATGGCAAATAAATACCAACTGAATCCAGTGTTTGCCCTTGGCTTTTGTTGATGGTCATAGCAAAAGCAAGTCTAAATGGAAACTGTTTTCGTCTTAATGTAAAGGGAAGGTCAGGGTCACTGGGTGCAAGAATAACTCTTGGGATAAATACCCTGGTACCTTTAAAAGATCCGGTCAGGATTTCACAGTCAATGACTTTTGACGTCATTTGCTTGATGACCATTCTGGTGCCATTGCAAAGACCTCTTGTTGAGTCAAGGTTTCGTAGCAACATTACTACTGCACCAACTTTCAAGTTAAGTCTATGAGGAGGCATACCTCCAGGTGTTAAGCTGTTCAAAAACTCCATTGGATAGTTTGCTGCCTCCTCGGCATTTGCACTGTGTTGCTGAATAGAATCTATGCTGGTATAGCATTTCAATTCAGATTGAATTCGTCTAAGGACATTTTCATTAAGTTCAAGTGACTCGTGGTTTTTTGGAGTCAGGATTGCACGGTTAGCAATGCTGTCATCTCCTGATTGGATGACCTCAGGAAAGACAGCAGCAACAATACATCCATTTTCAATGCAGACTGGACGAATTTCGAAGATGCCTTCCTCTAATCCAGGCTCTTGGAGTTTTATTTATATATATGCAGGCTCGTCATTATGTTTTCCATTTCCTTTTTTCTGTATGTCTCCCAATCATTATCATCATCTGAAATATCTTGCAGAACAGGTTCAGGGCCATCTTCTGACTCCTCATCCTCAGAATCATGATGAGATTTCGGTTTTTTTATTTTCTTAGAGGATTTAACTTTTGTTGTTGTCGTACCACTGGAACCAGGCTTTGGGTTATCCTTGACAGGTTGCTGTTGCTGTTCAGTAGGTTGTGGTTGATTTTCGTCCCCAGTTGACCCGTTTAACAGCATTTCATCATGGGACAGACTTTTTCCTGCTGGCAAAGAAATTTTCTTCTTTCTTGTAAGTTTCAGCTTTACACTACATGCATCTCGGGTAGACTGTAAGACATACAAGAAAGCGGAACAAATAGCTGAAGGCTCCACCTGTTTATGTGCTATTCTATCAAGTAAATGTTGTTCATTACATGGATAAATGCCACATTTTTTAAAGCCACTTTCCAGATTTTTTTTGAAGTTTGGTTCTAGGTTCTCAAGGACACGTTTCAATAGAGATGTAAAGTACTGTTTTGGTAGAACAGTACAACTCATGCCCTCAGGAGCTGCTTTCAATAAATTAAGACTTTTCTCCACGCCACTTTCATCGGGCGAAAAATGCGATGTCCAAGGGTTGTGTGCGGTGAGTACTGTTAGGCGGCAAGCAGATAAAATGAATGTCCTCATCCTTGCACTTCTTAAAAATGGCCACATTGAGGTGTGTTGATAGATTATCAGCGATGAGAACTTTTTTTCCTGTCAATTTCTTCAGTCTAGGCAACATAAGACTTTCAAACCACTCGTTGAATGCGACTCCATCAAACCAACCAGATTTGGTGCTTTGGTAGCGACAATGTTTTGGACCTCCCTCCATCCAAGTATTCCACAGTTGAGTGGCTTTGTAAACAACAAACGGTGGCAGTAGTTCTCCAGCAGCGTTGCCACACATCATCACTGAGGTGCTAGACTTAGAAAAATTACAAACCTTTTCCGGGTATTTAGTTCCACGGCAACAGATGACTCGCCTCTTTCCGGGGTCGTCAGTTAGATTGGTTTCGTCCAGGTTCCATATGTTTTCCGCAGATATGTCCTTGACAACATCTTTCAAGTTAGCAATGTATTCCCGCACAGTTTTCTCATCAACAGCAGCTCTGCTATGTTTAACATTCGAGGCAAAACGTTCTTTCAGTCGGCGGTAACGCACCAAGAAAGATTTAATCCACCTGACGGACAACACCGAAACTATTCAGAAATGATTCATAGTTCCTCTCCTATATGTAGTTTAGTCGTTTTTCATCTTTGGTGCAAAGTTACCCCCCAAGCTGCAAAGTTTTACGGTATTTTACAACTGGATATTTATTAGATAACTAATTGTAAAAATACATAGTTTACCTTTTTCAAATTTGCATTATACTTATTTAATAAAATATGTAACAACAGTGTACCACTTGTAATAGCATGTAAGGAGAGTATATTAATATAAGGATGTGTAAGGAATATGCATGCAAGAACTTGATCTGCATACAGACTTCTATACTAAAGACACTGGCATCTACTTGGAACCTGCATGACTTTGGGATCGTTGAATTAATTAATTCTTCATTTAGTAATTAATTGGAGGATCACATAACTATATTTGCACACAAGTTTATCCTGTACTGGAACACAGTGGTTATTTTGTTTCCATATACAGTACTTTTCCATTTTTGTTTTTATTGTATAATTAATGAACAATTTTTACCAGCATATTTTTGAAAATACCTTACAAAACGTATTGTAACTAATACATACAGTTTTTTGTAATATTTGTATTCTTAGTTCAGTTGTTTCATGTTGATTTATTCTAAAAGAACTAAGAAGTATTAGCAATACAATTAATGATTGGTTAAGCTACTGTGGTCCCTAGGAAACGCAGCAGCTTCCTGGTAACTATTTGACTTTCAAGAACAGAGGACATACAGTCAGCTCTTTATCCATGGTAATGGAGGGTACAAATTACCTGAATAATCAGATATAGATAATACCACAGTCATCTTTCATAATATGTATGGTAAATGTTAGTTATAAGGGTTTGAAATAATAGTAAAAGTAGTAAGTTTGATGCACTAATAAATACAATAATTGTATCAACTTGTGCTCAAATTATTTATTGCAGAAAACACTTTTTAATACACAAAAATAACTTTTTAACATGTTTACTTTCAAGCACTTATAGTAATGATAGATAAAATACAGTGCTCTTTTAAATACTGTGCTGTGCTTTTTTTATATGATTGTTAACAATATAACTTACATATTATTACGTACATAATTTTTAAATCTTTAAAATAATCTGTCTCCAATTATTGTTTATTCTCATTGTTTTAATTGATGCATGCAATTTCTCATAATTAATTTATCAGCTAACTAGCTACCCACCTTGCTGTCTAGATACTCGATTAAATTCTCAATGTAAGTCAAAGCTGTTTCATGAGAGATTTTCATTGGAATAAACCTTTCATCTCTTCCACCATCCTGTTTTTCATCGGATTCATTTTGCATCCCTTGAACCCTTCTAACAATTTCTTCTATTGTTGGTTGCTCAAAACCTTTCTCATCATGGTTGATGCTGAACCATTCTTTACCATATAACTTGTCAAGTTAATCCACAAACAGATAATCTGTTCCCGGATAACAGGGAGTTGACTGTATTTCAGAGTCTTACTGTACAATTGGACAAACAGTGTGTACTTCCAACATTTGCTATATTGTGTTCTATGTGTGTATATGTACATGGGATACTATGTATTGTGCCCAGATGGGCAGACTGTATTATTCATGTACCGGTAACAGAGGTTGAGTTCTTGAAGCAAACATAATATTTTGCCTTCAGGGTATGATTGCATTACGCCATGTGTTAGTTGAATATGGTTGAATTATATACATTTGCTAGTCTGAAGGACAAGTATTTAAGAAATCAGAATAAACAGAATGAAGTGTCCACATGTATACATAAATTGTGGATACTGTAAATACACGTGAGTAACATAACTTACATGCTTAAACCTACCTATTTACAATATATTATTTTAATCACAATATCACTTAATATGTTGTATAATATTCATAATATTACTTTCAATGTGGGTTGGTGTAATTTCAACTATGTGTTGATGTTTAGGGTGCTCTTGTGGGAGGTATAACAAGTATGGTATTCATGACATGGATGGTGATTGGATCACAGGCAGCAATAGCAAATGGTGACATCACATTCCCACAAAAAGCTGTTACTACTGCAGGATGTCAGTATCATTTCAACTCTACAGATTTTACTAATATTTCTCACATGTGAGTCATTACTTTTAATGGATTGTGCAGGCTTATATAAACATGGTGTATGGTTTTATAAACATCCATAACACATAATTATTGGTTTTCTTTCAGTGACAAGCAGCCACACAAAGTATTTATGCTATTTGAATTGTCATACATGTGGTACACTCTCCTTGGCACTGCTGTAGCTATTTTCACTGCTCTTCTGTTCAGTTTATGTACTTCACACTCTACTGTCCGTTGTACAGATCCAACACTGTTTTCACCAGTAATCAGAAGATTTTTACCTAAAGAAAAAGAAACTGAAAATAAGGTAAATAAATTAATATTCTAGCTTTAAAATAATATGTAATTTATTTAATTAGTGATTTGTCCATTGAGGGTTAAAATGAGTAATTTGGTTGGTTGAGGCAGAAGCTTTGTAAGTATAAACACAACCATACTTCAACACTTTCTTCATTATTTTAAATGTCTTTATGGCTAAAGGTCACAAATCATACACAGAATATACACTTGTATATTATCATATCAAATATTACACTTTGAGAATACTTTCTTTTACATTTATTTTATTACTGCATAAATTTTATTCTAGATTACAATTGAAATAAAAATTTTTTAAAAATTTTAATATACCGTACTTCAAAACTTGGTGAAAATTTAGGTGGTAAAACATGCTGTTCCATTATCTGTACCCTATGTCATTCGTGTACCTCTTCCTAGTTCATGCCATGTCAGTTTCATGAGTGTTGTTACCAAAATTCTAGAAGACTAACAGTTTCTGAATATGTTTCCTCCAAGTTATTCTGCTGCAAAACCTCAAAAGAGGCATAGTACCTACTGTTAAATGAAAGTCTTCTCAGCAGTAAAGCATTGTTAGTTTAGTTTTAAGTTTTAGTTTATCAAAAAATGTATAGGCTTTCATAACGTTGTTTAACTCAGAAAATGATGAAATTTTGATGCTGTCAGATGGTCAGAGGAAGTCAGTCTTTGATGCTGTCAGATGGTCAGAGGAAGACAGTCTTGAACAGACACAATGTTGCACACTTCTTTCTCCACAATTTGCTTATTAATTGATTTACAAAGGGATTTCTTTCTTTTATTTCTTGGTTGCGGGTCTTCATTATCAATCTCATCATGCAGACTACACCTTAGACAGGCTACTGCATTATGAAACTGATCAACATTTGAAGAAATTTGTACAGAATCATTATCACACTTCTGTATCTGTGCATATAGAATATCAACATGAAACATAATCTTATAAAACAGGTTTAAACAGAATAAGAAGGAGGCATTTGACTCTTGAAGTGCAAGCAGTCCTGTAGCTTCCTGAACTGTGATTATATTAAATTTACCACTTGTGGCTAATTTCTTGAAACGTTCAAATTAGTCCTTCTTTATATTCATAAACTGTTTGCACAAGTCTGCTGTTGAAGTTTAACCTTGTGCTTGACTCTTTAGAAATGCAGCGCTGGTCCAAAACAAATTTCAATAACTTAATACATTAAGGAGATCTGTTGAAGAAGGGAGGAAATCCACCAAAGTTAATAAAAAACAATCTCACCTTAGGTATACTGGTATACTCCTCCACATGTTACTATTGCAACCCTTCTCCCACCTGTAAATTTTCCAGCCACTACCCAGCAGTGGCCTGCACTACTGTTAAATATTGCTGTGCTGCTAAATTACGAATTTTTAAACTGAGAGAGTAGTAAGTAAAGTTTTCTCTCAGAGGCAAAGCGGGCCAAAAACTACCCAGTTCGTTGTTAACGTTGTGTTGGTTGAAGCTGAACTCACAGAATTAACAAACTATTAAATAGCTGCTAAAACAGTGAAATAATATCATATTGATATAACGACATAGTTTAATATATCCACATTTTATAGGCCTAATATTCAATTAAATTAACTGTGGGGCACTGCCCCAAGTGGCTTTATGTACGAGCTGGAGCTGTGCCTGTTAGTTATGTAAGTGGGAACATTTTTAATTGCAGTATGGTATAGTCATCTTATAGGCACAAAATCACTTCATGTAAACACTGCTAGTTGTTTGGTCGTTAAGGAATGGTTAAAATTTTTATACTAGTTTTTGAGGTTATGTCCTCTTAATGAGTGGGAAAGAGATTATCCTACAATGTTTATTCAACCAGCAGAGGATCCAATCCAGTGTACAATATTTATAGCTCTATCTTTTTTCACATTTTTAATGTAGTACTTTATTTTAATTTAAAGAACAATTAAATTCTTAAAATATGTCTGTTACTTCATACATATGTAAACCTAAGACTGAAGCAGCATTTCAAAACCGTGCTTACAGGCACACCATAGCCTCTAGAAGTGAAATGATTTGTATGCTAACTTCAACAAAAAAGCAACCAATTACGTATTTGCATATCTGTAGTGTGATTTTGATTTTTTTTTTTGTGAAGATGTGTAGTGCCCATTTAATGAATATCTTTGGCAAAATGAGTAGACCAAATTTAATTATATTTTCTGCAAGTGTTTATAAACATTTACTCACTACTAGTAAGGCGAATTTTTAAATTTTGTAGAAAGGCGAATTTTGTAGATTCATACAAAACATTTAACACTATCAGTGTCTGCAGAAGGTGGAGGAAAAGTTGCCAGTTTCTTGGTAATGTTTCTTAGTTTATATTGTTATGTAAAATGGTAAAATGGCATCTTTAATGTTTCATGCCTTTGTTAAATTTTAGATACCTAATAATGTATACCTTATGTTTTCACACTTATCTATTTTATTCCAACAATAAATAATAAGTTATTTTTCCTTTAATTTGTTATTTAATTTTATTCGCTTATAAAACCTTCCAGACCCAAATAGAACCTCTCCGCCACAGAAGGAAATCTTAGCTGTGCCTCTGGTTGCAGTGAAAGTAAGCCTGTAGGTCAACTTCTTTATTAAAAAATGACACACATGAATTAAAACAGAAATTCAGAAAACATGGTAATTTCAGAATAGTTTTCATCAGGAATGATTGATGGCAACTTTGTAACAATTTGTGAAATATCAAATACAGACTTTCTTGGACACTTTTGGCACGGTATCTGGTAACATCTTCATGCCTATATTACTACAATACTAAAATTTAATGTTATTAAAAAAAGGCAATTATGAGTTTTGATGTTTTGTTTTGAGTTGCCTCTATCATTTGCCGGAAACTTAAAAATGTTATCAGACTCTTTTTTTAACTTTTTTTTTATGTCCATATGGTCATAAAAGCTATGATAATGATAAAAATGTGTGATAACTGCCTACATAAAATCCTATGTATCTGTTATTGTCTCACTAACAATTGACAAAAAATTGTGACAACAAAATATTTAATTATTCCTACAATTCTGTGATTGACAATCAAAGTTTAGTATAATTGTAATCTCACATAAATTAGGTCTTACTTCTGTAATGTAATAGTACAAGAATACTCAGTTATTAACCTTTATTTACCATACCTATGTTTACTTTTTCTGGTGTTTTATAATCCCTCATGAAACCTTCACTTACTTCATTTCCTCTCCTCTCATTATATACGTTTTCAAATATATAACACAGAAATAATTTTTTTAAGTTAAAAATATTAAAAATATTGTAAATCTTTTACACATGTGAATACAATATACATATGGAGTGTAAATTTTCTTCAAATAATATCTACTTGTGCAAGTAAAATTATATTAATTAATTAAAAATAATTTTACTTGCAGAAGTAGTTAATATTTGAAGAACATTTACACTATAGAAAGCTGCAAGAAGTGTGTGTGCGTGCGTGCGCGCGCGCGCGCGCGTGTGTGTGTGTGTGTGAACGCACTACAGGTGAATGGTCTATATTTTAAAATGTTTAAATTGTGTATTAATATTTCAGGTAACAAATCACATTGAGATACCTGCCATCAGTGTAATACCAAGTGAGGATTGAATCATGACACGTGATATTGTTAATAATAAATGCTATGCTACTACCAATATGTCTTATTTCTTAAAAAAAGTTAGTGTTAAATATTGGATTAAGCCATCAAACAATCTAGCAAATATCTGGTGATACTTCTATTATCATCATATTCATTAAAGGATAATCCCTATTTGTATCTTTGCTAAGTACAGTATTTGGTATCAACTCAGAAGTCTGCAATTGTATCTTCTCAATAAGAGAAATCAACCTAAGTAACATTGTCATAGTTAATAAAATACCACATCTGAATTTTTTGTAAATATTAGTTAAATTAATATAATTTGAGTTTTATACCTTGCTATCTTTAAATAATTTCAGTTTACAATAAAACCGCTTGATGCACTACAGACTAGACTATTCTATTTCTCCTGCTCCATTGAAAACTATGATTTATGGCTTAAGTTAGCATTAGACATATAGTTATTACATATTACATAAAATGTGTTGTACTTAATATAAAAAAATCGTTTTCTTTTCTTCTTGCAATCTCAGTCAGGAAAGGGTTGGTAAGCGTTTATATACCAAAGTTATTGCATTGCCCAGTTGGTTGTCCTTTGATTAAAACCTCAGCAACCTTCCAAATCCATTTGTGTCCACACAGTTAAGACAAACATTTTTTTCTTGTTTTTTCATCAGCATTTTTCTATAACCTCTCCTTATAGTATCATAATCATATAACATCATGCCTATTAAACCATAATGTTTCCATGTTTAAATTTCTTACTGATGAAAGGGGACATCTAACATTTTATAAAAAATCATGGTAGTAAACTTATGGTTTACTACAGAAATAGGGCACCTATGATTAAAGGATTAAAATAAATGGTCAACTACATCAATATATATAACATTGTTTACTGTACAAAGGGATATCTACTGTCATACTCCCCTTCCTTCAATAAAAATCACTCTTGGGTTCTTCACAAACTAAAACTAGTGTCACTTCTTAGTTGTCTACTATCTTTACGCTATACTGTATTCAAAGTATTCATTCATGTTCAGGTTGTTTATGTTTCATTTTCAAGGGTTCCAAAGTGTTTTCATTAAATGGCTCTACACGATTTTAATTATTAGGTTTCAATTTAGCATTTATTGGTAACTTAAAATTCATGTCAGAAATGAAAAAATTGTGAATAAATGTAGATAATTTTATCAGCAGAAGATACATTTTTTCAACAGTTTTAGCATATTTATCTTACAAAGTTTATTCAGAAGGAAAACAAGACTTGTTTAAAAACATTTTATCAAATGATCTCTAAGGGCAAACAAGATTTATTTTTCAAGCTTTACAGATTATTGGGAATCAGAGTGTCAAAAATAAGTAACTGATATAAGTAAAATGTAAAAAAATATAAATGATATAAGGCCATATAAAAATTAATCTTCTACTGGTTGGTAAGAGGAAACTAAAATATGGGAAATATTTTGTTTTATATAAAAGTTATATACACATCTGTATGACATTTGCACATAATCATCACCTACATTCAGATACTTATTATATTGATGCACCAGCCTTTGCAGCCTTTGAATAATGCTGCTCCCATTGTACGTGGCCAAGAGTGGATGCCAATAATGGGGTCCTTGTTAGTGTTAAAGTACTGGGTAGCCAGCCAGACTGTCAGTGACACAATGGCACCTGTTCCTGGATTTAACTGGTGGTGTACAGGTCTTGATTTGGCAACATATATGATTATCTGGTATTTCCATTTATGAATTTCTCTGAAACTCAAGTCTTTCAAGTATATGGAGTCCACCCTCTGGACTATATTGGTGGGTCCTGGTGAATGGCATTGACTGCCTGATAATTATACCAGTGGCGAAGCGTGACAAAATAATTTGGGTAGACATAAAAGTACCAGTCAACAGCACCCTCCTACTAAGATTGTCGACATTTTTAATGAACCAGTAAAACTATAGTAAATAGAGATACCTCTACCTTTATCAGATAATACCTAATTGACTCTCATTAAATGCATGCATTACTAAATAAAATATATTTGTTCCCTACCTGTGATTAGTTTATTTGCTTGAACATGAAATCCATTCTCCTCTCCTGTTGTTTGGCAAAATGGTCAATAACTAATTCATTGAAGTTAGGAGTTATTTCTAACATTTTTTTTTCTATTGAACACATTCCCAGGGCACTTAGTCTGTCCTCTTTCATTGTATTACGTGTAAATGTTTTAATGCGTTTGAGAGTTGAGAAACATCGTTTACTTTCTGCTGTAGTCATAGGGATTATAATTTTTAATAGTTTTACCAGTTCGGGAAAAACAGTAACTAGATTGTTTTCATATACAAAATTGAGTAGAACTAATGCGCCTTTGTGAAGTCAGGCCTGCTGTATAGAACTACCAGTTCATGTCTTAATGCAGTTTCATTTAAATTAAATTGTTTAGCAGCAATTTGTAACTGTGTTTCTGGAAAGATAAGCTGATGTTTAGAAAACAGGGTTGGTTGCAACAAAACTGCTATTGCTAAATGGTCTGAAAATGAAAATCTGTTGTCTGTGTTGGTAACTATTATGTCACAAACCTCTTTAGCTGCAGTCTTCTTGCTTTCATCAAAACGTGACCTTTTTGGATTTTGTAATGATTCTCCAAAATCATTTGTTGCAGAGAGACTGGCATCAAAATCAATATAATCTCTGACGTTTTGAATGTGTGACTTGAATGAAGCAACATACTGGCGAATGGACAACGAAATCCAAGAAATACTGGTGTGTTTTAATACTGTCAATTTCTACTTGCTGTAATTGATTAAACAAAATGTCACAGGCTGGCATAATTTTGTTGAAAAATGTTAACCAAAAATTAAAATCGTCATTATTTAATGTGTTTTTCAGTCCTAGTGCTTTCTGAACAGTGGACTTGTCACTCTTGTCATCATCTATGATTTTTTCAAGAACAGCGGAAATGTCATTTTTATGAATAAAATATTATTGTCACACAACGGGATTTAAAATTCCACCTTGTATTAGAACATTTGGGAGACGTTTCTTTACTACTTCATCAAGTATGGCAGTTCGCTTGGAAGATCTTGAAAAAATGTTGTAAAGCCATCTAAATTACAGAAAAATATTTTTACTTGCTTGTTTTGTGGTGCAGCATGCTCAATAATTAAGTTTAGTTGATGGGCATAGCAGTGTATATACTGGGCATTCTTGTACACAGCTTTAACTTTTGCTTGAACACCGTTATGTTTTCCACTCATTACTGCTGCCCCATCGTAACTTTGTGCAATAATTTTACTAGGCATCTTATCAAGTTCTAATTTTGCTAATTCTTCAAAAATAGTATTACTAATACCTTCAGTGGAGTGATCTTGTGGACTGACAAAACTGATAAATCTCTCATGTAATTTTTCGTTCAATTCATACCTCACAACTAACACAATTTGTGACAGAGTGGCACAATCCGTGGTTTCATCTGCTTCAATTGAAATGTAGTCAGTTTCATTTATTTCTTTTTTTATTAGTCCAATGCACACTTCATAAATAGAATCCAAAATTTCATTTTGAATTGTTTTAGAAAGACCAACGAAAACCCTATTTTTTGTTTTTTCAATATGATCTCTTAAGGTGCTATCTAGGCCTGCCATTAAATTTACTAAGCCCCTAAAAATACCTGAATTCTCAGATGTGTTTGTTTCATCATGTCCCCTTAAAGCTAGTTCAAATATTCCACAAAACTTTACACAGTCAATTAACTTACTTAGGATATATCTGTTCTTAGAGACTTCTTCATTATGCTGTTTAATTTTTAATCTATGTGCACTGTCTAACTGGCAACTAATATTGACTTTTCCTAACAATGAATATTCAATACAATTGTTCATATGAGTTTCACTAATTTTATGTTTTTTACTTTTTTCTCCCAAATGTTTCAAGTTCTTAATTCCATTTTCAGTCCAGACTGAATCACTGTTTAGGTTCATCACCAAACATACATAACAAAAAAAGAAATTCATCACCTCACATCCACATATCCAATCAGCATGTAAGTAACAGTTTCTATTAAATTTTCTTCGTAAGTAAGTGAATTTGAAATAATCAAACATTTAATATTACTTACTGAATTCATAGCCATTTTAATCGTTTCTAACAAATATGCACAGAACACACAGGCTCAGGCCTACACAGAATAAGTTACACATTTATGTACGCAAGGTTCGACAAAAACACTATCGTACACAGAATACACTGCCTAATAAAGAATAAATTATTAGAACATTACGTTTACACAAAAAGTACAACAAGAACACAATCAAAACTATATAAAACACAAGAGAAAATATATGCACTTTAAACAGCAACAGAGAAGTTTTAAACAACGCTCCGGTTCTCTATGAAAAGAGCTGCGAAATAAGACAGCAGGCAGAGCCCCTCCTGTAATGGCTGATGATGATTTAAAAGCATAGACATGTGTACACGTCCTCTTTCCCCGCTCCCCGCTCCCTGCAAGACCCGCCTATGCAGGGAGGACGACAGCGAAAACGTCCGGCTGCGGGACCATGCCGAAAACATCGGGTGATCGCTATTAGTTGCCCAAAAATATCTTTCACATAAGGATACTACACATTATAGTTATATTATTGACAAGTTTAATTTGCATATTTAGTGTGAGGGCTGCGCCCATTTGCCCTCCCTGTACGAGCCGCCACTGCTTGAGACAACTATAGAGCTCAACTAATTAGAATTAATATTAGGGATTACCTGTATTAACTTCCCGTCTTATGACTTATCTGTTTTAATTTCTAAAATGACGTGTTTCGAGGATAAATCCTCACCTTCAGGTTTTAATATTACAAAAACATCAAATTCACCCGAACGGGGTCGTCAATTACTTAAAACACATAAAAACACCACACATAATTTTACATTGATATAGTCTCGACACAGTCCGATGCGCATCGTCTTGTTGCCAATGTTTAACTGTTGTACTTTATCCTGTATTACCGTTATCATTGCCCGTGGACACATCGATATCGATGGCTGTGTTGTACAGTAGATTAGATCGGAACGAAACTTTATCATTAAGTAGTTGGTCCGCTTGTAACTTAGAAGCCTTGTATATCTCATATTCCTCCACAGCGTTCATGTATGCACCTTTTTTGCAATTATGAAGCAGTTTAAAGTTTGTGTGGAAGTCTGAGTACTTATGATTATACAGCATTAAATGTTGAGCGTAACTAGATCTTGTTTTCGAGATATCTCTTTTGGGTAGGTGTTCCTTAAAACGTTCGGCTGATTGTCTGCCCGTTTGTCCTATATAAAATTTGTCGCACTCATCGCATTCAAGCTTGTATACTCCAGTTTTCTCTTTCATCCGGGATGTGAGTTCTTTGTCCCAAACGTTTTTTGATGTTATTTGTGGTTTTGAAAGCCACTGTTATTTTATGTTTCTTTAACTCATTCTTTACAATGACTGGTAGTACATTCGTGTACTCAGTTACTATAAACTTAGTATCTTTTTTAGCTGGGCCGGTTAATCTGCTTTTACTATTGATTTTTACTGAGTGTTTTCTTACTAGCTTGTCTACGATTTCACCGTTATACCCATTAGCGATAGCTATACTTTTGATGATATTAGTCTCTTCTACTCTGTCTTTTTGCTCAAGGGGAATAGCAAGCATTCTATGAACAAACGCGTTGAAGGCTGCCATTTTTTGGGAATATGGATGGTACGATCAGTGGCATAACTAAGGATGACTGCGCCCCAATGCAAGCGTTTTTCCTGTGCGCCCCTCCCCCTCCAGAAAAAATAACCAACTTTATCCTTACCCCCTAGGTACTACTTTACCTCGCAACATTTTGCAAACTCCCTCCTACACATACTAAACAGAGCATAATTATCCAGAGAAATCGTTTTTAAGAAGTATTTTTAAATTGTATATCAAACATTTGTTTGAAAGAGAATTTACATAATATTTTTATACACCATTAGAAAATAACTGAAATGAGAATCACATTACTTATATTTACTGCACGTTTGTTACAGGATGATAAAAATATACTCGTTGCTACATTTTTATAAAGTTTGAAACATGATATTTATTGATATGTACATAATATTACAAAACACATTTGTTATATGCCTTACATTATAAAGCTTGAAACATGATATTTATATATGTACATAATGTTACAAAACACATTTGTTATATGCCTTACATTTTTGATTATTGAATAATTAACTAACCTATTTAAAATGATGTCTACTGCTCGGGTTCACAGTTTAAGGCTACTCCCTAACGAAACCCCGACGGCTTTTTAACTGTAAAAACTGTCTAGCTGACTTGTCTAAATCTAAACATCGAGATCTCTCGTGTTCAATACTAATTATACCAAGATCACATAGTCTAGTACCAGACATCGAGTTCCTTAAATAGCTTTTTATGATTTTTAGTTTTGAAAACGACCTTTCGCTGCTTGCGACTGTGACTGGCAAGGTTATAAACATTATAAATCCTGTACAAATGTTTGGCACACTAGACGCAATAAACTTATTTTAAATCAATAGATAGTCAGCCAACTGGCTGATTTTGCTTATTTTATTACTTTTGATATCATCTTTGACAAAATTTCTAAAGCAAATAACTTCACTGACCAAAGCAGCAGTCACATCGGATTCATACTTTTTGCAAAACCCAGAGGCTGAGTCTATTAGTTGTTCATCTGAAAACTAATAGATTTTCTGGTTTCAAAAACCTAAAGTATCAACTAGGCATAGCGTACTTTTAAACCTATCATTTAATTGTGAAATTAAAATATCAATAGCTTTCAAAAATACCTTTAATTTAAAGCTGTATAAAGGGTCACTAAATTCATAGTCCTTTGCAAGTTCGTCAAAAAAAAGTTTTAACTCTTCTGTTGCGTTTGGTGTTCATTGAAGGATCGATGTTCCACTTAGCAGCTAATTTTCTGGCTTGATCCACAACATCATCAAATTGTCCCCGCAGATCCCTTACGGTATTGATACTCTTCTGAAGGAGATTTTTCGCATCGTCCAGATTAATGTCAGGTCTCTGAAGGGATTTCGATGTGATCTGAATCCTTTCTAAAACTCTGCTTTGAAAAACAAAATCAAATGAAGCCATTTGTTTCCTAAGACCAGTTGCTTCTACTACTTCACTGGTCACGTTTGTAGCCAAATTATTTTGGTTAAGCACTTCATCACTGGGACGAAATTAACATTGATTGCTAGTAAAGCGTCGTATCTTGAAGACCACCTTGTAGGACAGAGTTTTTTTAAGGTCAAGTTTATAATGCATGTATCGGTTGATTCTGCTAAAGATTGCCATCTTGGTAGGCTTTGACTGAAAAACACATATATACTGTTTATTATAACATAGAACACTGAAATCTCTAAAATAGATTTCACACTGTCATTTAAAACTAAATTTAAATTGTGATTAGCACAATGCACATATTCAGCGGTAGGTGACTTTGATTTTATTCTAGCCTGCAACCCTGTGTAAATTCCACTCATGACAGATGCCCCATCGTAACCCTGGCCTCGGCACTTATCCAAAGATATTTTCTTTTCTTCCAAAAATTTAACTACATGCTCCTCTAGGCCTTCAGCCGACTGTTTTGAAACTTGCACAAATCCTAAAAATGATTCAATTATTTTAAGTTGATTAATATCCGGTTTGTAAGAAACGTACCTCAAGATTATTGATAGTTGATCAATTTTTGAAATGTCTTGTGTGGTATCCAAAATGAGTGAAAAAAAGGATGATTGTTGGACCTCAGACAATATTTCACTCAAAATCTGATGAGATGCTAAATGGATCAATTCGTTTTGAATTGTAGGGCTTAGATATTTTATTCTGCTACCTTCGTTTTCCAGATGGCTCTTTAAAATAGGATCATATCGAGAGAGGAGATCAATAATATTCAGAAAATTCCCTGACTCACTGGATATACTTTTGATGCTTTCCGAGCATTCAGAGCGATGACCCCTGAAAGCTAAGTTGCAAGTTGCCATTGTTATTATAACATCAAGGATTCTCTTTATTACTTCAAGCATTTTTTCTTCTTTTTCATAAAAAAGTACTTTAATGTCTCTGTTACTTTTTCTGATTCCATAAGCCTTACACGCATTAGTATGGCATTTACTCCATTCGTGGTCTTTTATTTTTGATGAGAGATTTCCCCAATCATTGATTTTGCCCGTGGACCATGCTTTGTTAAAGTTTTTATCAAGTCTATTAGCGAACAGCCAACAGGGTTCGCAATACACCCCATTTAATACCGGAGAGTAACAAAGCCAAAAACGCTCAATTTTCTGTCCAGTCTTTGTTTCGCAAAAATAATAATCTTTTGAAAAAGACCTATGTGTTTTGGGATCTTTAGGAAAAGGCCCTTGAGGTCTGCATGGTTCAGAGTTTAAAATTAGAGATTTAAACTCATCTTTTTTTACCTCATCTTCTGAGAAAAGGGCGATATCTGTATTAAATATTTCTGTTGCATCATCATTGCTGTTATCGATATTTTCTACATTTTCTTGTACTATACTATTTACAACGGCTGATGATGTTGAAGGGGCATTAAAATTAGTATTTAAGTCTGTACTCACATTTTGGTCGACTTCTGATTTTAAATCATCTCCCAGGAAATTTAAAGTGTCGTTTACTTCTAAACTTTTATCGCATTCACACTCTCTCTCACTAACTCCATCGGACTGACTCGCAGGACCTCCTGAAAAATCACATTTTTTAACAAAAAAAGTGTCAATTTTTTGTAGTTTTTTTATTTTTTCTTCTTTGTGTTTTCTCCTTTTCCGAAATTCAGCTCCACTCGGTCGTTTGTTTCCGTCCATGGTAAATGTAATAACAAATTACTATTAATTAATTTAAAGAAATAAAAAAATATTATTTAAACTGAACACAAGTAACCAACCGTAACCAAAAATTATTAAAACATACAGCACTACTGAACCGCACAATCGTGTTATTTGTATAACAAGGACTGAGTGATTTCCACTTTTGACAGTCAACAGTAAACAGGCGTAGACAGTAGCAGGTGGGAGCGATTCTTAGAATCTTTGAGTGATTCACTTGGTCCCCCACTTTCACTCATTACTCGTTTACCCTAACAATAACCAACCCAACGATAACTCAGGCTCGTTGCTCGTAGTTCAGTAGGTCCCGGCCGAGCTAAATATTTATGATAATTAATGCCTTATATCAAATACTATTGATATAAATACGTCCAACTTCGGGTAAAATGTGGCAACACGTTACACCCTAGCCCCTCCCATGTCTTGAGTTTATTACTAACTGCAAATACTATAGATATTAATACATCCAACTTACACTAGCGCCTCCCGTGTCTTGAGTTGGCACAACGCTACATGGCTCTGCTTCATAGGTTGCCACGCTTATATTATAATTATTTAAATAATTCTTTTGAAGTGAAAGCGTGACAAAATCAACCCTGATTAACACGCTCACCATAAATAAATAAATAATTCTTTTGCAACAAATTTTTTTTTTTATTTGGTTGAAATGTTTTCCAGTATATCGATTTATGCACTGCACCCCCCACAGGCTCTGCGTCCCAATGCGTCGCATCGGTTGCATTGGCGTTATTTACACCACTGGGTACGATTCAGCATGAATAGTGATATTCGTAGTGGTAGGCTTTCTATAAATTTTGAATCTAAATCGGTCATTATATTTGCTAATAGTGAGATCAAGGAAGTTCAGGAAATCTACTGTACAACACAGCCATCGATATCGATGTGTCCATGGGCAATGATAACGGTCATACAGGATAAAATACAACAGAATCGTTGGCAACGAGACGATGCGCATCGGACTGTGCCGAGACTATATCAATGTAAAATTATGTATGGTGTTTTTATGTGTTTTAATTAATTGACGACCCCGTTCGGGTGAATTTGATGTTTTTGTAATATTAAAACCTGAAGATGAGGATTTATCCTCGAAACGCGTCGTTTTAGAAATTAAAACAGATAAGTCACAAGACGGGAAGTTAATACAGGTAATGCCTAATATTAATTCTAATTAGTTAATAAACGTGACTTGGAGACAAATAAAACAAAATGAATATAGAGCTCAGTTGACTTTCAGTTACTGTCTCATTTGTTTTCTTTTTATGTTTAACATCTTTGCTTCTTCATTTAATCACTATATTTGATCAATTCTGTGTTAATCAATGTACACTTTGTGAATGGTGAAAAAAAAGTATAGTGTCCTTAACCGGACAGCTCGAGTTTGGGGGGGGGGGGGGTTAAACCCAATTTTCTTTTAAACTGAGTTTTAACTCTGATTAAAATGTTTGAGTACTGCTAACTTATGTAAAAAGAATAATATTAAATTGCAATCTATGTATTGTTCAGCAAAATACTGTAATAAGGTATGAGTAGCTCAATATTAATTAAATACAAACACAACATTAATCTAATAAAACACTTGTTGAAATAAAATAATAATTACTGTATTTATGACACTGAAAAATACTGTATATTTCAGTTACACTTAAAAAAAATTCATGATTGTTTTTTGCTTCTTAGTTTTCAATGAATTTCTAAAAGCGTAGTCATGCCACTTTCTCATAAATGTGACATCGATAGCAGACACCTCACCTCATTGTTCACTGTACCGCACTACCAGTTGTAAACTCATGCAGTAGCATTAGCGAACTCACGAAATCACTTACAGTAGTAATAATCGACACGTCTTCACTTTGATAAATCGACCACTAAACAGACAAAAAATGTAAAATAAACAAGTGCAAGTCATGCAAGTTTTGTTTGACATGTTGCTGAGCTGCTCGGTACTGTATGAATCATTGTTTATCTTACAGCCAGTTAAACTGAGACTGGTTAAGGGCGCCCACTGTGTTAGC
Source organism: Magicicada septendecula (assembly GCA_034769895.1). NCBI lineage: Eukaryota > Metazoa > Arthropoda > Insecta > Hemiptera > Cicadidae > Magicicada > Magicicada septendecula. Next base: position 380,433,893 of record CM068367.1, read on the forward strand.
AAAGACAAGGCAATTTGAATCTTTGACACAGTATGATTCAAAATTTTGGTTAATGATTGTTCCTGAAGATGAAAGAACACCAGAAAACATAGTGTTTTGAAATAATGTTAGATAATGGAAACAGCAGAAAAAATAGTTACTAATAGGTCATTCAAAATGGAAGGTATTTTGGAGCCATAAAAAGGAAGTACATAAAAAGAATTTTGGAATTCACAAGTGAAAAAATGATCAGGTGTTCCTGGTTACAAGATGTTAGACAGAAAATGAAGCGCAAGAAGTAGCTTGAACTTTAAATGTAGATTAGGACAATTATAAAGCAAGTTTTGGCTGGTATGAGATTTATGTCTCACAGTGACTTAATGTGCAGACAAATGAGGATTAGAGCACTAAGCAGTGGCGGCTCTAGCATTTCAAAGATGGGGGGGGGGGGGACAGTGGTCCAGATTGACAACTGGGTGGGCCACAATGTAAGAAATTTTTGTGTGGATACGAGTTAATAAATAGAATTAAAGTCTACACCACCAAGTTCTTGCGTGTTCTTGAACAAAATTAATTCATTAGACCTAACATTAAATCACTAATTTCTTCTACTTAAACGTATAGTACAGATCTACAATTTAGATTTAGCTATAAATAGGCCTACTCATGATTTCAGTAATGCTATGAAATTAAACCAAAATAACATGTTCACTTTAGCTACTTTATTACACTATGCTTATAGGCCTCAGATGCAATGTTTCCACATTTAATATTCAGGCCTTCTACTAGATCTGGCTATGCAAGAGTGCATTAGGAGGAAACATCAATTATTAATTTTACAGAATAAGAATATTGTAAAAAAATTGAATTATTATACTGCACATATCACATTCTACTTTTCAACTAAATATTGTATAAATCATATTGTTACAATTAAAATAATTATTTGCTACATATTGTTTGTATATGTATGTGTACTGAAAATAATAAGACGTGTGATATGATTCTATTTATGTTCATTGTAAATATCAATTTCTTTTAATAAAATACATATAAACATTACTATGCCCTTCATATCTTTAATTATCCATTAACTTAAATATCCAATTTGAATCTTAATTCTTTATAGCAAAATCTCTCTTACTCCAAAAATATACAAGAAACCTTCTACACATTTAATCAGTTCACTCAACACTGAAGTTCTCACTTCTGGCATGTGTCCCACAACATACCCATTTTTTATTTCTTCCTTATGTAGTTACATGTACTTTAAATATGAAGTGTCTGTATAAATATAATAATTACTATACGTACAAATAGTCTAATGAAAGGTTTCCTTAAAGGTTTGTATGCATAGAGAACTGAATATGATCTGAGCAAAATCAGAAAACACTAATTTACATAATACTTGGTTTGTACTTGATTACAGCTATATCTCTGGCATTACATTACTTGGGACTCCAACTGAAATTTATCTTTATGGAATACAATACGTTTACAGTACTGGAGGAGTTCTACTGATGGGTCTCATAATGAGTACAGCATATTTACCTGTTATCCATGATTTGAAACCCACATCTTCATATGAGGTAGAGGAGAAAATGTTAGCAGCAGTTTACGTAACATTAAATATGTCTTACCTATAGAATTTATTTATAAGATTTCCCACAGTCTTAATAGATAAAAATATGCATTATAAAGAAACATTATATGCATCACTTTTATGCTTTCTGTCTGTCTGTCTGTCTGTATGTCTGTCTGTCTGTCTGTCTGTCTGTCTGTCTGTCTCTCTCTCTCTCTCTCTCTCTCTCTCTCTCTCTCTCTCTCTCTCTCTCTCTCTCTCTCTCTCTCTCTCTCTCTCTCTCTCTCTCTCTCTCTCCCCCTCCCTCTCCCTCTCCCTCTCCCTCTCCCTCTCCCTCTCTCTGTCTCTCTCTCACACACACCATCTCTCCTGCAGGAAAACTGTGAAGTGATAGAGAAAATTGGCTGTAGAATTACTTATATCAACATCCATGGTCAGTGTCCAAATTCTGTACAAAGAATGTATGCCTACTGGAAAAAATTTGGGCATAATCGACTCTTGGAAAGAATGTACACCTATCTGATATTTTACTTCAGACAATGAAGAAAACAGTGAAGAATAAGTAGCCTCTCTCTCTCTCTCTCTCTCTCTCTCTCTCTCTCTCTCTCTCTCTCTCTCTCTCTCTCTCTCTCTCTCACACACACACACACACACACACACACACACACACACACACACACACACACACACACACACACACACACACACCATTTCTCCTGCAGGAAAACTGTGAAGTGATAGAGAAAATTGGCTGTAGAATTACTTATATCAACATCCATGGTCAAAGTCCAAATTCTGTACAGAGAATGTATGCCTACTGGAAAAAATTTGGGCATAATCGACTCTTGGAAAGAATGTACACCTATCTGATATTTTACTTCAGACAATGAAGAAATCAGTGAAGAATAAGTAGCCACAATAATAAAAGAAAGACAAAAGAAAAGCTCCATGAGTTGGTCAAAAGGGAAGGAAGAGCAGTGGATGTGAGGAAGTACTGTAAAGGATGTTATGAAAAAGCTGTATGAGAAGGAAAAAAGCCTCAAGAAAGAAAAGTAAAAAAAAACTTACTACATTTTGCTCGGGTTCCCAAAAGATCCTTTCCTCTGCTTAACATGATTTAATAGGTACCTTACTCAGTAAACTTTAAATATTAGTAATTTTTTAAAAAGTTTTGTATTATCATAACTACAGTTTGCTACTTTGTTTAATATTTAACTAGTTTCTATTATGTTTTAAAGGAAATTTGTATCCTCAACAAAAATATAAAAAAACAAAATACAGAAAAGATGAAAAAAATTAAAAAAGTAAATATAAAAAAAATTAAAAAGTTCTTATGTGCATTCAACCCAGTGGCAGCTGGTGGTTCCAAATTTTGGTGGTTGCAGTAACGTGTGGTTGGAGTTGTGTAAAAGGGTTGAGATAAAACATCAAATTTTAGAGTGAAAGTATATTGAGTGTTTTTGTAATTCCTAGTACCACTGAAGTGAAAAATAATAATTATTCTAAATAGGAGAAAAGCTATTTAAAAATGATCAGAAATTAAAAATAAAATAAATAAAAGAATAAAATAATCAGAAAATCGGTCCTACCTTATCGGAAAATAAAATCCATCCTCCTGTTGTTCCCTGACGCAAACTTGTCTATTACTTTTTGGCTTTTTGGGTAAAGTCTGGAATGTCCATTATCAATTCGCGTTCACTGGATAACATAGCAAGGGCTCTGAAAGTCTTTCTTGGCACATAGTGTTCCTTAAAAAAGTTTTTATTCTTTTTAGAATTGAGAAACATCTTTCGGCTTCAGCCGTTGTCATTAGAATAGCAACTAACATGTTTAATAATTTTGCACACTCACTAAATGTAGATTCAAAGTTATTTTCTCGAATAAAGTCATACAGACTAACAATACCAGATGCAGAAGAAAATACGTCTGTGCTGTAAATAGTCGAAAGCTCCAAACACAACTGTTTTAAATTGAGGAATGGGTAAACCTCACAAACGGTTTTCAATGTTTTGTCTGGAAAGTTTGACGCATACTACTGAAAATTCTGAGCAGAAAATAGAGATGCAGAAGTCGCATAGCCAACGAAGCCAAATCTGGCTTTAAACTGACAGATGATGGTATCACAGACTTCTTTTGCTTCTCTTTTCAACTCACTGTCTTGACATTTCCTTTTTTTGTTGGGGGTTCTGTTTTTGTGCTTTCTTCATCAATTTCTTCTCGGATTTTTTGTACATTATTCTCAAAAGAACATATGTATTTGTCAGCAGTAAGCGGATTGATATCTGCTTTCTGTAAGCTTCCAAATAAACTTTCGACGTGCGTCATCACTTTGTAAAAAAAGACAGCCAAAACACAAATGTATTGCTGGTAAGAATTTTTATGAATCCATTTGTTTGATTTTTTGTGTTAAAATTTCTTGTTTCATCTCCACTTAGAATATCTCTCATACACTGTTTAATTTGTTTTCTGTACAGAAAAACCGTATTCACACTTCGAGATTGATAGTTCCATCTCGTAGGTACAGATCGCGGTAATCATTTTCTAACTATTTTGTCTAATATCTTGGTTTGCTGAGGACTACTTGAAAAAAGGTGCATATTCCCTGTAAGCTTACAAAGAGAATGCGAACACTTCAATTAATTGATGCCGCATTTGTCAAAACTAAATTAAGCTGGTGGGTGAACAATGTACATATTCTGCTTTTGGGAAATGTTTTTTGACAATAGCTTGAACTACACCAGATGATCCAGCCATTACGGATGCACCATCGTAAGTTTGGGCAATCAGTTTTGCTAGTGTTTTGTTAATTTTATAATACTCAAGCTGTTCAATAATGCAGGCTGCTAGAGTTTTGGCATCATTTTACTCAGGTGTGAAAAGTTTTTGACATGCCTTTAAATACAGTTGTAACCCCTCTTTAGGTATGGTATTGACTTGTAAAAAAAAATTTGTTTTTGAAAATTTTTTTTTTTTTTCTAAAGAGGGGCCACAAGATAATTAAAACTAGGCCAAAGCCTAGAGAAGCCAAAAATGCGCTGGATCCAGTGAGACGGGACTTGCAATTAAAACTCACAAAATTAACAACCAATAAAATCTTTTTATTATAAACAAACTCATTATATCTCCTTAAAAATGTTACTTGAAAATTAATAAATATAAAATCTATATTCTATATTCTCCTTTTAGAAATGTTACTTGAAAATTAATAAATATAAAATCTATATTCTATATTCTCCTTTTAGAAATGTTACTTGAAAATTAATAAATATAAAATCTATATTCAATATTCTCCTTTTAGCCCTATATCTAACCCCCAAAAATACACACGAATATACAATACATATACACGTTCCACAACACAGGACAATTACAACTTCTATCATAAAAATCTTGCCACACCTTTTTCACCCCATGAGGTACATAATTAACAATTTATAAATATCCTTGCACGTAACACCTATTGCAAGGTCTTAATACCTAATATGTGTATAATAAGATATATGTTTGTAACACCAGTGGCCCCAGGACATACTAAATTCAGGAGTTGGCATAGTGCCTGATACTATTTTAAAGTGCTCCCACATTGAGCACTTAGACTTGGAGTAATTATAATTAGAATCCAGTAAACACACAAGTGATCATAATCAATTAAAAGAATTTAAATATGATAAATTTGGTTAAATATTGAAAACAGTAACGTGTCATAATGCCTTATAACCTTTTAAAATTAATTTGGCCCAAAGGCCGACATGTTCCTAGGCAAGATAGTGCATAACTCAACCTGTCCCAAGAGCATGTTCAAGTCTGCATGAAAATCCACCTATACAGGATTAAACTGGTGACCCGACTGAACTACCAAAGAAACTTCTATCCCTATCTGACCCAAACTGAATATAAAAATGTGAAATTAATGCATAAAATGAAAACTAAATTTAACCAGTGAAATTACATGTTGATTGAATGAATTAGTAGCACTAAGGTAACCCTTCTACTGAAAACAAGAAAGAAATTTACACGCCTGATGGTAAGCAGCCACAGATACATGCCAACCTCTGGGCTCACAGTTTATACAAACAGAGTTACAAAATGTACAAAAGATTCCCCCCCAAGTCCACGCACTATTCTGTCCCGTTAACCGGGGACCCAATTAAAATATTTAAAGATTAAAGTCATTGATGTAGTGTGACTATATGTCCACGGGTTCTAGTGGGTTACATCACACTGTGTAAAAGTAATTGGTTTGGTGTCACCTGATATATTCCATGGTGTGAAGTGGTGGTATTCTGGTCTACATGTTAGGGTGTTTGTGGCCCGTCCTCGGTATTCTCCTCCGGCAGATGAAGTTGAGAGAGAGTCTAGATGTTCATGTTCAGGATGGAGCTGTTCCTCGACTTGCAGCGAGGGACCCTATTCATACAAAATATTATCAGCGATAAGTTCCCAAAACTAATTCCCCCAGAAACCTCACACGCACCAAAATCCATATATAATATTAAACACAGCTTTAGGCCTACTTAAAATGATAGTTTGACACACTCTGCAACAGGTTATACGGCCACATGGCCCTATCTTGGAAAACATTTAGTTTAGTTAAATTTCATATTATTCTGACTTTACCTTATTCTCAATTCTGGTGCCTTAGTTAAGACTTCTGAAATTAATATAGTATTACTATAATTACCAATAAAAGTTACATTTAAATTACTCAAAATTACACATTTCACAACTTGCCACCTGGCGTGATAGGTTAGCTGATTTCATACATATCTGGACTTATTAAACAAATTCCTTTTGTATAACTTTAAATTAATGTATATAAGCATATTGCCGTGACTTACCGCAGATCTGTATTAGTTTAGCCTGCCATAGATGAAGATGGTGCAACTAAAAACTTCTTTCTGTCGGAGAAGACGGCCATGCGTTGTTACTTGGACGAGGACCAGGAAAAGACAGCTTTTAGAAAACGCAGTTCCGGCTTTCTCACTTGCAATCAGCAGCGAGCACCAGAGCGCAGCACTAATCGGGCGCACTTAAATACCTCATTACAGTATTGTAAACGCTACCGCTAAATACAGTACAGTATTTTTCGTCGGCTTTCTCGTTAAATACCGTACACGGTTTTTGATTATTCGCGCCGATATAAATTAATCGGCACACCCCCACCCCAAAAGGGCAACATAGTTGCCCCATAAGTAGACAGAGGAGCACCCTGCAGTGTACCCCAATGTTTTTTACAACAACGTAGGTGTTCCTCGGTTTTCCCAGTTGCCTTTGTTCTCAGGAGAGCAGTGGCTCAGAAGGAAGTTGAAAAAACAGAAAGAAGACGTGTAGTATGCGAGAGTGTTGGCACTACACACTGACCTGATCAGGGCCAGCATGCAGCAAGAAAGACAGAAGAAGAAAAGAAGAAAGAGTGTTCGGGTGCACCCTGAGTTCTGAACTCCTGAGTCTTGACCACTTGTGCGGGAACTCCGAGGCTACCTCAACAGGAACCCATGCCCTATAATCCACGGGGACTAACCCCTTCAAACTTCGATAATGCTTTATCCCATGAATCCACTTACATCCCACAGGACCAGGGAGAGAACGGGGGGAGGAGGTTTCCATGACACATAATTTGTTTACTCAATGGGTATGTCCTTCTTATTACCTACTACATGTGTACTCCAAGGGCATGCCAAAACATATCGAGTAGACGAAGTGCACAACCGACCTCATCCACACGACATGTTTCGCTCCAGTCTCTAACACCCCTTTTTTTATCTTCCTTTTACTAATTTTTTTTTTTTTTTTTTATAAGGGGAAGGATAGGAAAATTGGGAAGATGGAAAGGGCAAGGATCACTGAACGGTCATGAGCTGTGACTTAAGGTAAGGACACGGCTCCCTCCGGAAATAAGGACGAATGGAGAAAGCCAAGGCTCGCGCAGGCAGGGGCGCATCCCTGAAGTAGACGTACACCACCCGGATTGTGGGGAACATCTACCCGCTACCATATCAGGTTCTTACCTTTCCCCGGAGCACACACCACCGAAGGATCACCGTTCCTACACACATGGAAACCCCCAAATCTTACCCCCCCCCACTTCTATTAGTCAGCTAATTCCCTCCGACAGAGCTTCAATTTAGAAATATGAGTAACAATAATTTTAGAATCGTCCCCCGGTACGCCCAGCCGGGCCGTCACCGGTGACGTGAACCCCAGGATGCGATATGGCCCTGACCAGCGGTAACATAACTTTGCGGCACGTTTGTCTGCGGCTGAGCTGAGTGGGTGGCTTTGGCAATAGACCCAGTCCCCAATCCGGAAGGGGTTTGGAATTCGCCCCTGATTATAACGTCGACGGACCCGCTCGTGCGCTCGCAGCAAATTCTTCCGAGCTTCCTTCCACCTCTCTGCAGTTTTATTATCGGGCTCCCGTGGCAGAAGATCTTCGATATTCCATAAATTGGTCAACGGGAGTGCGGGCGAGAATCCAAATTGGATTTCAAAGGGCACGGCCTGATGACTATCATGTCGGGCCGTGTTAAAAGCTAATTGTAACCACTTCAGATTCTGATTCCAGGTGGTTTGTTGCTCAGCGTGATAAGCAATCAGGGCGGACCGGAGATTCCGATTGAATCTCTCCGCATGGGACTGCTGGGGGTAATAAGGGGAAGTGGTTACGTGTTTGATCCCACTGGCGAAACACATACGCCGGAATTCACCCGAAATGAACTGCGGGCCATTGTCCGAGACAATGATGGTCGGAAGACCGAAATGCTGAAATACATTGTTCTGGAGCGCGCTTATGGTTAAACGAGCTGTTGCCTGCCGTAAGGGCAATAGCCAGGCAAACTTTGAAAAAGCATCCACACAAACAAGCAGGTAAGCATTACCTGACTTGCTATAGGGGAATGGCCCCACGGTCTCCATCGGTATGCTCGCCACATCAGATGACAACAACCCTAACTTGGTGTTCTGGGCAGGCTTGCTCAAGCCACATAGATGACAGCTCTTAACCCTGGTCGCGATGTCCCTATCCATGCCCTTCCAGATAAAATGTCTCCTAATACTGGAAATGGTCTTAGAAATTCCCTTGTGGCCTCCTACTGGGGAATTGTGGTAATAAATGAAGGACCATGGGCACTAACTTGCTAGGCAGCACGATCTTAGGGGCACGTCCTTTTCTTTCTCTACAACATAGGACTCCCTTGGACAAGAAGTAAGGGGCCTGTACGTTACCCTCCTTTTTATTTTGGATGACTGGATCCAGCTCTTCGTCGTTTAACTGATGGGGTAACACATCAGTGAAGGCTAATGGAAAGTCTAACAGAACGGAACAGGGTTGCTCAGATTGGGCATCACTGGGCTGGGAAAACATGCGAGACAAGGCGTCTGCAACACATTTTGAGATCCCCTAATGTGTTGCACTTTGAACGTAAAGGATGAGATCTTTACCACCCATCTACCAATTTTACCCAGTTGCCGGGGATGAGCCAGAAGCCAAGAGTGAGCCTGATTGTCGGTCTCGAGCAGGAACTCAGCATGTTCCAGGAAATGCCTGAACTTGTCTAGAGCGTACACAACAGCTAAACACTCTAGCTCATAGACAGATGATTTTCGTTCTTGCTGGGTCAATGTCCGGGAAATAAAAGCCACAGGCTGCCTAGCGTCATCAACAACTTGGGATAGAACCGCCCTGAGCGCAACCGAACTCGCGTCCGTCTGTAGTATAAACGGTTTCGAAAAGTCGGGCATCCGTAACACCGGTGGGGAGATGATGGCCTCCTTCAAGGTGTGGAAGGCCTTCTGTTGACTCTCACCCCATGTAAATTTAGCGCCCTTCTTCCTCAGCTTGTTCAAGGGTGCGGCAATCTCAGCGATATTAGGTACGAATCGTCGGTAAAAATTGACCATACCTACGAATCTCGCTATTCCCTTCGCATCCCTAGGGGGAGGGAAGTCACGGATGCCCTGTGTCCTCTCGGGGTCGACAGTAACGCCCCGGTGTGAAACCAAGTGGCCCAAGAAAGAAATACTCTCTTGGGCGAAACGAACCTTCTCGGGATTGACAGTGAGGCCAGATCTCCTCAACCGACACATCACTTCTCTGAGATGACCCAGATGATCTTCGAATGTCTCACTATATACCAACAAATCATCTAAATAATTAAAAACAAACCTGAATTTCACGTCGTGAAAAACGGTATCGAGAAGACGAGTGAGTGTCTAGGCCCCCACAGCCAAACCCATGGGAACCCTTGTGTATTGGTACAAATTCCAGGGTACACAAAAGGCCGTGTATGGTCTACTCTCTTTGGCCAACGGAATCTGGTGATAGGCCGCATTGAGATCGATTATGGTGAAATACCTGGCCCCACTGAACCAATCAAAAGCCGAATGTAGGTCTGGGAGGGGAACGGAATCCACCTCGATATTAGAATTCAACTTCCGATAGTCTATGACCATACGTTGCTTACCCCCAGGCTTAGGTACCAAAAATGCTGGACTGGCATAGCTAGAATGAGAAGGTTCAATCACCCCTTGTTCTAACAACTCTTGAACCTTCTCTCGCAGAATGGTCATCTTCGGAGGTGCGAATTTGTAAGGGTGCGACCTTACTACCTTAAAGTCTGTAAGACGGATCTTATACTCCAGCAGGTGTGTGAGTCCCAATGTAGGAGTTAACACCTCGGGAAATTCCTCACACAATCGGTCTAAGGCCCTCTGCTGGGATGGAGTGAGATGATCTCGTGCAGAATCGGGACAAGCTACCTCCTGGATACCTGGCTTAGCTCCCTGGTACCCAAGGAACGTAATAAGAGCTCCCCGATTAAACTTAAAATAACATTGGTGCGCTTGGATGTCCAGCACGAGACCACTTTTCGCGATGAAATCGGCACCAATAATACAATCCACTCCCAGAGCAGGAAAAACCAGAAAAGGCCACACCCAAGAAAACACATCGATTTTAATTTTGAAGGTAATCGCCTGGGAGATAGGCAAGATTTCCCGAGATGCAGTCCAGCATACCACAGACGACAGGTTCGACCCCTTGATCAAGCCCTGCTTTTCAAGTTCCGCGCATACCCGAGATGAGATGATGGATCGGGCTGAACCGGAGTCAACTAAAGCTCTGAGCTGACCCCCTTTTACCTCGAGCGACAGAAAGGGGTATACTGAAAGGTGTTGAGAGGTAGTGGACCGGACCTTGATGTCGAAAGAGTCGGATTCTAACAATTGCCTGGAGGTAGTCGGAAGTTGTAAAGATTTAGTGCGAGGGGAAGACATCCTCCGACATATCTTCCCCTGTCTACTTAGTTTTTTGGTATGGGTCTAGACGACGGAGGTGCTGGACGTGCGCGCCCTCGAGTGCATGATCGAGCTACGTGCCCCGGGCGGTTACAATTGTAACAGATTATTTCCTTCCTTTGCTCGCGATTTCGAACTGACTGGGCCTGTCGGGGGGGGGGGAACGGTTCACTGCGTTTGCAAGCCCCGTCACACCCAAAGGACCCAAGGGTTGACCATAATCTCAACCACGCTCTGCTACCAAATGTAACCCCTCTTTAGGTATGGTATTGACTTGTAAAAAAAAATTTGTTTTTGAAAAATTTTTTTTTTTTCTAAAGAGGGGCCACAAGATAATTAAAACTAGGCCAAAGCCTAGAGAAGCCAAAAATGCGCTGGATCCAGTGAGACGGGACTTGCAATTAAAACTCACAAAATTAACAACCAATAAAATCTTTTTATTATAAACAAACTCATTATATCTCCTTAAAAATGTTACTTGAAAATTAATAAATATAAAATCTATATTCTATATTCTCCTTTTAGAAATGTTACTTGAAAATTAATAAATACAAAATCTATATTCTATATTCTCCTTTTAGAAATGTTACTTGAAAATTAATAAATATAAAATCTATATTCAATATTCTCCTTTAGCCCTATATCTAACCCCCAAAAATACACACGAATATACAATACATATACACGTTCCACAACACAGGACAATTACAACTTCTATCATAAAAATCTTGCCACACCTTTTTCACCCCATGAGGTACATAATTAACAATTTATAAATATCCTTGCACGTAACACCTATTGCAAGGTCTTAATACCTAATATGTGTATAATAAGATATATGTTTGTAACACCAGTGGCCCCAGGACATACTAAATTCAGGAGTTGGCATAGTGCCTGATACTATTTTAAAGTGCTCCCACATTGAGCACTTAGACTTGGAGTAATTATAATTAGAATCCAGTAAACACACAAGTGATCATAATCAATTAAAAGAATTTAAATATGATAAATTTTGTTAAATATTGAAAACAGTAACGTGTCATAATGCCTTATAACCTTTTGAAATTAATTTGGCCCAAAGACCGACATGTTCCTAGGCAAGATAGTGCATAACTCAACCTGTCCCAAGAGCATGTTCAAGTCTGCATGAAAATCCACCTATACAGGATTAAACTGGTGACCCGACTGAACTACCAAAGAAACTTCTACCCCTATCTGACCCAAACTGAATATAAAAATGTGAAATTAATGCATAAAATGAAAACTAAATTTAACCAGTGAAATTACATGTTGATTGAATGAATTAGTAGCACTAAGGTAACCCTTCTACTGAAAACAAGAAAGAAATTTACACGCCTGATGGTAAGCAGCCACAGATACATGCCAACCTCTGGGCTCACAGTTTATACAAACAGAGTTACAAAATGTACAAAAGATTTCCCCCCAAGTCCACGCACTATTCTGTCCCGTTAACCGGGGACCCAATTAAAATGTTTAAAGATTAAAGTCATTGATGTAGTGTGTCCACATTTCACAACTTGCCACGTGGCGTGATAGGTTAGCTGATTTCATACATATCTGGACTTATTAAACAAATTCCTTTTGTATAACTTTAAATTAATGTATATAAGCATATTGCCGTGACTTACCGCAGATCTGTATTAGTTTAGCCTGCCATAGATGAAGATGGTGCAACTAAAAACTTCTTTCTGTCGGAGAAGACAGCCATGCGTTCTTACTTGGACGAGGACCAGGAAAAGACAGCTTTTAGAAAACGCAGTTCCGGCTTTCTCACTTGCAATCAGCAGCGAGCACCAGAGCGCAGCACTAATCGGGCGCACTTAAATACCTCATTACAGTATTGTAAACGCTACCGCTAAATACAGTACAGTATTTTTCGTCGGCTTTCTCGTTAAATACCGTACACGGTTTTTGATTATTCGCGCCGATATAAATTAATCGGGACACAGTGGCACTTTCTAAATGAGTTTTTAAAAGCAACATCGAGTTCTGCACTAAAATCAATTAAGCCGCGAAAAATGTCAGGGTTACTCGACATGTCAGATTCGACGAGTCCCCTTAAAGCTAACTCGAAAGATCCGCAAAAAAGAACAAAATTTATAAGAATATTTAACACGTATCTATTATGCCTCACCTTTTCATTGTGCAAGGCAATATTGCGTCTATAGTGTGAGTCAAACTGTTCTGCAATATTTACTGTTCCAAAAAGTGCTAATTGAAGAGCGTTTTTTATATGTACGTTTGAAGCCTGATGTTTTTTCACACGTTCACTTAAATGATTAATATCAGTCAAACCAGATTTAGTCCAGAGTTGTTCTCCACAAAACAACAAACAAGGAAAACAGAATAGCACATTCTTTGTGTCACAACCACACAGCCAGTCAGTTTTTAAATAATAATCAGACTTAAATGTTCTACAAAATGTCCTAGTACTTGACTTAATATTTTGCTTTATTGTTAAATCTGGTAAAGGGCGTCTTAACCTTTTAATTTCAAGCTTTTCTTCGAGGCTGCACTGGGAAAACGGTTTATCTATTAGGTTCACAACAGAATTCAAGTTTATAATTTTATTCCTAATTAATCCTATTACAACAGGTGCCAAACACTGACATTCACAATAACAAAAAATCGTGAACTTTAATAAATCGCTAATTTGTTAACGATAACCGAAACAGCAGCGTCTAAAGCACACACGGCCGGCCACACTGGCGAGAACAGTTTGTTGGGGAGTGTGGAGAATGAGAGAGTAACGTTGGACCGGCTGCACACGCACCTCACTTTGCAGCCCGTCGTGCAACCACTTTCCTTGTATAGCTGGGATATGTGATTGCACATGTATAGCCTGCGTTTCGCATTTGAGCGCTTGTACGCCGCTGCCATATAACTATCATGTTGCAGAGGCCCAGTACACCACCACGCTCGGCCAACAAAGCTCGCATTGGCTTTAAGTGTAAATGTTTCATTTTCGAGCAGCGTATTGACTGATAATGTATTGGGCGTATAACTGGTATACATGTACACACACTAATGGAAATACTTGTTAACACTGTTAATATATTAATAAAAATCGTCAATAAAACTGGTGGTTGTGCAACTATGCAACCTGATCACGAGCCGCCCCTGCTTTCAACAATACATACCTTATCAGTCATGCACTATGAGCAGTAACATTATTCACATGACCAACAGCATGACACATGGTGTAAGGTAAGGCCGATTCTTTGGTCATGATGAACAACATGATAACAGGACCCATTTTCGTTCATTATGACCGACATGGCTGAGAACATGTTTAATGTGTAACTGACTTCTCAAAATATACTTACGGCATGAAAAAAACTATATTTTATATTACCTTGTGTATCCAGGTACACTGGTGCTCCTCCTTGCAACTTCAATGTTTCTTTAAAAACTACGCGTTTCGGGACTCATGGTCCCATCATCAGGTTGGTAAAAAACAAGAAACACTCACATGGAGTACGTCAACTTAAGATATAAATAAAAATAAAAAGTTTCACTCGCACATACCGCGTGTATACAATTACACAACTACACGATGCGCATCGTATCGGAACTTGCAAGCGACTAACCGTTACGCGTCGCACTATCTCTACCTTTATCTATGTGTTGTTCCAACACGCGTATGGCCGTGTCATACAGTCCGTTGGACTTAAAAGAAAGCTTGTCGTTCAAGAGCTTGGGTTTTTGAGGCCTTATAAATTTCAAATTCTTCCAGCGCGTCCATAAGCCTGCCCTTTTTACAGAAATGCAACGGCTTGAAGCTACTTTGAAAACTCGAGTCATTATGGTTCTGGTTGACTATATGCAAGGCAAAGTTTGATTTTATCTTCTGGATATCACCTCTAGGGAGATGTTCTCTGTACCTATCCAGAAATTTCCTGCCCGTTTGTCCAACATAAAAATTATTGCAGTCCTCGCATTCTATTTTATAAATACCAGAACAGTTTTCTACTAGTCTGTTGGTCACTGGTCTCAAAGCGTTCAAAATACAATTACTCGTTTTGAAAGAAACTGCGAAACCGTGTTTTTTAAAAACGTTCTTAATAGTATTAGGCAAAAGATTTGTAAATTCCGTTGGTATATATTTAATGTCACTGTTGTGTGTTTTGTTTATGCTCCTATTTTTATATATGTTCCTCCTCTGCCTCGCTACTATTTTGTCTATAACTGTACTATTGTAACCGTTGGCCACCGCGATATACTTTATCGTATTAAGCTCATCGATGTAGTCTTTCGCCTCTAACGGAATTTTTAGTAATCTGTTAACCAACGAGTTGAATGATGCCATTTTTTGTGCAAATGGATGAAATGAAGAAGCGTGATTAGTAATATCTGTGGCAGTTGGCTTCCTATAGATGTTGAACCTAAACAAATTATTTATTTTTCGCACAGTTATGTCCAGAAAATTTAGGCTACTGTTATTTTCCATCTCCAACGTGAACTTTATTTTTGAGTGTATACTATTCATGTATTTACTCAAGGTTTCTATTTGTCTATGTGTGCCATTAATAACAAGGAATGTGTCATCCACATACCGAGTGTATGAGATGATATTTTTGTAAAGCTTGTTTTTATGCGATAAAATATGTTCTGTTTCAAAATAGTTAAGATAAAGATCGGCCAAGAAACCACTAAGTGGCGATCCCATTGCAAGGCCGTCGTCCTGCGCAAAAAATCGGTTGTCAAAAGTGAAATAATTCTGGCCTAATATTATTCTTAGTAACGCGATAAGTTCATGGATTTTTTGCTGATCCAAAGTGCCTGAATCCTCCAGGTTTTTCTGTAAAATATCAATCGTTTGGGGCACAGGAACATTAGTGTAAAGGTTCGTAACGTCAAAGGACACCAACTTATATTGTGGTAATACTACTACCGATTTCACTCTGTCCACAAACTCAATACTATTTCTGACGCTGTGGTTAATGTCTATTTTAATATTACTTTTTAAGATCTGTAAAAGTTTCTTAGCTACCTTATACCCAGGTGCTGTGGTAAAATTAACCACAGGACGTATGGGCATATTCTCCTTGTGTAATTTTGGGAGGCCGTTAAGTGCGGGAGCTTGGGCGTGTATTGGTTTTAGCAGACGCATAGTGCGTGTATCAAATAGGCATGTGGATCTATTAATACAGTTGTTGATATCCCTAACGTATTTTGTAGTGGGGTCTCTAGTCAAAGTACGTATGTTATTATCGTGAATAAACTCATACACTTTCTGTTTGTATTCGTCTTGATTTAAGATTATAATCGTATTGCCTTTATCAGCTTTAGTTATGATAGCATTATTGTTCTCGAGTTTTTGCTTAATATTGCGTACAGTTTATATATCCCTGCGATATTTGTAGTCAGGTGGACGCTTTTCACTTTTTAACATACGGTTCATTTTGTTATTAATGAACACGCGAGCCTCGTTTTGTTTATCTTGATCACTTAGTATTTTTACGGCCGCTTCAGCATTAGTTACTTCGCGAATAATATTGTGTTTAGATAGTCTTGGAAGGTTATAATTTAGGCCTTTGCTCAATAATTTCTCTTCTACTCTAGTAAAATTTATGTTGCTATCGTTAACCATACGTGTACAAAATGTGTGTTTATTGTATGTGTAACTACGGTCCGTTTGGTACTGTTTTCTTTTTAATTTTTCAAACTTTATTTTTTGTACGTTTACGACCTTACTTATGATATTACGAATTTGCGTCTCAATACATGACAAGACTTCATGAACAACAACCGGGTGAATTTTATTAAGAATTTCCAAGTGTGCATGATACAGTTCGCTGTTTAATTTGGTCTTTTTGGAATAAAGATGTTTAATTTCTTCTTTCATCCACACTTTCTGAGCCAATTTTTGGGCGACAGAAGCCGATGAAGCCGATGTAGATAAAGGTAGAGATAGTGCGACGCGTAACGGTTAGTCGCTTGCAAGTTCCGATACGATGCGCATCGTGTAGTTGTGTAATTGTATACACGCGGTATGTGCGAGTGAAACTTTTTATTTTTATTTATATCTTATTAAGTTGACGTACTCCATGTGAGTGATTCTTGTTTTTTACCAACCTGATGATGGGACCATGAGTCCCGAAACGCGTAGTTTTTAAAGAAACATTGAAGTTGCAAGGAGGAGCACCAGTGTACCTGGATACACAAGGTAATATTAAATATAGTTAGTTATATGCAACTTGGAGACCACAACACAATATGTATATGAAAAAAAAACAAAAAGTTAATAAAAAAGGTTTTTTGCGTTTTTCTTAATTTGAACTCCAAATTTTAGTTTATCACCACTCAGATGTGTACAAAAGAAAATAAACTAAAATTTGACATTTATAGGAAAAGCACATATATGGATGTTATAATACCAAATGATTCATACCATCCAATACAGTATAAAATGGCAGCGATAAATAATTTCTGTCATTGAATAAACAGTTGTATTAGAAAATATAATATAGAGGTAGCGGTTAAAAAATCAAAAACCGTGTTGGATATAATAAAAACTATGAATTTTGAAGAAGATGACATATTGAAGAAAAGTGGAGTATATATGCTTAGTTGTGGGGAATGTGACAAAGTGTATCTGGGCGAAATGGGTCGACAAATTTGCCAGAGATTTAAAGAACATAAGAGGGGTGAAGGAGAGTTAACGACGAATTCATTATACACTAGGCATTTTATAGAAGAAGGACATAAATTCATAGATCCAGTTGTAAATTATAAGATAATAAAAGTGATAATCTTTGATTTAATAATATTGTTCACAACTCAGTAACTATTAACCTTGTTCCATTGCATAGTCCTTCGGAGACATCCAAGTTTTGCAAGAGCATTATTATTGTATTTTTTTTTAAGTTTCAGTTCATGTGGTGGTAGATCAGCCATTTCGACAGAATTCAGGAATTCAAAAGTAAATTCGAAACCTCCTTCTGGTTGATCTTTGACAGAATCATAACTTTTGTAAACCTTGTGCTCTCCAGGAAGCTTTTCAATAATTTCTTCATTAATTTTATTAACATCTTTATTTAATGGTGCTAGTATAGCATGTCTGTCATATCTTCATATCTGTTATTAGCCAGAAGTCTCCGAATACTTCTTCAATAAGATTGCCGTTTGAAAGAATATCCTCTGGTAGTTCATCTTCTCATCCATAGCATTTACTGGCAAATCTCCATTGCCAACTTTTAATAAATATTCAGCAAAGTCTCTTTCCTTTAGATCCACACGCATATTTTCTGTCAGTGAAAAGAAGTTAAAATGGTGCCAAAGGCTGCTTTTCTTAATCGAAAGGTCTACCAGCTCAGTGCGGTTAGCACGAGGTTGAACGGGCAAACATTGCCGGAAATCTCCTCCAAAGACAAAATCTTTCCACCAAAGGGTATATTAGGATTTCCTATAGAATGAAGTAGTTGATCCATATTGTGTAATCCATATTTAGGTAACATGGGTGCTTCTTCCATCAGGAAGACATTAATTTTGGCTAGCTCTTTTCCCTTAGAAGATCCAGGTTCAATATTTGAAATTGAATTAGAATTTAATGGCGCCTACAACAGAAACTAAAATTTTATTCATTTATTATTTAAATAATTTAAAAGAAAAATTCAAAAGAATTCAGTAAAAATACAACCTTAAGTCCAAAAGTCTTGTGAGAAATTCGCCCATTAGGAAGAAGAATAGAAGCTATCCCGGTCAATGCCATGCACTTGACATTATACTTTCGTCCAGTTAATATGTAATACAGGCATTTATAAACAAACGTTTTGCCGGTACCACCAAGACCATCAATAAAGTAACATCTGGGACAAGGCAGTTCATTGGTACATGACAATTTCTATTTGTCTTCCTCTAAGAAGTTGGTACATCTCTTCTCCGATAGCATCATTTTCATTGATGTTTAAAAGCTCTTGGTTTTGTTGGTTTTCATAGCCCTCAATATCATCCATGTTGAACCATTGCACCCAGAAACAAAAATTCCTACCTTCTGTGGCTTCAGTATTTAACTTATAAGCAATTATTCGATAAGCTCGTTTACTAACCCGAGCGTTTTACTCTGTAATAAAACGTACCTTTCTGTTCTAAGTCACAAAGAAACAAAAGCAACAGTTTCAAAAAACTAATAAATTATTATTAACTTTAGCTTACTAAAAACCTTTTTCGAACGTTTCAATACAAATCCTTGAATTTTTTGTCCATGACATGTCCGTATGTTAATACTTACCTCAGAGAACACAGAAAACGAAACAGCGTACAGGAAACACATAATAAATTAAATACATAATACGTTATTGTTCGCTTAATATTATTAAATAGGGTATACAATTATTGCTCGTCTCAACTCTTACTTTGTTTATTTACATTGATTGCAACAGCTATTTATTCTTTTTCATATATAATGTTGTGATGTTATACTACTTGTTTCCTCTGCAAGTAGTGTACACTACTTGTACACTACTTCCAGAAGAAACATATTGTGTAACATCACAACATTATATAATTGCTGCATTTATTGACAGTTTCTGTAATTTATTTGTCTGTACAGTAAGAAAGCTGGTTAGAAATTGCAGTTGCCTAGCAATAATTAATTGTTTAAAGACAATCAATTATTGTATCGGTATCGGTCCCGTGACATTTTAAAATAACGACCCTCAGATATGGCCCTTAGACGAATTTTGCGGAAAATGAGACCGAGTCCAATCGATTCCTGGTGTCAAAATACCCTTAAGTACCAACTTCCGAGAAAATCGTTAGAGCCGTTTTCGAGAAAAAAACATAGATACAATTATTGCTCGCTTAATATTATAGGATTAAAATGAAAAAAATATAATTTAGTTAAAGTGAAATGAAATGTTTCCATAGAAACTACTTCTTTGTTGTCATTAACGTATTACACATATAAAACATAAAATTTACTTCATCATCAAATACCATTTTAATTTATTAAAAAAATTACCCCCTCGCCCCTTCAACTACCCTTTTCATTTATAGATATTTCATCTACCTTTCTACAGTGGATTATTATGACCTTCTTTTCAGGACACTTTATTTATCAAAATTAAGCAATTTACTCTTGTTAAAACGTCAAATGTTGAAGGTAAACTACCCCTTTCCCTTCACCGATCTTCACCAAAAACAATAGGCCTTGAGTCCTCTACAATTCAGGACTGTATGCAAAAAATTATTTGATTCTGTTTGAATTTGCAGCTGTTATCGTTTGCCATAGAAAAAATTCTACACACATAGACACACACACACAGACACTTTTCGAAAAACGATTTTTTTTCTTGTTTTGATGGTAGTACAATCAGAATCTGCCATTATCTCGAACACGATTTTTTTCGCAATGACCATACTTCCATTTCCTTATGGAACATGGAAGTAATAATTATCCCCTCCCCCTTCAACTATCATCTTCATTTATAGAAAATTACCCCCCCTTCAACTACGGTACTCTTTTCAATTATAGCTATTTCATCTACCTTTCTACAGTGAATTATTATGTCCTTCTTTATTTTGAGACTTTATTTATCAAAATTAAATACTTAACTTTTGTTAAAAAATAAAACATTATAGGTAAACTACCCCTTTCCCTTAACCGATCTTCACCAAAATCAAAAAGCCTTGAATCCTCTACAACTAAGGCACATATGCAAAAAATTATTTGATTATGTTTGAATTTACGCCAGTTATTGTTCGTCATAGAAAAAATTACTCTTGTTAAAACATAAAATGTTGCAGGTAAACTACCCCTTCCCCTTAACCGATCATCACCAAAATGTACAGACGCAAAAGTGATAATACACTAAAATTTGACATTTATAGGAAAAGCACATATACGGATGTTATAATACCAAATGATTCATACCATCCAATACAGTATAAAATGGCAGCGATAAATAATTTCTGTCATAGAATAAACAGTTGTATAGAAGATGAGGAAAACAGAAAGAAAGAAATAGAAAGAATAAAAATAATTGTAAAAAACAACAAGTACAATAGGAATGTAGTAGATAAAATATTTAATAATATACAACGAAGAGAAGAAACAAAAAAATGAGAATAGTAAAGAAAAGAAGGAGTATAAGGGATCCATATCATATACAGTATAGGTTATAACACAAGAAAGATACAAAAATGTTTTAGAAAATATAATATAGAGGTAGCGGTTAAAAAATCAAAAACCATGTTGGATATAATAAAAACTATGAATTTTGAAGAAGATGACATATTGAAGAAAAGTGGAGTATATATGCTTAGTTGTGGGGAATGTGACAAAGTGTATCTGGGCAAAACGGGTCATCAATTTTGCCAGAGATTTAAAGAACATAAGAGGGGTGAAGGAGAGTTAACGACGAATTCATTATATGCTAGGCATTTTATAGAAGAAGGACATAAATTCATAGACCCAGTTGTAAATTACAAGATAATAAAAGTGATGAGTAAAGAAAAAGAAAGGAAATTAAAGGAAGAAGTGGAAATATTAAAAATAAGAAATAAAGATGAAAAAAGACTAATGAATATAAAAACCACATTTGAAAATGAAGAAATATTTAGCAGCTTATTAGACAACAAAAAAGAGTAGAAGATGAGTTAATGTGAATTGTAACGGCTACAAAATTGGTAATGTTAGACAACCTACTATGGGTGGAGCTAAGTAAGACGTTACTCCGTCAGGTGGTGGGGGTAGATAGGTCTGGTAGAATGGTATATAAGAAGTGAACAGTTTCATATTTCTCTGTTGGTAAATTACCTGAAGATGGCTTGACTGCCGAAAGCGCTCGTCAATATCAAAGACAACATAGTGGTTTGTACAAAATTACTAGTAGAAATATTTGAGACTACTAACACTCCGATGCAACAATAAATTAATAGATTGACAAATCTAAGGAGTAGAAGAATAATGGAGCAGAGAAATAAAGTAGGAGATTTCTATAAATATTTGAAAACAAACGTTAAGTTAATGATAACTATGTCTAAATTTTGGTTTAATAAGCAGTGTTTATTTAATAATATAATACCAAAGTATGCAAAAATCGAAATAAAAGGAAGTAGTGACATACAGAAAAAAGTCAAGAAGTTAAGTGAACAGTTATTGGTAATACAGGAAATAAAATATTTGTATCAGCAACTGAATACCGTACGTATAATAAAAAATTACTAAAAATGAACGTAGAACTACATCAAAAGTATAATTACATAGAAATAGAAGAAATTTTGTACGATTTTTGTGAGCGGTATATGAAGACGAAATTGGAAGAAAGAAACAAGAAGTTGAAAACTAAATTAGAATGTTTAAAAGAAATTAATGATACGAGAATGAAAAAACCAGATCAAGCAGATTTGAAGTTATCCGAGAGAATAGTTAATTTAACAGAGGTGGTATTCAATAATGAAGAAAAGAAATTATTAGGAAAAAGCGTAAAATATGCACCGCCAAAGAATTTGAATAAAGAAGGTTTATTAATAGAATGTGAAAGTATAATAAGCAAAGAAAAAGATGAGAAAATAAAAAAACAATTAAGATTTGAAATTAGTAACATTGTGGGAACATTAGAAGAAAAGAACAGAAGACAAGGGGGAAATAGTATAGCTATTAGAGAAACATAAAACAGTTAAAAAATAAAATAAAACAGAATAATATTATGGTAACAAAAGTGGACAAAGGCAACTCCGTAGTGCTAATAGATAAAGAAGAGTATATAAAGAAAGGGAATGAATTTATAAAAAGTAATAATTATGAAGACATTAAATATGATTATACTAATAAATTTCAAAGTAGAGTGAAGAAATTAATAAAAAATTCCACTATGTTTAAGAATAAAAAAAACTAACAGAATCAAATCTGAAAGCGCCTAAATTTAAATGTCAGATAAAACTGCACAAAGAAAACCTCCCAGTTAGGCCAATAATATCATTTATTGGAGCACCAGCATATAAGTTATCAAAAGAATGTAGCAAGTTACTAAAAGAATATTATGATTTTGAGAAGAAACGTAGTATAGAAAATAACAAAAAGTTAATAGAAGCACTGAAAGAAGAAGTACAAGTAAAGGAAAGTACAAGGTTAATATCGCTTGATGTAGTAGATATGTTTACAAACATCCCGGTTGAAAAAACATTAAAACTAATTGAAAAGAACAAATTGAAAGGATACGAAAAGAAAGAAGAATTAATAAAAGTAATACAAGAGTGTTTGAAGCAAAATTACTTTAGGTTTAATAATAAGTTTTATATTCAGAAGAAGGGACTTCCAATGGGATCATCAATGTCACCGATAATGGCAGAAATTTACATGAACTACATTGAAAATAAAATAATGTCAACGGTGAAAAATTTATCTTTATTTATAAACGGATGATGAAGAATTAAAGGTATTTTTTGAAGAGGTTAACAAATTAGAAGAGAGTATAAAATTTAAAATGGAAGTAGAAAACAAGGAAATAAATTTCCTAGATTTAAACATAAGAATAACAAGAGAAAATAAACTAAAATTTGACATTTATAGGAAAAGCACATATACGGATGTTAT
This sequence comes from Magicicada septendecula, assembly GCA_034769895.1. Classification (NCBI taxonomy): domain Eukaryota; kingdom Metazoa; phylum Arthropoda; class Insecta; order Hemiptera; family Cicadidae; genus Magicicada; species Magicicada septendecula. The sequence goes on from CM068367.1 coordinate 380,457,310, forward strand.
AATACCAAATGAGTCATACCATCCAATACAGTATAAAATGGCAGCGATAAATAATTTCTGTCATAGAATAAACAGTTGTATAGAAGATGAGGAAAACAGAAAGAAAGAAATAGAAAGAATAAAAATAATTGTAAAAAACAACAAGTATAATAGGAATGTAGTAGATAAAATATTTAATAATATACAACGAAGAGAAGAAACAAAAAAATGAGAATAGTAAAGAAAAGAAGGAGTATAAGGGATCCATATCATATACAGTATAGGTTATAACACAAGAAAGATACAAAAATGTTTTAGAAAATATAATATAGAGGTAGCGGTTAAAAAATCAAAAACCATGTTGGATATAATAAAAACTATGAATTTTGAAGAAGATGACATATTGAAGAAAAGTGGAGTATATATGCTTAGTTGTGGGGAATGTGACAAAGTGTATCTGGGCAAAACGGGTCATCAATTTTGCCAGAGATTTAAAGAACATAAGAGGGGTGAAGGAGAGTTAACGACGAATTCATTATATGCTAGGCATTTTATAGAAGAAGGACATAAATTCATAGACCCAGTTGTAAATTACAAGATAATAAAAGTGATGAGTAAAGAAAAAGAAAGGAAATTAAAGGAAGAAGTGGAAATATTAAAAATAAGAAATAAAGATGAAAAAAGACTAATGAATATAAAAACCACATTTGAAAATGAAGAAATATTTAGCAGCTTATTAGACAACAAAAAAGAGTAGAAGATGAGTTAATGTGAATTGTAACGGCTACAAAATTGGTAATGTTAGACAACCTACTATGGGTGGAGCTAAGTAAGACGTTACTCCGTCAGGTGGTGGGGGTAGATAGGTCCGGTAGAATGGTATATAAGAAGTGAACAGTTTCATATTTCTCTGTTGGTAAATTACCTGAAGATGGCTTGACTGCCGAAAGCGCTCATCAATATCAAAGACAACATAGTGGTTTGTACAAAATTACTAGTAGAAATATTTGAGACTACTAACACTCCGATGCAACAATAAATTAATAGATTGACAAATCTAAGGAGTAGAAGAATAATGGAGCAGAGAAATAAAGTAGGAGATTTCTATAAATATTTGAAAACAAACGTTAAGTTAATGATAACTATGTCTAAATTTTGGTTTAATAAGCAGTGTTTATTTAATAATATAATACCAAAGTATGCAAAAATCGAAATAAAAGGAAGTAGTGACATACAGAAAAAAGTCAAGAAGTTAAGTGAACAGTTATTGGTAATACAGGAAATAAAATATTTGTATCAGCAACTGAATACCGTACGTATAATAAAAAATTACTAAAAATGAACGTAGAACTACATCAAAAGTATAATTACATAGAAATAGAAGAAATTTTGTACGATTTTTGTGAGCGGTATATGAAGACGAAATTGGAAGAAAGAAACAAGAAGTTGAAAACTAAATTAGAATGTTTAAAAGAAATTAATGATACGAGAATGAAAAAACCAGATCAAGCAGATTTGAAGTTATCCGAGAGAATAGTTAATTTAACAGAGGTGGTATTCAATAATGAAGAAAAGAAATTATTAGGAAAAAGCCTAAAATATGCACCGCCAAAGAATTTGAATAAAGAAGGTTTATTAATAGAATGTGAAAGTATAATAAGCAAAGAAAAAGATGAGAAAATAAAAAAACAATTAAGATTTGAAATTAGTAACATTGTGGGAACATTAGAAGAAAAGAACAGAAGACAAGGGGGAAATAGTATAGCTATTAGAGAAACATAAAACAGTTAAAAAATAAAATAAAACAGAATAATATTATGGTAACAAAAGTGGACAAAGGCAACTCCGTAGTGCTAATAGATAAAGAAGAGTATATAAAGAAAGGGAATGAATTTATAAAAAGTAATAATTATGAAGACATTAAATATGATTATACTAATAAATTTCAAAGTAGAGTGAAGAAATTAATAAAAAATTCCACTATGTTTAAGAATAAAAAAAACTAACAGAATCAAATCTGAAAGCGCCTAAATTTAAATGTCAGATAAAACTGCACAAAGAAAACCTCCCAGTTAGGCCAATAATATCATTTATTGGAGCACCAGCATATAAGTTATCAAAAGAATGTAGCAAGTTACTAAAAGAATATTATGATTTTGAGAAGAAACGTAGTATAGAAAATAACAAAAACTTAATAGAAGCACTGAAAGAAGAAGTACAAGTAAAGGAAAGTACAAGGTTAATATCGCTTGATGTAGTAGATATGTTTACAAACATCCCGGTTGAAAAAACATTAAAACTAATTGAAAAGAACAAATTGAAAGGATACGAAAAGAAAGAAGAATTAATAAAAGTAATACAAGAGTGTTTGAAGCAAAATTACTTTAGGTTTAATAATAAGTTTTATATTCAGAAGAAGGGACTTCCAATGGGATCATCAATGTCACCGATAATGGCAGAAATTTACATGAACTACATTGAAAATAAAATAATGTCAACGGTGAAAAATTTATCTTTATTTATAAACGGATGATGAAGAATTAAAGGTATTTTTTGAAGAGGTTAACAAATTAGAAGAGAGTATAAAATTTAAAATGGAAGTAGAAAACAAGGAAATAAATTTCCTAGATTTAAACATAAGAATAACAAGAGAAAATAAACTAAAATTTGACATTTATAGGAAAAGCACATATACGGATGTTATAATACCAAATGAGTCATACCATCCAATACAGTATAAAATGGCAGCGATAAATAATTTCTGTCATAGAATAAACAGTTGTATAGAAGATGAGGAAAACAGAAAGAAAGAAATAGAAAGAATAAAAATAATTGTAAAAAACAACAAGTATAATAGGAATGTAGTAGATAAAATATTTAATAATATACAACGAAGAGAAGAAACAAAAAAATGAGAATAGTAAAGAAAAGAAGGAGTATAAGGGATCCATATCATATACAGTATAGGTTATAACACAAGAAAGATACAAAAATGTTTTAGAAAATATAATATAGAGGTAGCGGTTAAAAAATCAAAAACCATGTTGGATATAATAAAAACTATGAATTTTGAAGAAGATGACATATTGAAGAAAAGTGGAGTATATATGCTTAGTTGTGGGGAATGTGACAAGGTGTATCTGGGCAAAACGGGTCATCAATTTTGCCAGAGATTTAAAGAACATAAGAGGGGTGAAGGAGAGTTAACGATGAATTCATTATATGCTAGGCATTTTATAGAAGAAGGACATAAATTCATAGACCCAGTTGTAAATTACAAGTTAATAAAAGTGATGAGTAAAGAAAAAGAAAGGAAATTAAAGGAAGAAGTGGAAATATTAAAAATAAGAAATAAAGATGAAAAAAGACTAATGAATATAAAAACCACATTTGAAAATGAAGAAATATTTAGCAGCTTATTAGACAACAAAAAAGAGTAAAAGATGAGTTAATGTGAATTGTAACGGCTACAAAATTGGTAATGTTAGACAACCTACTATGGGTGGAGCTAAGTAAGACGTTACTCCGTCAGGGGGTGGGGGTAGATAGATCTGGTAGAATGGTATATAAGAAGTGAACAGTTTCATATTTCTCTGTTGGTAAATTACCTGAAGATGGCTTGACTGCCGAAAGCGCTCGTCAATATCAAAGACAACATAGTGGTTTGTACAAAATTACTAGTAGAAATATTTGAGACTACTAACACTCCGATGCAACAATAAATTAATAGATTGACAAATCTAAGGAGTAGAAGAATAATGGAGCAGAGAAATAAAGTAGGAGATTTCTATAAATATTTGAAAACAAACGTTAAGTTAATGATAACTATGTCTAAATTTTGGTTTAATAAGCAGTGTTTATTTAATAATATAATACCAAAGTATGCAAAAATCGAAATAAAAGGAAGTAGTGACATACAGAAAAAAGTCAAGAAGTTAAGTGAACAGTTATTGGTAATACAGGAAATAAAATATTTGTATCAGCAACTGAATACCGTACGTATAATAAAAAATTACTAAAAATGAACGTAGAACTACATCAAAAGTATAATTACATAGAAATAGAAGAAATTTTGTACGATTTTTGTGAGCGGTATATGAAGACGAAATTGGAAGAAAGAAACAAGAAGTTGAAAACTAAATTAGAATGTTTAAAAGAAATTAATGATACGAGAATGAAAAAACCAGATCAAGCAGATTTGAAGTTATCCGAGAGAATAGTTAATTTAACAGAGGTGGTATTCAATAATGAAGAAAAGAAATTATTAGGAAAAAGCCTAAAATATGCACCGCCAAAGAATTTGAATAAAGAAGGTTTATTAATAGAATGTGAAAGTATAATAAGCAAAGAAAAAGATGAGAAAATAAAAAAACAATTAAGATTTGAAATTAGTAACATTGTGGGAACATTAGAAGAAAAGAACAGAAGACAAGGGGGAAATAGTATAGCTATTAGAGAAACATAAAACAGTTAAAAAATAAAATAAAACAGAATAATATTATGGTAACAAAAGTGGACAAAGGCAACTCCGTAGTGCTAATAGATAAAGAAGAGTATATAAAGAAAGGGAATGAATTTATAAAAAGTAATAATTATGAAGACATTAAATATGATTATACTAATAAATTTCAAAGTAGAGTGAAGAAATTAATAAAAAATTCCACTATGTTTAAGAATAAAAAAAACTAACAGAATCAAATCTGAAAGCGCCTAAATTTAAATGTCAGATAAAACTGCACAAAGAAAACCTCCCAGTTAGGCCAATAATATCATTTATTGGAGCACCAGCATATAAGTTATCAAAAGAATGTAGCAAGTTACTAAAAGAATATTATGATTTTGAGAAGAAACGTAGTATAGAAAATAACAAAAAGTTAATAGAAGCACTGAAAGAAGAAGTACAAGTAAAGGAAAGTACAAGGTTAATATCGCTTGATGTAGTAGATATGTTTACAAACATCCCGGTTGAAAAAACATTAAAACTAATTGAAAAGAACAAATTGAAAGGATACGAAAAGAAAGAAGAATTAATAAAAGTAATACAAGAGTGTTTGAAGCAAAATTACTTTAGGTTTAATAATAAGTTTTATATTCAGAAGAAGGGACTTCCAATGGGATCATCAATGTCACCGATAATGGCAGAAATTTACATGAACTACATTGAAAATAAAATAATGTCAACGGTGAAAAATTTATCTTTATTTATAAACGGATGATGAAGAATTAAAGGTATTTTTTGAAGAGGTTAACAAATTAGAAGAGAGTATAAAATTTAAAATGGAAGTAGAAAACAAGGAAATAAATTTCCTAGATTTAAACATAAGAATAACAAGAGAAAATAAACTAAAATTTGACATTTATAGGAAAAGCACATATACGGATGTTATAATACCAAATGAGTCATACCATCCAATACAGTATAAAATGGCAGCGATAAATAATTTCTGTTATAGAATAAACAGTTGTATAGAAGATGAGGAAAACAGAAAGAAAGAAATAGAAAGAATAAAAATAATTGTAAAAAACAACAAGTATAATAGGAATGTAGTAGATAAAATATTTAATAATATACAACGAAGAGAAGAAACAAAAAAATGAGAATAGTAAAGAAAAGAAGGAGTATAAGGGATCCATATCATATACAGTATAGGTTATAACACAAGAAAGATACAAAAATGTTTTAGAAAATATAATATAGAGGTAGCGGTTAAAAAATCAAAAACCATGTTGGATATAATAAAAACTATGAATTTTGAAGAAGATGACATATTGAAGAAAAGTGGAGTATATATGCTTAGTTGTGGGGAATGTGACAAAGTGTATCTGGGCAAAACGGGTCATCAATTTTGCCAGAGATTTAAAGAACATAAGAGGGGTGAAGGAGAGTTAACGACGAATTCATTATATGCTAGGCATTTTATAGAAGAAGGACATAAATTCATAGACCCAGTTGTAAATTACAAGATAATAAAAGTGATGAGTAAAGAAAAAGAAAGGAAATTAAAGGAAGAAGTGGAAATATTAAAAATAAGAAATAAAGATGAAAAAAGACTAATGAATATAAAAACCACATTTGAAAATGAAGAAATATTTAGCAGCTTATTAGACAACAAAAAAGAGTAGAAGATGAGTTAATGTGAATTGTAACGGCTACAAAATTGGTAATGTTAGACAACCTACTATGGGTGGAGCTAAGTAAGACGTTACTCCGTCAGGGGGTGGGGGTAGATAGGTCCGGTAGAATGGTATATAAGAAGTGAACAGTTCATATTTCTCTGTTGGTAAATTACCTGAAGATGGCTTGACTGCCGAAAGCGCTCGTCAATATCAAAGACAAAATAGTGGTTTGTACAAAATTACTAGTAGAAATATTTGAGACTACTAACACTCCGATGCAACAATAAATTAATAGATTGACAAATCTAAGGAGTAGAAGAATAATGGAGCAGAGAAATAAAGTAGGAGATTTCTATAAATATTTGAAAACAAACGTTAAGTTAATGATAACTATGTCTAAATTTTGGTTTAATAAGCAGTGTTTATTTAATAATATAATACCAAAGTATGCAAAAATCGAAATAAAAGGAAGTAGTGACATACAGAAAAAAGTCAAGAAGTTAAGTGAACAGTTATTGGTAATACAGGAAATAAAATATTTGTATCAGCAACTGAATACCGTACGTATAATAAAAAATTACTAAAAATGCACGTAGAACTACATCAAAAGTATAATTACATAGAAATAGAAGAAATTTTGTACGATTTTTGTGAGCGGTATATGAAGACGAAATTGGAAGAAAGAAACAAGAAGTTGAAAACTAAATTAGAATGTTTAAAAGAAATTAATGATACGAGAATGAAAAAACCAGATCAAGCAGATTTGAAGTTATCCGAGAGAATAGTTAATTTAACAGAGGTGGTATTCAATAATGAAGAAAAGAAATTATTAGGAAAAAGCCTAAAATATGCACCGCCAAAGAATTTGAATAAAGAAGGTTTATTAATAGAATGTGAAAGTATAATAAGCAAAGAAAAAGATGAGAAAATAAAAAAACAATTAAGATTTGAAATTAGTAACATTGTGGGAACATTAGAAGAAAAGAACAGAAGACAAGGGGGAAATAGTATAGCTATTAGAGAAACATAAAACAGTTAAAAAATAAAATAAAACAGAATAATATTATGGTAACAAAAGTGGACAAAGGCAACTCCGTAGTGCTAATAGATAAAGAAGAGTATATAAAGAAAGGGAATGAATTTATAAAAAGTAATAATTATGAAGACATTAAATATGATTATACTAATAAATTTCAAAGTAGAGTGAAGAAATTAATAAAAAATTCCACTATGTTTAAGAATAAAAAAAACTAACAGAATCAAATCTGAAAGCGCCTAAATTTAAATGTCAGATAAAACTGCACAAAGAAAACCTCCCAGTTAGGCCAATAATATCATTTATTGGAGCACCAGCATATAAGTTATTAAAAGAATGTAGCAAGTTACTAAAAGAATATTATGATTTTGAGAAGAAACGTAGTATAGAAAATAACAAAAAGTTAATAGAAGCACTGAAAGAAGAAGTACAAGTAAAGGAAAGTACAAGGTTAATATCGCTTGATGTAGTAGATATGTTTACAAACATCCCGGTTGAAAAAACATTAAAACTAATTGAAAAGAACAAATTGAAAGGATACGAAAAGAAAGAAGAATTAATAAAAGTAATACAAGAGTGTTTGAAGCAAAATTACTTTAGGTTTAATGATAAGTTTTATATTCAGAAGAAGGGACTTCCAATGGGATCATCAATGTCACCGATAATGGCAGAAATTTACATGAACTACATTGAAAATAAAATAATGTCAACGGTGAAAAATTTATCTTTATTTATAAACGGATGATGAAGAATTAAAGGTATTTTTTGAAGAGGTTAACAAATTAGAAGAGAGTATAAAATTTAAAATGGAAGTAGAAAACAAGGAAATAAATTTCCTAGATTTAAACATAAGAATAACAAGAGAAAATAAACTAAAATTTGACATTTATAGGAAAAGCACATATACGGATGTTATAATACCAAATGAGTCATACCATCCAATACAGTATAAAATGGCAGCGATAAATAATTTCTGTCATAGAATAAACAGTTGTATAGAAGATGAGGAAAACAGAAAGAAAGAAATAGAAAGAATAAAAATAATTGTAAAAAACAACAAGTATAATAGGAATGTAGTAGATAACATATTTAATAATATACAACGAAGAGAAGAAACAAAAAAATGAGAATAGTAAAGAAAAGAAGGAGTATAAGGGATCCATATCATATACAGTATAGGTTATAACACAAGAAAGATACAAAAATGTTTTAGAAAATATAATATAGAGGTAGCGGTTAAAAAATCAAAAACCATGTTGGATATAATAAAAACTATGAATTTTGAAGAAGATGACATATTGAAGAAAAGTGGAGTATATATGCTTAGTTGTGGGGAATGTGACAAGGTGTATCTGGGCAAAACGGGTCATCAATTTTGCCAGAGATTTAAAGAACATAAGAGGGGTGAAGGAGAGTTAACGAAGAATTCATTATATGCTAGGCATTTTATAGAAGAAGGACATAAATTCATAGACCCAGTTGTAAATTACAAGTTAATAAAAGTGATGAGTAAAGAAAAAGAAAGGAAATTAAAGGAAGAAGTGGAAATATTAAAAATAAGAAATAAAGATGAAAAAAGACTAATGAATATAAAAACCACATTTGAAAATGAAGAAATATTTAGCAGCTTATTAGACAACAAAAAAGAGTAAAAGATGAGTTAATGTGAATTGTAACGGCTACAAAATTGGTAATGTTAGACAACCTACTATGGGTGGAGCTAAGTAAGACGTTACTCCGTCAGGGGGTGGGGGTAGATAGATCTGGTAGAATGGTATATAAGAAGTGAACAGTTTCATATTTCTCTGTTGGTAAATTACCTGAAGATGGCTTGACTGCCGAAAGCGCTCGTCAATATCAAAGACAACATAGTGGTTTGTACAAAATTACTAGTAGAAATATTTGAGACTACTAACACTCCGATGCAACAATAAATTAATAGATTGACAAATCTAAGGAGTAGAAGAATAATGGAGCAGAGAAATAAAGTAGGAGATTTCTATAAATATTTGAAAACAAACGTTAAGTTAATGATAACTATGTCTAAATTTTGGTTTAATAAGCAGTGTTTATTTAATAATATAATACCAAAGTATGCAAAAATCGAAATAAAAGGAAGTAGTGACATACAGAAAAAAGTCAAGAAGTTAAGTGAACAGTTATTGGTAATACAGGAAATAAAATATTTGTATCAGCAACTGAATACCGTACGTATAATAAAAAATTACTAAAAATGAACGTAGAACTACATCAAAAGTATAATTACATAGAAATAGAAGAAATTTTGTACGATTTTTGTGAGCGGTATATGAAGACGAAATTGGAAGAAAGAAACAAGAAGTTGAAAACTAAATTAGAATGTTTAAAAGAAATTAATGATACGAGAATGAAAAAACCAGATCAAGCAGATTTGAAGTTATCCGAGAGAATAGTTAATTTAACAGAGGTGGTATTCAATAATGAAGAAAAGAAATTATTAGGAAAAAGCCTAAAATATGCACCGCCAAAGAATTTGAATAAAGAAGGTTTATTAATAGAATGTGAAAGTATAATAAGCAAAGAAAAAGATGAGAAAATAAAAAAACAATTAAGATTTGAAATTAGTAACATTGTGGGAACATTAGAAGAAAAGAACAGAAGACAAGGGGGAAATAGTATAGCTATTAGAGAAACATAAAACAGTTAAAAAATAAAATAAAACAGAATAATATTATGGTAACAAAAGTGGACAAAGGCAACTCCGTAGTGCTAATAGATAAAGAAGAGTATATAAAGAAAGGGAATGAATTTATAAAAAGTAATAATTATGAAGACATTAAATATGATTATACTAATAAATTTCAAAGTAGAGTGAAGAAATTAATAAAAAATTCCACTATGTTTAAGAATAAAAAAAACTAACAGAATCAAATCTGAAAGCGCCTAAATTTAAATGTCAGATAAAACTGCACAAAGAAAACCTCCCAGTTAGGCCAATAATATCATTTATTGGAGCACCAGCATATAAGTTATCAAAAGAATGTAGCAAGTTACTAAAAGAATATTATGATTTTGAGAAGAAACGTAGTATAGAAAATAACAAAAAGTTAATAGAAGCACTGAAAGAAGAAGTACAAGTAAAGGAAAGTACAAGGTTAATATCGCTTGATGTAGTAGATATGTTTACAAACATCCCGGTTGAAAAAACATTAAAACTAATTGAAAAGAACAAATTGAAAGGATACGAAAAGAAAGAAGAATTAATAAAAGTAATACAAGAGTGTTTGAAGCAAAATTACTTTAGGTTTAATAATAAGTTTTATATTCAGAAGAAGGGACTTCCAATGGGATCATCAATGTCACCGATAATGGCAGAAATTTACATGAACTACATTGAAAATAAAATAATGTCAACGGTGAAAAATTTATCTTTATTTATAAACGGATGATGAAGAATTAAAGGTATTTTTTGAAGAGGTTAACAAATTAGAAGAGAGTATAAAATTTAAAATGGAAGTAGAAAACAAGGAAATAAATTTCCTAGATTTAAACATAAGAATAACAAGAGAAAATAAACTAAAATTTGACATTTATAGGAAAAGCACATATACGGATGTTATAATACCAAATGAGTCATACCATCCAATACAGTATAAAATGGCAGCGATAAATAATTTCTGTCATAGAATAAACAGTTGTATAGAAGATGAGGAAAACAGAAAGAAAGAAATAGAAAGAATAAAAATAATTGTAAAAAACAACAAGTATAATAGGAATGTAGTAGATAAAATATTTAATAATATACAACGAAGAGAAGAAACAAAAAAATGAGAATAGTAAAGAAAAGAAGGAGTATAAGGGATCCATATCATATACAGTATAGGTTATAACACAAGAAAGATACAAAAATGTTTTAGAAAATATAATATAGAGGTAGCGGTTAAAAAATCAAAAACCATGTTGGATATAATAAAAACTATGAATTTTGAAGAAGATGACATATTGAAGAAAAGTGGAGTATATATGCTTAGTTGTGGGGAATGTGACAAAGTGTATCTGGGCAAAACGGGTCATCAATTTTGCCAGAGATTTAAAGAACATAAGAGGGGTGAAGGAGAGTTAACGACGAATTCATTATATGCTAGGCATTTTATAGAAGAAGGACATAAATTCATAGACCCAGTTGTAAATTACAAGATAATAAAAGTGATGAGTAAAGAAAAAGAAAGGAAATTAAAGGAAGAAGTGGAAATATTAAAAATAAGAAATAAAGATGAAAAAAGACTAATGAATATAAAAACCACATTTGAAAATGAAGAAATATTTAGCAGCTTATTAGACAACAAAAAAGAGTAGAAGATGAGTTAATGTGAATTGTAACGGCTACAAAATTAGTAATGTTAGACAACCTACTATGGGTGGAGCTAAGTAAGACGTTACTCCGTCAGGGGGTGGGGGTAGATAGGTCCGGTAGAATGGTATATAAGAAGTGAACAGTTTCATATTTCTCTGTTGGTAAATTACCTGAAGATGGCTTGACTGCCGAAAGCGCTCGTCAATATCAAAGACAACATAGTGGTTTGTACAAAATTACTAGTAGAAATATTTGAGACTACTAACACTCCGATGCAACAATAAATTAATAGATTGACAAATCTAAGGAGTAGAAGAATAATGGAGCAGAGAAATAAAGTAGGAGATTTCTATAAATATTTGAAAACAAACGTTAAGTTAATGATAACTATGTCTAAATTTTGGTTTAATAAGCAGTGTTTATTTAATAATATAATACCAAAGTATGCAAAAATCGAAATAAAAGGAAGTAGTGACATACAGAAAAAAGTCAAGAAGTTAAGTGAACAGTTATTGGTAATACAGGAAATAAAATATTTGTATCAGCAACTGAATACCGTACGTATAATAAAAAATTACTAAAAATGCACGTAGAACTACATCAAAAGTATAATTACATAGAAATAGAAGAAATTTTGTACGATTTTTGTGAGCGGTATATGAAGACGAAATTGGAAGAAAGAAACAAGAAGTTGAAAACTAAATTAGAATGTTTAAAAGAAATTAATGATACGAGAATGAAAAAACCAGATCAAGCAGATTTGAAGTTATCCGAGAGAATAGTTAATTTAACAGAGGTGGTATTCAATAATGAAGAAAAGAAATTATTAGGAAAAAGCCTAAAATATGCACCGCCAAAGAATTTGAATAAAGAAGGTTTATTAATAGAATGTGAAAGTATAATAAGCAAAGAAAAAGATGAGAAAATAAAAAAACAATTAAGATTTGAAATTAGTAACATTGTGGGAACATTAGAAGAAAAGAACAGAAGACAAGGGAGAAATAGTATAGCTATTAGAGAAACATAAAACAGTTAAAAAATAAAATAAAACAGAATAATATTATGGTAACAAAAGTGGACAAAGGCAACTCCGTAGTGCTAATAGATAAAGAAGAGTATATAAAGAAAGGGAATGAATTTATAAAAAGTAATAATTATGAAGACATTAAATATGATTATACTAATAAATTTCAAAGTAGAGTGAAGAAATTAATAAAAAATTCCACTATGTTTAAGAATAAAAAAAACTAACAGAATCAAATCTGAAAGCGCCTAAATTTAAATGTCAGATAAAACTGCACAAAGAAAACCTCCCAGTTAGGCCAATAATATCATTTATTGGAGCACCAGCATATAAGTTATCAAAAGAATGTAGCAAGTTACTAAAAGAATATTATGATTTTGAGAAGAAACGTAGTATAGAAAATAACAAAAAGTTAATAGAAGCACTGAAAGAAGAAGTACAAGTAAAGGAAAGTACAAGGTTAATATCGCTTGATGTAGTAGATATGTTTACAAACATCCCGGTTGAAAAAACATTAAAACTAATTGAAAAGAACAAATTGAAAGGATACGAAAAGAAAGAAGAATTAATAAAAGTAATACAAGAGTGTTTGAAGCAAAATTACTTTAGGTTTAATAATAAGTTTTATATTCAGAAGAAGGGACTTCCAATGGGATCATGAATGTCACCGATAATGGCAGAAATTTACATGAACTACATTGAAAATAAAATAATGTCAACGGTGAAAAATTTATCTTTATTTATAAACGGATGATGAAGAATTAAAGGTATTTTTTGAAGAGGTTAACAAATTAGAAGAGAGTATAAAATTTAAAATGGAAGTAGAAAACAAGGAAATAAATTTCCTAGATTTAAACATAAGAATAACAAGAGAAAATAAACTAAAATTTGACATTTATAGGAAAAGCACATATACGGATGTTATAATACCAAATGAGTCATACCATCCAATACAGTATAAAATGGCAGCGATAAATAATTTCTGTCATAGAATAAACAGTTGTATAGAAGATGAGGAAAACAGAAAGAAAGAAATAGAAAGAATAAAAATAATTGTAAAAAACAACAAGTATAATAGGAATGTAGTAGATAAAATATTTAATAATATACAACGAAGAGAAGAAACAAAAAAATGAGAATAGTAAAGAAAAGAAGGAGTATAAGGGATCCATATCATATACAGTATAGGTTATAACACAAGAAAGATACAAAAATGTTTTAGAAAATATAATATAGAGGTAGCGGTTAAAAAATCAAAAACCATGTTGGATATAATAAAAACTATGAATTTTGAAGAAGATGACATATTGAAGAAAAGTGGAGTATATATGCTTAGTTGTGGGGAATGTGACAAAGTGTATCTGGGCAAAACGGGTCATCAATTTTGCCAGAGATTTAAAGAACATAAGAGGGGTGAAGGAGAGTTAACGACGAATTCATTATATGCTAGGCATTTTATAGAAGAAGGACATAAATTCATAGACCCAGTTGTAAATTACAAGATAATAAAAGTGATGAGTAAAGAAAAAGAAAGGAAATTAAAGGAAGAAGTGGAAATATTAAAAATAAGAAATAAAGATGAAAAAAGACTAATGAATATAAAAACCACAGTTGAAAATGAAGAAATATTTAGCAGCTTATTAGACAACAAAAAAGAGTAGAAGATGAGTTAATGTGAATTGTAACGGCTACAAAATTGGTAATGTTAGACAACCTACTATGGGTGGAGCTAAGTAAGACGTTACTCCGTCAGGGGGTGGGGGTAGATAGGTCCGGTAGAATGGTATATAAGAAGTGAACAGTTTCATATTTCTCTGTTGGTAAATTACCTGAAGATGGCTTGACTGCCGAAAGCGCTCGTCAATATCAAAGACAACATAGTGGTTTGTACAAAATTACTAGTAGAAATATTTGAGACTACTAACACTCCGATGCAACAATAAATTAATAGATTGACAAATCTAAGGAGTAGAAGAATAATGGAGCAGAGAAATAAAGTAGGAGATTTCTATAAATATTTGAAAACAAACGTTAAGTTAATGATAACTATGTCTAAATTTTGGTTTAATAAGCAGTGTTTATTTAATAATATAATACCAAAGTATGCAAAAATCGAAATAAAAGGAAGTAGTGACATACAGAAAAAAGTCAAGAAGTTAAGTGAACAGTTATTGGTAATACAGGAAATAAAATATTTGTATCAGCAACTGAATACCGTACGTATAATAAAAAATTACTAAAAATGCACGTAGAACTACATCAAAAGTATAATTACATAGAAATAGAAGAAATTTTGTACGATTTTTGTGAGCGGTATATGAAGACGAAATTGGAAGAAAGAAACAAGAAGTTGAAAACTAAATTAGAATGTTTAAAAGAAATTAATGATACGAGAATGAAAAAACCAGATCAAGCAGATTTGAAGTTATCCGAGAGAATAGTTAATTTAACAGAGGTGGTATTCAATAATGAAGAAAAGAAATTATTAGGAAAAAGCGTAAAATATGCACCGCCAAAGAATTTGAATAAAGAAGGTTTATTAATAGAATGTGAAAGTATAATAAGCAAAGAAAAAGATGAGAAAATAAAAAAACAATTAAGATTTGAAATTAGTAACATTGTGGGAACATTAGAAGAAAAGAACAGAAGACAAGGGGGAAATAGTATAGCTATTAGAGAAACATAAAACAGTTAAAAAATAAAATAAAACAGAATAATATTATGGTAACAAAAGTGGACAAAGGCAACTCCGTAGTGCTAATAGATAAAGAAGAGTATATAAAGAAAGGGAATGAATTTATAAAAAGTAATAATTATGAAGACATTAAATATGATTATACTAATAAATTTCAAAGTAGAGTGAAGAAATTAATAAAAAATTCCACTATGTTTAAGAATAAAAAAAACTAACAGAATCAAATCTGAAAGCGCCTAAATTTAAATGTCAGATAAAACTGCACAAAGAAAACCTCCCAGTTAGGCCAATAATATCATTTATTGGAGCACCAGCATATAAGTTATCAAAAGAATGTAGCAAGTTACTAAAAGAATATTATGATTTTGAGAAGAAACGTAGTATAGAAAATAACAAAAAGTTAATAGAAGCACTGAAAGAAGAAGTACAAGTAAAGGAAAGTACAAGGTTAATATCGCTTGATGTAGTAGATATGTTTACAAACATCCCGGTTGAAAAAACATTAAAACTAATTGAAAAGAACAAATTGAAAGGATACGAAAAGAAAGAAGAATTAATAAAAGTAATACAAGAGTGTTTGAAGCAAAATTACTTTAGGTTTAATAATAAGTTTTATATTCAGAAGAAGGGACTTCCAATGGGATCATCAATGTCACCGATAATGGCAGAAATTTACATGAACTACATTGAAAATAAAATAATGTCAACGGTGAAAAATTTATCTTTATTTATAAACGGATGATGAAGAATTAAAGGTATTTTTTGAAGAGGTTAACAAATTAGAAGAGAGTATAAAATTTAAAATGGAAGTAGAAAACAAGGAAATAAATTTCCTAGATTTAAACATAAGAATAACAAGAGAAAATAAACTAAAATTTGACATTTATAGGAAAAGCACATATACGGATGTTATAATACCAAATGAGTCATACCATCCAATACAGTATAAAATGGCAGCGATAAATAATTTGTGTCATAGAATAAACAGTTGTATAGAAGATGAGGAAAACAGAAAGAAAGAAATAGAAAGAATAAAAATAATTGTAAAAAACAACAAGTATAATAGGAATGTAGTAGATAAAATATTTAATAATATACAACGAAGAGAAGAAACAAAAAAATGAGAATAGTAAAGAAAAGAAGGAGTATAAGGGATCCATATCATATACAGTATAGGTTATAACACAAGAAAGATACAAAAATGTTTTAGAAAATATAATATAGAGGTAGCGGTTAAAAAATCAAAAACCATGTTGGATATAATAAAAACTATGAATTTTGAAGAAGATGACATATTGAAGAAAAGTGGAGTATATATGCTTAGTTGTGGGGAATGTGACAAAGTGTATCTGGGCAAAACGGGTCATCAATTTTGCCAGAGATTTAAAGAACATAAGAGGGGTGAAGGAGAGTTAACGACGAATTCATTATATGCTAGGCATTTTATAGAAGAAGGACATAAATTCATAGACCCAGTTGTAAATTACAAGATAATAAAAGTGATGAGTAAAGAAAAAGAAAGGAAATTAAAGGAAGAAGTGGAAATATTAAAAATAAGAAATAAAGATGAAAAAAGACTAATGAATATAAAAACCACATTTGAAAATGAAGAAATATTTAGCAGCTTATTAGACAACAAAAAAGAGTAGAAGATGAGTTAATGTGAATTGTAACGGCTACAAAATTAGTAATGTTAGACAACCTACTATGGGTGGAGCTAAGTAAGACGTTACTCCATCAGGGGGTGGGGGTAGATAGGTCCGGTAGAATGGTATATAAGAAGTGAACAGTTTCATATTTCTCTGTTGGTAAATTACCTGAAGATGGCTTGACTGCCGAAAGCGCTCGTCAATATCAAAGACAACATAGTGGTTTGTACAAAATTACTAGTAGAAATACTTGAGACTACTAACACTCCGATGCAACAATAAATTAATAGACTGACAAATCTAAGGAGTAGAAGAATAATGGAGCAGAGAAATAAAGTAGGAGATTTCTATAAATATTTGAAAACAAACGTTAAGTTAATGATAACTATGTCTAAATTTTGGTTTAATAAGCAGTGTTTATTTAATAATATAATACCAAAGTATGCAAAAATCGAAATAAAAGGAAGTAGTGACATACAGAAAAAAGTCAAGAAGTTAAGTGAACGGTTATTGGTAATACAGGAAATAAAATATTTGTATCAGCAACTGAATACCGTACGTATAATAAAAAATTACTAAAAATGAACGTAGAACTACATCAAAAGTATAATTACATAGAAATAGAAGAAATTTTGTACGATTTTTGTGAGCGGTATATGAAGACGAAATTGGAAGAAAGAAACAAGAAGTTGAAAACTAAATTAGAATGTTTAAAAGAAATTAATGATACGAGAATGAAAAAACCAGATCAAGCAGATTTGAAGTTATCCGAGAGAATAGTTAATTTAACAGAGGTGGTATTCAATAATGAAGAAAAGAAATTATTAGGAAAAAGCGTAAAATATGCACCGCCAAAGAATTTGAATAAAGAAGGTTTATTAATAGAATGTGAAAGTATAATAAGCAAAGAAAAAGATGAGAAAATAAAAAAACAATTAAGATTTGAAATTAGTAACATTGTGGGAACATTAGAAGAAAAGAACAGAAGACAAGGGGGAAATAGTATAGCTATTAGAGAAACATAAAACAGTTAAAAAATAAAATAAAACAGAATAATATTATGGTAACAAAAGTGGACAAAGGCAACTCCGTAGTGCTAATAGATAAAGAAGAGTATATAAAGAAAGGGAATGAATTTATAAAAAGTAATAATTATGAAGACATTAAATATGATTATACTAATAAATTTCAAAGTAGAGTGAAGAAATTAATAAAAAATTCCACTATGTTTAAGAATAAAAAAAACTAACAGAATCAAATCTGAAAGCGCCTAAATTTAAATGTCAGATAAAACTGCACAAAGAAAACCTCCCAGTTAGGCCAATAATATCATTTATTGGAGCACCAGCATATAAGTTATCAAAAGAATGTAGCAAGTTACTAAAAGAATATTATGATTTTGAGAAGAAACGTAGTATAGAAAATAACAAAAAGTTAATAGAAGCACTGAAAGAAGAAGTACAAGTAAAGGAAAGTACAAGGTTAATATCGCTTGATGTAGTAGATATGTTTACAAACATCCCGGTTGAAAAAACATTAAAACTAATTGAAAAGAACAAATTGAAAGGATACGAAAAGAAAGAAGAATTAATAAAAGTAATACAAGAGTGTTTGAAGCAAAATTACTTTAGGTTTAATAATAAGTTTTATATTCAGAAGAAGGGACTTCCAATGGGATCATCAATGTCACCGATAATGGCAGAAATTTACATGAACTACATTGAAAATAAAATAATGTCAACGGTGAAAAATTTATCTTTATTTATAAACGGATGATGAAGAATTAAAGGTATTTTTTGAAGAGGTTAACAAATTAGAAGAGAGTATAAAATTTAAAATGGAAGTAGAAAACAAGGAAATAAATTTCCTAGATTTAAACATAAGAATAACAAGAGAAAATAAACTAAAATTTGACATTTATAGGAAAAGCACATATACGGATGTTATAATACCAAATGAGTCATACCATCCAATACAGTATAAAATGGCAGCGATAAATAATTTCTGTCATAGAATAAACAGTTGTATAGAAGATGAGGAAAACAGAAAGAAAGAAATAGAAAGAATAAAAATAATTGTAAAAAACAACAAGTATAATAGGAATGTAGTAGATAAAATATTTAATAATATACAACGAAGAGAAGAAACAAAAAAATGAGAATAGTAAAGAAAAGAAGGAGTATAAGGGATCCATATCATATACAGTATAGGTTATAACACAAGAAAGATACAAAAATGTTTTAGAAAATATAATATAGAGGTAGCGGTTAAAAAATCAAAAACCATGTTGGATATAACAAAACTATGAATTTTGAAGAAGATGACATATTGAAGAAAAGTGGAGTATATATGCTTAGTTGTGGGGAATGTGACAAAGTGTATCTGGGCAAAACGGGTCATCAATTTTGCCAGAGATTTAAAGAACATAAGAGGGGTGAAGGAGAGTTAACGACGAATTCATTATATACTAGGCATTTTATAGAAGAAGGACATAAATTCATAGACCCAGTTGTAAATTACAAGATAATAAAAGTGATGAGTAAAGAAAAAGAAAGGAAATTAAAGGAAGAAGTGGAAATATTAAAAATAAGAAATAAAGATGAAAAAAGACTAATGAATATAAAAACCACATTTGAAAATGAAGAAATATTTAGCAGCTTATTAGACAACAAAAAAGAGTAGAAGATGAGTTAATGTGAATTGTAACGGCTACAAAATTGGTAATGTTAGACAACCTACTATGGGTGGAGCTAAGTAAGACGTTACTCCGTCAGGGGGTGGGGGTAGATAGGTCCGGTAGAATGGTATATAAGAAGTGAACAGTTTCATATTTCTCTGTTGGTAAATTACCTGAAGATGGCTTGACTGCCGAAAGCGCTCGTCAATATCAAAGACAACATAGTGGTTTGTACAAAATTACTAGTAGAAATATTTGAGACTACTAACACTCCGATGCAACAATAAATTAATAGATTGACAAATCTAAGGAGTAGAAGAATAATGGAGCAGAGAAATAAAGTAGGAGATTTCTATAAATATTTGAAAACAAACGTTAAGTTAATGATAACTATGTCTAAATTTTGGTTTAATAAGCAGTGTTTATTTAATAATATAATACCAAAGTATCCAAAAATCGAAATAAAAGGAAGTAGTGACATACAGAAAAAAGTCAAGAAGTTAAGTGAACGGTTATTGGTAATACAGGAAATAAAATATTTGTATCAGCAACTGAATACCGTACGTATAATAAAAAATTACTAAAAATGAACGTAGAACTACATCAAAAGTATAATTACATAGAAATAGAAGAAATTTTGTACGATTTTTGTGAGCGGTATATGAAGACGAAATTGGAAGAAAGAAACAAGAAGTTGAAAACTAAATTAGAATGTTTAAAAGAAATTAATGATACGAGAATGAAAAAACCAGATCAAGCAGATTTGAAGTTATCCGAGAGAATAGTTAATTTAACAGAGGTGGTATTCAATAATGAAGAAAAGAAATTATTAGGAAAAAGCCTAAAATATGCACCGCCAAAGAATTTGAATAAAGAAGGTTTATTAATAGAATGTGAAAGTATAATAAGCAAAGAAAAAGATGAGAAAATAAAAAAACAATTAAGATTTGAAATTAGTAACATTGTGGGAACATTAGAAGAAAAGAACAGAAGACAAGGGGGAAATAGTATAGCTATTAGAGAAACATAAAACAGTTAAAAAATAAAATAAAACAGAATAATATTATGGTAACAAAAGTGGACAAAGGCAACTCCGTAGTGCTAATAGATAAAGAAGAGTATATAAAGAAAGGGAATGAATTTATAAAAAGTAATAATTATGAAGACATTAAATATGATTATACTAATAAATTTCAAAGTAGAGTGAAGAAATTAATAAAAAATTCCACTATGTTTAAGAATAAAAAAAACTAACAGAATCAAATCTGAAAGCGCCTAAATTTAAATGTCAGATAAAACTGCACAAAGAAAACCTCCCAGTTAGGCCAATAATATCATTTATTGGAGCACCAGCATATAAGTTATCAAAAGAATGTAGCAAGTTACTAAAAGAATATTATGATTTTGAGAAGAAACGTAGTATAGAAAATAACAAAAAGTTAATAGAAGCACTGAAAGAAGAAGTACAAGTAAAGGAAAGTACAAGGTTAATATCGCTTGATGTAGTAGATATGTTTACAAACATCCCGGTTGAAAAAACATTAAAACTAATTGAAAAGAACAAATTGAAAGGATACGAAAAGAAAGAAGAATTAATAAAAGTAATACAAGAGTGTTTGAAGCAAAATTACTTTAGGTTTAATAATAAGTTTTATATTCAGAAGAAGGGACTTCCAATGGAATCATCAATGTCACCGATAATGGCAGAAATTTACATGAACTACATTGAAAATAAAATAATGTCAACGGTGAAAAATTTATCTTTATTTATAAACGGATGATGAAGAATTAAAGGTATTTTTTGAAGAGGTTAACAAATTAGAAGAGAGTATAAAATTTAAAATGGAAGTAGAAAACAAGGAAATAAATTTCCTAGATTTAAACATAAGAATAACAAGAGAAAATAAACTAAAATTTGACATTTATAGGAAAAGCACATATACGGATGTTATAATACCAAATGAGTCATACCATCCAATACAGTATAAAATGGCAGCGATAAATAATTTCTGTCATAGAATAAACAGTTGTATAGAAGACGAGGAAAACAGAAAGAAAGAAATAGAAAGAATAAAAATAATTGTAAAAAACAACAAGTATAATAGGAATGTAGTAGATAAAATATTTAATAATATACAACGAAGAGAAGAAACAAAAAAATGAGAATAGTAAAGAAAAGAAGGAGTATAAGGGATCCATATCATATACAGTATAGGTTATAACACAAGAAAGATACAAAAATGTTTTAGAAAATATAATATAGAGGTAGCGGTTAAAAAATCAAAAACCATGTTGGATATAATAAAAACTATGAATTTTGAAGAAGATGACATATTGAAGAAAAGTGGAGTATATATGCTTAGTTGTGGGGAATGTGACAAAGTGTATCTGGGCAAAACGGGTCATCAATTTTGCCAGAGATTTAAAGAACATAAGAGGGGTGAAGGAGAGTTAACGACGAATTCATTATATGCTAGGCATTTTATAGAAGAAGGACATAAATTCATAGACCCAGTTGTAAATTACAAGATAATAAAAGTGATGAGTAAAGAAAAAGAAAGGAAATTAAAGGAAGAAGTGGAAATATTAAAAATAAGAAATAAAGATGAAAAAAGACTAATGAATATAAAAACCACAGTTGAAAATGAAGAAATATTTAGCAGCTTATTAGACAACAAAAAAGAGTAGAAGATGAGTTAATGTGAATTGTAACGGCTACAAAATTGGTAATGTTAGACAACCTACTATGGGTGGAGCTAAGTAAGACGTTACTCCGTCAGGGGGTGGGGGTAGATAGGTCCGGTAGAATGGTATATAAGAAGTGAACAGTTTCATATTTCTCTGTTGGTAAATTACCTGAAGATGGCTTGACTGCCGAAAGCGCTCGTCAATATCAAAGACAACATAGTGGTTTGTACAAAATTACTAGTAGAAATATTTGAGACTACTAACACTCCGATGCAACAATAAATTAATAGATTGACAAATCTAAGGAGTAGAAGAATAATGGAGCAGAGAAATAAAGTAAGAGATTTCTATAAATATTTGAAAACAAACGTTAAGTTAATGATAACTATGTCTAAATTTTGGTTTAATAAGCAGTGTTTATTTAATAATATAATACCAAAGTATGCAAAAATCGAAATAAAAGGAAGTAGTGACATACAGAAAAAAGTCAAGAAGTTAAGTGAACAGTTATTGGTAATACAGGAAATAAAATATTTGTATCAGCAACTGAATACCGTACGTATAATAAAAAATTACTAAAAATGAACGTAGAACTATATCAAAAGTATAATTACATAGAAATAGAAGAAATTTTGTACGATTTTTGTGAGCGGTATATGAAGACGAAATTGGAAGAAAGAAACAAGAAGTTGAAAACTAAATTAGAATGTTTAAAAGAAATTAATGATACGAGAATGAAAAAACCAGATCAAGCAGATTTGAAGTTATCCGAGAGAATAGTTAATTTAACAGAGGTGGTATTCAATAATGAAGAAAAGAAATTATTAGGAAAAAGCCTAAAATATGCACCGCCAAAGAATTTGAATAAAGAAGGTTTATTAATAGAATGTGAAAGTATAATAAGCAAAGAAAAAGATGAGAAAATAAAAAAACAATTAAGATTTGAAATTAGTAACATTGTGGGAACATTAGAAGAAAAGAACAGAAGACAAGGGGGAAATAGTATAGCTATTAGAGAAACATAAAACAGTTAAAAAATAAAATAAAACAGAATAATATTATGGTAACAAAAGTGGACAAAGGCAACTCCGTAGTGCTAATAGATAAAGAAGAGTATATAAAGAAAGGGAATGAATTTATAAAAAGTAATAATTATGAAGACATTAAATATGATTATACTAATAAATTTCAAAGTAGAGTGAAGAAATTAATAAAAAATTCCACTATGTTTAAGAATAAAAAAAACTAACAGAATCAAATCTGAAAGCGCCTAAATTTAAATGTCAGATAAAACTGCACAAAGAAAACCTCCCAGTTAGGCCAATAATATCATTTATTGGAGCACCAGCATATAAGTTATCAAAAGAATGTAGCAAGTTACTAAAAGAATATTATGATTTTGAGAAGAAACGTAGTATAGAAAATAACAAAAAGTTAATAGAAGCACTGAAAGAAGAAGTACAAGTAAAGGAAAGTACAAGGTTAATATCGCTTGATGTAGTAGATATGTTTACAAACATCCCGGTTGAAAAAACATTAAAACTAATTGAAAAGAACAAATTGAAAGGATACGAAAAGAAAGAAGAATTAATAAAAGTAATACAAGAGTGTTTGAAGCAAAATTACTTTAGGTTTAATAATAAGTTTTATATTCAGAAGAAGGGACTTCCAATGGAATCATCAATGTCACCGATAATGGCAGAAATTTACATGAACTACATTGAAAATAAAATAATGTCAACGGTGAAAAATTTATCTTTATTTATAAACGGATGATGAAGAATTAAAGGTATTTTTTGAAGAGGTTAACAAATTAGAAGAGAGTATAAAATTTAAAATGGAAGTAGAAAACAAGGAAATAAATTTCCTAGATTTAAACATAAGAATAACAAGAGAAAATAAACTAAAATTTGACATTTATAGGAAAAGCACATATACGGATGTTATAATACCAAATGAGTCATACCATCCAATACAGTATAAAATGGCAGCGATAAATAATTTCTGTCATAGAATAAACAGTTGTATAGAAGATGAGGAAAACAGAAAGAAAGAAATAGAAAGAATAAAAATAATTGTAAAAAACAACAAGTATAATAGGAATGTAGTAGATAAAATATTTAATAATATACAACGAAGAGAAGAAACAAAAAAATGAGAATAGTAAAGAAAAGAAGGAGTAAAAGGGATCCATATCATATACAGTATAGGTTATAACACAAGAAAGATACAAAAATGTTTTAGAAAATATAATATAGAGGTAGCGGTTAAAAAATCAAAAACCATGTTGGATATAATAAAAACTATGAATTTTGAAGAAGATGACATATTGAAGAAAAGTGGAGTATATATGCTTAGTTGTGGGGAATGTGACAAAGTGTATCTGGGCAAAACGGGTCATCAATTTTGCCAGAGATTTAAAGAACATAAGAGGGGTGAAGGAGAGTTAACGACGAATTCATTATATGCTAGGCATTTTATAGAAGAAGGACATAAATTCATAGACCCAGTTGTAAATTACAAGATAATAAAAGTGATGAGTAAAGAAAAAGAAAGGAAATTAAAGGAAGAAGTGGAAATATTAAAAATAAGAAATAAAGATGAAAAAAGACTAATGAATATAAAAACCACATTTGAAAATGAAGAAATATTTAGCAGCTTATTAGACAACAAAAAAGAGTAGAAGATGAGTTAATGTGAATTGTAACGGCTACAAAATTGGTAATGTTAGACAACCTACTATGGGTGGAGCTAAGTAAGACGTTACTCCGTCAGGGGGTGGGGGTAGATAGGTCCGGTAGAATGGTATATAAGAAGTGAACAGTTCATATTTCTCTGTTGGTAAATTACCTGAAGATGGCTTGACTGCCGAAAGCGCTCGTCAATATCAAAGACAACATAGTGGTTTGTACAAAATTACTAGTAGAAATATTTGAGACTACTAACACTCCGATGCAACAATAAATTTATAGATTGACAAATCTAAGGAGTAGAAGAATAATGGAGCAGAGAAATAAAGTAGGAGATTTCTATAAATATTTGAAAACAAACGTTAAGTTAATGATAACTATGTCTAAATTTTGGTTTAATAAGCAGTGTTTATTTAATAATATAATACCAAAGTATGCAAAAATCGAAATAAAAGGAAGTAGTGACATACAGAAAAAAGTCAAGAAGTTAAGTGAACAGTTATTGGTAATACAGGAAATAAAATATTTGTATCAGCAACTGAATACCGTACGTATAATAAAAAATTACTAAAAATGCACGTAGAACTACATCAAAAGTATAATTACATAGAAATAGAAGAAATTTTGTACGATTTTTGTGAGCGGTATATGAAGACGAAATTGGAAGAAAGAAACAAGAAGTTGAAAACTAAATTAGAATGTTTAAAAGAAATTAATGATACGAGAATGAAAAAACCAGATCAAGCAGATTTGAAGTTATCCGAGAGAATAGTTAATTTAACAGAGGTGGTATTCAATAATGAAGAAAAGAAATTATTAGGAAAAAGCCTAAAATATGCACCGCCAAAGAATTTGAATAAAGAAGGTTTATTAATAGAATGTGAAAGTATAATAAGCAAAGAAAAAGATGAGAAAATAAAAAAACAATTAAGATTTGAAATTAGTAACATTGTGGGAACATTAGAAGAAAAGAACAGAAGACAAGGGGGAAATAGTATAGCTATTAGAGAAACATAAAACAGTTAAAAAATAAAATAAAACAGAATAATATTATGGTAACAAAAGTGGACAAAGGCAACTCCGTAGTGCTAATAGATAAAGAAGAGTATATAAAGAAAGGGAATGAATTTATAAAAAGTAATAATTATGAAGACATTAAATATGATTATACTAATAAATTTCAAAGTAGAGTGAAGAAATTAATAAAAAATTCCACTATGTTTAAGAATAAAAAAAACTAACAGAATCAAATCTGAAAGCGCCTAAATTTAAATGTCAGATAAAACTGCACAAAGAAAACCTCCCAGTTAGGCCAATAATATCATTTATTGGAGCACCAGCATATAAGTTATCAAAAGAATGTAGCAAGTTACTAAAAGAATATTATGATTTTGAGAAGAAACGTAGTATAGAAAATAACAAAAAGTTAATAGAAGCACTGAAAGAAGAAGTACAAGTAAAGGAAAGTACAAGGTTAATATCGCTTGATGTAGTAGATATGTTTACAAACATCCCGGTTGAAAAAACATTAAAACTAATTGAAAAGAACAAATTGAAAGGATACGAAAAGAAAGAAGAATTAATAAAAGTAATACAAGAGTGTTTGAAGCAAAATTACTTTAGGTTTAATAATAAGTTTTATATTCAGAAGAAGGGACTTCCAATGGAATCATCAATGTCACCGATAATGGCAGAAATTTACATGAACTACATTGAAAATAAAATAATGTCAACTGTGAAAAATTTATCTTTATTTATAAACGGATGATGAAGAATTAAAGGTATTTTTTGAAGAGGTTAACAAATTAGAAGAGAGTATAAAATTTAAAATGGAAGTAGAAAACAAGGAAATAAATTTCCTAGATTTAAACATAAGAATAACAAGAGAAAATAAACTAAAATTTGACATTTATAGGAAAAGCACATATACGGATGTTATAATACCAAATGAGTCATACCATCCAATACAGTATAAAATGGCAGCGATAAATAATTTCTGTCATAGAATAAACAGTTGTATAGAAGATGAGGAAAACAGAAAGAAAGAAATAGAAAGAATAAAAATAATTGTAAAAAACAACAAGTATAATAGGAATGTAGTAGATAAAATATTTAATAATATACAACGAAGAGAAGAAACAAAAAAATGAGAATAGTAAAGAAAAGAAGGAGTATAAGGGATCCATATCATATACAGTATAGGTTATAACACAAGAAAGATACAAAAATGTTTTAGAAAATATAATATAGAGGTAGCGGTTAAAAAATCAAAAACCATGTTGGATATAATAAAAACTATGAATTTTGAAGAAGATGACATATTGAAGAAAAGTGGAGTATATATGCTTAGTTGTGGGGAATGTGACAAAGTGTATCTGGGCAAAACGGGTCATCAATTTTGCCAGAGATTTAAAGAACATAAGAGGGGTGAAGGAGAGTTAACGACGAATTCATTATATGCTAGGCATTTTATAGAAGAAGGACATAAATTCATAGACCCAGTTGTAAATTACAAGATAATAAAAGTGATGAGTAAAGAAAAAGAAAGGAAATTAAAGGAAGAAGTGGAAATATTAAAAATAAGAAATAAAGATGAAAAAAGACTAATGAATATAAAAACCACATTTGAAAATGAAGAAATATTTAGCAGCTTATTAGACAACAAAAAAGAGTAGAAGATGAGTTAATGTGAATTGTAACGGCTACAAAATTGGTAATGTTAGACAACCTACTATGGGTGGAGCTAAGTAAGACGTTACTCCGTCAGGGGGTGGGGGTAGATAGGTCCGGTAGAATGGTATATAAGAAGTGAACAGTTCATATTTCTCTGTTGGTAAATTACCTGAAGATGGCTTGACTGCCGAAAGCGCTCGTCAATATCAAAGACAACATAGTGGTTTGTACAAAATTACTAGTAGAAATATTTGAGACTACTAACACTCCGATGCAACAATAAATTAATAGATTGACAAATCTAAGGAGTAGAAGAATAATGGAGCAGAGAAATAAAGTAGGAGATTTCTATAAATATTTGAAAACAAACGTTAAGTTAATGATAACTATGTCTAAATTTTGGTTTAATAAGCAGTGTTTATTTAATAATATAATACCAAAGTATGCAAAAATCGAAATAAAAGGAAGTAGTGACATACAGAAAAAAGTCAAGAAGTTAAGTGAACAGTTATTGGTAATACAGGAAATAAAATATTTGTATCAGCAACTGAATACCGTACGTATAATAAAAAATTACTAAAAATGCACGTAGAACTACATCAAAAGTATAATTACATAGAAATAGAAGAAATTTTGTACGATTTTTGTGAGCGGTATATGAAGACGAAATTGGAAGAAAGAAACAAGAAGTTGAAAACTAAATTAGAATGTTTAAAAGAAATTAATGATACGAGAATGAAAAAACCAGATCAAGCAGATTTGAAGTTATCCGAGAGAATAGTTAATTTAACAGAGGTGGTATTCAATAATGAAGAAAAGAAATTATTAGGAAAAAGCCTAAAATATGCACCGCCAAAGAATTTGAATAAAGAAGGTTTATTAATAGAATGTGAAAGTATAATAAGCAAAGAAAAAGATGAGAAAATAAAAAAACAATTAAGATTTGAAATTAGTAACATTGTGGGAACATTAGAAGAAAAGAACAGAAGACAAGGGGGAAATAGTATAGCTATTAGAGAAACATAAAACAGTTAAAAAATAAAATAAAACAGAATAATATTATGGTAACAAAAGTGGACAAAGGCAACTCCGTAGTGCTAATAGATAAAGAAGAGTATATAAAGAAAGGGAATGAATTTATAAAAAGTAATAATTATGAAGACATTAAATATGATTATACTAATAAATTTCAAAGTAGAGTGAAGAAATTAATAAAAAATTCCACTATGTTTAAGAATAAAAAAAACTAACAGAATCAAATCTGAAAGCGCCTAAATTTAAATGTCAGATAAAACTGCACAAAGAAAACCTCCCAGTTAGGCCAATAATATCATTTATTGGAGCACCAGCATATAAGTTATCAAAAGAATGTAGCAAGTTACTAAAAGAATATTATGATTTTGAGAAGAAACGTAGTATAGAAAATAACAAAAAGTTAATAGAAGCACTGAAAGAAGAAGTACAAGTAAAGGAAAGTACAAGGTTAATATCGCTTGATGTAGTAGATATGTTTACAAACATCCCGGTTGAAAAAACGTTAAAACTAATTGAAAAGAACAAATTGAAAGGATACGAAAAGAAAGAAGAATTAATAAAAGTAATACAAGAGTGTTTGAAGCAAAATTACTTTAGGTTTAATAATAAGTTTTATATTCAGAAGAAGGGACTTCCAATGGAATCATCAATGTCACCGATAATGGCAGAAATTTACATGAACTACATTGAAAATAAAATAATGTCAACTGTGAAAAATTTATCTTTATTTATAAACGGATGATGAAGAATTAAAGGTATTTTTTGAAGAGGTTAACAAATTAGAAGAGAGTATAAAATTTAAAATGGAAGTAGAAAACAAGGAAATAAATTTCCTAGATTTAAACATAAGAATAACAAGAGAAAATAAACTAAAATTTGACATTTATAGGAAAAGCACATATACGGATGTTATAATACCAAATGAGTCACACCATCCAATACAGTATAAAATGGCAGCGATAAATAATTTCTGTCATAGAATAAACAGTTGTATAGAAGATGAGGAAAACAGAAAGAAAGAAATAGAAAGAATAAAAATAATTGTAAAAAACAACAAGTATAATAGGAATGTAGTAGATAAAATATTTAATAATATACAACGAAGAGAAGAAACAAAAAAATGAGAATAGTAAAGAAAAGAAGGAGTATAAGGGATCCATATCATATACAGTATAGGTTATAACACAAGAAAGATACAAAAATGTTTTAGAAAATATAATATAGAGGTAGCGGTTAAAAAATCAAAAACCATGTTGGATATAATAAAAACTATGAATTTTGAAGAAGATGACATATTGAAGAAAAGTGGAGTATATATGCTTAGTTGTGGGGAATGTGACAAAGTGTATCTGGGCAAAACGGGTCATCAATTTTGCCAGAGATTTAAAGAACATAAGAGGGGTGAAGGAGAGTTAACGACGAATTCATTATATGCTAGGCATTTTATAGAAGAAGGACATAAATTCATAGACCCAGTTGTAAATTACAAGATAATAAAAGTGATGAGTAAAGAAAAAGAAAGGAAATTAAAGGAAGAAGTGGAAATATTAAAAATAAGAAATAAAGATGAAAAAAGACTAATGAATATAAAAACCACATTTGAAAATGAAGAAATATTTAGCAGCTTATTAGACAACAAAAAAGAGTAGAAGATGAGTTAATGTGAATTGTAACGGCTACAAAATTGGTAATGTTAGACAACCTACTATGGGTGGAGCTAAGTAAGACGTTACTCCGTCAGGGGGTGGGGGTAGATAGGTCCGGTAGAATGGTATATAAGAAGTGAACAGTTCATATTTCTCTGTTGGTAAATTACCTGAAGATGGCTTGACTGCCGAAAGCGCTCGTCAATATCAAAGACAACATAGTGGTTTGTACAAAATTACTAGTAGAAATATTTGAGACTACTAACACTCCGATGCAACAATAAATTAATAGATTGACAAATCTAAGGAGTAGAAGAATAATGGAGCAGAGAAATAAAGTAGGAGATTTCTATAAATATTTGAAAACAAACGTTAAGTTAATGATAACTATGTCTAAATTTTGGTTTAATAAGCAGTGTTTATTTAATAATATAATACCAAAGTATGCAAAAATCGAAATAAAAGGAAGTAGTGACATACAGAAAAAAGTCAAGAAGTTAAGTGAACAGTTATTGGTAATACAGGAAATAAAATATTTGTATCAGCAACTGAATACCGTACGTATAATAAAAAATTACTAAAAATGCACGTAGAACTACATCAAAAGTATAATTACATAGAAATAGAAGAAATTTTGTACGATTTTTGTGAGCGGTATATGAAGACGAAATTGGAAGAAAGAAACAAGAAGTTGAAAACTAAATTAGAATGTTTAAAAGAAATTAATGATACGAGAATGAAAAAACCAGATCAAGCAGATTTGAAGTTATCCGAGAGAATAGTTAATTTAACAGAGGTGGTATTCAATAATGAAGAAAAGAAATTATTAGGAAAAAGCCTAAAATATGCACCGCCAAAGAATTTGAATAAAGAAGGTTTATTAATAGAATGTGAAAGTATAATAAGCAAAGAAAAAGATGAGAAAATAAAAAAACAATTAAGATTTGAAATTAGTAACATTGTGGGAACATTAGAAGAAAAGAACAGAAGACAAGGGGGAAATAGTATAGCTATTAGAGAAACATAAAACAGTTAAAAAATAAAATAAAACAGAATAATATTATGGTAACAAAAGTGGACAAAGGCAACTCCGTAGTGCTAATAGATAAAGAAGAGTATATAAAGAAAGGGAATGAATTTATAAAAAGTAATAATTATGAAGACATTAAATATGATTATACTAATAAATTTCAAAGTAGAGTGAAGAAATTAATAAAAAATTCCACTATGTTTAAGAATAAAAAAAACTAACAGAATCAAATCTGAAAGCGCCTAAATTTAAATGTCAGATAAAACTGCACAAAGAAAACCTCCCAGTTAGGCCAATAATATCATTTATTGGAGCACCAGCATATAAGTTATCAAAAGAATGTAGCAAGTTACTAAAAGAATATTATGATTTTGAGAAGAAACGTAGTATAGAAAATAACAAAAAGTTAATAGAAGCACTGAAAGAAGAAGTACAAGTAAAGGAAAGTACAAGGTTAATATCGCTTGATGTAGTAGATATGTTTACAAACATCCCGGTTGAAAAAACGTTAAAACTAATTGAAAAGAACAAATTGAAAGGATACGAAAAGAAAGAAGAATTAATAAAAGTAATACAAGAGTGTTTGAAGCAAAATTACTTTAGGTTTAATAATAAGTTTTATATTCAGAAGAAGGGACTTCCAATGGAATCATCAATGTCACCGATAATGGCAGAAATTTACATGAACTACATTGAAAATAAAATAATGTCAACTGTGAAAAATTTATCTTTTTATAAACGGATGATGAAGAATTAAAGGTATTTTTTGAAGAGGTTAACAAATTAGAAGAGAGTATAAAATTTAAAATGGAAGTAGAAAACAAGGAAATAAATTTCCTAGATTTAAACATAAGAATAACAAGAGAAAATAAACTAAAATTTGACATTTATAGGAAAAGCACATATACGGATGTTATAATACCAAATGAGTCACACCATCCAATACAGTATAAAATGGCAGCGATAAATAATTTCTGTCATAGAATAAACAGTTGTATAGAAGATGAGGAAAACAGAAAGAAAGAAATAGAAAGAATAAAAATAATTGTAAAAAACAACAAGTATAATAGGAATGTAGTAGATAAAATATTTAATAATATACAACGAAGAGAAGAAACAAAAAAATGAGAATAGTAAAGAAAAGAAGGAGTATAAGGGATCCATATCATATACAGTATAGGTTATAACACAAGAAAGATACAAAAATGTTTTAGAAAATATAATATAGAGGTAGCGGTTAAAAAATCAAAAACCATGTTGGATATAATAAAAACTATGAATTTTGAAGAAGATGACATATTGAAGAAAAGTGGAGTATATATGCTTAGTTGTGGGGAATGTGACAAAGTGTATCTGGGCAAAACGGGTCATCAATTTTGCCAGAGATTTAAAGAACATAAGAGGGGTGAAGGAGAGTTAACGACGAATTCATTATATGCTAGGCATTTTATAGAAGAAGGACATAAATTCATAGACCCAGTTGTAAATTACAAGATAATAAAAGTGATGAGTAAAGAAAAAGAAAGGAAATTAAAGGAAGAAGTGGAAATATTAAAAATAAGAAATAAAGATGAAAAAAGACTAATGAATATAAAAACCACATTTGAAAATGAAGAAATATTTAGCAGCTTATTAGACAACAAAAAAGAGTAGAAGATGAGTTAATGTGAATTGTAACGGCTACAAAATTGGTAATGTTAGACAACCTACTATGGGTGGAGCTAAGTAAGACGTTACTCCGTCAGGGGGTGGGGGTAGATAGGTCCGGTAGAATGGTATATAAGAAGTGAACAGTTCATATTTCTCTGTTGGTAAATTACCTGAAGATGGCTTGACTGCCGAAAGCGCTCGTCAATATCAAAGACAACATAGTGGTTTGTACAAAATTACTAGTAGAAATATTTGAGACTACTAACACTCCGATGCAACAATAAATTAATAGATTGACAAATCTAAGGAGTAGAAGAATAATGGAGCAGAGAAATAAAGTAGGAGATTTCTATAAATATTTGAAAACAAACGTTAAGTTAATGATAACTATGTCTAAATTTTGGTTTAATAAGCAGTGTTTATTTAATAATATAATACCAAAGTATGCAAAAATCGAAATAAAAGGAAGTAGTGACATACAGAAAAAAGTCAAGAAGTTAAGTGAACAGTTATTGGTAATACAGGAAATAAAATATTTGTATCAGCAACTGAATACCGTACGTATAATAAAAAATTACTAAAAATGCACGTAGAACTACATCAAAAGTATAATTACATAGAAATAGAAGAAATTTTGTACGATTTTTGTGAGCGGTATATGAAGACGAAATTGGAAGAAAGAAACAAGAAGTTGAAAACTAAATTAGAATGTTTAAAAGAAATTAATGATACGAGAATGAAAAAACCAGATCAAGCAGATTTGAAGTTATCCGAGAGAATAGTTAATTTAACAGAGGTGGTATTCAATAATGAAGAAAAGAAATTATTAGGAAAAAGCCTAAAATATGCACCGCCAAAGAATTTGAATAAAGAAGGTTTATTAATAGAATGTGAAAGTATAATAAGCAAAGAAAAAGATGAGAAAATAAAAAAACAATTAAGATTTGAAATTAGTAACATTGTGGGAACATTAGAAGAAAAGAACAGAAGACAAGGGGGAAATAGTATAGCTATTAGAGAAACATAAACAGTTAAAAAATAAAATAAAACAGAATAATATTATGGTAACAAAAGTGGACAAAGGCAACTCCGTAGTGCTAATAGATAAAGAAGAGTATATAAAGAAAGGGAATGAATTTATAAAAAGTAATAATTATGAAGACATTAAATATGATTATACTAATAAATTTCAAAGTAGAGTGAAGAAATTAATAAAAAATTCCACTATGTTTAAGAATAAAAAAAACTAACAGAATCAAATCTGAAAGCGCCTAAATTTAAATGTCAGATAAAACTGCACAAAGAAAACCTCCCAGTTAGGCCAATAATATCATTTATTGGAGCACCAGCATATAAGTTATCAAAAGAATGTAGCAAGTTACTAAAAGAATATTATGATTTTGAGAAGAAACGTAGTATAGAAAATAACAAAAAGTTAATAGAAGCACTGAAAGAAGAAGTACAAGTAAAGGAAAGTACAAGGTTAATATCGCTTGATGTAGTAGATATGTTTACAAACATCCCGGTTGAAAAAACATTAAAACTAATTGAAAAGAACAAATTGAAAGGATACGAAAAGAAAGAAGAATTAATAAAAGTAATACAAGAGTGTTTGAAGCAAAATTACTTTAGGTTTAATAATAAGTTTTATATTCAGAAGAAGGGACTTCCAATGGGATCATCAATGTCACCGATAATGGCAGAAATTTACATGAACTACATTGAAAATAAAATAATGTCAACGGTGAAAAATTTATCTTTATTTATAAGCGGATGATGAAGAATTAAAGGTATTTTTTGAAGAGGTTAACAAATTAGAAGAGAGTATAAAATTTAAAATGGAAGTAGAAAACAAGGAAATAAATTTCCTAGATTTAAACATAAGAATAACAAGAGAAAATAAACTAAAATTTGACATTTATAGGAAAAGCACATATACGGATGTTATAATACCAAATGAGTCATACCATCCAATACAGTATAAAATGGCAGCGATAAATAATTTCTGTCATAGAATAAACAGTTGTATAGAAGATGAGGAAAACAGAAAGAAAGAAATAGAAAGAATAAAAATAATTGTAAAAAACAACAAGTATAATAGGAATGTAGTAGATAAAATATTTAATAATATACAACGAAGAGAAGAAACAAAAAAATGAGAATAGTAAAGAAAAGAAGGAGTATAAGGGATCCATATCATATACAGTATAGGTTATAACACAAGAAAGATACAAAAATGTTTTAGAAAATATAATATAGAGGTAGCGCTTAAAAAATCAAAAACCATGTTGGATATAATAAAAACTATGAATTTTGAAGAAGATGACATATTGAAGAAAAGTGGAGTATATATGCTTAGTTGTGGGGAATGTGACAAAGTGTATCTGGGCAAAACGGGTCATCAATTTTGCCAGAGATTTAAAGAACATAAGAGGGGTGAAGGAGAGTTAACGACGAATTCATTATATGCTAGGCATTTTATAGAAGAAGGACATAAATTCATAGACCCAGTTGTAAATTACAAGATAATAAAAGTGATGAGTAAAGAAAAAGAAAGGAAATTAAAGGAAGAAGTGGAAATATTAAAAATAAGAAATAAAGATGAAAAAAGACTAATGAATATAAAAACCACATTTGAAAATGAAGAAATATTTAGCAGCTTATTAGACAACAAAAAAGAGTAGAAGATGAGTTAATGTGAATTGTAACGGCTACAAAATTGGTAATGTAAGACAACCCACTATGGGTGGAGCTAAGTAAGACGTTACTCAGTCAGGGGGTGGGGGTAGATAGGTCCGGTAGAATGGTATATAAGAAGTGAACAGTTTCATATTTCTTTGTTGGTAAATGACCTGAAGATGGCTTGACTGCCGAAAGCGTCGTCAATACCAAAGACAACATAGTGGTTTGTACAAAATTACTAGTAGAAATATTAGTGGTTTGTACAAAATTACTAGTAGAAATATTAGAGACCACTAACACTCCGATACAACAATAAATTATTGTGATTGTTACTGAGAACAGAAGGGAATGGTGTAGAATTTTTGAGGAGGCTAAATAAAATCTCATAGAGGGGTGTAGAACCAGAGGAAGAAGAAGAAGAAGTGTGTGAGAGAGAGAGAGAGAGAGAGAGAGAGAGAGAGAGAGAGAGAGAGAGAGAGAGAGAGAGCGAGAGAGAGTGAGAGGGAAGAAAATTATGGCATAGAACTATGCTTAATTTACTAAATTACTAAGTAAAACATTTAGTGTTGCATGTCTAGGAATATGACAGTCATAGCCAAAACATTAGGAAAGATCTGAGTAAATGTTTCCACAATAGCACAGACCAAAAAGAAACTGCAAAGTTGCAATTATGTAGGTAAATAGTTGCTTTGTATTTCAAAGTGAAGTGGGTCAGTTGTGTACTGCTAATGGTGTCACCATTGTGATATACAGGCAATAATAAAAAAGTTAATTTTACTAACAGAAAGGACTTTAATGATTAATGTTGGAGCACAGAAAAGATATTTAAATGTTTTTTCTGTCTATACTCAAGAAGAGAAGAGGCATGTAATGTCTTATGTATTGTTATAGCCTTATATATTACTCAAAGAATGTTAAACTGAACCTGTAGATGACATTGGAGATGAATGGAAGCATATGAAACATAATGATTTAAACAGAATAAGGAAGCTCAAAGTAACCTTAGGTAAGTTAACAGCCCTACTCAAGATAAACAAATTATCTTATAACTGGAAATCAAATCATGAAAAGGGCATGTAGCAATTGGCTGATTAGAATCTTGGAATTGACTTATGAGTAATACTGAGAATGGCTGACAGGAATAGAATTGAATGGAATATAAAAACTGTTAAATAAAAGAAACTAGGAAAGTTGAATTAAGCATTATAGAATTTTGTGCTGCTGAAGGGGAGTGAAAAAATTATTTAATTGGTGACAAGAGGGGGTTCAGATTTAGAACAACTGATTATGCACAAATTAGTATCACTATTGCAGGATTAGTAGTGGGAAATTGTGATGAAAATTACACAGGTAACACACAATAAAGGCACTAATTTTGAATTAGTGAATTCATTTGAACTAGTCTTTTCCAAAGTGAGAAAATAAGGTGTAATATCTTATAAATTGTGTATGTTTCTTAATAAAAATTTCTCAATTTGAAAAAATAACAACAGAATAATGTGTTGTATGTTATGTATGTGAAGTCTATATTTTAAATTAGGTTCCCTTAAATAATTTACTTTAGTAACATTATTTTATAATTTGTGTTTGTCCTAATTACTAATGATGAGTAATTTTGTAGTTTGTAGAGCATTACAGTGTATCACTAAAAATATATTTTGTACACTAGTGTACAAATTTGTTTGCGTTTATTAATTAGCTAGCCTTGAACTGCTCTTATTTTGTGATCAGTTTAATTAAAACTTAGGAAACTTTTGAAAATTGTTTCTTATGTAATTTTGGTTTTAATTGAAATTATTATTAGCAGTACAAAAACATGTCTAGTATGTATTCTCTCTTATTTGTTTCAGTACTTGGGAATGAGGTTTGATAAAAGAGTTGATCTCTTAGGATTAGTATTGTTTTTCATATCAATAGTGAGTACCATGAAATCTGTTTATTATTAAATCACATAGAAACATGAAATGTTAACATCAAATATTGTATATAACATAAAATAAACTTTGCAGATAAATGAAGATATTATGAGTAGAATAAATGTTGACATTTTAAATACTTTAAGAAGTATTTAAAATTTGTTAAAACTTCTACATTGACAATATGTTGAACAACATTAAATATTTTTAAATAGTTACGTCATTACTTTAAATCTAAAAATAAAAAATATCAGTAAATCATTAATACTGCAGAACATTCTACTTAAAGTTCCTCAAATAGTCACACCAACTACTATATCAACTTTACTAACTTATCTTAGTTTATGCAGATGAATTTTGTGATGTTTGTCACATCATTGCATTGAATTACTACATATTACTACATTGAACTACATAATTGCATTACTCAGCTACTACTCATCCTGTCTATATCAACTACATCGACACCCCTATTATTGTTTATTGTATCCCCAACTGTAATGGACTACACTACGTGCCGTACTGTTTGAGTATTGACTGAGCATTAGTGTATGAGTAGGCATGTATCTTTTGCATGTAGGTACAGAAAATCTGTTACGTCCCTCTAATTCCATAATAATATGTAATTTTGGCTATGCAAAGTTTCTTCTCTTTACTTTATACATAGGTATCCACTTCTATACTGTTTGCCTTTCTAATGTTCACTTACAGTGGCAACAAATATTAATTTTGCACCAATTTATATCTTTCAATGTTTGCCATACCGGTATTTCTGTTGTTCTGTAACTCATCAGATTACATTAAATAACTATCATACAACATAAAAACATATTTTTAAAATTATTTTTTTAATTTTTAGAACACAACACAAATTTAATTTTTTAAATTTTACTCAGAAGAACGTTATCTACATCATTATACAGTGTAAACTGACAGACCAGCTCTATAACATACAAAATGGGTTTAAATTGGCCATTTGGGCTTTTAACAGATAGGTTAGTAAAATATTTACTACAGATTTACATAGTTAAGTATTTATCTGCTGAACAAATCATCAAATTTTTTGAAGGCTTTCAGGTAACTACCAAGATGACATATAACAATATGAATTCTGTAATATTAAAACATAAAATACATAAAGTACATATGAATACATAAAAATATGCAAGGTAGCAAACACAGCATCATTTAAAAATCTAAAGTACTTTATAGCAAATATGTATGGAGTGTTATTAACTGTTTCTTAGATATAAATAATTTTTTAATAATCAATAAGTTATGCATACATGTTCTTATACTTTTCTAAAATCACGATTCTTTGCACTATACAGCCTGTCCAACATACAAATTAGCTAGTTTTGTCCATGCAAATATAATATAATAAAACTGTGTTATAAATGTACGTACACGTGAATATTATTTAGAATAATAATACCTTATTTAGAATTCACAATAATAAGTGTGTCACATATAAAAAACAACTAACACTGAATCGTTAAAAATAAAATTAACGTTTTAGATTACTTATATAATTAACTGAAATAATGCATACACAAGTAAATAATGATCAAATTTTATTAATTCACATAAAAATATGTGTATAGATATTATATTTTATTGTTGTGTGAATTTACTTACTAAGTCATGATTAATATTATTTTCTGAACAAAAATGTAGCCAGTCTATTCATGAGATATTTTTTTTTCTCTTATAGAAAGGTGCATTTAAGGAAATGACGTGTTTAAATATTTTTGAGGCTAATAGATTTATGTTATGAATAGCAATATATTTTTGTATTCAGGCTGATCAGCAATTAGTACGAACACAGTTTTGAAAATAATATTTTTGTCTTTTCAGATTGTCTGGTTACCTGTAGTAATTTATGTTCCATCCCTGGCTTTTAATCAGGGTAAAATATTTTTGACTGTAAACACAACATATTTATAATTCTAAAAATTGTCTGTTAGTAAAATTATAATAGTGAAGTACTGTGTAATGAGGTAATTGCTACATTTTTTGCTTCATGTTTGCTATTGATTCATTGTTTCCTGTTTGTCTGATCATTCGTCATTTTGAGATGGCTATAACCATTCTGTGCAATGTCAATGACCGTTGAATAAAATGTAGGCCTACTGTCTGTATTTCATTATATATAATTATTTAATAATTTATTTTATAAAAATCAAGGATCTTAGTGTAAAATTTGTATAAAGCATGATAGTACACACATTCATATTTTGTTTATAAAATATGAACTAGCATTGAAACTGTCATATAAAAATTACTTATGATTCTAACCCTGCTTGCAAATGTGTATTTATTACAATTTTATTTAATGCTTTATTAATATTGCAATTTTAAACTATTACTTTCTTGACATGGAAATTTGAATGGAATTGGAAGAATATTGTAAGAAGAGATAATGTGAGATAGGCATACTATGATAAAATCAAAGTTTACATGAAATATAGTGATAGGATCTGAACTGTTTTAATAACTCAAAATAAGCACAGAGTAAGAGAACAGTTGTATTTAGTTGAAAGATAACATTATTGGTTAATGCCAAGATGTGCTAACCAAGTAGGTGAGGCCAAGAGGTGTGCCAGTAGTGTCTGGCGCCTGAGTGTAGAACTTTAGTTGGCGCCCCTAATCAAAATTTACATGGAATATAGTGGTAGGATCTGAACTGTTTTATTAGCTCAAAATAAGCACAGAGTAAGAAAACAGTTGAATTTAGTTGAAAGATAAAATTATTGGTTAATGCCAAGATGTGCTAACCAAGTAGGTGAGGCCAAGAGGTGTGCCAGTAGTGTCTGGCGCCTGAGTGTAGAACTTTAGTTGGTGCCCCTATACCCTCCCACCACAATAAAAAATCAGTTTATAAAACATACCAGTGAGTACAAATGAAATGCAAAATATATTAATTATAAGTTTATTAAACAAAAACTAGAAATAAAAAAAAATGTATAAAAAACTATAAACATACAAGAAGAGTACAAAAACAAAAACATCAAAAATAATTTGGAAGAAAATAAAGTAATTTATGTTATTTGTTAAGAAAATCATTTGCCAATTGCACCTTACCTAAATGAACAGATAAACTTATAGTTTTATAAAAACAAAAGTATTAAATATTTTTTGGTACATAATTAAACTTACTATATTACTTCCATATTCCTTAAGGAATGGAAGTATGGTGATGGCAAAAAAAATCGTGTTCGAGATTATTGCAGATTCTGACTCTACTACACTCAAAACATGAAAAAAAGTCGTTTTCCGAAAAGTGTCTGTGTGTCTATCTGTCTGTCTGTCTGTCTATGTGTCTGTAGATTTTTTTTCTATGGCAAACGATAACTGCCGCAAATTCAAACAGAATCAAATAATTTTTTGCATACAGCCCTGATTTGTAGAGTACTCACGACCTATTGTTTTTGGTGAAGATCGGTTGAGGGAAAGGGGTAGTTTACCGGCAACGGTTTTTTTTTATCAAGGGAAATTTTTTTTTTGGCAAACGATAACAGCCGCAAATTCAAACAGAATCAAATAATGTTTCGCATACAGCCCTGAATTGTAGAGTTCTCAAGACCTATTGGTTTTGGTGAAAATCGGTTAAGGGAAAGGGGTAGTTTACCTGTAACGTTTTATGTTTTAACAAGGGTATTTCTTATGGCAAACGATAACAGCCGCAAATTCAAACAGAATCAAAAGATTATTTGCATACAGCCCTAAATTGTAGAGTTCTCAAGACCTATTGTTTTTGGTGAAGATCGGTTAATGGAAAGGGGTAGTTTACCTACAACGTTTTTTTAACAAGGGTATTTTATATGGCAAACGATAACAGCCGCAAATTCAAACAGAATCAAATAATTTTCTGCATACAGCCCTGATTTGTAGAGTACTCAAGACCTATTGTTTTTGGTGAAGATCGGTTGAGGGGAAGGGGTAGTTTACCTGCAACGTTTTTTGTCAAGCGTATTTTCTATGGCAAACGATAACAGACGCAAATTCAAACAGAATCAAATAATTGTTTGCATACGTCCCTGAATTGTAGAGGTCTCAAGGACTTTCGATTTTGGTGAAGATCGGTTAAGGGGAAGGGGTAGTTTACCTGCAACCTTTTACGTTTTAACAAGAGTAAAGTACTTGAAAATTTATTTAAACTTTTTGAAACAATGGTAATTGTTAAAAATAAAATAATTTTGTTGCCAGGCAATAAAATTATAATTTTTTCATTTTAATGTAAATTATGTTTGAGTTAATATCTTTATATATACAGTGGAACTTGGTTATTACGGCCTCGGCTGTTACGTCAACTCTGGTGTAGCGTTATTTTGTCATAAGTCCGGTCAAACTGATATCTTTAACATTATAAAAATTCCCGGTTTTAACGTCACTAAATATTGTACTACTCTGTTATAGCGTCAAATATTTCTCAGATATTTTACTCTAAATTTCATATAAACGTATATATGTGCGCGCGCACGCTAGCCCATGGCTACAGACATACATTGTATGCAAGCGATAAGCACTGTAACAGGACTGCCGGCGCCAGCCATTTTGCGTGCTCCAACGGATGGCTAGATCGATTTAAGGCCCGACACTCGATTTCCTTTGCAAAAATTTGTGGTGAGGCAAAATGCGTAGATCTGAACGTTACAGGCGATTGGGTGCGTAACACTTGGCCAGAAATTAGACGATCATATAAAGATGAAGACATCTTTAATGGACATGAAGCCGGAATTTTTTATAAATTAACTCCAGATAAGACTTTCAAATTTAAAAATAAAAAGTGCGTTGGTGGGAAGCTCTCTAAACAAAGAGTTACAGTTTTTGTTTGTGCGAACATGACGGGAACCGAAAAAAGGAAACTTTTAGTTATCGGGAAAAGTTTGCATCCTAGATGTTTTAAAAACATCAAAAAACTTCCTGTAAGTTACACTGCCAACATAAAAGCGTGGACGACTTCTAGTATTTTTGAAGATGACTTCTGTACGTGTGTATGTCACTGAACTCCTCCATGTATAAAATAATATATCGTTCGTGGCAGGTAAGCATATCTCAGTTATGTAATGTTTACGTTTCCATTTTATTATTATGCCTACAGCAATAAAAAGGCAGGTAACACACACACACACACACACACACACACACACACACACACACACACACACACACACACACACACACACACACACACACACACACACACACACACACACACACACACACACACACACACACACACACACACACACACACACACACACACACACACACACACACAATTCACGTTATTTCTGGCCTCACTCATGTTTATTTTCTTACATTTGCACGCTTTTTAAATGGAAAGTGCCGAAACCCATACCAACATAACGCGTGCAAGCCAAAAAAATGGACATCAATTTGCATCCTGTGGATCGCTGGGCAATGTAACTGCACGTGTTTACAGAGGAACGATTCATAGACAGACTTTTCGTCTTTAGGGAATGAACCCTCTGCAAGATGCTGAGGGTCCATGAGTGACTTCGGAGCGCTCCTTCTTTTTCGCGTGTTTGTTCTGTGAAACATACACTGTAGATTCGCAGCTTTACTCTAAGCAACGCTCAATAGGAAATGTTGAAAATTTTTGTCCACAGTGTACCCTCATTCACACTAAACCTGCTCTGATGTTTTAATTACAGACATCATAATATTAAAACTTTGGAAACTTAAGCACTACTTAATGGAGATCAATCATTAACTTATACAAGCCATTAATTTTATGCATATATTTTTTATATATGTGTACAACGTTATCGGCAACAAAGAAGTAGTTTTTGTTAAAATTCCTTCCCGGGATATTTGGCCGTAGTCCAATGTTTTCTACAAAACCAGACATTTCGGCAATGCCATTGACTTCCATCATCAGTGAAAATCGAGTGCGATAACGTGAGGTGGTATATGTTAGTGACCACAGCACTGTGGTTAAGGCTGAAGCAGTAAGTAGAAAGAAGTAGTTTCTATGGTAATATTACATTTCGAAAATGATTTTAAATATAAATCTTAGAATATGGAAGTCATGTATGGTTCTCCATACCGATATTTTTATTTGGCAAGAAAATCACTTTGACATTTGTACTTTGTATGGATATTATATGAATAAGAAACAGATAAACTTACATGTATATAAAATAGGAACATATTACAAACATTATTGGTAAAGAAATAGGTAAATCAATATTTAAACAGAAAGAAAAATCAATTAGTGAATTGAACTTTTCTAGCTTTCATTAATGAAATTTCTTGAATAATATAGTATAGGCCTATATCAAATTGATCCAGAATACCTGACTCTGCTGATATAATGGCAACGACCTGTTTATAAAACAGTTTGCCTTGTTGTATGAGAACATGTTTCCATCCTAAGTCTGGGATCATCAAAATTAAACACACCTATATTGTACCTTCAATAGATTCTTCAGGTTCTGAATTAGCTAAAATGTCTTCAATATTTTCTTTTTTATTGTCTATGGGCCCCAGAAGAGTGATAGTTTCTTCAGCATATTCACTATGTTCACTATCTTCCACTATCCATCCAGAGCACCGAAAAGTTTAATAGAATATTAACTTAATGAATAATAATTTGTTTCCAAAGATTTTCTCCTTGACTGAAATTTTGGGCACTGTTACTATATTGGGGCCTGTATGCGCTACACACTTTGCACACTGTGTTGGCGTGCCACTGGATGAGGCATTACAAAAGTATTTTTGAATCAAGAAAGCAATACAATAATTAAAGAAAAAATAACATCACAGCAGTTCAATTTAAAACATAATTTTCTGTTAACATGCTTAACCACTTGTAACTTATATATAGATACTGTCTAAACCATATCATTTTTTATTATGTCTAGGTATAAGAGAGAAAGGGTTCCCTGTGAAGAACTAGTTGCTAGACATAACTAGAAGAGCTAGTTGGCCCTCCTAACTGGGAATTGCTACTATTTGTGGGTATCTTTCTTTTCACACACACACACACACACACACACACACACACACACACACACACACACACACACACACACACACACACACACACACACACACACACACACACACACACACACACACACACACACACACACACACACACACACACACACACACACACACACACACACACACACACACACACACACA
This sequence comes from Magicicada septendecula, assembly GCA_034769895.1. Lineage (NCBI taxonomy): Eukaryota > Metazoa > Arthropoda > Insecta > Hemiptera > Cicadidae > Magicicada > Magicicada septendecula. The sequence goes on from CM068367.1 coordinate 380,502,009, forward strand.
CACACACACACACACACACACACACACAGTACTCTCTTGAGCATTTCTAATTGACTATAAATTATTTTAAAGGCTAGATCACATACAAAGTGTATAGACTGAATGCCACCAACTAGAAACCCTAACTGGGTTCGTCTTCACAGGTACAACTTGACATGATTCTCTGATTCCTATCCTTCATGACTGAGTACTTGAGGATCTTATAGGATAATATAGATAATAGATATAGATAATATAATAATATAGAGAATAATTTTGTGAAACGTGGGTCAGGTGTAAATAAACCTACTTACAGTGTATTTATTTGAAGATATTAAAATAATAATAATAACAATATCCAAGAAGGAATCAAATGTTTATTACTGAAGAGAACGGATGATCTGTACAACTATGAAAAAGAGAAAATGAATGTACTTGTCCGGGCAAAACAGCTATAATAAAAATAAAAGTTCCTTCAGTCGATGAGTAATAGAACAATGTTTATAGAGCACTATTGTTAGGTAGAAATTTGGCTATTGGATTTTGGGAGATAATTCTACACAAAATAAATTGAAATATAAACTTCGTAAAAACTGCAGAAGATAGTGGACCAGACATTACTGCTGAGAAAGATAAGTAAAAACAGTTAGTCAAAATGTGTAAAAATAAAACAATAAACATGTTAGACCAATAAGAAAGAAAAATCTTACTTGGAATATAACAAATATAACAAAAGAAACATAAGAGAAAAATGAAAGGACAGGGAATATGAATGTTAGCGATAATTAATAATCTTAAGAGAGAAAGTGTTGGTATAAAAGAATGATAGGTGTGTTATGTAGAGTTGCATCAGTTGTTAAAACGAGGATCTTAGATTCAGAAAAATTGAATGTGGTAATTAAATAATTAACAATTTCTCTTAATTTTTATTTATAATTAATGGCTGTACTCTTCTTGTACCAATTTAGTTTCTGGTGTCAATATCCACGTCATAGCTCCAGGGGTCTGTGTTATATGCATCTTCTACACATGTATTGTAAGTGTTAAAATTAAATTATATTATATTAAGCAAAGATGTTTTTAACTTTTTCAGAGTGCTCTAAAGATGCATGATGCTCTGTTGACTGTTTCCCGTTTCACAAATAATTAATAGAAAGTTTTATGCAGAGCTTTGGGTGATTAGCATGAATTGTTTTTTGTGAATGAACTATATTTTTAATGCTTTGTATTTTTTATTGAAAAATTATACAAAACACTCACTAAACATGCAACAGCTCTTATAAATTAACTCAAATTCTAACATCTACATGTTTTTATCCCTATATTTAAAATTTTCCTCAAGAAAAAACTGGATTTCATAATATCTCAAAAAGACTAGCTGTTGTACTTTCGTGCTACTTTTTTGCACCTGTTGTACTATGAGTTATTATAAAGTTGTGACAGTTTCTTTATTTTCCATTTTTAAATAAATAATAATAATTTTTTATAGTTAAAAATTTGAATGCTTGTGTATATAAGCTTGTAGGTTACATCTAAGTCATTAGCCGCTGAGAGAATAAACTTGCCCTACATTTGATATAACAATGATTTGATTCTGTATTATCAAAGTAATATGTGCAACATGTATAATTTACAACTATACAATTACCTAAATATCAATTTTTGTACTCATGTAGAGCAGAAAAAAATGTGACTGGATTTTAAGTCTGCTAAAAGTACATTAGGTTTCCTGCATGTATATAATGAATATATGTATATACTTTACCATAATATTGTTTTATATTTAGTTTAATAAATGGTGCTAGAAAATTATGCACCAATATTGTGTGTTTAGATTTAACAGTTAATAATATTAACTGACCTTTATTATTCAAGAACATTTAACGCTATTACATAATAAAAATTGATATCTTTTTCACATTCCTGCTAAAGATGGGATAACTATTAAGTTTTTTTGTTATTACTGTGATATTTGTTTGTCAATAATTGGACTTAACAGATTATTAATGTCTGGAATGATTAGCAAACTGTTTAACATTTTACTTCCTATCCCTCTTAATGGCAATCATTCATCTCTCTAAATTCACTTGAAAGTTTATTATCATAATTTTTTGATGGTTTTCTTCATTTATGATGTGCATAAATGTACTGCTCTTTCCTATAAATACAGCTGTAGTAATTATGTTCTGTTCTTCCTGTCCTATCTATTTTATGGTGTTCTTCACTGTTGGGAACAGCCAGAAATCACAAGGAGCCATGTCAGTAGAATAGGGAGCCTGGTGAACCTGCAGAATGCCGTGCTTAGTCAGGAAAGTCTGGATCAGTTGTGCTAAATGGGCTGGACTATTGTCATGAAGCAGCCGCCAGTTCCTTGTGGCTCACAGCTCTGGTTTCTTGCATCAAACTGGATCATGAAGAATGTGGAGAACTTCTTGGTAGCACTTCTTATTGATGGTCTGGCCTTCTGGTGTGCATTCATGTGTGCCCTGGTAGTAAAAAAAAATTAACATCATCTTCACCTTGATCCAAACCTGTCATGCTTTTTTACCCTCAGGGAACTTGGGTGCTTCCATTGTGATGACTGGATCTTAGTTTCTGGGTTGTACCCATACACCCACGCCGTGTCACCAGTGTCCACAGTCTTCATAAACTCAGGATCCCTGTTGGCACACTGCAGCTTGTCCTTTGAGACCTCAATATAGATTTGTCCCTGTCCCAGTGAAAGCAGCTTGGGCACAGATTTTGCAGCCACTCTGTGCATGCCCAAATCCTCATTCAGAGTGCTGTATGTGGAACCAATGCTGATCCCAAGTTCATCAGCAATTTCTGAATTGTGACCTGACAATCCTCCATGTTCAATGTCTGCACTTTCTTGATAACAGTTTCGTGTCAGCTTGTGTTGTCTGGTCACTCTCCATGGACAAGCAGCCATCTTTGAAATGGCTGTACCACTGTTCAATTTGTGTAACCCCCATTACATCATTGCTCAAACCTGCTGAATCTTTTGGATGGTTTCAGCTTGGGTATACCCTAGTTTCTGACAGAACATGATGCAGTACTGCTTTTCCAAGCATTTGGTCATCGTAAAGAAAATGAGAATGTGACAAACACATGTTGTGCCATGTCACTTTCTGGCAGTTACTGACGAGACTGGTGGCACTACAAGGAAACAAAAAATCAAAAATCACACATACACACAAAAATTCTTTCTACGCGTACCCATTGTTCCCACGTCCAGATCATCACTAGTTAATATGTAAAAAATGTGGTCAGATACTTATTGTACAGATCGTGTAATTTAATTTTTTTACTTGATTAGGACTGAAATGGAATACAAAACATTTTGATAGTACTTCCACTTATAAAATCTGAAACACAAATTTACTTCTCTCCTTCAACTTGACTGAACATTTTCCATATGCCTATTGTTATTATTGACACTCTCATTTCATCGATTTCTTTCATTCAAATTTTGCACAACATAATACACAACCTTTTACTTATACTATGCTAATGTCACTCAATGTAACACTCAGTGACAAAGAGGTAAAACATAGAACAGTACAGTATGTTCATTTTGTTAACTGATATATTTCAAACAAGCTATTATTTGAAGTGTGGCTATTATTTAAAATACTTTAGCTTTATTTTCTGAACAGTTTTCAAATGATCCAGTTTTACTGATTTCTATGACACTGTATTTCTTACTAATTAACCACTCAGTTATTTCACTTTTTGCAGAGAGCATTATTATGTTTGTCCAAATTTTGACCAAATGAACATAACCATTTCTTTTTATCTCACTTCTTGGGCCAACTAATCTGAACATTTTGAAAATCCTTTTATAAGTGTACCTTCAGCATATTTATTTTTTTCATGGTGTTCTTGAGTGGATCCAGATTCAAAATCAAATTATCTTTTGAAATTTCATTTATTGTTCCACTGTACATTTACAATCTGCACGTTTCTTGTTGTTAGTAAATTGAGTTCTTTTTTAAATAGATTTTACAGTATTTAATTTAGAGGTACATCATGTATAATTTATAGTTTTAACTTCTGTATCTTTCACACTAACATCATGGCTCCACTTCAGAAGTCAAGCATCATATTGCTACGACAGCACAGAACAATCTACGCGTTTATCGAATGCGCCAGAAAGATCTCGACGTAAGCGTGTGGTGTACGTGCTACTAGACGCATTTTGCGAGAATTTTCTCGACTGTGTCAGGCTTCGCTCGGGCGCTCGGACTGTGTCAAGGCCGTAGCAATTACGTAGTTCGCGAGAGATAAGACGCAGTTTGGAAGCTTCTGGTGTGTGAGCGTAACTATAAATACATCGCGTCGCGGCCTTAGTGTTCAGTACAGCTGCGATATATTGACTGTGCGGTTCGAGAGTATTAGTGCGAGATATTTACAGAGCGGTTCGGGTTATTACTGTGTACGTGCAAGTAGTTATTAGTGAAGTGTTGCGTTTTATATTCGGACGGTATAATTGTAATACAGTTGAGTTTTAATATTAGTGGACATTTTATTGCGTATGAACAATTTTCATTTGATTTGTTATAGACACTGTGTTGTTAATTACGAACTGTTTTACTATAACAATTAAAGGTGTGATTAGTGACTTGATTGGTGTATTGTAATTATTTTGTTTCCACTGTACCTACGACGATCGAGTGACCGTCGTAACAGTGGTGTCAGAAGTGGGATAGAACGGTTAACAGTGGAAACAGTGGATACTTTGTACAAGACGAGTGTAATTCGTAATTAATCAAAAACAATGGATGCCAGTCAGATGATGGAAAATTTACAAACACTGCTGCGGCAGACACAGGAAGAAGCAGAAAGACGACAAAAAGAAGAACGAATACAAGAAAGAGAAGAAGCAGAGAAACGACAGGATGAGAAACGCAGACAGGAGGCGGAAGAAGCAGAAAAACGACAGGATGAAAAACGTAAGCAGGAGGCAGATGACATCAAAGCATTAATTCATGAACAAAAGCAGATGCAAGAACATACTACCGCAGAATTGGGTCTCCTACGTGGTGACGTAGGTGAATTACGAGGTGAGCTCAACAATCAGATTACCAGAATATCTGACGTAGAAGAATCCATGTCAAATAAAATAGCTAAAGTAGAAAAATCTGTCTTGACTGTGGAAGAAGTTATGTCAACAAAAATATCTGCAGTAGAAAACTCAATGGCAACATAAGAGAACAAATTAAAATTGAAGTTGAACAGTGCATGAAGATTCAACCAAAACAAATTTCTGAACAGACTATACCAGTGATCAAGACAGAAACTAAGTTAACAGAGAAAGTCACTTTGCCTGCAGTAGGGACAGTTCATGTCAAAGCTCCAACCTTTGACGGAAGCACTCATTGGGCAACGTACCTCCGCCAATTTGAAGCTGCTGCATGCGCAAATAATTGGATAGAGAAAGACAAGGCTGTTTCACTCGTTCTCTCATTAAAAGGACCCGCGGCAGAACTACTACAGAAAGTGCCACCTGACAGCCAGAACATCTATGCCGAGTTGATAAAAGTTCTAGAATTACGCTACGGTGATAAACATTTGCGAGAGGTGTACTACGCTCAGTTGAGAACAAGACGACAACGTTCCGGGGAAAGTCTTCAAGAATTTGAAGCAAGTATCGACAGATTGATTAGATTGGCCTATCCTGAAGCACCAGAAGACTTCCGAATAAGGTTTACAGTGCAGACATTTATTGATGGCATCGGAGATTGTGAACTTCAGCAAGTGTTACGAATGGCAAGACACCGAGATAGCTCAGAAGCTCTTGTTCACGCCCTAGAGTTTGAAGCTGCCAAGTCAGCGTCCCGCTATATTAATGGGTTTGTGCCATCACGTTGCAGTCAGAAGATCCCTGTATCACATTACCGTTACGATGGGTGCAGAAAAACAGTGTTGTCGGACAAACAATTCAAAAGTTCAAGAGAGTCGCAACGATTTGAAAAAGACAGAAGACCGAAATGTTACAACTGTGGAAAACGTGGTCATCTACAGGTAGACTGTTGGGAGAAGAAGATACAGAGAGAAGAGACTGATCGCACCAATTGGAGAAGTAAAGGCCCAGAGCAGCACACAGTTTCCACGCTACATAAGATCAGTGGAAACTTGATTGTTAGTGGATTTGCGGATGGTAAACCAACATCATTTACAGTTGACACAGGCGCAACAGTGTCCATTGTGCGCCCTGACTTAGTCTGTAACCGCCATCCTCTAATTAGCTCTTGTACAATAGACTGTGATTGGAAGCCCCGTCAAGGTGCTAGGTAAGGTAGACGTACGTGTACGCCTGGGTCTTCTTGAGTTTAGCCACCAAATGCTCGTTGCAGACATTGTCGATGAAGTGATTCTTGGCACGGACATTATGAATGCCTACGGATTCGTTGTGGACTTAAGAGAGAATGTCCTGAAAGTTGGCCAAGAGAAGATAAAGCTTTGCATGGCTAAAATGACAGGGTCTACCAACCATTCGATTAAGCGAGTGGCATTAGTCGAAGAAAAATTCAACAAGTCTGGTCAAGAGGAAGTACAAATAAGTATAACGACAAAAGAAGTGATTGGAGAGCCAACTATGGGTGTCGAGACAAAACTCTTGCTTGTTCCTGAGCTGATAGAAACGCCCGAGGGTAAAGTGGCTGAAGATGAGGTTAAGCAAGAGGTTGTTGACGAGAACCAAACAAACTTGGATCAGCCAGTGGTATTTAGGTCATTAGTACATGACGCAACGAGAGTGATTCCAGCGAAGCTAGTGGTTACGCGAAAGATTCGCATTCCTGGGAACGTGATGTTCGGATCACACGAGACTGAATTCGAAGAACGGGAAAATTATCCTTCGCAAGGACGGCCACCAAGATCGCCTGGTCGAGTATTACTTCGAAGACGCTTTGCCAGTTCGGGACGAACAGGCTTAAGGAGGGGGAGGTGCTACGACAGCACAGAACAATCTACGCGTTTATCGAATGCGCCAGAAAGATCTCGACGTAAGCGTGTGGTGTACGTGCTACTAGACGCATTTTGCGAGAATTTTCTCGACTGTGCCAGGCTTCGCTCGGGCGCTCGGACTGTGTCAAGGCCGTAGCAATTACGTAGTTCGCGAGAGATAAGACGCAGTTTGGAAGCTTCTGGTGTGTGAGCGTAACTATAAATACATCGCGTCGCGGCCTTAGTGTTCAGTACAGCTGCGATATATTGACTGTGCGGTTCGAGAGTATTAGTGCGAGATATTTACAGAGCGGTTCGGGTTATTACTGTGTACGTGCAAGTAGTTATTAGTGAAGTGTTGCGTTTTATATTCGGACGGTATAATTGTAATACAGTTGAGTTTTAATATTAGTGGACATTTTATTGCGTATGAACAATTTTCATTTGATTTGTTGTAGACACTGTGTTGTTAATTACGAACTGTTTTACTATAACAATTAAAGGTGTGATTAGTGACTTGATTGGTGTATTGTAATTATTTTGTTTCCACTGTACCTACGACGATCGAGTGACCGTCGTAACAATATGTTCAAAACAGAAACTTGAATGGATGATCATATGGTGCCTTGGTGGCTAGTCTCACTTCAAAAGGACAGACAGAGGGAGACACTATTGTCTTTCACACTATTTAAATAATCATAGTTCCATTCTGTAATACAAAAAATTTTCTTTACTACTTTCAAAATAAACTTTAAAAGTTTTACAATTCTTTAAAACAAAGGAGCCCTATATAAAGTATATAAATCTGGTTAGTCACAGTCTTCCTTTATTGCTTTCAAAACTTCATTTGTTGTCAAGATTTCATTTTCAAAATAAAAGTTGTATGATTTTTTTTCAATTATTTGAAAGTCCTGTACTGTCAAGAGCTTTAGAATTTTCAAATTTTTGAATGCAATACTTTTCCCATACTGTTAACATTACCCTAATACATAAAATACACAGGCAGCACCAATTCCAACATTCCTCTTAGCATTAGTCTTACAATATTCTTCACTATGTATTGTTTTTTTGTTTCTGAAACATTATAAAATTTTTGATTAAGTGTTACACACCACGTTTTCTTATGGTTCTCCTTATGGTACTTTAAAACCAGGTATGAGTGCCCACAGGGGGTAATATGGTGCAAGTTGCGCCAACAGAATTTGGAGCTGGGAATTTTGATGAAAAACATTTTTAATAATCGAAGTTAAGTTTTAAATATTCAACTTCATGTATAGAGCTTTTATCCAAAATATGATTTTGTAAACATTTTGCAAAACAAAAAACACTTTGTATTAGATTTTTTAAGTGAATATGAGACATACGTATGTTACTCTGGTCCCTTGCTGAATATAGGATAATAGGAAAATTTTGTTTTCCAACATTTGGTTGGTGTCACTGTAGCAGCCTAGTCAGCTGGATAGGGTAAACGGTAACAAATGTATGTTAATGACAATGGCAGAGTATGTGCTGTTGTGTGCATTTTGTTCTAATCCTCCAGTGCTTATTTATTTGATGTAAACAAAGTGCCAAGACAACTTAAGCAGCAGTAGCGGCGATAAGGCCCCCGCAGACCCCGCGACGCGGGGGGGCCCCAGTTGGCCCAGTCATGGGACATAACTTGTAACATGAAAAATAAGCGTAAACGAGTTGTAAAACTCTTCTTTGTTGAATTATCAGTTGACCATAGAATTGACGACCCAGTGAAATCATTTGAAGTAAAAGTTTTCAATGCAACACTAGATATTGTAATAGCTCAGCTACAAATGAGATTTTAAGGATTGCGTTGCATTGATGATAGGTTTTCATTCCTGACGCCTCAGAATTTAGTAAACTTCTCACAAGAGACAATAGTGGAGAAAAATAAGGCTCTGGTAAATGTGTATCCTGGTTACCTTTCCACATCACTGCCTGACCAAGTAATATCCTTCAAAGCTCTGATGTCCAAAGAAATTGTACACAAGAAAAGAATTCGAGAAATGATGAATTTACTGGTTGAAGAAAACAGCTGCCTTATGAGTTGCCTCCCAGACTTAACTACAGCTTTGCAGCTTTATTTAACCATACCTGTCACAACAGCTACAGCGGAAAGAAGCTTTTCAAAACTTAAATTAATTAAATTAAGTCATACTTAAGAAGTACCATGGCCCAAACTCGGTTGAGTGACTTGGCACTGTTAAGCATTGAGCATGAAGAGACACAGAAAACTAATATCAACGAAGTGGTTGAAAAGTTCTTAGCTATTAAAAAAAGAAGACTAGGCTTAGGAAAACAGTGAACTTTGGTTGATCCTCATCTGTAAATATTGTACATTACTTGAGTTCGAGTGTTATTGAATTGGATTAGACTTAAGGAGAACTTGTATAGAGTATATTCAAGAATTTTACAAATTCAGTTACAAACTAATTTAAATGTTTGAAAAAAGCTAGAATGTTATTTTGATATTCCTTTTTAAATAATAAATTTTTAACACTCTGTGTGCGGTACTGTTTCATAGTCTGAATTTAGATCTTTGACGTAAAAATAAATCATTCTTTTTATTTTGTTTTTTTTATAGTTTGTATAGAACTTTGTCTACTTAGCAACAATGAATTTTAAGAGTTTGTACACGTGTAAAACATCCTTTGCAAATTGCAAACGCTTTGTGATAGACGAGAAAGTATTCACAAACGATTGTTGTGAAACACACGTAAATAGAAACTCATTTGAGTGTTTTCCCCTATTACGTATACAAAATTTAACAATTTTTATAGGGCCCCCTAATTAGTTTCGCGGGGGGGCCCCCGTTTCGTTAGCGCCACCACTGTTAAGCAGTCTTTTAAATATACATATTTGGAAGTAATGTGTAACACTGTACATAGGCAAGATAAACTGTTAAAAATGGTTCATAATAAAATATCAATTTGTTTTTACAATTAACAAAAAATCAGCATTGTCTTAACTGGAATATATCAGCTGCACGATCACTGATGCATCTGTAAACTCACTTCAGTGGAGGAGGTTTTGCAATGTGCAACATTTTGTAAGATCATTGCTCCCATAAGGTCAACACTTTGACCCCAGACAAACACATGATTAGACAGTGTTACAAACACTGCCCTACAGAGTCTTCTGGGAAAGGGAGTTTGCTTTCAGGTTGATCTGTTTAATGGAATTTTTTGGTTTACCTATTTTCCTTTGAAATGACACCAGACAATGGTTGTGATGGCCTGAAAGCCACTAAAGATCATTGGAAACCTCCAGCTGACCAATCTACTGTCATCCACACTGAAAGTTTTCAAATGCTTGGTACAGTGGTATGTATATGATTGCTTAAAGTGATTCAACTTTCTAGTCAAAATAAGAACCTTACTCACACAGCTCAAAAGGAAGGGAAAATATATACAGCTCAAAGGGAAGGTTTCAGTGGGTTCCAGTCCACTACAGAATTTTAATGAAGAAATTTGTGTTAGTGGTTGAAATCAGATCAGAATGATCACTGTTGCACACCACTATATAAAAATTATCCCGATTAGCGCTTTCAAGCTTCACAGCCCATCGTCAGATCGGAATAGCTTTCCGATCTGACTTAGCTATTCCGATCTGACGATGGGCTGTGAAGCTTGAAAGCGCTAATATATAATTTTTATATAGTGGTGTGCAACAGTGATCATTCTGATTGTCACTACAGAATTGTGGCGAATGAGTAGGCCAATGCAACTGAAAAAATCCAGCCAAATCAAATGTCCCTATTAAAAATCAAGAGTGTTTGACAACGGCAATTCAAGAAGAATGGCGAGGGAGATGGATAACTGCGAACACGGGGGAATGGCTTATTCACCTACAGCCAACACCAGCATTCACAGACTTTACAAAAATATCCCAAGAGAACACTTTTGCAGCAAGGGCCAGAATGATATATATAATCAGTGAACAATATTTGTTCCAGTTTCAAGCGTGTACTCTCCAAACAGGAGACCTTGCAATAAGCAAAAAGAAGAATCCCTACCCCATATCTTCCTCAAGTGCAAGCCCATCAATGCCAAGAGAGACATACTGAGAGCCCTTATTAGTGACCATATAATGCTGGAAACTTAATGCTAGACCCCGTCCTCAAAAACTTATGGGGTCCAGAAGCTGCAGCATACTCCAGACATTAGGCAATTGGCAGCACCTGATGCTGGGTGCCTGTCTCAAGAAGTAAAACGTAAGAGTTTCTGGACCTGAGGATTCATAATGTGGAACTCTCCTCAACACATCAGTTGTGCTTTGTAGAGACCATAGCTGAAGTTGGCTGCTCACAAGAGCAGATTGTTGCTATCTTCCTTGATCTAGAACAGGCTTCTGATTGTGTCCACTATGCTATTCCAGGAAAGCCTGTTTTTGACAGCTATGTTTATTTTATCACTATCTATCTTTGGTACAGGACTTTTCAAATGAGAATGGTCAGTGCTTTTCCTTGGGAAAGAACCATACCACTCGTGTGCCTCAGGGTAGTGAGTACAATTCACAAACAAAAACTTCAGCCAACTTGGACTTATGCTTGCAGTGGGCCTCCTCCATAACCTCCATAACCCAAACCAGACCATCCACACAGCCTTTGGTGTTCAGCACCCATCCAAGCCAGGTGAATCTTTCACCTGGTCTTGATGAACATTCAAACTGAATTAGACACAGTCTAATTGCCTCCCACTGCCAATAGGAGGCTACATGAAAACCGCTAAGACATAATTGATCCTTTCCTCTTTCATGGGTGCTCTCGCTGAAGCTCAGAATGTGGTGTAATTGCTTACCTTCCAGCTACTTCTTCCTCCACAAACTAAACACCAATTATATCAAACTACAATTATAGCCAGGCAGTTACTGTGTAGAACTGAGTCAAACATTCACAGATTAGTATCAATTTAAATGTATGTACTTACAGAGTTAAACTTACATAATAACTTTGATGGTACTGATTGGTAAATCATGATCTTAACACTTTTCTAATGTATTGAGCAAGAACAGATAAGAGGTAAATGAATGAACAATTTTTTTATTATATAAGACAAAATTATTTTTAATAAATAAATTTTTTAGAAAGAGACTTATTGATTAATCTACCAACAATTACAAAATAAATATATTCTGTTATATAATGTGTATGAATTATGAATTAGGATATCGACTTACTCCTTTATTCTTCCTAAAGTAAATAATTTTAAAATTGTTTATGTTAATTTTGAAGATTAATTTAGCCATGTAAATATTGTAAATTAAAATCTTTTGACAGAAAAAGCTGTTTCATATGTTTAAAGGGTGGTTTGAAAGCTGTTGTGTGGACTGATGTGGTACAGACATTTTCTATGATTGGTGCAATGTTGATAGTTATTTTTAAAGCTACTAGTGACGTTGGAGGTTTATCAGTAGTTATTGAAAGAAATATACAAAGTGGTCGTATTGAGAAACCAGAGTAAGTGAAATATTATTATTGTTTAGGTTGCCTTATTTATAGTCATTAAATATGTGTCCACATTTAAAAACTTATAAAAGTTTTCAATCTAATTTACTTATTTTACAGTAAATCTAATTTATATGGTTACAGCATATAAATTTCCCTCATCAACATGAACAAACTGTACTGCTTCAGTGTAGTTATTGTTAGCATACTCTTTATTAAGAACAATTTTTTAAACAATATTTTGTTTTGAACAGTTGGACCTTCGACATTACTCGTCGTCATACTGTTTGGAGTCTTGTGTTTGGAGGATGCATGTCCTGGCTACATGGCAATGCTATTACACAGATAATTGTTCAGAGATATCTTTCTTTAAAAACCAGACAACAGGCTGTCAAGTAACATATTTATCCTTTTTCCTAGATAATAATATTAGCAGCTAGTACACATGTAAAAACATACAACACTACGAGGGGGGACCCAAAAGTAACGAGAATTTTTCTCTGGCAGTTGGTAGAACGCTAGTTCCGACTTCTCCCGCTAGATGCCTTCACTAGACACCATTTTGTATCAGTTGCCCTAGCGGCATTGTTGTGGAAACATTAGCGCGGTCAGTGTGACTATTTTTTGTAAGCGCTGTTTCACGTTTTCGGCGATTTGTCAATGGCAGACATTAAATACCAACGTGCTAACATCAGGTTCTGTTTCCTGTTAGGGAAATCAGCAGCAGAAACTGTCGCAATGCTTCAGACGGCTTATGGGGAGGAAGCTTTGAGCCAGGCAAGGATTTACGAGTGGTTTTCTTGTTTTAACAGTGGTCAAATGTCAATTGAAGACGAACCACGACCGGGACGTCCCTCGACTTCCAAAACGGACAAAAACATTGAAAAAATCCGTGTTGAGATCATATTTGATCGCCATAGAACAATCGGTGAATTGGAGGAAATGACTGGAATATCCTGGAGTTCATGCCAACGAATTTTGACTGAAGATCTGAAGATGAAACGTGTTGCAGCAAAATTCGTTCCGTGTGTGCTTTCTTGTCAGCTCAAAATCCTTGCCTGGCTCAAAGCTTCCTCCCCATAAGCCGTCCGAAGCATTGTGACAGTTTCTGCTACTGATTTCCCTAACAGGAAACAGAACCTGATGTTAGCACGTTGGTATTTAATGTCTGCCATTGACAAATCGCCGAAAACGTGAAACAGCGCTTACAAAAAATAGTCACACTGACCGCGCTAATGTTTCCACAACAATGCCGCTAGGGCAACTGATACAAAATGGTGTCTAGTGAAGGCACCTAGCGGGAGAAGTCGGAACTAGCGTTCTACCAACTGCCAGAGAAAAATTCTCGTTACTTTTGGGTCCCCCTCGTATTTATATTATTAAGGTACATATTATATTGTTTGATCAATATTAATATTTAATTTGTGTACTTGAATTTAGATTTTTCAATTCCCTAGTAATGTAGTAATATCACTCATTACCTAATGTATAAGGTAACTATAATCATAATATTAATAATAAAAATAATAATAATCATCATCATCATCATCTATAGCTCTACAACCTTTATGTGACTCCCTACAATGTAAGTAGGCCCAAGAACTTTTTGTGGGCCATAGCAGGGGCGGATTAAGCAGCTGGCTGACCCGAATCTCCAAGGGGCCCCGAGATCAAGAGATTCCTAGTTAAAAACTGCCACAACAGAAAAGCAAATGATGCAATATTTAATATTATTCACGTATTCTACATGTAAACGCAAAAGACAAAAGCAAAAGACTCATAACTAAAACTATTAATTTATTATCTACATCAAGTATACTATAATGTCAAATATACATCTTAGTAATAAGAAGTGATTGATTTTTACAAATCTCTTAGCAGTATGAAAAGTTGCATTTGAATCATTTTAAATAAATATGTTGTCAATTCATTTTATGTCATATGAGATAGCACCAAGGCAGAACTATCTCGAAGAACTCAGACATATGAAGCTGTTATAGAACATTTTAGGGTATTTTTTGATCAAAGATTACCAACTGAAGCAAAAAAGAACGCTATAAAAAACTGAAGGATATTTACAAAAATGACATTGATATTTCTAATTTTGACGATGAACTGGACCAGTTCTTACTATTTCTACAAGAAAACAAAGATACCATCAAAACCGCATCAGAAGTTTATCGAGCTGCAAGAGAAATGTCTTCAACTTTTCCTAACGTAGAGATTATTTTGAAAATATTTTTAACAATACCGATATCAAATGCATCAGGTGAAAGATCTTTTTCAGTTTTGAAACGCGTTAAAAACTATTTAAGGAGTACAATGGGAGAAGACATTGAACAACATGGCCATATTATACATAGAACAAGAAATTTTGGACGAAATAGATACTGCAAAAATAATTGATGAATTTGCCAAAGAGAAAACAAGACGCAAATTCATATAGAAAACCTTTTTTAAGCACTCAGGTAACTTAGTTACTGTTAAATTTTTTGAATAGATTTCTGATTTTTCTTGAAACATTGAGTTTTATTATTAGTTACATATTGCTGGTTTAAGCAAGTCATTAAAAGTCTAATACTGAAATCTTTCCGAAAAAGCCATCACTTCCTTACACTATTTTACTTCCATATTCCTTAAGGAATGGAAGTATGGTGATGGCAAAAAAAATCGTGTTCGAGATTATTGCAGATTCTGATTCTACTACAACCAAACCATGAAAAAAAGTCGTTTTCCGAAAAGTGTCTGTGTGTGTGTCTGTGTGTCTGTGTGTGTGTGTGTGTGTGTCTGTAGATTTTTTTCTATGGCAAACGATAACTGCCGCAAATTCAAACAGAATCAAATAATTTTTTGCATACAGCCCTGATTTGTAGAGTACTCACGACCTATTGTTTTTGGTGAAGATCGGTTGAGGGAAAGGGGTAGTTTACACGTAACGTTTTATGTTTTAACAAGGGTATTTCTTATGGCAAACGATAACAGCCGCAAATTCAAACAGAATCAAAAGATTATTTGCATACAGCCCTAAATTGTAGAGTTCTCAAGACCTATTGTGTTTGGTGAAGATCGGTTGAGGGAAAGGGGTAGTTTACCAGCAACGTTTTTTTAACAAGGGTATTTTCTATGGCAAACGATAACAGCCGCAAATTCAAACAGAATCAAATAATGTTTTGCATACAGCCCTGATTTGTAGAGTACTCAAGACCTATTGTTTTTGGTGAAGATCGGTTAAGGGGAAGGGGTAGTTTACCTGCAACGTTTTTTTATCAAGCGTATTTTCTATGGCAAACGATAACAGCCGCAAATTCAAACAGAATAAAATAATTTTTTGCATACGTCCCTGAATTGTAGAGGTCTCAATGACTTTCGATTTTGGTGAATATCGGTTAAGGGGAAGGGGTAGTTTACCTGCAACCTTTTAAGTTTTAACAAGAGTAAAGTACTTGAAAATTTATTTAAACTTTTTGAAACAATGGTAATTGTTAAAAATAAAATAATTTTGTTGCCAGGCAATAAAATTATAATTTTTTCATTTTAATGTAATATAATATTTTTCATTTAATACAGCAATAAAAAGGCAGGTAAGACACAGCCTGGCTGTTTGGCTGAAAATGATTTTAAATATAAATCTTAGAATATGGAAGTCATGTATGGTTCTCCATACCGATATTTTCTATGGTAAACGATAACAGCCACAAATTCAAACAGAATCAAATGATTTTTTGCATAGAGCCCTGTATTGTAGAGTTCTCACGACCTATTGTTTTTGGTGAAGATCGGTTGAGGGAAAGGGGTAGTTTACTGGCAACGGTTTTTTTTATCAAGGGAATTTTTTTTTTTTTGCCAAACGATAACAGCCGCAAATTCAAACAGAATCAAATAATGTTTCGCATACAGCCCTGAATTGTAGAGTTCTCAAGACTTATTGTTTTTGGTGAAGATCGGTTAAGGGAAAGGGGTAGTTTACCTGTAACGTTTTATGTTTTAACAAGGGTATTTCCTATGGCAAACGATAACAGCCGCAAATTCAATCAGAATCAAAAGGTTATTTGCATACAGCCCTAAATTGTAGAGTTCTCAAGACCTATTGTTTTTGGTGAAGATCGGTTAAGGGAAAGGGGTAGTTTACCGACAACATTTTTTTAACAAGGTTATTTTCTATGGCAAACGATAACAGCCGCAAATTCAAACAGAATCAAATAATTTTCTGCATACAGCCCTGGTTTGCAGAGTACTCAAGACCTATTGTTTTTGGTGAAGATCGGTTGAGGGGAAGGGGTAGTTTACCTGCAACGTTTTTTATCAAGCGTATTTTCTATGGCAAACGATAACAGCCGCAAATTCAAACAGAATCAAATAATTTTGTGCATACATCAGTGAATTGTAGAGGACTCAAGGTCATTAGATTTTGGTGAAGATCGGTTAAGGGGAAGGGGTAGTTTACCTGCAACCTTTTACGTTTTAACAAGAGTAAAGTACTTGAAAATTCATTTAAACTTTTTCAAACAATGGTAATTGTTGAAAATAAAATAATTTTGTTGCCAGGCAATAAAATTATAATTTTTTCATTTTAATGTAAATTATGTATATATTAGAAAATATATCGTGCTTGGCAGGCAAGCATATTTCAGATTATAAATCTTAGAATATGGAAGTCATGTATGGTTCTCCATACCGATATTTTTGTTTTGGGGCTTGGATCTAAGGGCCTCGAAATTTTTACTGCCAGGGGCCTCCAATCGGCTTAATCCGCCTCTGGGCCACAGCTCAATGGCCTGCAAAGGAAACTTCTGCATGCAGCTCTAGCATACCAAATGGTAAATATGCATTCATATAGTCTGATTCTTTTACTTCCATATTCCTTAAGGAATGGAAGTATGGTGATGGCAAAAAAAATAGTGTTCGAGATTATTGCAGATTCTGATTGTACTGCACTCAAAACATGAAAAAAAGTCGTTTTCCGAAAAGTGTCTGTGTGTGTGTCTGTCTGTCTGTCTGTGTGTCTGTCTGTCTGTGTGTCTGTCTGTCTGTGTGTCTGTCTGTGTGTCTGTAGATTTTTTTCTATGGCAAACGATAACTGCCGCAAATTCAAACAGAATCAAATAATTTTTTGCACACAGCCCTGATTTATAGAGTACTCGCGACCTATTGTTTTTGGTGAAGATCGATTGAGGGAAAGGGGTAGTTTACCGGCAACGGTTTTTTTTTATCAAGGGTAATTTTGTTTGTTTGGCAAACGATAACAGCCGCAAATTCAAACAGAATCAAATAATATTTCGCATACAGCCCTGAATTGTAGAGCTCGTTTTATGTTTTAACAAGGGTATTTTATATGGCAAACGATAACAGCCGCAAATTCAAACATAATCAAATAATGTTTTGCATACTGCCCTGAATTGTAGAGTTCTCAAGGCCTTTTGGTTTTGGTGAAGATCGGTTAAGGGAAAGGAGTAGTTTACCAGCAACGTTTTATGTTTTAAAAGGGTATTTTGTATGGCAAACGATAACAGCCGCAAATTCAAACAAAATCATATAATATTTTACATACAGCCCTGAATTTCAGTGTTCTCAAGACCTATTGTTTTTGGTGAAGATCGGTTAAGGGAAAAGGGTAGTTTACCTGCAACGGTTTTTTATCAAGGGTAATTTTTACTTCCATATTCCTTAAGGAATGGAAGTATGGTGATGGCAAAAAAAAATCGTGTTCGAGATTATTGCAGATTCTGATTCTACTACACTCAAAACATGAAAAAAAGTCGTTTTCCGAAAAGTGTCTGTGTGTGTGTCTGTCTGTCTGTCTGTCTGTGTGTGTGTCTGTCTGTGTGTCTGTGTGTCTGTAGATTTTTTTTCTATGGCAAACGATAACTGCCGCAAATTCAATCAGAATCAAATAATTGTTTGCATACAGCCCTGATTTGCAGAGTCCTCGCGACCTATTGTTTTTGGTGAAGATCGGTTGAGGGAAAGGGGTAGTTTACCTGCAACGGTTTTTTTTTAGCAAGGGTAATTTTGTTTGTTTGGCAAACGATAACAGCCGCAAATTCAAACAGAATCAAATAATGTTTTGCATACCGCCCTGAATTGTAGAGTTCTCAAGATCTGTTGATTTTGGTGAAGATCGGTTAAGGGAAAGGGGTAGTTTACCTGTAACGTTTTATGTTTTAACAAGGGTATTTCCTATGGCAAACGATAACAGCCGCAAATTCAAACAGAATCAAAAGATTATTTGCATACAGCCCTAAATTGTAGATTTCTCAAGACCTATTGTTTTTGGTGAAGTTCGGTTGAGGGAAAGGGGTAGTTTACCTGCAACGGTTTTTTTTTAGCAAGGGTAATTTTGTTTGTTTGGCAAACGATAACAGCCGCAAATTCAAACAGAATCAAATAATGTTTTGCATACAGCCCTGATTTGTAGAGTACTCAAGACCTATTATTTTTGGTGAAGATCGGTTAAGGGAAAGGGGTAGTTTACACGTAACGTTTTATGTTTTAACAAGGGTATTTCTTATGGCAAACGATAACAGCCGCAAATTCAAACAGAATCAAAAGATTATTTGCATACAGCCCTAAATTGTAGAGTTCTCAAGACCTATTGTGTTTGGTGAAGATCGGTTGAGGGAAAGGGGTAGTTTACCAGCAACGTTTTTTTAACAAGGGTATTTTCTATGGCAAACGATAACAGCCGCAAATTCAAACAGAATCAAATAATGTTTTGCATACAGCCCTGATTTGTAGAGTACTCAAGACCTATTGTTTTTGGTGAAGATCGGTTAAGGGGAAGGGGTAGTTTACCTGCAACGTTTTTTTATCAAGCGTATTTTCTATGGCAAACGATAACAGCCGCAAATTCAAACAGAATAAAATAATTTTTTGCATACGTCCCTGAATTGTAGAGGTCTCAATGACTTTCGATTTTGGTGAATATCGGTTAAGGGGAAGGGGTAGTTTACCTGCAACCTTTTAAGTTTTAACAAGAGTAAAGTACTTGAAAATTTATTTAAACTTTTTGAAACAATGGTAATTGTTAAAAATAAAATAATTTTGTTGCCAGGCAATAAAATTATAATTTTTTCATTTTAATGTAATATAATATTTTTCATTTAATACAGCAATAAAAAGGCAGGTAAGACACAGCCTGGCTGTTTGGCTGAAAATGATTTTAAATATAAATCTTAGAATATGGAAGTCATGTATGGTTCTCCATACCGATATTTTCTATGGTAAACGATAACAGCCACAAATTCAAACAGAATCAAATGATTTTTTGCATAGAGCCCTGTATTGTAGAGTTCTCAATACCTATTGGTGTTGGTGAAGATCGTTTAAGGGAAAGGGGTAGTTTACCTGCAACGTTTTATGTTTTATAAGGGTATTTTCTATGGCAAACGAAAAGAGCCGCAAATTCAAACAGAATCAAATATGTTTTTGCATACAGCCCTGTTTTGTTGAGTACTAAAGACCTATTGTTTTTGGTGAAGATCGGTTACGGGAAAGGGGTAGTTTACCAGACACGTTTTTTGTTTTATCAAGGGTATTTTATATGGCAAATGATAACAGCCGCAAATTCAAACAGAATCATATAATATTTTGCATACAGCCCTGAAATGTACAGTTCTCAAGACCTGTTGGTTTTGGTGAAGATCGGTTAAGGGAATAGGGTTGTTTACCAGCAACATTTTATGTTTTATCAAGGGTAATTTTTTTTTGACGAACGATAACTGCCGTACATTAAAACAGAATCAACTACTCTTCTGCATACCTTTTTGAATTATACAGAACTCAAGGTCTGTTGATTTTGTTGAAGATCTGTTAAGGGAAAGGGGTAGTTTACCTGCAACGTTTTATGTTTTAACAAGGGTATTTTTTCTATGATGAACGATAACTGCCGTAAATTCAAAAAGAATCAACTAATGTTTTGCATACAGCCCTGAATTGTTGAGTTCTCAAGATCTATTGTTTTTGGTGAAGATCGGTTAATGGAATAGGGTAGTTTACCAGCAACGTTTTATGTTTTATCAAGGGTGTTTTCTATGGCAAACGATAACAGCCGCAAATTCAAACTAAATCAAATAATTCTTTGCATACAGGCCTGAATTGTAGAGTACCTAAGACATGTCGTTTTTGGTGAAGATCGGTTAAGGGAAAGGGGTAGTTTACCTGAACCGGTTTTTTATCAAGGGTAATTTTTTTCTATAGTAAACGATAACAACCGCAAATTCAAACGGAATCAAATAAGTTTTTGCATACAGCCCTGATTTCTTGAGTACTAAAGACCTATTGTTTTTGGTGAAGATCGTTTAAGGGAAAGGGGTAGTTTACCAGCCATGTTTTTTGTTTTATCAAGGGTATTTTCTATGGCAAACGATAACAGCCGCAAATTCAAACAGAATCAAATAATGTTTTGCATACAGCCCTGATTTGTAGAGTACTCAAGACCTATTGTTTTTGGTGAAGATCGGTTAAGGGGAAGGGGTAGTTTACCAGCAACGTTTTTTTATCAAGCGTATTTTCTATGGCAAATGATAACAGCCGCAAATTCAAACAGAATCAAATAATTTTTTGCATACATCCCTGAATTGTAGAGACCTCAAGGACTTTTGATTTTGGTGAAGATCGGTTAAGGGGAAGGGGTAGTTTACCTGCAACCTTTTACGTTTTAACAACAGTAAAGTACTTGAAAATTCATTTAAACTTTTTCAAACGAAGGTAATTGTTAAAAATAAAATAATTTTGTTCCCAGGGAATAAAATTATAATTTTTTCATTTTAATGTAAATTATGTATGAGTTAATATCTTTATATATATAATTTTTCTGTACGTGTGTATGTCACTGAACTCCTCCATGTATAAAATAATATATCGTTCGTGGCAGGTAAGCATATCTCAGTTATGTAATGTTTACGTTTCCATTTTATTATTATGCCTACAGCAATAAAAAGGCAGGTAAGACACACACACACACACACACACACACACACACACACACACACACACACACACACACACACACACACACACACACACACACACACACACACACACACACACACAATTCACGTTATTTCTGGCCTCACTCATGTTTATTTTCTTACATTTGCACGCTTTTTAAATGGAAAGTGCCGAAACCCACACCAACATAACGCGTGCAAGCCAAAAAAATGGACATCAATTTGCTTCCTGTGGATCGCTGGGCAGTGTAACTGCACGTGTTTACAGAGGAACGATTCATAGACAGACTTTTCGTCTTTAGGGAATCAACCCTCTGCAAGATGCTGAGGGTCCATGAGTGACTTCGGAGCGCTCCTTCTTTTTCGCGTGTTTGTTCTGTGAAACATACACTGTAGATTCGCAGCTTTACTCTATGCAACACTCAATAGGAAATGTTGAAAATTTTTGTCCACAGTGTACCCTCATTCACACTAAACCTGCTCTGATGTTTTAATTATGGACATCATAATATTAAAACTTTGGAAACTTGAGCACTACTTAATGGAGATCAATCATTAACTTATACAACCATTAATTTTATGCATATTTTTTATATATATGTGTACAACGTTATCGGCAACAAAGAAGTAGTTTTTGTTAAAATTCCTTCCCGGAATATTTGGCCGTAGTCCAATGTTTTCTACAAAACCAGACGTTTCGGCAATGCCATCATCAGTGAAAATCGAGTGCGATAACGTGAGGTGGTATATATGTTAGTGACCACAGTACTGTGGTTAAGGCTGAAGCAGTAAGTAGAAAGAAGTAGTTTCTATGGTAATATTTCATTTCGAAAATGATTTTAAATATAAATCTTAGAATATGGAAGTCATGTATGGTTCTCCATACCGATATTATAATCTTGTAAAACATAGACAGTTTTGTTCTAACTACTCACTTTCAAAAACTAGCTTTTATGAAATTCATCTACATTCTTTTGGTTGCTAAAGTACTGAATTGACTGTTTTTATTAAAATAGTGAATACAGTAGTATCAATTAGTAATACAAGTATTTTGATAATACATTAGCCAATTTAAATTTCAGACTAATATTTTACAGAATGTAGTGATTTTAAGGTCAGTATTAACTTTCAATTTAATTAGAAAGAAAGAAACCATGCCCACTGATACTCACATAGATAAGAGCAATTTTTATAAAAGAGCTTAGAAATCTTAGATCTTCTTCTACTGTGACTTGGCACTATCACAGTAACACAAAACTGCAACAGGTAAAGTGAAATAAGGCAATAAAAATGTAATATAGAGGAAAAGAATGTCTAGAACATTATCCTAGTATTGATATATAACTTCCCCCACTCCATTACGCAACTGAGCAAGTTATTGTGAAAATGTAGTTACATCTCTCATACAACAAATATTTATATACAGTAAGTATTAAACATTACATTAGTAACTTTTCTGTTAATTATATTAAAAACCATTACAAAACGAGTTCAACAATTCAAAATATTCTTAGCATTGATTAATCATAAAAAGTTCTGAACACATTTCTCCTTGCATCAATATTAGAAATAAATATTTTGGCTATCTTCTTATTGTCGATGTTGTCCAATACATTGTCATGGACATAGCATAGAGCTATATGATTGACCCTTTTCTAGTCATACTTGACCTAAGATAAGGCTTTTGTTATCGAAGAGCGCTGAAGCTTCTTTCTGCCTCACAACTAGATGCTGGGCACACAAGCAGAAGACAAACCAAAATTTCTACATTTCTGAAAAATGTCTGACCTCTTTATTATCAAGATTAAGGCTATCCTCACATCATGCACATATGTCATCTTGTACCTTTGCAGAAAAAGTTCTATTTCTACTTTAAACAATTATGCATCAGTTTCTGGATAAGGGGCTAATGCTTTATATCCTTCCTTTTACAAAAAAAAAAAATTTGTCTAACAAAACCTGTTTCTCCACACCAGGCTAATTAAGAATCCAATTTTGAAGCCCTACTACAGTTGTGTCTATGACTTTAAAAATATTCTCGTTTATATTTTTCTTCACAGTATTAATAATATACACGTACGTCAGTTGTTCCTCCAATTCTTCTTGTACTTTCTTTTGTCACATAAGTTTTAACTCTTCAAAACCAAGCTCAGAAATCTTATCATCACATTCTTGAAATACAGATGAAAACTTTTCTTTCATTCTCAGAGCATTCAAGTCATCAATGATGTGTTCAACTGATTTATAAAGTCCTGCTACAGTTCTGTTATTGCCTTGGAAGCTCTTATTAAAAATTTCTAGAAGTCCAGTTATGTCTTGTCCCATGATCAAACCAAGAAATGTACCTCCATTCTCAAATACAGTAAGTAGTCCACTAAGTACACTCTTCTTGTTCTGTTAATTCAATCAGTGTTTTAATTACAAATTCATATCTGTTCAAAATTTCCTTTATGACCTCAGATAGGACCATCAATGGCAATGAATTTAAGTTAATATTTTTATTCAAATACTAATTTAAGAAAAAAATAATAAATTAATTTGAATAAAAAATACTCAGGATTTAAACCTTTGGAAAAATATTCGGGGTGGAGGGCAGGTCAACTCTGGGTAGTCAAGTGGCAGGTCAAGTGGCTAAATTTTGCCCATGAATTGTTGTCATCATTTTCTTTCTCCTCTGAACTTCCTAGCACTCCTGTTACACTTTCAGCAATTTCCCCTTCAGTCATGAAGTGGTAGCCAGGATCATCTTTATCTGCTTGAAGCCAGGATTCGATGTCCTCTAATGCTCCAGCTTCTTCTCCTCCTCATTCCAGGGTCTCATAGAAGATGGTTCATCTATTTCTGGAGGACTAGGTTCTTCATCTGAGAGAAGTTTTTTCCATACATTTTACTAAAGTCGTAGATTTTATTTCTTTTACAGTATCTGCAAAGTTGTAGATCACAGAGCATATGTTATATGAATTGAAATTTGGCAGCGCCTTTTGGCCTCTTATGACTTCTCCTCCATCAAGTGGTTCCTGAACTTCTAAAACCTCATTGAGAAATTTCTTTTTGTAGATTCACTTTGTCATGTAGATCACTCTTTGGTCCACTGGCTGAAACACAGTCATTGCGTTTGCTAGCAGGACATTTGCTTCATCTTTTTATCTCTACTGCAAAGTGTTTCAATATCAGGGTGAGTTTGTGCATTATCTAGCAGTATCTAGACTTTACTTTGTCTTTAGGGATCTTCAAATGTTCAATTTGGTATTTCCTTATTTTCAGTACAGCTTTCTTGTGAAACTAATCTGTTGTCATAGATGTTGTACTCCATGTTTTAGGTGAGCTATAATAATGAACCTGTACATTGTGCATTATGTTTTTTTCATCATACATGGTTTTTAGCTTTTGCCAATAATGACAGTCTTAAGCATGTGAGTACCGTCTGCATTTGCACACAGCAAAGCTGATATACTGTACATTCCTTGGTTTTTTCTAAGTATTGATTTTTCAATTTTTGATGATTGGTAGACACATCATCATCTAGTGTTTTATCAGAAGGCATCCACATTTGTTTCACTTCACTTTTTTCTTTTTCTCCACTGAACTTGAGAACAAAGTAACATATTTTGCTTTTCTTCTTTCTAATGTCTGACATGGTTTGTTTCACAATGTCATACTGGTCACAAATGTTAGACACTGAAGTTCCTTTTTCCAGCTTTCCTATAAATCTCAATTTCTCATAAAGAGAATGTTTTTATGCTTTCTCCTCTGGCCTACAGTAGGTTTACTTAAATATATAGCAAACTCACAAAAATTGTACTGTAACAAGAAAGTAGTATAAACTTTGTGAACTTAGCAGTTGGCACAAGAAAAAGAAGACAACATCATAAATATCAACTGTGTCTAGAACAACTGACTGAGATAGGCCCAAATCTAGGCAGCAGCATGTTTTGATGGGTGGTCAATTCCTAGAATATGGAAAATGTGTAGGCTATTATTACACATAGCCTATGGGAGCTATGGGACACAATAGCATATGGGAGACAAGACCGTTGATGACTAGATTAAGCCTCATGGATCAACGATTGTCCATAGACACCTGAATACATTGTCCAGCGTCATATTATTGTTGCTAAGCATCATTTTTGAGCGTGATTGACTATGATTTTTCAACATTCCATATTTCATAGCTGTCTGTTTTAAGCAGAGTCCATTTTACTGCATTTGAACATATGCATTTGGCATCTTGTTACAATAATTTATTGTTTTCTACAAATCATCAAAACAATGTAGATTTTAAACCCAATTGTATGTGTTTGTGTTCAATTAAGTATGAACTTTCAATTTGATTTTGTACCTTAAGACAAACAAAATATGGAAATGTCGAATTAAAATTAAAATATAGCCTACTACTACTACTACACTACTACTACTACTGTACTACTACTACTCCCGCTGTTGCTGCTGCTGCTACTGCTTTCACTACTACTGAGACAAATGTTTTTCTGTGTTTGTTTAGGGCTATGTGGATATTTATATTTGGCACACTTAGTATAATTGGATTATGTTCACTCAGTGGTTTAATAATATTTGCTAAATATTATGACTGCGACCCTTTGTCTACTCAGGTAAAGTGTTATGTGTCTTATGTATCTGATTTGTTTTGTAATTAATATCATAACATAATTAGTACCATAATGTAAAAAGAAATTATACTTGTAAATTTAAAAAAATTAATACAACTAAATTGTTTATTTGTTTACATATATTTCAGTCTTCATAACAATTGTACATGTGTCCAAGTCACATTTTTTATACAGCCACAGTAGTATTTAATACAACTGGTGCTTGTATAAGCATAAAAATAGTAAAATTATAATTAATTATATTTGTGAAGAATAGTATTAACTTTATAACTTAATATTTTTTATGTGAAAGGTGAGAAATTTTACAAATAATATTTTAAATGTGGTATATATATATATATATAAACTTTGCTAGCTTGTTTTATTTTTGTTTAGCTTGATACACTTCCTAATTCTGATGTATTATTGTTATGTATGACATTCAAATAAAGGTGTATTTGACACTTATTTGAAACATGTATTTGTATGCCCATAATCAGCCATGTTTTCTTGTCACCTTGTGAAGTAACAACAACAATTACTTCAACAGACAAGTAAACAGGCTGATTTTGGGAATAACAATTAACACCAGAAATGTCTGAAGTAAACATGTATATGAAAAGATACCTTGCCTATCATAAATAACACGGAAATGCATATACATATGTATACACATGTGCACAAATTTTTTAACATATTAAATAATGTATGGTGTGTAGGAGCAATGGTATATGTTTAGATATTGGAGACCAGCAGTCTCATGAAAAAATGGAATTAAATGAATATTCAAGTTTTATATGTAGCTTGAAACCATTACATTTTTTTAGTGTAGACAATTATAAATTGGCTTACTGAAGACAATCTAAAATTATTAATTATATTGAGATTTTTTGAGTCTCAGAATTACTCTCTCTCTCTCTCTCTCTCTCTCTCTCTCTCTCTCTCTCTCTCTCTCTCTCTCTCTCTCTCTCTCTCTCTGCTTACACACACAACATATGCGTATAAACTTAAAAGATTGTACTGTGGAGATGTGTGTACTGTGCACACTTTTTATTACCGTCAAAACACTTTATTAATTTTATTTTATAAATACTGGTAATATAAAGTTATTAAATTATTTAATAAATGTTAATTTTATTTAAAAAAATTAAAATTAAATCCAAAACAGTGTGATTGTATTTTAATATGATCAAGAACGTACAATTTAAAAGTATGCAAGTTTATTTGTTTCAAGTATAATTGGACACTATAAGCAAAGCCAGAAAGTTCAGTTAAACACTGAAAAATGCATCTTTAACATTTACTTGAGCTTCAGCAAATTTCCAAAATTTATCAGTCGCATTAACAGTGTCTGTAGCCATTGGTAGGCCTATATCTTCTGTGACACAGTCGCCATTGTCTACATCAGAAGAATCAGGATTTTTTTTTGTCACTTTCTCAAGAATGTCACCATCTGTCATCTCTTCATAAACAGCAGTTTCACTGTTAACATTTGCATGGTTATCATAACTGATTACTTCGTCCCAACACTGCAGGTTCTTCTGGAACAGTTTCTTGAACAGATGTAAGTTTGAAGCCAGTGGGAACACTAGAAAAGCATCATGAGATTGTTATGTTTTTAGTACCACTTATGGAAATATTACAGTCACAGACTTGTATCAACCATTAAAAAATACTCATCAACTTCTGGATACTCTCACGTTCTAACATGTTTCCTGCTTCCTCCATATCACAGGTTCCAACGCTGCTAAATTGTTTCCTTGTTCTTTAAATAAATCAACAGCATGTTTGGCAATAACCCGTATGCCTTTGTGATTAGTTTTTTTAGATACATTTTTCCTCAGAATGCATTTTCCACATAGACATTAGGGATCACAATTAAAAACATCACAGAATGCTCATTTGCAGAAGCCACTCTCATCTAGCACACTGAAACCTCACAGTGTTATATTTCATGGAACACTCGCCCAACAATAACCATTCCAAACTGACAAAGTGAAACTGCAGTAGACAATGCGTAGCCTGTTCTAAGCAAATTTCTCAGCATCAACACTTAACATCTGAATATACATGTTATTGGCCTAAATTATGGGCCTACAATAGACATGGTAGCAGTTTGAGTCAGGGTTTCAAATAACGCAGTTTGGCTTGAAACGGTAGCATTCAAAGGATGTATTCCATTTACTGCATGTCACTAAATGGTCTATATCTGGAGTTTTATTGCTCAAGGTAGAAAAGGAATTCAAGGAGGCAAACTGTTTCTTTGAATTATCAAAAGATTCAAATTAACAGACTTTATTTTGTGTGTGTGTGTGTGTGTGTGTGTGTGTGTGTGTGTGTGTGTGTGTGTGTGTGTGTGTGTGTGTGTGTGTGTGTGTGTGTAAACTTGCCATTTTAAAATGTTATTATATGCTGATAATTATAAAGCTTTGTTACAGTTGATAAAAGCCAAAGACCAATTGCTACCACTTCTAGTAATGGATACACTTGGTCGTTCATATCCTGGTTTACCTGGTATGTTTGTAGCTGGCGTTTTCAGTGCTGCCCTTAGGTTGGTGTAACCATATTTTGTTAATTAACTTTCTGCTGTGAAGAAAACTTGCATTAATATATTGCCCAACATATGTATTTAATATTACTTTCGGCATTAGAAAAGGGGATTTAGTAGACCAGAGATTATATTGCTTTCCTAATATACTGTATGTCTCTTACCAAGAGTTAACAGTAGTCATATGACAAAATACCAACTGGGCAGCAGTTATAACATTTTAAATTCATTAATGTCATGTTGCTATGTAGACGTTTTTTTATATAACTTGTTTCTTATCTGCACACATTTCACATTATGGTAAAAAGTAAGAAAGAGAGCGTTATCTACATAATAAACGCAGCTATAAATTTATGCTAATTTTTTCCAGTTTACAGTTAAATTAGCTTCAAATATAAATAGTTTTATGGAAATTCTTGCAATAACAGGATTTGGGATTCTTGTATTTTGTATTGTATGCCTTCCACTAATCTCAGTCATGTTGACTTTGACCAATCAAAATCACTCTGTTTTTATTTTAATATACTCTCAACTCTTATTAAATATAAAGTAGTCTAAAGGTTATAACAGTGACTCAGCTTATGACATCAATATCAATACATAATTTTATTGAGCTCATAGAACTGGGGTGAATTTACAAACCTAAAATGTAGTGCCGAACTGAACACACTGTGTTCCTTGTTTCATACAAATCAATAAATAGTCTCTCCAACACCATTTTTTATCACTTAAAAATATTTTTGTTACCAATATATAAAAGATTCTATAATATTAATTAATATAAAATGTGTTAATTTTTGATATTATTAAATATTAAAAACAAAGAAACATGTATACGTACTCAGTAATTTCAAATCACTATTTTTCATATTCTTCTCTTTATTGTCACTTTAATGGTTACTGGGACATTAAATCATCCTGCTTATTATTCTCTTTTTAAAATCCTATACAGTTTCAAAACCCATTCCTATAGAATGTTTTATCTCTTTCTTAACCTTCTATGATAATTGTTCTATAAGCTTTCACCTGACGTACTAGTCACATGTATTTTCCCTAATTAAGTGTGCCAGATATTGTAATTTCTTTTCTTTGTGAATTTTTAAAACAGTTGTGTTTGTATAACAAGTTGAACATGAACTCTAAGTTAAAAGTATGTATATGAAATACACAAATTATTTTGGAAAATAATTAATCAAATTATTTTTTTTTTTTAGAAATAATTAGACCTTGCATTAATTGAGCTCTGCTCTGATTCCTGCTACAATTGCTGCATCCATTACTTTCAGTTCAGTGCCATTGTTTATTATTATCAATGCACTAGTACTAGGATTGGTGTTATCACAGATTCTGCTACTGTTCCACTGTGAGGACATCATCATTATTCTGACTAAGAAAAGTTAGTTGTTTAATAAAAGAAGAGCTTTGTTACAAGTAAATTTTTAATTATTTCCTTTCAAATCTGAAGATAAAAATGGAAACATAAATTATATGTAAAAAATCAAACAAATATTTACACACACACACACACACACACACACACACACACACACACACACACACACACACACACACACACACACACACACACACACACACACACACACACACACACACACACACACACACACACACACACACACACACACACACACACACACACACACACACACACACACACACACACACACACACACACACACACACACACACACATGGGATACATGATGGTTTTGCATTTATCCATTCTACCCAAAAATCATTCCATCCTAGGACATCAAGAAAGTATCAGCAGTCTGAACATGGTAGAGATGAATCTACTGAAACATTGTGGAAATCTCAATGGGGAAAACAATTGAATATAATGTTAGATTCAAAACAAAATCAATATATATCATATCATACCAACAAAGAACTTGTAATTATTATTTCACACATACACACACACGTATACATACAAATATTTGCATACATACAAATATTTTAATATTCATGTTGAATCTGGTATCTAAGTCAGTTAATTGAATTAGTAAATTAATTTACCTTTCAATAATACGCTGTGTGACTTCTTATAGAATTCTTCTATAACGCATTTCGGAGACTATGCTCCATCTTCGATAGTAAAATCAAATGAAACTATGTCACTCTTACGAGATCGTTACTTAATAAAATGTCAATGTTCATAAGAACTGTACACGATGTTGGGTTCACACCCGTTCGAGTTCAATCTGCTACTCAAGTAGAGATGAATCTACTGAAACATTGTGGAAATCTCATTGGGGAAAACAATTGAATCTAATGTTAGATTCAAAACAAAATCAATATATATCATAGCATACCAACAAAGAACTTGTAATTATCATTTCACACACACATACTTATGAGTGTAGCAGATTGAACTCAAACAGCTGCGCTCCCAACATCGTGTACAGTTCTTATGCACATTGACATTTTATTAATTAACGATCTCGTAAGAGTGACATAGTTTCATCTGATTTTACTGTCTGAAGATGGAGCATAGTCTCCGAAACGTGTTATAGAAGAGTTCTATAAGAAGTCACACAGCAGATTATTAAAAGGTAAATTAATTTATTAAATATTTTAAGTGTTTTTAAGAATTATTAAAATTTTACATCAAGTTTTTGTGTTCCTGACCAAAAAGCATTTACTGTTACAATATTATAGTGATCATAAGTGGGACAATACATATTGTAAGATCATCCCTGTTGATAAGGGTATTGACAACTGGAACATATTTTATAGTGTTCACAAGTAGTACTAGTTGCAAGTGGGAAGGAGCTGTATACACTTTACCCAAGGTAGTAGCAGAAATAGTCCAGAGAAAAGTGCAAATAAAATTTGATTTTTATACAGTAAAAGTGAAATAACAAGGTAGTGGGATTACAACATGTTAAATTTGTAGATATGCATTTACTTATACAGATACATAATACACTTTATCAATAATTTAAAGTAGCCTATCCAAGAATAAATGACAGGGATCAAAGTGAAAGGCCTCATTAAAATATTCAAAAGAAAAAAGTATCCATTAAGTCATCTCACACATGGTTGATGGGACAGACAATATTGTCAGTTTCAGACAGTCATAAAATAGTGGCTTTTGAAAGTCATAAAATATGCCTATATTTTAAAGTAAAATAAATAATAGTTTCAGCCAATTGGGAATCTTCAGAAAAATGAAACTGTTAAAACCAAACATTTTGTTTCAGTTCATTATCTACAGCTTTGAACTCAATGGCAGCTGTAGTTTTAGAGGATTTCTATAAACCATTCATTAATGACAAACCAAGTAACAGAGAAAGCAGTATTCTACTAAAGAGTGTTGTTGTTCTGACAGGAATACTATGTGTGTGCCTTGTACATATTGTTGAAAAACTTGGTGCCGTCCTTCAGGTTTGTTTTTGAATAACTACAGTAAATAATACCTATCTAAATTAATATTGAGAATCTTAAATTATTTAAGATTTTGTTCAATGTAAGATACTGAGTCATTTAGCAATATATGTGTTATGGGTACTGAAGATAAATTTATTTCGGAAGTAATAATTTTAATTAGTATTTTAAGTTTGCATATTTAGTTGGTAAAGCTATATAATAAGCATTTGTACCAATAGTTTTTTTTTTATATCCAGTTACTTATTTCTTAGGTAAATGTACTTGTTATAGTTAATTTACAGTCTTGAAGCGATTACCAGTGGTGCTTGTCTTGGTATGTTTTCAACGGGATTATTTCTACCTTGGATTAATGCTATGGTAAGAATTTGTTATTTCATTAGACAGATGTAAAATTAACATCTGTAGGTGTTATTCACGTGTGAATTAGTAACTTTTGTGAAGGGTTCTTAAATACCAACTAAATTTTTATTGTATTTGCTCTAAAGTTCATGTTAATTTTATTATCTTTGTTAATCAAATAATAATTTTAAACTGTTTGTCCAGTGCTCATTATTCACTTTATTGTTTAATCAGAAGAAATTATTGGTGTATCGTGTACATATAAATGTGTGTGTGTGACACATTAAGCAATAACAATACAGCACTAATTTAACTCTAGCATCAAATTATTTCTAATTATAAGAATATAAGATACAGTAAGAATGCAATACAGTAAGAATTACAATTCCTAATTGCAATAGTGTTATACAAAAAAAAAAAAAAAAAAACGACAAATTGTTAGTATAAACGGTTAATATAAAATATAAATATTAATATAAAATAAGTATATAAGACACAAGAATGTGAATAATGAATGCAGTTTAATTTGACTGTTACTTTGGCAATAGTATTTCTCACCTTAAATACTGATAAAGAATGTTAGCTTCAGTCTGGCAACAAACCAGATAGTGAGAACAAATTGACATATAAACAGCTAATATCACACATTATGGATTCAGTGCCCAAAATTTCACTATCACTAGTAAACTGGTTGAACTGTATTTAAGGAAAGGGAAATAATGAATTCATCAGATGGTCCATGCACCAAAGATTTAAAAATATACAAATATTTAAATAGTATGTGATTAAAATTATTGGCTAACAAAATAAGTCCTAGTTTCTTGCCAAATATATTGAGTAGTCTAATAAATAGTCTTTGCCACTTGGACTGCAACAGTTTTGTATACGGATTGCCACTCATTGTCACTCAGTTTGGCTGAAACTAGTTTTTACACATTTAAATCCAAATTCTACACATTACTCATGCTGAAGAATTGAAGAGTACAATTGAAATCCCCAAGTTCTTTTTATCAAACAACTTAAGTCTCAATTATTCCACAATTATTCCAATGTGGCTATTACTGTGTTGACACCAATGAATGGCTATTACCATTCTTTCACATCAATGTAAAAGAATATGTTGTTATTTGTTATTGTCAGTGCTGTTTAACAACTGCATCCTGGTCATTTAAAGTTCATTTTCACCATAGCCATTCTCTTCTATTGATAGTAAATTGAATAACAATTTAAGTTAAACAAATTGTTAAATTTTAGTAGAAAAATCAGTGGATTCTTTGGTACATCAGGATAGGAATTGGTTTTCAGATAAACATCTCCTGAATGCCCGCATTGCACCACTGGTTAATGATTTTATCCACAGTGACCAGTATGGCTTTCACAAAGAACAATGAACCACACTCTCTTTGTAGCACCCCATAGATGCTGGCATTCACCAAGGATCAATTCTCGGTTCCGTTCTGTATCTTGTGTACATGAACAACTTACCTGTATATAACATCACTCTTTCACTTTTTGTTGACGATGACCAAAATGTATATTATGTATATCATGATGTATATTACAGCTCGCAGAGACCTGGTTTTGCCTGCACAGTGATACAACGCCAACTAGACCTTCTGCCATCTTGGCTGCAAAAGTAACACATGGTGATCATCACATGCTAACCCCTGACCCTAGATGGGAAACTGATCACCTGGACAAAGTCGGTGAAATATAAGTTGGGAATGACTATTGATAGTCACGAATGTTTCATGGACCATGTCCAATCAAAACTCCGACAAACCTGTTACATCAGATCCAAGATGTTTCCCTTCATCTCGCACAGGAGTCTCCTCTCCCTGGGCACAAAACTGACCATATACCTTCTGCTACTGAGATCAACAGTCATGTATGCAACCCCAGTGTGGTGGCCACTTCTTTCCAACAGTGAAAAACGTACGCTGGGAAAGTTCCAGAACAGTTTCATCCAAATCTTTTCCGATTTTCCGATTTGTTTGTAACCAAGCCATCAGGACGGATCTCTATCTGTCAATGGTGGAAGTGTTCATCATCAGACTTCCTGTGACTCTCTTCCTCCATGCAGTAGGCTGAACCCACCCAGACATATGTCACATTACCAGAAATGAAGGTCCCACATGTCACATTGTAAAGCGACCCTGCACTCTGCTGGCTGACCCTTCCTATACAGGACCCTTCTCCTGATTGAGCCACTACCAACCACACAATCCTACCACTACACGCAACACTGAACCTGAACTGTCTTGGTGGCTGTCCTAACCACTCATGGCCTCAGTGGGGCTGTTTCCTGTCAGTTGTGCAATGCTTTCTTTCACAAGCGCCCGCCTCAGATACATGAGATGGTGTTGGCAAACCAGTGCTGAGTGGTCAGTGGGACCGTGCCAGACCATGGCGGTAGTGTTGAATGACCTGGTACTTAAAAGGACCAGGAGGTGTCTCCACTGTTACTTGGGCACATCACGGCTGCTTCAGGACACTGTGCCAAACCAAATACAATCAGCTGAGCACCTCACTTGCAGAGATCCTCCCCCCTCCTACCAACAAAAATAATAGGAGCATACCCATCCACTACCTAACACCCTTGAGAGAGCCTGATTCTTGCAGTCATTGGAGGAGTCATTCCGGACACTGCTACCGCGCAAGGATCTTGAGGCTCGTCCCCCATCAGCTACAAGCTACAAATGTGCTGAGTTGATCACTATGTCATATGCAGTACGTCAACATGATGTCATGGTGATATCATGTAATCAACCTGGCACTAGTAATAATTTAAAAACGTACATGCATTAATGAATATAATACTCATGTTAACTCATGACAGAATTTTTTATTGCAAAACATAATTTTTAACATACAAAAATCACTTTTTAACATGTTTACTTTCAAACACTTATAGTAATAAAGATAAAATACAGTACTCTTTATAAATACTGTGCTGTGCTCTTTTTATTAGATTACAACACTATATTATTATGTACATGATTTTTAAATAAAATAATCTGTCACCAATTTTTTTCTCACCATTTAGTATTATTTTTTAAATTGATGCATGCACTTTCTCATAATGAATTTATCAGCTATCATCTTCACTCTCTAGATACTCAATCAGGTCCTCAACATAAGTCAAGGCTGTTTAATGAGAGATTCTCATTGGAATAAACCTTTCCAACATCTTCTTCATTGGATTCATTTTCAATTCCTTGTACTCTTCTAACAATTTCTTCCGTTGTCAGCTACTCAAAACCCTTCTCATCATGGTTGATGTTGATTAATTCTTTACCGTATAACTTGTCAAGTTAATCCACAAACTAGATAATTTGTTTCTGCATAATCGGGAGTTGACTGTATTTCAGAGTCTTACTGTACAATTGGACAAACAGTGTGTGCTTCCAACATTTGCTACATTGTGTTCCATGTGTGTACATATACATGTGATACTATGTAATGTCCCCTGATGGGTGGACTGCATCATTATTCATGAAACTGAGGTTAGTGAAGTCATGAAGTTAGTTAGTGAAGTATTTAAACTTTCATTAATTTATTTTAATTTATTATTCTTCCGTCGACTAGGCGAATTGGTGACGTGGATTCCTCACTGAAAGTACAAATATCTGGTAAGAAATTATCACTTACTTGTAGTGAATCTGACCGATCTTGCAGGGTCGATGTAGCAATCTAATCTTTAGATCGACTCACCGTATTTCAAATCGCCGCTGTTTGTCGTATTATCCAATAAGAGGCGTTCACCTATTCTGTAAACTCTAGTCTATTGAAATGAACTAACTGACTCTGCTTTATCGTATGAAATGAGAACTTATTCTTTGTTTAACACTTCTTTAATGATCTAAAATATCATTAATCATTTTGGTTTAAAATTAATTAACATTGGTTATTTGTTTTACAAAAATTATCTCAGGGTGGTATGACTGATCTACAACGTCAGACTGTTGTTAACATGCTGTTTGGTTAAATAAATTAATTCAAGTGTGGGTTCTTTTAGCCTGCAGAATACCAAATAATTTACTAAAAATTTTACTCTACCGTTATTAGGCAGTTGGAGGCTGATTACAACTCAATCATCTCTTAATGCATAACATATAAAATTATAACCTGCTTTGGGCATTTTAGGTTAACTAGTTTATTAGTCAACCGACAATAAATGATTTAATGAACGTTTGTTAATGTTGACAGAACTCTTGATAAAATATCTAAAATGTGAACAATAAAATAATAATTCGAAACAGTGTTGTTTAATGAAACATCTGAATCATCATACTTGACTCTGAAAAAGGTAATTGTTTAGTTGCAAGTATTTATATAGCTTAATAACACTAGCTCTTATTCATAATAAACAGACATATTCAAAATAGTAGTAGTAGACACTTCCTAAAATACATAACATAAATAACATTTGCATTTTTGTTTAACTTTCGTTAATTACTTCAGACAGTCAGCAATTCTCAATCTCTTATTAATGCTTGTTAGTTTAATCTAGGTTTACTGAACAACGCTTCAATCAGGTGTGTGTGGTTATAGCACACTCAGTATTCATATGTAATAAACAATATTAATGTTTGCAAAATTCTTATTTTTGAAATGTTTAAATTAAATTGAGAATTATCATTATTATTGTTGACTGAATGATATTAATAAGGTGCAATGACCTACATACTTTATTTTATACACATTACTAGAATGTTGTTCG
Organism: Magicicada septendecula; assembly: GCA_034769895.1. Lineage (NCBI taxonomy): Eukaryota > Metazoa > Arthropoda > Insecta > Hemiptera > Cicadidae > Magicicada > Magicicada septendecula. The sequence goes on from CM068367.1 coordinate 380,538,976, forward strand.
ATTATATCGTCATTTTTTCAATTCTTAACTAATTTGAGAAAATCACTGTACTCCCTTTTAAAACCCGGAATTGCTAGGGATTATACACTTAGCAATCCTTATTAACGCACTGTTACACTTCAAACATCTTCAATAATAGTGTAGTTATGTTTGCACAAATTTAAGTTATGTTGCTTTGTTGACATCGGTGACGCGCTGTAACCCCTCTTTAACTTAGACAGTAAAAAAAAGATTTTTTTTGAAAAGAGGGGCCACAAGTTAATTAGAACTAGACTTAAGCCTAGAGAAGCCAAAAAATGCGCTGGATCCAGTGAGACGGGACTTGCAATGAAAACTCATAAATTAAACAATTAATAAATCCCTTTTATTATTCTATCTCGCTTGGTAAACAAAATTAATAACAAAATCACTGAACCTAACAGTCAGAAATTTATTATCCCCTTAAATGGTTAATTAAAATAATTTATTCACCTTCAACAATGTCACCTGAAAATAATTATTATCACCTATAAAATATATTTGCTATCTCTTTTGAAAATGAATTAAAATTTAAAATCATTACTATTCTTGAAATAAAGTTTCCTGTAAAATATTAATAATGTAAAATTTATTATTTATATTCTCTTCAAAATGATCCATTGAACTTAATGGAGATAATTTTATAGACTTCTTGATAATATTAATTATAAAAACAAATTCTCAAACAAATTAATTAAAAATTAAATAGTGACAAATCCACATCCTCGTTATTCAAGTTAATTAAAATAATTACTTTCTTAGAAAAAAATATTCAGCAAAAATTAATTGAGATAGAATAAATACTTGTTATTAAAATTAAAAGGATATATAATCCTATGTTTCATTTTGCTTTTCTAAAAACCCTATATCTAAACTCCCCACCAAAAATACATCTAAATGTACAATACAAATAACCCCCCAAAATACACACACAAATGTACAATACATTACATGTTCCACAATACAATACAATTATACAAAGATCTCTTGCCACGCCCTTTTCTTACCACCATGAGGTATATTAATAATTCTTTTATAGACATCCCTGTTAGGATTACAATATTTACTTGGTTCATTACACATCAGGTGTATTAGATTATGCTTAAGCAACTTCAGTAGTCCCCAGGACATAATAAATTCCAAATTTGGCTAAGTGCCTAATACAGTTATAAAATTCTGCCCCACTGGGCTCTATTACTGTGAGAAATAAAAATTTATAAAACAAAGAACACCCCCCAGTTATCATAATTAATTAGTAGAATATATATATATAGAAACATTACTAAGTTGGGAAAATAGAAATATGGCATAAATATTATAACCCTATGAAAAATACATTTGGCCCAGAGACCGACATGTTAGTTTGCCAGTTGATGCATAATTTAACCTGTCTCAACAACAAGTCTAATACTGTATGAACATGCAACCCCTCAGGATTAAACTTGTGAAAATCCACCTAACTACCCCAGAAATTTCTATACAATATGAACCAAACTGAATTTAAAATTTATAAAATAAATATATAAAATGAACACTAAATTGAACTCGAGAAATTACCAATTAAATGAATGACTTAAAAGCTGTAAAGAAACACATATACTGAAATAAGAGGAAATTATACGTTTGAATGTTGGACTGTCTAAGATACATGCCAGTCTCTGGCCTGACAATTTTACAACAATTTAATAAAATTTACAAATAATTTTACACCCAGTTCACACACTAAACTGTCCCGTTAATTGAAAATCAATTAAATGTTTAAAAACTTGAAAATGTTGTGGTTGATAGATAGAACTGGTTCTCTGGGTCTTATTGAGTGCTGACTCTACGTGTACATAATATATTGGTTTTGTATCACCTGATTTTTGTCCATGGGGTTGAGGTGGCAATCTCGTGGTCTACATTATAGGTGTTGGTGTGGCTTCCTGGCTATTGCTCCGGTAGACGAAAAGAGAGCTTTATGGTGTTACAGCTTCAGGTCATGTTGTAGGCATTTTCTCGACTTGTTCGATGGACCCTAATTACACAACATTATATATATCAGCCAGAGTACAAAACACACTGCCCCGAGAAGTTCGCACACCCCCCAAAATCCATACAAAAACTTAACATAGCTTTAGAGCTACTCAAATATAAAACTTGACAAGGTTATATGGCCACCAGGCCCTATTTGAAAATATTTAGTACTGTAAATCTTTCTAACAATAACTTCACCCATGCTGGTTACCATGTTTGAATTTTTGACAGTTAATTATGGCTTGTTACAATTTCATAAACTTTATACCTAGTCTGAATCTTTAAGTACCACGTGGTCAAGAAGTAATCTTATTACATCGTCTTTACTATATTAATTAATACGATTTGGTTATTATATGACTTTCAATTGGGTGCCTCAGTAAGTTTCCTGATATGAATAAAGTTTTACTATCAATACTAGTAAAACTTGTATGCCATTTAAACCGAATTACGCATTGTGCAATAACCAAGGTACTTAATAGGAATCTCCTTACATCCATGTTAGGTATATTTTAAACTTAGACTTTAGTATTTAAATTTCTTTGACTTTTAGTGCCGAAGTTCGGACACGTGGATTTAATATAGTTTTATTGGTTTTTAAAAATTCTACCTTCAATTGCTCATTGCACAACACCACGCGGTGCATCCAGGTTTATCAGAAATCCGCTTATTTAGGCTTATTAAAAACAGTTTTCTTTAGTGAAATATTAAATACCATTAATATGAGAGTATTGGCGAGACTTACCGCAGTCGTGTACAGAACTAGCCAGACATAGTGTGACGGCTAAAAGGTGTTAATATCTTCATTCTCTACCGGAGTACCAAAAAGCGGCCATGATCGATCAAGGGTGTAGCCAGACAGTCTTAATCACAATTATTTCCGGCAACTTCGTTTGCCTACCGCGGCTAGGCACCAGAATGCAGCACCAATCGACCTTTCCTACAGAGCCTGGCACTAGATGCCAGCTCGTCTCAGGCACTTAATGAGCTGAGAATTAGTCTTATCTTCGCTAATAGAGCGCAGCAGCGATTAAAGCGCTATAAATTAGTACTGCGTTTAACTACAGGCCGTTATCTACTGGTTTTGCGCCATCTCTCCACTAGAGTTCGGCACACCCTCACCCCAAAAGGGCAACATAGTTGCCTCACAGTTAAACGCCGGGAGAGTACCCTGCAGTGTACCCCCTCCCCAAAACAAACCGGTGGACATCGTGGTTAGGTCGGCTCAGCAGCACTTGCTCTCAGGAGAACAGAGGCTCAGGAAGAAAACGAAAGAGACGAAAGAAGGTATGTAGTATGTAAGTGTGCGGGTGCTGCACGCTGACCTGATCAGGGTCAGCCCACAGCAAAGAGAGAGACAGCTAAAAAGACTAAGGAAAGATTTCAGCGCCGGAGACTTCCGACCTCCTGAGGCTTGCCCACTAACGCCAGAACACGACTGCCACCTTAAAAGGACATCCGCCCTATCTCTACGGGGTCTAACCCCCCTTCAAAAGTTCTCGATTGCCCCCGACAGCGTTTCAATTTTGAAATGTGGCTTACCACCATTTTAATATTGTCCCCCGGTACGCCCAGCCGGGCCGTCACCGGTGACGTGAATCCCAGGATACGGTATGGCCCCGACCAACGGTAACATAACTTTGCGGCACGTTTGTCTGCGGCTGAGCTAATTGGGTGGCTTTGGCAATAGACCCAGTCACCAATTCGGAAGGGGTTTGGAATTCGCCCCTGATTATAACGCCGACGGACCCGCTCGTGCGCTCGCAGCAAATTCTTCCGAGCTTCTTTCCACCTCTCCGCTGTTTTATTATTGGGCTCCCGCGGCAGAAGATCTTCGATATCCCACAGGTTGGTCAACGGGAGTGCGGGCGAGAATCCAAACAGAATTTCAAAGGGCACGGCCTGATGACTATCGTGTCGGGCCATGTTGAAAGCTAATTGTAACCACTTCAGATTCTGATCCCAGGTGGTTTGTTGCTCTGCATGATAAGCAATCAGGGCGGACCGGAGATTCCGATTGAATCTCTCCGCATGGGACGGTTGTGGGTAATAAGGGGAAGTGGTTACGTGTTTGATGCCACTGGCGAAACACATACGCCGGAATTCACTCGAAATAAAGTGCGGGCCATTGTCCGAAACAATGGTGGTCGGAAGACCGAAATGCTGAAACACTTGGTTTTGTAGCGCGTTAATGGTTAAACGAGCGGTTGCCTGCCGTAAGGGCAGTAGCCAGGCAAACTTAGAAAAAGCATCCACGCAAACAAGCAGGTAAGCATTACCTGACTTGCTACGGGGGAACGGCCCCACGTAGTCAATGAACAACTTCTCCATCGGTCTGCTCGCCACCTCAGATGGTAACAACCCTAGTTTGGTGTTCTGGGCAGGCTTGCTCAAACCACAAAGATGACAGCTCTTAACCCTTGTCGCGATGTCCCTATCTATGCCCTTCCAGATAAAATGTTTCCTAATACTGGAAATGGTCTTAGAAATTCCCTTGTGGCCTCCGACTGGGGAATCATGGTAATAACTGAAGACCATGGGCACTAACTTGCTAGGCAGCACGATTTTAGGTGCACGTCCTTTTCTTTCTCTACAACAGAGGACTCCCTTGGACAAGAAATAAGGGGCCTGTACGTTACCCTCCTTGATATTTTGGATGACTGGACCCAGCACTTCGTCGTTTAACTGATGGGGTAACACATCAGTGAAGGCTAAAGGAAAGTCTAAAAGAACGGAACAGGGTTGCTCAGCTTGGGCATCACTGGGTTGGGAAAACATGCGGGACAAGGCATCTGCAACCACATTTTGAGATCCCCTAATGTGTTGCACGGTGAACTTAAATGATGAGATTTTCACCACCCATCTACCAATTTTATCCAGTTGCCGGGGATGAGCCAGAAGCCATGAGAGAGCCTGATTGTCGGTCTCGACCAGGAACTCAGCATGTTCCAGGAAACGCCTGAACTTGTCTAGAGCGTACACTACAGCTAAACACTCTAGCTCATAAACAGATGATTTTCGTTCTTGCTGGGTCAACGTCCGGGAAATAAAAGCCACAGGCTGCCTAGCGTCGTCTACAACTTGGGAGAGAACCGCCCCGAGCGCAACCGAACTCGCGTCCGTCTGCAGTATGAACGGCTTCGAAAAGTCGGGCATCCATAACACCGGTGGGGAGATGATGGCTTCCTTCAATTTTTCGAAAGCATTTTGTTGATTTTCCCCCATGTAAATTTTGCGCCCTTCTTCCTCAGTTCGTTCAAGGGTGCGGCAATTTCGGCGATGTTCGGTATGAAACGTCGGTAAAAATTTACCATACCGACGAATCTCGCTATGCCCTTCGCATCCCTAGGGGGAGGAAAGTCACGGATGCCCTGTGTCCTCTCGGGGTCTACCGTAACGCCCCGGTGTGAAACTAAATGGCCCAAGAAAGAAATACTCTCTTGGGCGAAACGAACCTTCTCGGGATTGACAGTGAGACCAGCCTCTCTTAACCGACCCAACACCTCTCTTAGATGACCCAGATGATCATCGAAGGTCTCGCTGTATACTAGTAAATCATCGAGATAGTTGAACACGAAGCGGAATTTCACATCGTGAAAAACCGTATCGAGAAGGCGAGTAAGTGTCTGGGCCCCCACAGCCAAACCCATGGGAACCCTTGTGTACTGGTACAAATTCCAGGGTACACAGAAGGCCGAATATGGTCTACTTTCTTTGGCCAGAGGAATTTGATGATAGGCCGCGTTAAGATCGATAATAGTGAAATATCTGGCCCCACTGAACCAATCAAAGGCCCAATGTAAATCTGGGAGGGGAACAGAATCCACCTCTATATTGGAATTCAACTTCCGATAATCAATTACCATTCTTTGCTTGCCCCCAGGCTTTGGTACTAAAAATGCTGGACTGGCATAGCTCGAATGAGAAGGTTCAATTACCCCTTGTTCCAACAATTCTTGAACCTTCTCTCGCAGAATGGTCATCTTTGGAGGAGCAAATTTGTAAGGGTGTGACCTTACTATTTTAGAATCTGTGAGACGTATCTTATATTCCAGCAGGTCTGCGAGTCCCAAAGTAGGAGTTAACACCTCGGGAAATTCCACACACAAATGGTCTAAGGCCTTCTGCTGGGATGGAGTGAGATGATCTCGTGCAGAATCGGGACAAGCTACTTCTTGGATACCCGGCTTGGCGCCCTGGTACCCAAGGAACGGAATTAGAACTTCCCGATTAAATTTAAAGAAACATTGGTGCGCTTGGATGTCCAGCACGAGACCACTTTTTGCGATGAAGTCGGCACCAAATATGCAATCCACTCCCAGAGCAGGAGAAACCAGAAAAGGCCACACCCAAGAAAACCCATCGATTTTAAATTTAAAGGTGGTAACCCGGGAGATAGGCAAGATTTCCCGGGATGCAGTCCAGCATACTGCAGATGACAAGTTCGACTCCTTAATCAAGCCCTGCTTTTCAAGGTCCGCATATACCCGAGATGAGATGATGGATCGGGCCGAACCGGAGTCAACTAAGGCTCTGAGCTGACCCCCTTTTACCTCGAGCGACAGAAAGGGGCATACAGAAAGTTGTTGCGAGGTAGTGGACCGGACCTTGATGTTGGAAGATTTGGATTCTAACAATTGCCTGGAGGTCTTCGGAAGTTGAACAGAATTAGAGCGGGGGGAAGACATCCTCCGAAATATCTTCCCCTGTCTATCTAGTTTTTTGGTGCTGGTCTAGACAAAGGTGGTGCTGGGCGCGCGCACCCTCGCGTGCAATTTCTCGCCACGTGTCCCGGGCGGTTACAATTATAGCAAACCACGGCTTTCGTTTGCTCGCGATTTCGAGCTGGCTGGGCCTGTCGGGGGAAGAAAGGCTCTCTGGGTCCTTCCGATCTCTGCGGTCTTGGTTCTTCTCCTCTACCATCTCCCCTCGCGTGGTCGCTCATCTGGATGGCCTTGGTCATGACGCAGAGCCGGTCCAGGTCAGCAAACCACCGCGGCCGCTCTGCAAAAACTAGACGTAGTCAGTCTTCGGCGGAGACGCCGTCGAGAATGTTCTGGACCACTTCCTCCTCCGACATGCCCAGTCCCAGTATACGAGATACTTCCCGGATTCGTTGCACGTATTGGGCTAATGTTTCGCCCCGCGCCTGCACTCTATAAAAGTGACGATGTCGCAACTGCTCCATCAATCTACCGGGGACGAACGTCCCCAACACCACCCGGTGGAACTCCGCCACTCCACCTTTACGTCGCATCACCTCCGCCACCCTGTCAGCCATTGTACCGCGACAATAGGGGAATATGAGCTCGAGCACCGTACTTTCTGACATGCCCGGGTAGTCCACCAACTGGAAGACGGTCCTAAAAAAGGGTAAAAGTTTGTCCGCCTCCAGTCCATCTACGACTGGTAGTTGTTGAATTATGTGAGAAAGTGGGTTGGGCAGCCTATGGTAAGACGCCGCCCCCAAACCAGCTTGAACAGGTTCTATGGTTCTATAAGAAGAATTTACGGCTGAGACCACGGACTCCCTAGCAACCGGAACCGGAGTGGATGCTCTAGCAGGTTGAGACCCCTGGAGGGTCGAGGTGATCTGCTGAATTCTTTCGTTTATGTTATAGGGCGGCACAAGTTCGCCGCCTTGTGCCTGAAGATTCTGCAGCCTAAGAATCACGTGCTGCAGACGTTGCCGGATTCGCCGGACACCGATAGAGCACCCCGGTCCCTCCTCCAAACTTTCTACGGAGTGAGCTAACTCCCGCAGCTCCTCCCACTTCTCACTACAACATTCCCACTCGCTCTCTTAGTCAGTAATGGTGACCCTAGAGAGCGTGTCACCCGCGGCCAGCGCTTCTCGAAGCTGCCGCCGTAAAATTTGAACATTGCCTCGAGGGTCTTTGCCCCGGGCCCGGAGTTCGAACTCAAGTTCATCCCGCAAAAACAGCTCGGGATTTAGTGCACTCATCGTCGCTTCGCGGTCGGCACACAAAACAAACACACAACCTTAAAACTAAAGACAACTAATACCGGAATCAGAAAAACTCGAGTACTAAACCTTCCTTCAAGTAGACTGCGGGTCCACCTACCGTTGCGAGGACCTAGCCCACTTACCTGAACTGCTCTCACTCAACGACTCTACACAAATGGAACACGATACACACACAACACACAACACGACAAAAACACCGACCAACGAAAAATATTTAAAAAATATTTTCAATATTTCTTCGGCTACCGTATATCGGAGGAGACCGACTGCCGATCGGACCATACCGCATAATTAAAACACCTCCCCAAATATGGGCAAGGTAATACTCCGACCATCTCCACCCAGGCACAGATCTGCGATAAGTCCCGTTTCCCAAGGAATGTCCCCTTCTAAAATTTCTCACCACGTGGCACTATCAACTATTCAAGGCGGGCAGTACATATACATATATAACACAAAACCTTAAACCTAACAAAAATATTCACCTTTGGATATGGGGCCTTTCAAATTTTTTCTAAGTTCCCTTGGAACTCCCAAAATGTTTCCTGAGTTTGCAAGCCCCGTCACACCCACAGGACCCACGGGTTGACCTTAATCTCAACCACGCTCTGCTACCAATTGTAACCCCTCTTTAACTTAGGCAGTAAAAAAAAGATTATTTTTTTTGAAATTTTTTTTTTTTTTTGAAAAGAGGGGCCACAAGATAATTAGAACTAGACTAAAGCCTAGAGAAGCCAAAAATGCGCTGGATCCAGTGAGACGGGACTTGCAATGAAAACTCATAAGTTAAACAATTAATAAATCCCTTTTATTATTCTATCTCGCTTGGTAAACAAAATTAATAACAAAATCACTAAACCTAACAGTCAGAAATTTATTATCCCCTTAAATGGTTAATTAAAATAATTTATTCACCTTCAACAATGTCACCTGAAAATAATTATTATCACCTATAAAATATATTTGCTATCTCTTTTGAAAATGAATTAAAATTTAAAATCATTACTATTCTTGAAATAAAGTTTCCTGTAAAATATTAATAATGTAAAATTTATTATTTATATTCTCTTTAAAATGATCCATTGAACTTAATGGAGATAATTTTATAGACTTCTTGATAATATTAATTATAAAAACAAATTCTCAAACAAATTAATTAAAAATTAAATAGTGACAAATCCACATCCTTGTTATTCAAGCTAATTAAAATAATTACTTTCTTAGAAGAAAATATTCAGCAAAAATTAATTGAGATAGAATAAATACTTGTTATTAAAATTAAAAGGATATATAATCCTATGTTTCATTTTGCTTTTCTAATAACCCTATATCTAAACTCCCCACCAAAAATACATCTAAATGTACAATACATATAACCCCCCAAAATACACACACAAATGTACAATACATTACATGTTCCACAATACAATACAATTATACAAAGATCTCTTGCCACGCCCTTTTCTTACCCCCATGAGGTATATTAATAATTCTTTTATAGACATCCCTGTTAGGATTACAATATTTACTTGGTTCATTACACATCAGGTGTATTAGATTATGCTTAAGCAACTTCAGTAGTCCCCAGGACATAATAAATTCCAAATTTGGCTAAGTGCCTAATACAGTTATAAAATTCTGCCCCACTGGGCTCTATTACTGTGAGAAATAAAAATTTATAAAACAAAGAACACCCCCCAGTTATCATAATTAATTAGTAGAATATATATATATAGAAACATTACTAAGTTGGGAAAATAGAAATATGGCATAAATATTATAACCCTATGAAAAATACATTTGGCCCAGAGACCGACATGTTAGTTTGCCAGTTGATGCATAATTTAACCTGTCTCAACAACAAGTCTAATACTGTATGAACATGCAACCCCTCAGGATTAAACTTGTGAAAATCCACCTAACTACCCCAGAAATTTCTATACAATATGAACCAAACTGAATTTAAAATTTATAAAATAAATATATAAAATGAACACTAAATTGAACTCGAGAAATTACCAATTAAATGAATGACTTAAAAGCTGTAAAGAACACATATACTGAAATAAGAGGAAATTATACGTTTGAATGTTGGACTGTCTAAGATACATGCCAGTCTCTGGCCTGACAATTTTACAACAATTTAATAAAATTTACAAATAATTTTACACCCAGTTCACACACTAAACTGTCCCGTTAATTGAAAATCAATTAAATGTTTAAAAACTTGAAAATGTTGTGGTTGATAGATAGAACTGGTTCTCTGGGTCTTATTGAGTGCTGACTCTACGTGTACATAATATATTGGTTTTGTATCACCTGATTTTTGTCCATGGGGTTGAGGTGGCAATCTCGTGGTCTACATTATAGGTGTTGGTGTGGCTTCCTGGCTATTGCTCCGGTAGACGAAAAGAGAGCTTTATGGTGTTACAGCTTCAGGTCATGTTGTAGGCATTTTCTCGACTTGTTCGATGGACCCTAATTACACAACATTATATATATATCAGCCAGAGTACAAAACACACTGCCCCGAGAAGTTCGCACACCCCCCAAAATCCATACAAAAACTTAACATAGCTTTAGAGCTACTCAAATATAAAACTTGACAAGGTTATATGGCCACCAGGCCCTATTTGAAAATATTTAGTACTGTAAATCTTTATAACAATAACTTCACTCATGCGGGTTACCATGTTTGAATTTTTGACAGTTAATTATGGCTTGTTACAATTTCATAAACTTTATACCTGGTCTGAATCTTTAAGTACCACGTGGTCAAGAAGTAATCTTATTACATCGTCTTTACTATATTAATTAATACGATTTGGTTATTACATGACTTTCAATTGGGTGCCTCAGTAAGTTTCCTGATATGAATAAAGTTTTACTATCAATACTAGTAAAACTTGTATGCCATTTAAACCGAATTACGCATTGTGCAATAACCAAGGTACTTAATAGGAATCTCCTTACATCCATGTTAGGTATATTTTAAACTTAGACTTTAGTATTTAAATTTCTTTGACTTTTAGTGCCGAGTTCGGACACGTGGATTTAATATAGTTTTATTGGTTTTTAAAAATTCTACCTTCAATTGCTCATTGCACAACGCCACGCGGTGCATCCAGGTTTATCAGAAATCCGCTTATTTAGGCTTATTAAAAACAGTTTTCTTTAGTGAAATATTAAATACCATTAATATGAGAGTATTGGCGAGACTTACCGCAGTCGTGTACAGAACTAGCCAGACATAGTGTGACGGCTAAAAGGTGTTAATATCTTCATTCTCTACCGGAGTACCAAAAAGCGGCCATGATCGATCAAGGGTGTAGCCAGACAGTCTTAATCACAATTATTTCCGGCAACTTCGTTTGCCTACCGCGGCTAGGCACCAGAATGCAGCACCAATCGACCTTTCCTACAGAGCCTGGCACTAGATGCCAGCTCGTCTCAGGCACTTAATGAGCTGAGAATTAGTCTTATCTTCGCTAATAGAGCGCAGCAGCGATTAAAGCGCTATAAATTAGTACTGCGTTTAACTACAGGCCGTTATCTACTGGTTTTGCGCCGTCTCTCCACTAGAGTTCGGCACAGCGCACAAACTAGGTAAACAGCTGATTTCTTCCGGTGTCGAGCCGCCGTCTGCGCTCTTCAAAGGTTGATTAAAAAGTGTCGCGAAATGGCACATGAAGCTGCCATTCCGTTCTGCAATCATTGTAAAATTGGCTAATTTCTCTGATTTGATTGGTTGACGATCTTTAATTTAACGCATATACCCCCTTCGCACAATATTTTAATTGTTGTTATTAGCGTGGGGTAGCTGGGTTTGAGAGTATACATATTTGCTCGAATTAACACAAATATTTTATAATTGATGTAACTTTCTTACTACTGCATAGATTTTAAATCTAAGCTTATCACTGTATTGCTAACATTTGGCTCTTCATTTAGAGTCCACTCATGATGTGCTTTCGTTCATTATTAAGGGAGTTAATGTTTGAGATTATCACTTTACACTATTCACTATTAACTTTATTTATTCTTGAATTATAACTATTTAATGGCAATCATATCTCTTTGAGAGCATGCCTTCCAAGTTCTTCAACAATCCTCACTTATTGGTTACTTATAATTATTGACAAAATATAGTTCTTATGCTAACATTGGTTTAGCCTAAGGGTCTATTAATTATATTAACAAATTATTTATAATAAAAGGTATCTGGGTAACTTCTGTATTGCCCCAATTGTAATCAATGAGTTGTTACAACTACTGGTTGTCTTTGTTTGTTGGAATACATTGTTATTCCATGGTACTTTAGTCTTTAATATGACCTCTGTATGGCACTATGAAGTGTACCTTTATTTTAATTCTTATTTGAGAATGTAGTGTCTTTTCAGACCACTATCTAGTTTAGGATAGTTCATTATAAGTAGTATATTGGTCATCAATCTTTTGTTTTTAATACACTTGTCTGTTCCTTAGCGTATATCATTGGATAATAATAGTTACATCTGGTGTCATTTGACAGATTTGCTTATTTATTCTTATTACACATTATGTTATTGTTTATAATTCTTGTACACTAATATAATAGTGATATTATATCTTACTTATTATATAGGTATCCTCCTGTTATTCCTATCTAACTTTACAATGTGGTTTTATCTATGTTTCACATGGTGAATCTCATTTTGATTGTTTTTGTTCACTTTGTTTACATTAATTCTTATATAAAGATTACTCTTGGTATCTGATATTGGTATTGGTAGAAACCTTATTACCTCTACTTGATTTAGGGTACAAAATATTTTAGTTTAGACATGTTTTATCTATTATGAAACTAGGTGGAAAGTACCTGTATCTAGGTTATGTGGTTCTCTTATTTGTAGCAACAATGGGTGTATTGAGTTGATACAAATTTACATTTTCTAACCTTGTTTTTACAATTATTATGTTATTAATGATAACTGGTAATTCAGTAATTAGTTCTTTTTTCCTATCTTACATGATTTTTTGATTACTTGACTAACAATTATTATAGTTATGAGACAATTTTAATTCTCTTTTATATTACATTGATGCTGTGCATAATATGTCATTATACTGTTATTTACAGCTTCTTTTTGTGTTAACATTATTGTTACTTCCACTCTTTTGTCTAATATGGGATGCTCTACTCATTTACAATATTATTGGTCATATATGGGTCATCTAAGTTAGTCAGTTATTGTTTTATTTTCAATCTGTAAGTCTCTCAGTTAGTATTTATATGGGTAAGATGTTAATTTATAGTTGACTGGCTCTTGGAATCTTATGCCATGGTTGTTGTGTGTCTTTCTCGTAGTATGTTTCTTCCTTGTTTTTATTGGTTCCTTACTGACCGAATCTATTGGGTTATTGGTTCTTGTGGTATAATCACTGTTTACTGTATCTTCTTTCTTCTTATATGTTATTATTATTGTTTATTACCATTACATTTTTTAACTCCTGCGCTGTGAGTTTATTCTTCTTGATGAGTTGCTTATGTAGTTTCATTCTTGGCATTTCCAGAGTAAATACTTGATATGTCTTGTCAACTTAATTATTATGACATATGTTAAAATTTTGTTACTTAAAATATTGGGCTCATATGTCTTGTTACAACATAGAGAAACCAGAGACCTGAAATGGAGCTTATGATGATCTCTTAGTTTAATACTGATGTGGCTGGGTCTTCTTGTAAGTTTGGGTGGTAGGAGGATGATGAAGAACCTGAAAGAAAAACCAGTTAGATTGGAGCTTATATGGGGTCTAGGGATTACTAGAAAGATGGTGTGTAATTATGGCGATATGAAGCAAATAATAGGACTATGATCATTTTAATGCCTCTCATCCTCTCCTCATGATTGTAGACTGTCAGCAATGATAACAAATCATTAAAACGAACTATATTCCCTGAATTCTTAAATTTATTACTGGACATTCTTAATAAAAGTTATTTATAGTTATTTCTTGATAAAAAAGCAAGACAGCATACTCCAAACATTTCAGTCTTTTATTACTTGCATTTATTTAAAGTAACATCAAAAGTAACTTGCAAAAAAGTTACAAAATGTTTTTGCAGTTACTTGCAAAAAGTAATAATAATGTTTTTTACAAATAAACCAAAACAGTAACAAGGGCGACTATCACTGCCTACTACAGTCACTGTGATGACTTCTTGTACTGCATAGTGGTGGGACATGGGTGTCATACTACACATCTGAAACTAAATGGCAGTCTCTTGAATAACTCCACTCATGCTGACCTTCAACTAAAAAAAGTCATGGCAATATTTTTTTTGTACTTAAAAGGCATTCTTCTGATTGAATATTTGCCTCAATGGGAAGTCATCAATACTGAAATATACTAAGAAACAATTTATGGTGAGCTATATAGAACCATTAGCATAGCCTGCTGACTAAGAAGGGTGCATATGGTCCACAATAACATGCGTCCTCAAGTTGATGAAATCCCATCAGAATTACTGCGAAAGTCTTGCTGGAAGGTGTTGAATCATCCTCCAAACAGTCTGAATCTGGTGCCATCTGATTTTCGTCTTTTCCTCAAATTAAAGGAATTTTTGGATGGAAACCACCTGCAGACCAACAACAGCAACTACCAATCTGTCACAAACTAGTTCAAGAAATAGGCAATATTGTTCTTTAATGACAGGATCATCAAGCTCATCTCCCATTGTGAAAAATGCTTAAAGATCAATGGGGATTATGTTGAAAAAGATTAAGATATACTTTTATTGTAAACACATTGCTTTTGAGTTAAAATAAATTGGTATTAGTTTATACAAAAACAATTCTTACTTAACAAAATTTATCCCATAAATTAAATATACTTATACAATAATTAAATAATTTATACAATAATTAAATATCTATATTGTTAATGGAATAAATCCGCTTATAGTCCAAGCCACGTATTTTATAATCAACTAAACGCTATGGAACTCACCGTCTGTGGCTTAAGTAAATGTCTTTATACAATTGACATGTTTCGGGACACTTGTCCCATCCTCAGAATATTTAAAAAAGTCTCATCATACCATCATACGATGGCACGGTCATCATTATATTAAAAATATTAAAATCCACATAACACAAAACACAATTACACTACACAAAGTACGCACACAACAATTTTCGGTGTACACCACATGGTAACCGACAGCGCACTGGTTCATATTTGACTCGTGTCGCGACAATACCGCAACGCGGTATTGTACAGGACATTAGATTTAAAGTTCAGCTGATCATTTAAAACATGTGGCCTGGTAACAGGATTATTATACGCTCTATATATCTCAAACTCCTCAAGGGCGTTCATGTAACGTCCTTTACTACAAAAGTGAAGGGGTATCAAGTTGGTATGAAAATTAGTATAGTTGTGATTTTCATCGATAAGATGTTTAGCGAATTTAGATTTTACATTTTCTGTGTTATGAAAATAAGTGGGTGGCTTATGTTCAACAAACCTCTTGAAAAAACCACGGCCCGTTTGGCCCACATAAAAAGCATCACAACTATTACATATTAATTTATAGATCCCTGTTTTCTTTTCAAGGACGGTTGGTTCCCGAGTACGAAGGCTATTTAAAATGTTATTTGTAGTCTTATATGTGACAACAACGTTTGACTTGTTTAAAACAGAAGACAGAATTCTAGGTAGAAAGCTCATGTATCGTATAGAAATGTATTTATACACACTGTCCCCAGGTGCCCTTAGCGTGTTTGCATTTTTTCGTCTCATATGTTTTTTAAGGATATTATTTACTACCGCTTTTTTGTAGCCATTGGTGACCGCAATATGTTTAATTGTATTTAGTTCGTCTTGATAATCCTTGTCGCTGAGGGGCTATGATAAGAGGCGGTTAACCATGCTGTGGAAAGCAGCCATTTCCTGCGATACCGGATGATAAGATGTGGCGTGTATTATAGTGTCAGTTGTAGTGGGTTTCCTATAAATATTAAACTCCAATTTATTAATATTTCTGGTGACCGTCAAATCAAGAAAATTTAATTTTCCACTGTCCTCGTGCTCCAGTGTAAACTGTATATTGTTATTAATACTGTTTAAATATGTGTGTAGCCTATTTATTTGTCTATGTGTGCCTTTATAGATCAAAAAGGTGTCGTCAACATACCGGCCATAAAATATTATGTTATCATTGTACACACTATTGGAAAAAATAAAGGAGTTTTCGAAATGGTTTAAGTACACTTCAGCAAGGAGGCCAGAGAGTGGAGAACCCATTGCCACACCATCATGTTGGCTAAAGAATTGCTTGTCATGCGTGAAATAATTCTGGTTAAGAATCACCTCCAAAAGATCCATCAATTCATTAATACTTTCAACATTCAATTTATTAGTATTCACGAGGTTATTTCTCAAAATTTGTAAGGTATCAGCAACCGGTATATTCGTATATAAATTAACAATATCAAACGAAACCAGCTTATGATGAGGTTCTATCTTTAGATCCTTCACTTTATTGACAAAATCGATATTATTGGTTATACTGTGCTATTAACTATGTTTATGTTGCGTTTAATGACGTTTACCAATTTCTTAGCTGTTTTATAACCAGGTGCGGTAGTGAAGTTACTTAACGGTCTTATCGGAATACCAGTCTTATGTAATTTTGGTAACCCTGTCAATGTGGGTGCCCTTGAATTGATGGGTTTTAACGATCGTCTAGTTCGCTCATCAAACAAATGCACACTCTTATTTATGCCCCGATTTAGACACTTGACGTATTGTGCAGTAGGGTCCGAGTTTAATTTCTCAATGTTGTTGTTAGCGATAAAGTTCCGTATCTTATCAGTATAATCACTATTGTCCATAATGACAACAGTGTTGCCTTTGTCAGCCTTGGTTACGAGAGCACAGTTGTCTGACAGATTGCGCTTTAAACCTGTTAACATATTGCGTTCTTTATTATAATTATTAAAAGTGCACGGAACCGAAGAATAAGTATTAGTATTCTGGTTTCTTATGATATTACTGAGCTTATTATTAATTAAAATCCACGCCTCATCTTGGACCTTCTGGTCTTCTATTGCTTTGACCACAGTTTCAGCATTTATAATTTCAGCAGCAAATGTTTATGGTTGAAGTTAGATTTTGAACGAGGTAAATTATAATTTAAGCCCTTTTCCAACAAATTAGATTCTTCTTTAGTTAGATCTATTGATGTTAAGTTCTGCAATCGTGTATAAAATTTATGTTTACAGGCAATGTTGTTGGCTTCCTGCTGTTGTCTCTCTAATAACCTTTGGAATTTGCTTGTTTGCTTGCTACGCATTTGATAAATAATTCGCTGTATGTCATTGTTTATGAAATCAAGATAGTTATCAAGCAAGGCCGGGTGTACTTCATTAAGTAATTGCAAATGTACTATGTATAATCTTGAATTGAGATGGGATTTTTTCTTGTATAACGATTTTAATTCTTCTTTAATTCTGTACAATTATGCGTGCCTTTTAGTTTTTATATCAGCAAAGGATGAGCATTTAAATTTTATACGAGCGTAATTAGGTGTAATATTATTCTTCAGACATGTTTTATTAAATCTGATATGTAAAATGGTCTTATGAAGCTGGATCTTAATATTCTGAAAATTACGTACTATATCTGCTCGACATGCAATATTCAAATAGTTAATGGAATAAATCCGCTTATAGTCCAAGTCACGTATTTTATAATCAACTATACACTATGTACCTCACCATCTGTGGCTTAAGTAAATGTCTTTATACAATTGACATGTTTTGGGACACTTGTCCCATCCTCAGAATATTTAAAAAAGTCTCATCATACCATCATACGATGGCACAGTCGTCACTATATTAAAAATATTAAAATCCACATAACACAAAACACAATTACACTACACAAAGTACGCACACAACAATTTTCGGTGTACACCACACGGTAACCGACAGCGCACTGGTTCATATTTGACTCGTGTCGCGACAATATCGCAACGCGGTATTGTACAGGACATTAGATTTAAAGTTCAGCTGATCATTTAAAACATGTGGCCTGGTAACAGGATTATTATACGCTCTATATATCTCAAACTCCTCAAGGGCGTTCATGTAACGTCCTTTATTACAAAAGTGAAGGGGTATCAAGTTGGTATGAAAATTAGTATAGTTGTGATTTTCATCAATAAGATGTTTAGCGAATTTAGATTTTACATTTTCTGTGTTATGAAAATAAGTGGGTGGCTTATGTTCAACAAACCTCTTGAAAAAACCACGGCCCGTTTGGCCCACATAAAAAGCATCACAACTATTACATATTAATTTATAGATCCCTGTTTTCTTTTCAAGGACGGTTGGTTCCCGAGTACGAAGGTTATTTAAAATGTTATTTGTAGTCTTTTATGTGACAACAACGTTTGACTTGTTTAAAACAGAAGACAGAATTCTTGGTAGAAAGCTCATGTATGGTATAGAAATGTATTTATACACACTGTCCCCAGGTGCCCTTAGCGTGTTTGCGTTTTTTCGTCTCATATGTTTTTTAAGGATATTATTTACTACCGCTTTTTTGTAGCCATTGGTGACCGCAATATGTTTAATTGTATTTAGTTTGTCTTGATAATCCTTGTCGCTGAGGGGCAATGATAAGAGGCGGTTAACCATGCTGTGGAAAGCAGCCATTTTCTGCGATACCGGATGATAAGATGTGGCGTGTATTATAGTGTCAGTTGTAGTGGGTTTCCTATAAATATTAAACTCCAATTTATTAATATTTCTGGTGACCGTCAAATCAAGAAAATTTAATTTTCCACTGTCCTCGTTCTCCAGTGTAAACTGTATATTGTTATTAATACTGTTTAAATATGTGTGTAGCCTATTTATTTGTCTATGTGTGCCTTTATAGATCAAAAAGGTGTCGTCAACATACCGGCCATAAAATATTATGTTATCATTGTACACACTATTGGAAAAAATAAAGGAGTTTTCGAAATGGTTTAAGTACACTTCAGCAAGGAGGCCAGAGAGTGGAGAACCCATTGCCACACCATCATGTTGGCTAAAGAATTGCTTGTCATGCGTGAAATAATTCTGGTTAAGAATCACCTCCAAAAGATCCATCAATTCATTAATACTTTCAACATTCAATTTATTAGTATTCACGAGGTTATTTCACAAAATTTGTAAGGTATCAGCAACCGGTATATTCGTATATAAATTAACAATATCAAACGAAACCAGCTTATGATGAGGTTCGATCTTTAGATCCTTCATTTTATTGACAAAATCGATATTATTGGTTATACTGTGACTATTAACTATGTTTATGTTGCGTTTAATGACGTTTACCAATTTCTTAGCTGTTTTATAACCAGGTGCGGTAGTGAAGTTAATTAACGGTCTTATCGGAATACCAGTCTTATGTAATTTTGGTAACCCTGTCAATGTGGGTGCCCTTGAATTGATGGGTTTTAACGATCGTCTAGTTCGCTCATCAAACAAATGCACACTCTTATTTATGCCCCGATTTAGACACTTGACGTATTGTGCAGTAGGGTCCGAGTTTAATTTCTCAATGTTGTTAGCGATAAAGTTCCGTATCTTATCAGTATAATCACTATTGTCCATAATGACAACAGTGTTGCCTTTGTCAGCCTTGGTTACGAGAGCACAGTTGTCTGACAGTTTGCGCTTTAAACACGTTAAGATATTGCGTTCTTTATTATAATTATTAAAAGTGCACGGAACCGAAGAATAAGTATTAGTATTCTGGTTTCTTATGATATTACTGAGATTATTATTAATTAAAATCCACGCCTCATCTTGGACCTTCTGGTCTTCTATTGCTTTGACCACAGTTTCAGCATTTATAATTTCAGCAGCAAATGTTTATGGTTGAAGTTAGATTTTGAACGAGGTAAATTATAATTTAAGCCCTTTTCCAACAAATTAGATTCTTCTTTAGTTAGATCTATTGATGTTAAGTTCTGCAATCGTGTATAAAATTTATGTTTACAGGCAATGTTGTTGGCTTCCTGCTGTTGTCTCTCTAATAACCTTTGGAATTTGCTTGTTTGCTTGCTACGCATTTGATAAATAATTCGCTGTATGTCATTGTTTATGAAATCAAGATAGTTATCAAGCAAGGCCGGGTGTACTTCATTAAGTAATTGCAAATGTACTATGTATAATCTTGGATTGAGATGGGATTTTTTCTTGTATAACGATTTTAATTCTTCTTTAATTCTGTACAATTATGCGTGCCTTTTAGTTTTTATATCAGCAAAGGATGAGCATTTAAATTTTATACGAGCGTAATTAGGTGTAATATTATTCTTCAGACAAGTTTTATTAAATCTGATATGTAAAATGGTCTTACGAAGCTGGATCTTAATATTCTGAAAATTACGTACTATATTTGCTCGACATGCAATATTCAGAGAGAGACAACAGCTGGAACCCAACAACATTGCCTGTAAACATAAATTTTATACACGATTGCAGAACTTAACATCAATAGATCTAACTAAATAAGAATCTAATTTGTTGGAAAAGGGCTTAAATTATAATTTACCTCGTTCAAAATCTAACTTCAACCATAAACATATTGCTGCTGAAATTATAAATGCTGAAGCTGTGGTCAAAGCAATAGAAGACCAGAAGGTCCAAGATGAGGCGTGGATTTTAATCAATAATAAGCTCAGTAATATCATAAGAAACCAGAATACTAATACATATTCTTCGGTTCCGTGCACTTTTAATAATTATAATAAAGAACGCAATATCTTAACGGGTTATAAGCGTAAACTGTTAGACAACTGTGCTCTCGTAACCAAGGCTGACAAAGGCATCACTGTTGTCATTATGGACAATAGTGATAATACTGATAAGATTACTTTATCGCTAACAACAACATTGAGAAATTAAACTCGGACCCTACTGCACACTACGTCAAGTGTCTAAATCGGGGCATAAATAAGAGTGTGCATTTGTTTGATGAGCGAACTAGACGATCGTTAAAGCCCATCAATTCAAGGGCACCCAAATTGAAAGGGTTACCAAAATTACATAAGACTGGTATTCCGATAAGACCGTTAATTAACTTCACTACCGCACCTGGTTATAAAACAGCTAAGAAATTGGTAAACGTCATTAAACGCAACATAAACATAGTTAATAGTCACAGTATAACCAATAATATCGATTTTGTCAATAAAGTGAAGGATCTAAAGATCGAACCTCATCATAAGCTGGTTTCGTTTAATATTGTTAATTTATATACGAATATACCGGTTGCTGATACCTTACAAATTTTGAGAAATAACCTCGTGAATACTAATAAATTGAATGTTGAAAGTATTAATGAATTGATGGATCTTTTGGAGGTGACCCTTAACCAGAATTATTTCACGCATGACAAGCAATTCTTTAGCCAACATGATGGTGTGGCAATGGGTTCTCCACTCTCTGGCCTCCTTGCTGAAGTATACTTAAACCATTTCGAAAACTCCTTTATATTTTCCAATAGTGTGTACAATGATAACATTTTATTTTATGGCCGGTATGTTGACGATACCTTTTTGATCTATAAAGGCACACATAGACAAATAAATAGGCTACACACATATTTAAACAGTATTAATAACAATATACAGTTTACACTGGAGCACGAGGACAGTGGAAAATTAAATTTTCTTGATTTGACGGTCACCAGAAATATTAATAAATTAGAGTTTAATATTTATAGGAAAACCACTACAACTGACACTATAATACACGCCACATCTTAACATCTGGGATCGCAGAAAATGGCTGCTTTCCACAGCATGGTTAACCGCCTCTTATCATTGCCCCTCAGCGACAAGGATTATCAAGACGAACTAAATACAATTAAACATATTGCGGTCACCAATGGCTACAAAAAAGCGGTAGTAAATAATATCCTTAAAAAACATATGAGACGGAAAAACGCAAACACGCTAAGGGCACCTGGGGACAGTGTGTATAAATACATTTCTATACGATACATGAGCTTTCTACCTAGAATTCTGTCTTCTGTTTTAAACAAGTCAAACGTTGTTGTCACATATAAGACTACAAATAACATTTTAAATAGCCTTCGTACTCGGGAACCAACCATCCTTGAAAAGAAAACAGGGATCTATAAATTAATATGTAATAGTTGTGATCCTTTTTATGTGGGCCAAACGGGCCGTGGTTTTTTCAAGAGGTTTGTTGAACATAAGCCACCCACTTATTTTCATAACACAGAAAATGTAAAATCTAAATTCGCTAAACATCTTATTGATGAAAATCACAACTATACTAATTTTCATACCAACTTGATACCCCTTCACTTTTGTAATAAAGGACGTTACATGAACGCCCTTGAGGAGTTTGAGATATATAGAGTGTATAATAATCCTGTTACGAGGCCACATGTTTTAAAGATCAGCTGAACTTTAAATTCTATTGTTCTGTACGAAACCGCGTTGTGATACTGTCACGACATGAGTCAAATATGAACCAGTGCGCTGTCGGTTACCGTCTGGTGTAAACCGAAAATTGTTGTGTGCGTACTTTGTGTAGTGTAATTGTGTTTTGTGTTATGTGGATTTTAATATTTTTAATATAATGACGACTGTGCCATCGTATGATGGAATGATGAGACTTTTTTAAATATTCTGAGGATGGGACAAGTGTCCCGAAACATGTCAATTGTATAAAGACATTTACTTAAGCCACAGACGGTGAGTTACATAGCGTTTAGTTGATTATAAAATACGTGGCTTGGACTATAACCGGATTTATTCCATTAACAATATGAATATTGCATGTCGAGCAAATATAGTACGTAATTTTCAGAATATTAAGATCCAGCTTCATAAGACCATTTTACATATCAGATTTAATAAAACTTGTCTGAAGAATAATATTACACCTAATTACGCTCGTATAAAATTTAAATGCTCATCCTTTGCTGATATAAAAACTAAAAGGCATGCAGAATTGTACAGAATTAAAGAAGAATTAAAATCGTTATACAAGAAAAAATCCCATCTCAATTCAAGATTATACATAGTACATTTGCAATTACTTAATGAAGTACACCCGGCGTTGCTTGATAACTATCTTGATTTCATAAACAATGACATACAGCGAATTATTTATCAAATGCGTAGCAAGCAAACAAGCAAATTCCAAAGGTTATTAGAGAGACAACAGCAGGAAGCCAACAACATTGCCTGTAAACATAAATTTTATACACGATTGCAGAACTTAACATCAATAGATCTAACTATAGAAGAATCTAATTTGTTGGAAAAGGGCTTAAATTATAATTTACCTCGTTCAAAATCTAACTTCAACCATAAACATCTTGCTGCTGAAATTATAAAAGCTGAAGCTGTGGTCAAAGCAATAGAAGACCAGAAGGTCCAAGATGAGGCGCGGATTTTAATCAATAATAAGCTCAGTAATATCATAAGAAACCAGAATACTAATACTTATTCTTCGGTTCCGCGCACTTTTAATAATTATAATAAAGAACGCAATATCTTAACGGGTTTAAAGCGCAAACTGTCAGACAACTGTCCTCTCGTAACCAAGGCTGACAAAGGCAACACTGTTGTCATTATGGACAATAGTGATAATACTGATAAGATTACTTTATCGCTAACAACAACATTGAGAAATTAAACTCGGACCCTACTGCACAATACGTCAAGTGTCTAAATCGGGGCATAAATAAGAGTGTGCATTTGTTTGATGAGCGAACTAGACGATTGTTAAAGCCCATCAATTCAAGGGCACCCACATTGACAGGGTTACCAAAATTACATAAGACTGATATTCCGATAAGACCGTTAATTAATTTCACTACCGCACCTGGTTATAAAACAGCTAAGAAATTGGTAAACGTCATTAAACGCAACATAAACATAGTTAATAGTCACAGTATGACCAATACTATCGATTTTGTCAATAAATGAAGGATCTAAAGATCGAACCTCGTCATAAGCTGGTTTCGTTTGATATTGTTAATTTATATACGAATATACCGGTTGCTGATACCTTACAAATTTTGTGAAATAACCTCGTGAATACTAATAAATTGAATGTTGAAAGTAGTAATGAATTGATGGATCTTTTGGAGGTGATTCTTAACCAGAATTATTTCACGCATGACAAGCAATTCTTTAGCCAACATGATGGTGTGGCAATGGGTTCTCCACTCTCTGGCCTCCTTGCTGAAGTGTACTTAAACCATTTCGAAAACTCCTTTATTTTTTCCAATAGTGTGTACAATGATAACATAATATTTTATGGCCGGTATGTTGACGACACCTTTTTGATCTATAAAGGCACACATAGACAAATAAATAGGCTACACACATATTTAAACAGTATTAATAACAATATACAGTTTACACTGGAGCACGAGGACAGTGGAAAATTAAATTTTCTTGATTTGACGGTCACCAGAAATATTAATAAATTGGAGTTTAATATTTATAGGAAACCCACTACAACTGACACTATAATACACGCCACATCTTATCATCCGGTATCGCAGAAAATGGCTGCTTTCCACAGCATGGTTAACCGCCTCTTATCATTGCCCCTCAGCGACAATGATTATCAAGACGAACTAAATACAATTAAACATATTGCGGTCACCAATGGCTACAAAAAAGCGGTAGTAAATAATATCCTTAAAAAAAATATGAGACGAAAAAACGCAAACACGCTAAGGGCACCTGGGGACAGTGTGTATAAATACATTTCTATACGATACATGAGCTTTCTACCTAGAATTCTGTCTTCTGTTTTAAACAAGTCAAACGTTGTTGTCACATATAAGACTACAAATAACATTTTAAATAGCCTTCGTACTCGGGAACCAACCGTCCTTGAAAAGAAAACAGGGATCTATAAATTAATATGTAATAGTTGTGATCCTTTTTATGTGGGCCAAACGGGCCGTGGTTTTTTCAAGGGGTTTGTTGAACATAAGCCACCCACTTATTTTCATAACACAGAAAATGTAAAATCTAAATTCGCTAAACATCTTATTGATGAAAATCACAACTATACTAATTTTCATACCAACTTGATACCCCTTCACTTTTGTAATAAAGGACGTTACATGAACGGCCTTGAGGAGTTTGAGATATATAGAGCGTATAATAATCCTGTTACGAGGCCACATGTTTTAAAGATCAGCTGAACTTTAAATCTATTGTCCTGTACGATACCGCGTTGCGATATTGTCACGACACGAGTCAAATATGAACCAGTGCGCTGTCGGTTACCGTGTGGTGTACACCGAAAATTGTTGTGTGCGTACTTTGTACAGTGTAATTGTGTTTTGTGTTATGTGGATTTTAATATTTTTAATATAATGACGACTGTGCCATCGTATGATGGTATGATGAGACTTTTTTAAATATTCTGAGGATGGGACAAGTGTCCCGAAACATGTCAATTGTATAAAGACATTTACTTAAGCCACAGACGGTGAGTTACATAGCGTTTAGTTGATTATAAAATACGTGGCTTGGACTATAACCGGATTTATTCCATTAACAATATGAATATTGCATGACGAGCAAATATAGTACGTAATTTTCAGAATATTAAGATCCAGCTTCATAAGACCATTTTACATATCAGATTTAATAAAACTTGTCTGAAGAATAATATTACACCTAATTACGCTCGTATAAAATTTAAATGCTCATCCTTTGCTGATATAAAAACTTAAAGGCACGCAGAATTGTACAGAATTAAAGAAGACTTAAAATCGTTATACAAGAAAAAATCCCATCTCAATTCAAGATTATACATAGTACATTTGCAATTACTTAATGAAGTACACCCGGCCTTGCTTGATAACTATCTTGATTTCATAAACAATGACATACAGCGAATTATTTATCAAATGCGTAGCAAGCAAACAAGCAAATTCCAAAGGTTATTAGAGAGACAACAGCAGGAAGCCAACAACATGACCTGTAAACATAAATTTTATACACGATTGCAGAACTTAACATCAATAGATCTAACTAAAGAAGAATCTAATTTGTTGGAAAAGGGCTTAAATTATAATTTACCTCGTTCAAAATCTAACTTCAACCATAAACATATTGCTGCTGAAATTATAAATGCTGAAGCTGTGGTCAAAGCAATAGAAGACCAGAAGGTCCAAGGTGAGGCGCGGATTTTAATCAATAATAAGCTCAGTAATATCATAAGAAACCAGAATACTAATACTTATTCTTCGGTTCCGCGCACTTTTAATAATTATAATAAAAAACGCAATATCTTAACGGGTTTAAAGCGCAAACTGTCAGACAACTGTGCTCTCGTAACCAAGGCTGACAAAGGCAACACTGTTGTCATTATGGACAATAGTGATTATACTGATAAGATACGGAACTTTATCGCTAACAACAACATTGAGAAATTAAACTCGGACCCTACTGCACAATACGTCAAGTGTCTAAATCTAAATATCTAAATAAATAAGTGTGTGCATTTGTTTGATGAGCGAACTAGACGATTGTTAAAGCCCATCAATTCAAGGGCACCCACATTGACAGGGTTACCAAAATTACATAAGACTGGTATTCCGATAAGACCGTTAATTAACTTCACTACTGCACCTGGTTATAAAACAGCTAAGAAATTGGTAAACGTCATTAAACGCAACATAAACATAGTTAATAGTCACAGTATAACCAATAATATCGATTTTGTCAATAAAGTGAAGGATCTAAAGATCGAACCTCATCATAAGCTGGTTTCGTTTGATATTGTTAATTTATATACGAATATACCGGTTGCTGATACCTTACAAATTTTGTGAAATAACCTCGTGAATACTAATAAATTGAATGTTGAAAGTAGTAATGAATTGATGGATCTTTTGGAGGTGATTCTTAACCAGAATTATTTCACGCATGACAAGCAATTCTTTAGCCAACATGATGGTGTGGCAATGGGTTCTCCACTCTCTGGCCTCCTTGCTGAAGTGTACTTAAACCATTTCGAAAACTCCTTTATTTTTTCCAATAGTGTGTACAATGATAACATAATATTTTATGGCCGGTATGTTGACGACACCTTTTTGATCTATAAAGGCACACATAGACAAATAAATAGGCTACACACATATTTAAACAGTATTAATAACAATATACAGTTTACACTGGAGCACGAGGACAGTGGAAAATTAAATTTTCTTGATTTGACGGTCACCAGAAATATTAATAAATTGGAGTTAGTTTAATATTTATAGGAAACCCACTACAACTGACACTATAATACACGCCACATCTTATCATCCGGTATCGCAGAAAATGGCTGCTTTCCACAGCATGGTTAACCGCCTCTTATCATAGCCCCACAGCGACAAGGATTATCAAGACGAACTAAATACAATTAAACATATTGCGGTCACCAATGGCTACAAAAAAGCGGTAGTAAATAATATCCTTAAAAAACATATGAGACGAAAAAACGCAAACACGCTAAGGGCTCCTGGGGACAGTGTGTATAAATACATTTCTATACAATACATGAGCTTTCTACCTAGAATTCTGTCTTCTGTTTTAAACAAGTCAAACGTTGTTGTCACATATAAGACTACAAATAAAATTTTAAATAGCCTTCGTACTCGGGAACCAACCGTCCTTGAAAAGAAAACAGGGATCTATAAATTAATATGTAATAGTTGTGATCCTTTTTATGTGGGCCAAACGGGCTGTGGTTTTTTCAAGAGGTTTGTTGAACATAAGCCACCCACTTATTTTCATAACACAGAAAATGTAAAATCTAAATTCGCTAAACATCTTATTGATGAAAATCACAACTATACTAATTTTCATACCAACTTGATACCCCTTCTTTTTTGTAATAAAGGACGTTACATGAACGCCCTTGAGGAGTTTGAGATATATAGAGTGTATAATAATCCTGTTACCAGGCCACATGTTTTAAATGATCAGCTGAACTTTAAATTTAATGTCCTGTACGATACCGCGTTGCGATATTTTCGCGACACGAGTCAAATATGAACCAGTGCGCTGTCGGTTACCGTGTGGTGTACACTGAAAATTGTTGTGTGCGTACTTTGTGTAGTGTAATTGTGTTTTGTGTTATGTGGATTTTAATATTTTTAATATAATGACGACTGTGCCATCGTATGATGGTATGATGAGACTTTTTTAAATATTCTGAGGATGGGACAAGTGTCCTGAAACATGTCAATTGTATAAAGACATTTACTTAAGCCACAGACGGTGAGTTACATAGCGTTTAGTTGATTAAATATCTTGTTGATTCATCCTCTTCTTTCACTTTTTTTTAAATATTATTATATATAAAAAACTTTCACAAATGAACTTTCACATGTGAAAGTGATAACCAAAGTAAGTTCATTTGTGAAAGATTTTTATATATAATAATAATTAAATATACTATATCTCACACTCTGTTCTTATCCAATGACATGGTTTTACTGTAAACCACTGTAACTGCGTTTCTAACATTTTAACTGAGTGTCATACACTATATTTCTATATCATAACACATAACTTAGTCTCAAAAATGGCCAATATACTTGAAACTGTTAGTTCCCACTTTCATTATTTGTGATTTTGCAAGAACAGGATAAACAATTATTTTAACTGCACAGTTAACAACTACAGCAGTATAACAGCAGCATTTGTTGTAAAAGAAGTAGTAACAATAGTAATTATAAACCTAACAATTATTAATTATTGAATGAAACAAAGTGAGTTTTCATTTTTAGGGCAATTGTTTGGTACTTTATTGTCTGTATATCTATCTGTCTATTTTTGGGTATGTCTCACAATACCTTTTAAAAACATCAACAGATTTTTATAAAACTTGTTTGATCTTGTAACTTGTAAAAACTTGCATGTCCATACCTTTACCCCACAGATACCTATTGTTTTTTAGATTGATGCTTCCAAAAATAGGACGACTAGGAAAAAATGTGAGGGGCAAAATTCTGAAAAATTGCAAACATCCGTGTAGGGTATCAAATTAAAGAGAATGTTTGCCACAATCTGAATATAGTGTTCATGCTTGAGAATTTCAAGCCTGACTTTTGGGACATCAAGATCCAAAAATTATACCAAAATTTTTAAAAAATTGCAAAAATCCATGCCAGGTATCAAATTGTATAGCGTTTTAAG